>CM053755.1:31100766-31385410 GCA_028658305.1 Pachyuromys duprasi | reverse complement strand
TGCTGAGTAGTATTCCATTGTGTAAAAGTACCACAATTTCTGTATCCATTCCTCAACTGAGGGACATCTGGGTTGTTTCCAGGTTCTGGCTATTACAAATAGAGCAGCCAGGAACATAGTTGAGCAAATGTCCTTGTTGTGTACTTGCTACCTAGTGATTTTGTTGTTGTTGCTATTTTGGAGACAGGGTTTCTCTGTGTAGCATTGACTATCCTGGAACTCCCTCTGCAGACCAGGCTGGCCTCGAACTCAAAGAGATCTGCCTGCCTCTGCCTCCTGGGTGTTGGGATTAAAGGCGTGCGCCATCATCTCTGGGCTCCCTACATAGTGATTTTTGACTAGAAGTTAAAAATGTATAATGATACTATTTCTGTGGTTCCTAGGAAAAAGCTGATCTTGGCAAACTCAGGAGGACAGGCAGGTGTGCTAAGTTCTGAAAGCCAAACACTATTTTTTTCTTTTCTTTTCTTTCTTTCTTTTTTTTTTTTTTTTTTTTTTGAGACAACCCTGGCTGTCCTGGAACTCTCTTTGTAGACCAGTCTAGCCTCGAACTCACATTGATCCTCCTGCCTCTGCCTCCCAAGTGCTGTGATTAAAGTCATGTGCCACCACGCCTGGCTGCAAAACACCCTTTTATGCCATTCTGACGCCGTCAAGAATCCTGACAGACCCATTCTGGTGACTGAGTTCCTACCAGCAGAGAATTCCTGATCTCATTTTGGGGACTCGGTAGCCTGCCTAGGGACTATGTCTAAGCAGCCCAGGACTCACTCTCCCCAGAGCTTCAGGCCAGACTCTTGGCTGTGAAGTTCAGAATCACGGACAGCTCCACAGCGGACCTCTTCCCCTTCTGGACAAGATAAACCCGGGATTCGCCTGCTCTGAAGACACCCTGGCTGTTTTGTGTGTGGAGAAGAACTCTGTAACCGGAAGGATCAATCTTTATGGCTCAGCCAGCCTCTCCCTCTACAGCCAGGGTGCTTCCAAAGCCAACTCTAGGGACACGAAGCCTGTGTCGTCAGGACGTGCGCCCCTCTGGGGGCTCGAAGGTGCTGGACTCGAAGCTGCCTGTTGTCAGTTCCTCGCTGACGTCAGTCGGAGCTGTCCTGGTGCTATATAAGGCTGGCGGCGGTCCCGGGACAGACCCCGTGCTCCTCAAGGCGTCTTCGGCCCGTCCCGGGGGACAGAGACTGGAGCTCCGTCTTGCACCGGGCAGAGGCTCCGATAACCTGTGAGTGGCTCTGAGCAGCGATCCAGACTCCCTTAGCACCGAGACTCTGCGCTCAGCCCACCCACTGCGACCCGACCCTCGGGGAGGGAAGGAGGGAAAGAGGGGTGGGACCGACTGACCCGGCGGCTGGGGCTGGTGGGCACCAGGCTACAGCTGAAGGGTCCCGGAGGGGCCCCTGGGAGTGCTCGGGAAGGGCCCCGTGTCACCTGCAGCTGCTCCATGCGCGCCTCACCCCGTGCTGTCCCCGTGTGTCCCGGGCAGGCGGCAGAATGAGGCAGAGGGGACGCGCTGCGCTCCTGCTAGCGCTGCTGCTCCTGGCCCAGCTGCTCCCCGGGAGCGGCCAGCGGAGCCCAGCGTCCTCGGCGGCGGCGGCGACCGAGGTCCAGGATCCGCATCTGCGGTGGAGCCCCGGGGCGCGGAACCCAGGCGGCGGCGCGCGCGCGCTCCTTCTGCTGTCGGCCGAGCGCTTCGAGCGCCGCGCGGGCTCCGGGGCAGCGGGCGAGCGGCGGCGACGGAACGACCCTCCTCCGCTGTCCATCGACCTCACCTTCCACCTGCTGCGGACCCTGCTGGAACTAGCTCGGACGCAGAGCCAGCGCGAGCGCGCGGAGCAGAACCGCATCATATTCGACTCTGTGGGCAAGTGATCGGGCCGCGAGAAGCCTGGACCCTCTCTCCCCTACCTCCCCCGGGGCTGGGGCGCGCACGGCCGGAGCTGGCTCAGTCCCGCGGTGCAGCGCCGCCCGGAGGGGTTACCCTGAACACTCGGAGTGGCTATTTTTTAATAAAACTGCCCAAGAGCTGAGCCTCTATCTTCTGTCGTGGAGGGGAGGGGGGCGCACTGGCAACCACAGTTGGTAGGAACTTTTCGGAACGGGGCTCCCCGGGGCGGTAGGAGAGACATGCTAGGTGGGATGGGAGAGGAAGGCGATCAGTTAAGTTCTTGGGGACCCTCCCCCCAACGCGCCAGATCCTGGAACTGAGAGGTCTGAGACTCCACCCAGACACCTTTCAGGAGCCCACCCCTAGCGTAAAGGAGGTGCCCGTGAGGGGGAGGGGTGGGACTGTTATTTCATCTCTGCGGGAAAGGGCAGATTGATGGCGAGGTCGCTTCCATAGCCGAGTCTAGGGGTGGGCGGCGAAAGGAGCGGAGGACGTGAGATGCAAGAGTCCTTTATTGGGAACCTTCCCGGGGGCGGGTCGCCGAGCTGGGTGGTCTGGAGGGGGGGTCTCCGCGCAGATCCTCAGCATCCCCTGCCTCCTGGTGCGGGCGCGAGCTCTGGATCAGGGTCGGGTCAGTGTAGGCCTGTGCCCGGAAAAGACAGCTCGGTGGGCGGGTGCTCCGAAAGGACAAGGCAGCCCCAACGGCCAGTCTCTCAGGCAACCCGGTTTCTGCTCCTCGGGATCTTGCATGGTCCCCAAAGCCGCGGGAAAGAGAGTGTGCTTTTCCGCGCGCTAAGGGGCGCGCTCCGCGGCTCCTGTTGAGTGGCACCCGGTGCCACCGGGAAGGCAACCGCCCAAGGGGCCATGGGCTTGCTAACCAACTCCTTACGCCAAACCATCTTGTCCAACTCTCACCTTCTGGCCCGTCCAGCCTCTCCTCCTCCAGCCCTGCGGTGTTGCCCTCGTCCCCATCCAAAGCCACCTCATCATCCTCTTCATCCCCGCCGGCGCCTAGATGGAAGGCAGGCCTGGTGATGCGGAGCCCCCTGCCCTTCCGGCGGCAGCGCCCACCTCCTACCCCTTCGGGCGGCTCCAAACAGTCCTCCCCTCGGCTCCCTCACCCGGCTGAAAGTCGATGGTCCTCAGCATTTCGGCCACGTGCTCCACGCTCACGGAGAACTGCTCCATGCTCTCATAGCCTGGCTCCGGCCGTCCCGCCAGCTCCACCTTCGACATTGCCCCGACCCTGTGACGGCCACGGGAGTTCAGCAGGGTCAGAGGAAAAGAAGCCACAGGCTCCCTTCCTTTCCCGCCGCTCGCAGTCCACTCACTTGTTGATCAGCTCCTTGGCCTGCTGCAGGGGAGGAAGGGAGGGCGAAGGTGAGCGCGCCGCCGGCCCCGGCCGAGCCCCGGCTCGGATTCTCACCGGGCCTGCGCGGGAGGTGGGGCTTAGCGCTCAATTCCTGACGGAGAGACCCTGCGGGCCTGCCGCCCTCTCCGTTCCGCCTACCTGGAGGTAGAGAGCCATCTGCGGCTCCTCCATGGATTGGATGGCCGTCTCCACCAGCTTCGAGGAGGCCTCCAAGTGGTCTCCGTACTGACGGATGAGGCCCCGCACGCGCTGCAGCTTCTCCTCCTGCTCCTGGGCCAGCACTTGAAGCAGCTCGCCCTTGCGCTCCTCCAGCACCGCGCACAGGGTCTCGAACCTCTGGTTTAGAAGTTGCTTCTGCCTGCGGCTGTTGTCCTGAAAGGCCAGAGCAAGTCTGAGGGAGGGCGCGGCTGAGCACCCCCAGAGTCTCCCCACTTAAAAGAACGGAGAGCAACCTGACTAGGGTCACACCTTGAGTTAGGGGCACAGAATCCAGCCCAGTTCTTTTCAGTTAACGGTGATGACAAATTTCAAAGCTGTTTCACTGGGAGCTGTGTACGTCGCTGGCCCTGGCTCTGCTTTGCATGCATTTCCACTTCTTAAGAAAATAAAATGAGGTAGCTACCCTGTCACTATTGGCATCATCTTTTAAAATTAATTGAGTTTTAAGCCGGGTGGTGGGGGCCCATGCCTTTAACTCCAGAACTTGGGAGGCAGAGGCGGGAAGATCTCTGAGTCCCAGGACAGCCAAAGCTACACAGAGAAACCCTGTCTCGAAACAACAGCAACAATAAAAATTAATTGAGTATTGGCTGGGCAGTGGTGGCTCAAGCTTTGAATCCTGGCACTCTGGAGGCAGAGGCAGGAGGATTTCTATGAGTTGGAGGCCAGCCTGATCCACAGAACAAGTTCCAGTACAGCTAGGGCTCCATGGAGAAATCCTTTCTCAAAAAACAAACAAACAAACATTTTAAAAGTAATTTTGCTCTACATGAAATTAAGCTTTATTTCAAAATATAGACATATGAACCTTAAATGAGAAATCCTCCTGCCTCAGCCTCCAGAATGCTGTCATTATAGTTTTGGGCTACCATATCTTGCTTGCTTATTTACTTATTTAGTTTATTTAGAGATAGGCTCTCCATAAATTGCTTAGGCTGGCCTGGAACTTACAACTATCCTATTTTCACCCTCTGGTCACCACTATTTCATACGGTAAAAAAAAAACCAAACAAAACCAAAATTTAAGTAACTTGACCAACATTACAGAGCCTAAAATAACCCACCATGAGCTAGAGTCCAGAAACTCCTTCTGAATCTCAGGGTCTCCACACAGACTATCCTGTCCCCCTTCGTCCTCCCAGCCCAAGCTTACCTCAATGGTCTGGCACACCTCCTCCATCTGCGTGATCACTGCTTGCACTCGGTCATTGCCCGCCACCAGCATTGCGATGCCGTCACTCAGTTCACTCTGCACACATGGGCTGGCCTCAGAGCTGAAGGGTCCAGCCAGCCCAGCCCAGCCAGCCCTGCAGCTGCCCCCATCTCATCCCACCTCACCCCTTCCAGGCATCTTCCAGGCATCTGCCTAGATCTAGAGGACCTGGACTAACTCAAGAAGTTATGGGAACACAGTCCGTGGATTCTGGGATTGCCCCACTCCCAAACGTGAAGGGAGGTGACGTTCTCTAGACAGCCACCCTCTACCAGACTCTGGGCTAGAGGCTTTATCAGCAGGCAAACGTCTGGAAGAAACTTAAGACTACCCATTCAGACCACACTGCCTCCCTTCTATTCTTAGAATCATCCTGGGAGTCAAACAGGACTATGTCAGACCTTCTCATCCTCAGCCTCCCACTTCCCGGTGCTATGCACCCTGGGGTCTATGTCTTCTTGTGTTCAGTAACTCTTTCTTCTGAGAAATCCATCACTTGATCCATCTACTGATTTTCAACAGTTATCACTTTTCTTTTTTCCTAGATTTATTATGTATACAATATATACATTCTGCCTACATGTCTGCCTGAAGGCCAGAAGAGGGCACCAGATCTCATTATAGATGGCTGTGAGCCACTGGGAGTTGAACTCAGGACCTCTGGAAGAGCAGCCAGTGTTCTTACCCTCTGAGCCATCTCTCCAGCCCCAGTTACCACTTTCTAAAAGCTCTACTCGCTTCTTTGTCAAACCCTGGAGCGTATCGGGCCCTCTGGGCTGAGGTGCCGCTGTCATGTATTTTCTGATGCTATGATGATAGCAGCCATCATCTTCACCTTAGGGGACAAGAGAAGATGGACAGGGCCACAGGGGCCAGGGAACCTCCTCAGGGTTGTACGCAGAGTCCAGAACAGAGCTGGAGCTCTGGCCCTGACCTGCTGCAGCTTTCCTAAGTCGAGTGAGAACTGCCCTATTCTAACCTCCCTGCCCCAATTCCTCGCTATCTGATACCTTCTGGCGTTTGTAGATGGTGAGCAGCGGGGCTACCTCACAGTCCTTGTGGGCACCAAAGACCTTGCATAGGGAGCAGGTGGGCACCTCACAGCTCAGGCAATAGATGTTGATCTTCTCGTCCTCGTGCTCCTCACACATGAGGTGCTGTTCAGCCTTGGAGTGCAGTGGCCTGAGGGGCAAGGGCAAGTAGCAACAACTGTCAGGGAGCCAGGCTCTGGCTAGTGGTAAGCCACTTACATAGTGTTCTCCGTTTGGGGACGAACAAGGTGCTCAAAGGAGGCCTGGACCCAAGAGGAGTCTATTCCAGAGGCCAGAGATGTCTCACAGGAAGTCAAGGGAGCTGGTGATGTCAAGGACATTGGGGTGGACTTTTGCCCCACATCAGGAGGAAGGAAGAAGATTGATCACTGAGCCAGGTGTGATGGCACACAGCTGTAATGCCAGCACTGGGGAGACAGAGAAAGGGGGATCTCTGTGAGTGAGGCCAGCCTGGTCTACAAAGCAAGTCTAGGACAGCCAGGGCTCCACAGAGAAAACCTGTCTTAAAAAACAAAAAGAACAAAAACCAAAAACAACAACAACAGAAAAGATTGAATACTGGCTCAGAGGCAAGGTTAGGCCTCCCTGGATAGACTGGGAAGATGGGTAATCCCATCCTCTCTGGGTCCACAGCTTTCCCCATTGTTCTCATCCCCGACCTGTGCTGTATAGTTTTATGTCAGCTTGACGCAAGCTTAAGTCATCTGAGTCGAGGGGACCTCAATTAAGAAAATGCTCCCATAAGATGAGGCTGTAGGCAGGCCTGTTAGGGCATTTTCTTAATTAGTGATCGATGGGGGAGGACCCGCCCCATTGTGGGTGGCGCCATCCCTGGGCTGGTGGTCTTGGGTTCTATAAGAAAGCGGGCTGATCAAGCCATGGGGAGCAAGCCAGTAAGCAGCAACTCTCCCTGGCCTCTGCATCAGCTCCTGCCTCCAGGTTCCTGCCCTGTTTGAGTTCCTGTCCCAACTTTCTTCATTGATGGGCTAGGATGTGGAAGCCTAAGCCTAAGAAGCAGCTTCCTCAGCACGTTTTTCCTGGGCGTGGCGCTTCGTCACAGCCATGGTAACCCTGATGAAGGCAACCCCTCTATCCCTGGTGGTTGCAGGCTGGTCCCTCCAGGGAGGCCAGCGGCCAGGCACCTCACCGAGAGGACTCCTGCTTGTAGATGTCAATGATGTTCTCCACCAGCAGGTTCCGCTGCAGGCCGTATACCCCGTGGCGGTCCAGGACAACTTCGTGCCTGCAAGACGGGCAGCGGAAACGACCTCCGGAAGACACGGTCGTGGAGCCCCGGGATTGCCACAGAGGGTTAGAGGCCTGCGAGGGGGGAGGGGTAACAGGACAACAGATGTGTAATGAGGTGCGAGGGGACGACGGGGCGGGGCTGGTGTCCTCAGACAGCAGGCTGAGGACTGACAAAAGTGGTTTCCTGCCTCAGTCTCATCCCTCAGGCAAGCTCCTTGAGTGTCCCTGCATGCAGAGCCTCACTTTGGCCAAGGCTGGATCAGTATAGGTCGTCAACGGAGTCCAGCTTTGGAGCTTCGGCAGGAATGCTGATATAGGAACACTGGCAAGGGACTAGCGGTATAGCCAGTGTCCTCCAGCTTGGACCTTTATGGGCCTCATGTAAGGTAACGTGTGTGTGAAGGTCATGTAAGCTTGTTTCAAACTCCATGTGTAATGGAATCGTATTTCTGATAACCCTACTTTAACCTCTCAAATGCTCGGATTACAGTTAGCTTCTCTCTCTCTCTCTCTCTCTCTCTCTCTCTCTCTCTCTCTCTCTCTCTCTCTCTCTCTCTCTCTCCACAGAGTCTTGTGTAATTCAGGTTGGCCTCTAATACTCTGCATAAGCAAAACTGGCCTTGAGTGTCTGTCTACCTTCTCTGTCTTCCAAATGCTGGGAGGCAGAGGATAATACAGCGAGAACATCTCTAGTCCTGGGAAGAGGCACACACACACACACACACACACCAAGTGCTGAACAGAGGCAGAGAAATTGCAACCAGGGGCTGAGGATGTGGCTCAGTTGGCAGAATGCTGGCCTAGGTTTGATCCCCAGCACCACATAATTGGGGCACAGTGGTGCACTTGGGAGGTAGAGGCAGGAGGGTCTGATTCATTGGATGTTTGAGGCCAGCCCGGGGTACACAAGGCCCTGTTTAAAAACGAGAAGGAAGGGAGAGAAAAGAAAAGAAAGACTGAGCCAGGTGGTGGTGGTGCACGCCTTTGATCCCAGCACTTGGGGAGGCAGAGGCAGGTGGATCCCTGTGAGTTTGAGGGCAGCCTGGTCTACAAATCAAGTTCCAGGACAGCCAAGGCTGTTACACAGAGAAAGCCTGTCTTAAAAAAACAAAAACAAAAGGAAAGAAAGGCTGAACAGGGTGCCACATGTCTTTTATCCCAGCAGGCAGAGGCAGGTGGACCAACATTAGGAGTTCCAGGATGGCCAGGACTATGTACAGAGACTGTGTCTCAAAAAGAAAAGACAAGAAGCTACAATTAGCTGTACGATTCTGGGCAATAGCTTCTGGTACTAGGAGTCAGGATGCATGGGTGCCTGCACAGCCCTTGATGATACTGTCTTCTGCACATGTCTCCAGCTCAGCCTCAGAAACCTTCAGTATGGATGCTGCTCATTTTGCATCCGATGTTATGCCAAGGCAATGATTAAAGACAAGAACAAAACTCCCCTCCTCTCCATCCCTAAAAACCAGTGAGCCCTACACAGTTACAGGGCAGTTACAGGAAAATTGCAGTGAATGCTTAGCAGAAGCATCTACATACTGGGGTCTCCAAGATCTGCTTCAGATAAGTCTAAAGGGGTACCCTGCCACCACAGGGCTCTGACTGAGGTGGTGATCACCTGACCAGATGCAACCAATCAAGTGTTCTCTCCCTGAAATTTTGGTTTAAGATGCAGGAGCCAAGCTGGCTACTGAAGCGGCTCATGGAACTGGGTTAAGAACTGATCTTGTGTCCGTCCCAGAAATTTTGAGACAGACTATTAACACTGAAGGCTGGCCTACAGAGAGGTGAAAAGAATCATTTATAGGAACTGGGAAGATGGCTCCTGTGGATAAAGGTGCTTGCCGCTTGCCTGACACTCTGAGTTTGATCCCTGGAAGCCACTGTGTAGAGGAGAGTCCACTGATTCCACAAGTTTTTGTCTGACTGCCACACCCACTCTGTGACGTTTACACAACTCCATGAGCGAATAAACGTGAAAAATAAATGAAATAGTTATTTTTGGCAAGAAGCAGAGGTGAAAGACTGGCAGAGATGCCCTGTGTTCCTTTACTTAGTACCGATTGTCTGAGCTGGCAAGATCCACAGTATGAAGAGCATGTAGCCAAGCCCCTTCTGGATGTGTGTAGCCAGGGGACTGTGTTCTGGAATTGTAGATGCAAAGGTTTTGTGCAGTTTTAGAAAAGATCTCTAATGGTAGGAGCCATGACTTCTTTGCCCCATTTTTTTTTCCTGTTTGGAGTATAGATTCATGCTGAAGATCCATCCTGAGCCAGGATGTTATCAGACACACTGGGAATGGGAAGGAGGCGAACAGAGTGATTGTCTCAGGAGGCACTCCTCAACTGCCCCTCAAGCTTGTTCTGGGGAGAAAAGCAAGTGTCTGTTTTGCTAGGGGATTGCTCACTTGAGACACGGAAGGGACACTAATGGTCTAACCCAGGGCTTTGTGAATATTAAGTATTTGATCACCGAGCTACATCCCCTGTACTTACAGCCAGCTGTTGGGAGTTTTCTTCCATTTACAGTAAAACCGCAAGGTGATCAGCTAGAGCAGTGGTTCTCAACCTCTGGGTTGTGACCCTTTGGGGGGGTTGAAGGACCCACTCACAGGGTTTGTCTAAGACCATTGGAAACCCAGATATTTACATTATGATTCATAACAGTAGCAAAATCAGTTATGAAGTAGCAATGAAAAGAATTGTATAGTTGGGGGTCACCATGACATGAGGAACTGTATGAAAGGGTCGCAGCAGAAGGAAGGTTGAAAAGCACTGGACTAGAGACTCATGAGCTCATAGAAAATGGTGGAGGCAGCAGTCACGGTTGACTTTGCATGTTTGTGAGTATTTTCTGCAGGTTGGCTGCTGGGGACTCTAAATCCTTGTACTCCAACTGGAAGGTGGGATTGGAAGGACGCTTAGTGGACAAGGCAATATTCCATCACACATGGAGCACACACAGGTCTGAATCTCATTCTCTGATGGCCAAGCAGGAAACATGGCCCTACCAAGGTGAACAGCTTAGTTTGTAGGGAGTAGATGGCATTGCTGCAAACACAGATTTTGTTGGGAGTTCTTAAGAACCACACCGCTGGAATAGATGGGTTCGGAGTACTCAAGGCTGGCCTTGTAAGCTGTCCTAGCTTCCTCTTAGGATTTTATGAACACTGTTAAATTTAGGAAATGCTTATAGGGTCTGATGACAGGTGTGAACTGAAGCTGGAGGGTGGCGAGAGTCACGCCCATTGTAAAGATTCTACAAGGCTGATTAACGGGCTGTGGACTTCCATGACTTTGGGAATGTTGCAGTGTTGCAGCTCTGCAGCCAAATTATCTTGGTTTTAATTTTTTAAAAAAATAGCCATTCATTGCCAACCTAATATTCATCTCTGTGGCTACTAGGCAAATCCCTCTATAATGCACACGCACACCGAAGCCTGTAACAGAGATTTCAGTGCTGGGCTGTAGCCCCCTTACCTGATGTTTTCACTATGACATTTTATTTTTTTAATTTTGGGGGCTTTTTTTTTTTTGAGACAATGTCTCACTGTGTAGCTCTCTGTCCTGGAACTCACTATGTAGACCAGGCTGGCCTTAGCTCCACTAAAGTACTTTATAAGTGCCTTGGTTTATAACTTTTTTGTTCCACTACTGTACGTACTTTATAAGGACCAGAATGACAGGTCGCCTGATGGCCTGAGTCCTACTCCCTGGACCAATATGGTGGAAGGAGAACCAACCACTACAAGTTTGACCTCTGACCACCACACTGGGCATGTGCACGCTTGCTAAATATGGAAAATGTCATTAAAATACCTTTTTATATATTAAAAGCCTCCATAAACCTCCTATCATATTGGAACATGATGGGATAACTTGAATCTGTGTTCCCAAGCCATCATCACTCATATCTGGCTTCAGAATAAACTGTCTTTTATTCCCTTTTAGGTGAGAGCTGTTTTTTTTCCCTGCTCAGTACAATAGACTATCAATATTCAGATCCAAGTAGGAAAGGAGGTAATGAGGGGACTCTAAGAGACTCACTGTTAACCTAGGTTTTGAGGGCCAGTTGTGGACAAGACAGGTACTACAGGCTGCCCAGGTGTTGATGAATCCAATCTAATCCTCAAGAGCTTTTGAAAAGACAGCGGAGAAACCTGGGGATGTCACTGTACACCTGGCTTGTGAGGCAGGAGGATCAGGAGTTCAAGGTCAGCCTGGGCTATAAGAGACCTAGTCTTAAAAACAAAACAACAACAACAAAAAACCTGTGTGCACACCCTGAGATACCTTGGTTGAAACGCTTGCCTCACCATCATGAGGACCTGAGTTCTAAGCTCAGAACCATGAGGAAGCTGGGCATGGTGGCACAAGCTTGCAATCCTTGCAATCCCAGGATCGGTCGCCAGGCAACAACAATACAACCTGAGACTAAAGGTAGATGTTGTCACCACAACTGGCTTTCCTTTTTTTTCCCCCTCCCCTCTTTCTTCTTTTTTTGTTTTTAGGCAGGGTCACCCCGGCTGGCCTCAAACTCCAGTCTGTAGCTAAATTATGACTTTGAATTCCCAATTCTCCTGCCCCACCTTCCGAGTGCTGGGATTTCCGGTGTGCACCACCATACACTGCTGTTATGAAATGAACATCCCAGTCGTTCTATTTTACCAACAAAGACCCAGGAGCCAGACGCGGGGGTGAAAACCTGTTAGCTCAGACAGGCAGAGAAAGCACCCAGCTGACCTTCCTTCTCAGTTCACGTCTCAGAGGAAAAAGTTCAAAAGCTCACTAGCCCATCTGACAGCCCAAGAGGTAAAGGTTAAAAATCCCAAGGCCAAAGGCTTGCTAGGTCAAAGCAAGTCCCCCCAAACTCCAAAAGCCAGACAGCTAAAGCTCAAGAGCTAGAGAGCTAAAGTTCCCTCTACTTCTCCACGCCATCTTAAATACCCCTCAACTCAAAGTTTCTCCTAGTCTTTAATCCCTGTTTCTTGCTCTGCCTCTTGATCTAGGGCTAACGTTATCAAATCCTGTGTATCAAATCCTGCTCATGGATTAAAGATGTATGCTAGGGCTGAGACACACCATAATCACCTCTTTAATAAACAAAGATTTTGGATAAAAGGTGTGTGTGGGCGCAACTAAACCAAACAAGAAACAGGGTTTTACAGTTCCCAATCTCGGGGTTCACAGTAGGATCAAATATCCTGCAACAATACCCGACTTCTACATATTTTCCAAAAGTTTTACAGGGACTATAGAGTTTGAGAAAAAAAGAAAAAAAAAAAAAGAAAGAAAAAACAAAACAAAACAGGTAAAACACGAAACCAAAACAAACCACTTATTCAAAAATTCCATGCTGAGGCTTGACAGGAACAACAGGAGGCGCTAGAGTGCCATGATAAAAAAAGAACCAACCAAGGAAGGTTTGGGAGGCCGGCAGAGAACTTCTGTTAGAGCATCTGATATTGAAGGTGCCACTTGAGAAGCGCTTGAAGTCACAGGTAGACAGTCAGCCAAGAAAAAGGGGGGCTGGAAAGCCCTTCAGGAGATGGGAGAGATCGCAGGAGCTTGTATTTAAAATTGGGAAGTCGCCTGGTCCTGGTGGAGCACGCCTTAAATCCCAGCACTGGGGGAGGCAGAGGCAGGTGGATGTCTGTGACTTTGAGGCCAGCCTGGTCTACAGAGCCAGTTCCAGGACAGCCAGAGCTACATAGAGAGATCCCGTCTGGAAAACCCAAAAAAGAAAGGAGGCAGAAGGCTTTTGAATCTCTGAGGATCTAAACTTGATTTTGTAGGCTGGGTTTCTAAACTGGGAAAGGGGAGCAGATTTTTTTTTTTTTAAACAGAGTTAACATGGATTGAGGGAAGGGAGAGGCTAAAGACAAGGGCCAGCTAGGAATCGAGTGCCACGGTCAATTGCCAGGGCACAGGTGGCAGCAGCAATTCTGAAAGAGAGGAGGTGGGGTTTGGATGCCCAGGTCTTGGACATGGGAAGAGGTGGAGAGATTCTGAGCTGCAGGCATGGGTGTCTGGGAAGATGCTGTGCCTCCAGCAAAGCAGGGAGGACTGACCTGAGGACCACAGACCCAGACTCATGAAGAGGGCTCAGGGAGTCTGAACGGTGAGGGGACATAATGGCATGCATCTCACGAACCTCTAGCAGAGCTTCTCCGCCAACAGTGAAGGCATGCCACAAACCACGGCACATTAAACAGCCCCCGTGATGTCACCCACAGAAATCAGTTGTTTGTATATCATACTGCACGTGTAATCGCTTCTGATCTCTGCTGATCTCTTTTTTTTTTTTTTTTTTTTTTTTTGAGACAGGGCCTCTATGTAGCCTTGGCTGTCCTGAAAATCACCATGTAGACCAGGCTGGCCTCAACTCACAGAGCTACCTGTCTCTGCTTCCCAAGTGCTGGAAATCAAGGTGTAAACCACCTCACCTGACAAAACATTGGTTTTAAAATGGAACCACAGCTAGTATGGTGATCGCAGCATAGTCTACACAGTGAGTTCCAAGCCAGGCAAGTCTACATGGTGAGACTCTGTCTCAAGAAAAGAAATCAAGAATTGCTTCCTGGCCCTTTGTCTAAGATCAAGTACAGAAGGGATCATGAGCTTTACAGATTAAAAGTTGGGGGTCCGTAGGACAAAAAAGGAAATTACTCTTTTCCCTGAATGTAGGTCCCTACATTTTCTCATCACAAATAGACATTTTAGATTCTAGGGTATTGATGGAAACCTTATTAAGTTTTCAAAGAGATGGTAGTCTCTATTCTGGGTAAAGATCTCTCCACCTAATTGATATTCCGTTATCAAAATCTGCTCTCCGGTTACTGTTTAGCTTGCTATCTTAGGAAATAGCTGATTGACTCTGTCATATGCCATAACTGTCATATTCTTTCACTAGATGTCATGCTCAGAGGCAGCCCCATAAAGCACAATTTTGTGTGCCAACAATGTGACACATGGAAGAAATGCTATCACCCTAGGAAACAGAACAGGACACCTAGATAGCTGTCCCCTCCCTGTCCCTCTGTGTGACTGTAACCTGTGTTCCATCTTCTCCCCTATAGTAGCCGTGACACCGCTCTATGGAAATCATGTCTGTGAAGGAAGTATGAAGCACGACACGAACATAAAGGAAATATTTGCAATCTCAATCTGTATTGTGAAACAAGTGACTGCAGGAAGCCACGGGGTGTGAAGCAATGGCTCCCTTTTCACTGTGAAGGTTCAGATGAAGTGAACAGAGTCCGAGGTGCAGCTCAGTGGGAGACGGATGCTTGGCACGCTCCGTCCTCAGCACCACAGAGAACAAAGAGAATGGTCCGGGGCTGTGTCAGTTGGCAGTGTTTGCCTAGTGTCCACAAGACCCTCGTTTGATCTCCAGGATCGCATGAACTGGGTAGGGTGGCAGCACTTGGGAGGTGGAGGGAATGGGATGAGAAGTTCAAGGTTATACTCCACTATGTATTGGGTTCAAGGTCATCCTGAAACACAGGAGAGCCTGGGTCAAACAAAGAATGGAGCAGGTAAAGGGAACCCAGGCTCTGTTCAAGGCTTCGGTGCAGCAACCGTAATCTGACCCTTTGTCTTGAGGGCTTCGTGATGCCTCCTAGTCCCTCTGTGATCTATCTAGAGCAGCTCCGTCAAGGAAGTCGCTCTGGCAAATGTGCACGTAGCTCGGTTTGCCCTCTTCCCTGGTTCCTGGAAAATGCTAATGCAATACACAGGCCTCAGATGCAAGGCACATTGTTGGAGGCGACCACCCTGACCCGATGGCCTGGTGGATTTTGTGAGCCAGACCCTAGGTCACACTGGAAAAAGTATAGCGACATCATGAGCAGAAGACAGCTGGTGAGGAGTGGCCCAGCTGTGGAAAATCCAGGTTTTACTAAAAACCAACATGCTGGCTGGGAGGGCCCTGGAAAGACATAGGCCTTGGAGTGAGGAGCAAAGCCCCTCTGCTAAAGCAGGGAATAAGGGGTATTGAGGGATGGATTGAGTGGGGACCCTAGTAGCAGAATAGAAAAGCCTTAAAAGTGATCACCCATCCTAAGCAAGTTGTCTTATACCTGTAATTCAAAATTTGGGTAGTAAAAGAAGGAGAGTCAAGAGTTCAAAGCCAGCCTCAGCTATATAGTAAGTTTGAGGCTGAGGCTTTCCTGGGTTACAGGAGTCCGTGGTGTGTGTGTGTGTGTGTGTGTGTGTGTGTGTGTGTAAGAGAGAGAGAGAGAGAGAGAGAGAGAGAGAGAGAAAGAGAGAGAATAGATCATGCATAGTCATTTTTTTCATTTTTGGGGGGGAGGGAGAGTCTTTGTATGTAGCTGTCTTGTCCTGGAACTCACTCTACAGACAAGACTGGCCTTGAACTCAGAGATCTGCCTGCCTCTGTCTCCCCAGTGCTGGGATTAAAAGAGTGTACCACTGAAGCCCGGCTTATTTTTTTTTTGAAATTTTGAAAGTAGATTATTAAAATTGTAAGAGATGTTCATACTTAAACAGCCCTTGGGACTAGGTATCTCGTTCAGCAGATAACAAGCCACTCAAGCCTAAGGACGTGACTTCATATCCTCGGGACCCAGGTAAAAGATGAGCATGGCACTAGGTATGTAGCTCGAGGGCTGGGCAGGCATGCGAGGGGGCAGGTGGGGACAAGGAATAAGGACGGAGAGCCACAGGTCGAAGGCATCGGATGTCAGCCTCTGTTCTCCACACATGTATGCATAGCAGGAGAGGAGGGAGGGGAAACTGTGGTTGGGGTGCATAATAATTAATTAATTAAAAGTTTAAAAAGCCAAAAATAAAGCAGTCTGCTGGGATTTTCAGTAGGGGTCTGTACTTGATGGCAATAGGTCCTACTGACTAGCTGAAGTAGAGCAAGGCTAAGCTCATCTTTCCGAGACTCCTTTTCATTAGAAAAGTATAATCTCTCTCTTTTTCTGACACACACACACACACACAGAGTCTTAAATAGGCTGGCCTGAGCTCAGTATGTAGTCCTAAGGATGACTTGAGAAATTTCTCATGCTCCTGCCTCTACCTCTCAAGTGCTGGGATTATAGCATTTCCGATTAGGAACCAGCACACCACTGCGCTTCGTTTCTGCCATGCTGGAGATCAAAATCAGGACTTTGTGCACACTGGGAAAGCACTGTACTCACAGGGCTACACTGAAGTCCAGAAGGCCCCTTTTTTGACAGTTCCCTCTGTAAACCCCCCACCCCCACCCAGCTGGGCTTCCTCTAGGAAAATAGCTCTTCCAGCAACCTCCTTCCAGTACCTTCTGGTCTTCTGCTAAACGACAACAGGTTGCTTCTCAGAAACAAGTGCCCACAGCAAAGCGGAGGCAGATACAAAAATACACCGAAGTAGTTTGGACTGAATAGAGTTTACAAATACAGAAACACATGTGAAGAGGTTTGTGTCAAATTCCCACACCAACAGCTTTGCTCTCATCAAAATTTTTGGTAGCTGAGTGGGTGCATGTGTGGGGAGGGAGGGTGAGAAATTAGATGGGGTTAATGTTGTATTTTGAAGTTTTCTGTTTCAGATCAGGGAAAAACAGTGTTGCAGCTTTAAATAGAATTATAACAGCAACTAAGTAGAGTTAGAGGGAGATAAGGGCTTGAAGGTAATCCGGTTTGTGAAACAGGATGCTGGGCATCATGGTAAACTCTTGTAATCCCAGTACTGGGGAAACTGAGAAGCGTTATGAGTTCAAGACCAGCCTCATCTACATAGGGAGAACTCGGCTAGCTTATGCTATAGTAAGATTCTCTCTCAAACAACAATGGTAAAAGTAACAGGCAAAAACGAAGATAATTGCATTGGGTAAATCAGGGTTAGATTATAGGTGGTATCCTCAAATCCTTAATCTTGATCAATAATTTCCTTTAAAACAAAACAGTGTCTCCTGTAGCCTAGGGTCTCGCCCAAGTCACTGTACTGCTGAGGATGACCTTGAACTTCTGACTCTCCTGCTTCGACCTCCTGTGTTGGCATTATAGATGTGTAGCAGCGCACATGGTCTCTGAGGGGCTGGGGAGCAAACCCAGGGTGAGCTAGCTTTGCATTTACCAACTGACACCCCAGCTGATGACCGTGCTCACAGTTCTCCCAGCAAACACTGGACAGCAACGGAGGCATAGGACAAACATCTTCGCAGGTGGGTTAGACAGACTATGGCCCGGTTATACCAACCGATACTGTGTTGCTATGTAAAACAGAAAACACAGCTGGCCATGGTGGCTCACACCTGTAATCAGGTACTCAGGAGGCAAAGGTAGGAGGATCTTGAATTCAAGGCTAGCCTGGCCTACAGAGTAAGATCTTGTCTCAGAAAGCTGGACTAGACATGGAGCCAGCAGGACTAGAGGGAAAAGATGCTTGCCTCACAGTGCTAGTCACTTCAGTTTGATCCCAGAACCCAGGCAAGGGTAGGAGAGAACTGGTACTATAAGAGCATAGAGCATCCTCTGACTTCCACACATGAGCCCCACAAAAATAATACAGAACAAAGGTAAAATAATCGCCAGACTAAACTACAGCAGAGATACACTGCGTCTCTAATGTATGGCCAGGGAACCATTAAAAAGAAGAAGAGGAAGAAGAAGAAGGAGAAGGAGAAGAAGAAGGTTGTGTGGTGTGTGGGGCACACCTTCAATCCCAGCACTCAGGAGGCAGAGGCAGAAGCTCTGTGTTTGAGGTCAGCCTGATCTACAGTGTGAGTTCCAGGACAGCCAGGGCTATACAGCGAAACCCTGTCTCAACACACACACACACACACACACACCATGTGAAGAAAGAGTCTTGGGTGTTGGTATAATGTTCTTTTGAAATATATACATTTTACCCTTGTTCATTCAAATGCTGATTTCTCTCCCCCACTCTCTGGTTTCAATCCGGACCTTGCATTTTGATATTTATTCTAACCATCACCTGTCTCAATGTTGTGTAAACATGCCAAAATAAAGCAACTAGCCACAATGTTGAGCAATATAAAGGAAGCGGGAAGAGAGGGAGGAGCCAGAGGGCAGGAAGGTGGGAGGCAGAGGAGGAGGAGAGAAGGGCAGAGAAGAAAGCTGGGAGAGAAGCTGGAGGAGAAGTCTTGGAACAATGTGGAGAAATGAACCTGAACTGGACTTCAGATATCACTAAAAGTAAGTATAATGTAGGAATCTAAATGTTAGGAAACTATGAGGGCTTGGAGGTTTAGCATGGAGTAACTATTGCCCAGCATTGTGTTCTGGATTAATTAAATAATTCCCAGTCTCTGTGTGGTGATTTGGGTCTACAGCTGTGTAGGACTAACAGCAGCATTACTAAAAGATAATTAATAGTAAATCCTAAATACAACACTCAGGGAAGCTGGTAATGTTTCTCTGTATTTCGTAAAGGAAATTAAAGAACTGAAGTTAACGACAGATTCATTTTTCATGCTATAAACTTCCAAGGTGCTTGAAAAAAAATGTACACATACAAATTTAAATGTGAGCTGGGTGGTGGCTGCACACATCTTTTAGTCCTGGAATTTGGGAGGCAGAAGCAGAGGCAGACAGATCTCTATGAGTTCAAGGCCAGCTTGGTCTACAGATCGAGTTCCAGTACAGCCAAGTCTATACAGAGAAACCCTGTCTCAAAAGTAGATGGATGGATGGATGGATAGGTGGGTGGGTGGATGGATGGATGGATGCATAGATAGTAGGTAGAGAGAGAGAGAGAGAGAGAGATGTGGTCTGCTGGTGTGTCACGTTCATAACTGTTAACCTTCTAGGCCATGTTCTGAAGGTTTTCTTCCTTAGTGGTTTGAAGATGGGGGAACTAAAAGTCCTATTCTCGTAGCCATACTTAGAAAACAGACAATCTGATTATGCCCAGAGTTGTCAAAATGTGGAGGCAATGTGTGAAAAGCGAAATATGCTCATCTTTCAGACTGAGCTGTGATGTATAGACGCGAGTGCAGCCGGGTAACTGGGTCAGCCTCCCCCAGGCCCTCCCAAATAAAGCTCTGAGGACGGAGCTGTCCACTTTGCTCCCCGAGGAGACCTGGCTGTTCTGCCCCAGTCCTGCAGAACCATCTGAGGGGACCCCTGCGGGTCATGCTACCTGTCAAATAGGCTTTTTGAGACAGGATTTCATGTAGCAAAGGCCGACCGCCAACTCCCCAGGCCTCCCCCTCCTGAGGATTACAGGTGTGCTTACAGGGATTTCAGGTGTGAGCCACCACGCTCGGTCTATGTGGTGCTGGGACTGAACTCAGGGCTCTGTGCACACTAGGCAAGCCCTCTACCTGAGTATATCCCCAGCTCCTCATCTGCGTGTTTTAAGACAGGATCTTGATAAGTTGCCCAGGCTGGTCTTGAAACTCACCGGCTCAAGGGACCCTCTCACCTCAGCCTCCTGAGCTGCACCAACGGGTGTGTGCATGGCATCTGCTCTTACACAGGGTTTGTCCCCAAACCCTCCTAGATCTCTCTGGGCTCAAATACGTACTCTGGAGCTTCTGCCTTGAAGAAGGAAGGTCACATGAGCATTTTGGAGTCTCTCTATCTGGCTACTCCTGGCTCTGTGATAGATACCTTATTGAAAATCAACATTCTCCAGTCGGTTTGCGTTTTGCTTTTAGACAGAGTCTCACTATATAGCCTGGGCTCATCTAGAGCTCACTGCATAGACCAGGCTGGCCTTGAACTTAGAAGAGATCCACCTGTCTCTGACTCTTGAGTTCCAGGGTTAAAGTCACACGCCATCATACACGGCTCCTTGGCTACTTTTCACAGAATACTTTTCTTAGTTTTCCACACTCTTTGACTTCACATATCTTGGGTTCTAATAATGGGGTGCCTCAGGGCTAGAGAGATAGCTCAGTGGGTTAAGCTGCCTGTCACCAAGCCTGGCAATCTAGTTCAATCCTCGGGTTCCACATAGTGGAAGGAGAAAACCTACTCCTCCACACATGTATGGCACAAGCATGAGAGAGAGAAACAGAGAGAGATGGAGGCAGAAAGAGACAGAGAGACAGAGATAGACAAAGACAGAAAGAGACAGAGACACAGCATGTACACACACGCAGAGACAGAGACAAAAACAGAAACAGAAACAGACCACGCACACATACATGCACACACACACACAGAGACAGAGAGACAGAAGAAAGCAGTAGATGTTTCCATATAAATAAATGAAAAATATGCCATTTCTGATGTTTAAAAGGCATCAGTTATTTGGTCCAAAGGAAAAACCAAGGCTGTGGACAAGGCAATAGCCACTTACTTAGAACTAGCTGTGTAGCCCGGGCTGGCCTCAAACTCATGACCATCCTGCTGCTTCAGCCCCGTGTATACTAGGATTACGGGAGTGTGCCACCACATCTGGCAAGAACTTTTGGTTTTATTTGTTAGTTTGAGACAGGGACTGAACAACATGCAGTCCAGGCAACCAGCCAGGGAAATCTAGGCTTCTACAGCCAAATAATGGCAGGTTTGGATGCCCAGAATAACAGAAAATCTGAGGAGGACTCAAAGGGACAACAGCAGGGGAGATTTTGGGGCTGTTGGCGACTCGGGGAAGGGATCAGAAGATACACCGGGCATACAGACATGCTGTGATGGCCTAACCCAGCCCATTCGTTGCTTCAAACATGCTTTCCCAAGGAACCTGAAAGACTGTTCTCAGTGACACCAAGCCCCACTTGTGTTGAGGCTGGAGAGACCGCCTGTAGCTGGCAGCACAGGCTGCTCTTTCAGAGGACTAGAGATTGGTTCCCAGCAACTGCAAACACAAGGGACTCCAGCTCCAGGGGGTCTAACACCCTCCTCTGGCCTCTGTGGACACCTGTTTGCACATGCGTGTGTGCTTACACACATGTTCGCATGAATAACAAAGAAATATTTTAAAGATAGCTTTGGGTGTAGGCCAATGGCAGGATGCATGCCAAACACACACAAGGCCCTTCGTTAACCACAGCACCAAAGAGAGAAGGGAAAGGGGGGCCGAGGCGAGCCTGAGCGCAACTCATTTCTAAATGCTCTGTGATAAGTAGGGAGAATTCTTTTTCTTTTCTGTTTTTTTAAGATATGTTTTATGTGTACATAATTTGCACACATGCATGGTACCCTTGGTGGTGGGGCAGGGGTCAAAAGGGACCATCAGAGCCGCTGGAAATGGAGTTATAGATGGTTATGAGCCACTGCATGGACTCTGGGAACTGAACTTGAGCTGTTTGGGAGAGCAACAATATCTCTTAACTGCAGAGTGAGCCATCTCTCCAGCCCAGACGTTTTCTTCTCTTGAGACGGGATCTTGGTGTACAACCCCAGGCTATACTGGTATATGTGCTACCTAGACCACGCTAGCCTCCGGCTTGTGAAGCTCCTCCTCTCCCTGGGGTCCCAGGCATGTGCCACAGAGCTTGGCTCCTAGGCAAGGAGCTTATTTCTGATGCTCATGTCACAGACTGGAACACCAAGAGAGCTCGTGTTTGTACATGTGAGTCCTGCTCCTTCACTCTCCCTGACCTCTGATGCTATCTACAGTGTCTCCTCAAACCTCTACGAATGTCATGGAGCAAGAATTTATAAAGGATTCTGGCATAAGCATTTACTTAGTTGTGTAGACAGGGTCTCATATAGCCCAGGCCAGCCTTAAACTCATTCTCCTGCTACAACCTCCCAAGGGCTGGGTTTGTCTGCAGCCGTGCCTTGCTGTGCCTGGTCCTTTTGTCTTTGTCTTTGAGATGTGTGGGCAAAATAGCATGGTGACTTCATTTGGTTGTACTTGGCCTCATGACCACAGGTGCCCAGGCATTTCTGGGGAGTACAATTTTGTTTCTGCCTCCTGTCTGTTAAATCACCTGAATATCAGTTATCCCATAGGCCTCTTGGCCAGGTCAGGAAGGATCACAGGTGTGAAACTGGGGAGAATTCCTGCTTTCCTGGCTCACTATGTCAAACCGGCTCCTCATAGACAGAGGAGGTCCACCTTGAGCACACACAGCTCTGCTGGCATTGTAGGATTTCTCACAGGTTTATCATCAACTTTTAATTTTAGATTTTTTTTTCTTATTGACTTTTGAGACATAGTCTTGTTATGTAGCTCAAGTCGGTCCAGAATTCGTTATGTAAACCAGGTTAGCCTAAAGATTATGACAGTTGATTGTCAAGCATGGGGGTTGGGGGGTGGGGATGTCTCTGTGAGTTTGAGGTTAGCCTGGTTGGATTGGTGAGCTCCAGAACATGCAGGACTACATAGAGAGACCCTGCCTCAAAACACAACAAAGTAATAATGTTAGTTCTCCTGCTCTGGCCTTCCTCGTGCTGGAATTACAGGTGTACACCACCATATCCAGTTATTATTTTCAATTGTGTGTGTCTGTCTGTGTTCATGTAAGTGGGGGTCAAAGGTCAACTTTCGGGAATCCATTTTTATTCCCACCATGTGTGTTTTGAGGATCAAACTCAGGTTGTCAGGTTTAGTAGCAAGTGCCTTAACCCACAAACCATCTTGAAGGCCCTATTCATTCTTAATACCTCAACATTTCATTGATGTCTTCTCCAGAGTTTATAAACAGACAGACAAACAAACACAAAGACTTAAAATGAAAGAAATGAAATCTAGTCCAAGCTTCCACAAGGCCCATGCAAAACCCACTCTTCCTTTCCAGTCTCTGCCAGCACCCTGTGGATCAGACTTCCTACCTGCCTTAGACACTGGCTGGGCTCGCCAGCCTCAGGACAACTGCTGACTCATGCTTACTCTGGGATCCCAAGACCCCTTGTCATCTGTGTCTCAGCCCTCCTTCCTGCTTGCCTGCCACCCGGCCAGGGCAGTTTCACCCTCCCCTCCCACCGGTAGGCGGGATCCCCCTCCCACCGGTAGGCGGGATCTCCCGCACTGCACCGTCTCCCTCCTTGACCTTACCCACCTGCCCCTGAGCCCACCTGGAACACGTCGTTGGCACACTTTCGGCACAGGTTGTGCTGGCAGGGCAGGATCACCACGGGCTTGGAGAACATCTCCAGGCAGATGGGGCAGATGAGCTGCTTCTCCAAGTTGTCCATGTTGTGTGCATCCCCTAGCAGCGGCTTGAAACCCACGGAGAAGTTCATCCCTCGAGCTCTGGTGCCTGCCTCGCTGTGGCCCTGCTCCCGGCCTTCCCTCGCTGCCTGTGTGCCCTTCCTCTTACGCTTCAGGCTGTCTGTGGATTCTTGGGATCCCTGCTGTTTGCTCCCTCTTGAAAGTGTGACGTTCTGTAACAGCTCCTCTCACGCCTGGCTATTTCCAGACACTTCTGTCTACACCCTCTGCTCAGAACCCTCACCAGGCCCTGGTAGCTTTATCTCTCCCTGTGAAAGTCTCTTGTTCCCTCAGACCACTCTCTTGTTCACTTTTCCGGGCAGTACTGTTTGTCCCTTCCTCCCTAGAGAGATTAATATTACCGTGGGGGTGGGGAGACCAGGGGCATCTGTGTGACATTCCAGCTCCCAATTTAGCTCATGTAAGGCGAGCCACAGCTGTCCCGGACTGAGTGACCCTGAGTCACTCAGGAATGGGTGGCCAGCGAAGATGTGGGGTCCACTTGCTGTAACTAGGAAGGCTCCTGTGAACACTGGTCTCCGTGCCCTGGCTTGGGACCTTCTTCCAAACAGAAATGCAGAGATGGCACACGTGGCTTGGGTGAAGAGGTGAGGTCTGGGCAGATCTAAACACAGGGTCATCCCTTCCTCCACAAGCTTAGCCAGTGACCCTGGCCCTCCTCCTGGAGACTGCAGGGTTCAGAAGTGGAGCGCCGGACTATAGAGGGAGAACTTCTTGTCCCATATATCTGCCCCATTGTTTGTTCTTGCTCGGCCTTAAGAAACATCGACACTTATTTACTTCAGGGAGGGGTGGCTATGACATGGAGCCTGTGTGGAGGTCACAGGACAGCTGACAGGAGTCCATTCTTTTTCTCCTGCATGTGAGTTCCAGAAATCGAACTCAGATCATCAGAATTGGTGACAAGAACCATACCCCACTGAGCAGTCTCGCCATGTACTTCCCTCTCCCTTAAGAAGGACAGGCTCTCATGTAGGCCAGGCTGGCCCGGAATTTACCATCACCAGCGATGACCTCGAACTCCCGAGCCTATTGCCTCTACATCCAAAGTACTAGGATTAGGGGAAAGCACCATCATTCCCAGTTAGTGTGGTGCTGGGGGTCAACTCAGGCCTCATGCATGCTGGAGAAGCACTCTACTACTGAGCTACGTCACCGGCCCTTGGCTGGCCCTTGTTACATCATCCGGAGAGAGCTTCAGAAGGCAAGAGATGGTTTCTATGCTAGGCCCAGACTTGCCCTATGATTATGACACCAAAGTGTGTGATTCTGGGCCACAACTACATTGGTGAATCCATTGCAAGGATGCTAAATTTGCTTAGAAACTGAGAAGAGAATGGACTGCTCAGTGGTTGAAAGAGCCGACTGCTCAGTCATGAGGACTGGCATTCAGATCCCAGAACGTACATCCATCTGTAATCCCCACTCCAAGAGACCCTGGTCTACAAAGACAGTCCAGGACAGCCAGGCCTAGAGAGAAATGGGGGGAGGGGTAGAGAGAGACTCGGAAAGAGGTGAGAAACAGGTCTGGCTAAAAAAAAAAAAAAATCCGCAGGTCTTAAATTTATTTTGGACACCAGTGAATCAGACTGCAGAGAAATCTCAGGGCACTGACAAAGTCACCACCTCTGGGCATCTTTGTTCCCAGCTCCACAGTGACCCATCCACTCAACTGGCCATGCAGACCTCATCCCAGACATGAGCAACAGTCACTGGTTTTTTTTCTCTGTCTCACACACAACTTGTCCTTTGGGTTCCAACACATACTGGATTTAGACAAACCTTCTTTATTACTGACATTCTTTAGCCCTTCTCCCAGTGAGGGCTGAGAGGTTTGAGGCTTCCTAGGCCCAAGGAAGGAATGGTAAAGACGGTACACACAGGATGCCAAAGCAACAGTAGCGCAAAGAGGCTAGGTGAACTCCTCAGCATACAGTGTGTGCCCATTGCATCTCGTGCCTCTGTGATAAGAACAAGTTATGTGGGGTCAGCCTGCACGAGGTGTCCTGAAGGGTGGAGGCAGCGGGCACTACTGTATGGGCCGCAGCCTGTCCACTGGACCACGGCTGAGAGCGTGGGCAGGGCTGGAGTCCAAGGGGAAGCCACAGACCTCAAACGCACTCCCAAACCCACGCTGTCTTATGGATGAATGGCATGCCTGTATCAGTGCTGTAGGTGCTAGCCTCCCAATGGCGTACTGCTAAGAAATGAGGCCGGCACTAATTCATGGTACACAAAGTCGAAATGAAGGAGAAGTAAGTGGTCCAACAGCTCTTGGGATGGGAGCCACCTTGCTTGGAGACCAGGATCTCGGTGAAGTTATCACTGTGAGCTCAGGAACCTGCCTGACACTGGCAAGCACCCACTCGACAAGGACTTCTCAGCAGACATTTGCCACTATGGCTTGAGACCTCATGTGGATAAGCTGGGAGCAGACTAGAGCTAAACAGAAGAGCATCTGGAAGGTTCTGTGGGGATGGGCTCGCTGGTACCATAGAAGGCAAAGATGTCGCTCCTAGGATGGATGGCACCGTCACTTCTGATGCAGGGATTGTTTTTTAAAACCGGAATCCAATCAGGGTCAATGTCAGGGCAGGGCTACTTGCTCCTCTCTTCAATGTGTCCAGTGGGCTGAATAGCAGGGCATGCTCACTGGGCCAGTACCTAACGGTAGGAAGAGTTGGGACCTTATTAGGAATATCCACCAATAACTGAAAACACACCCCAGAAGCAGCTGTGGTTGATGCCATGAGAGTACAGACTTTACAACAGGGACCCATCTGAAGCACAATATATATTTTAAATGTATGTGTACACGCATGTAATATGTACATATTGCATGTACAATATATGTGTATTATATGTAATGCATGTGCACACACATATATGTAATGTGTGTGTGCACATATATTACATATAATATAATGTATGTAATTATATTATTACATATAATGCGAGAGGGAGTGTGCACAGATCAAAGGACAGTCTGCAGGAGTCAGTTCTACCACCTCACCAGGTGGGTCCCAGAGGTCTGGCTCAGGTAGTCAGCCCTGGTGGCAGTCCCCTTGACCAGCTGTGCCATCTCACTGGTTTCTCCTAGCCTGGAACCACTGCTGCTTCTCCGGTTACATACCTCACTCCTTTCCATCTTTCCTCAATAACTTTCTTCATCTTCCAGTTCAGTTTGACGTTTTCCTCCTGTGGCAGAATTAGGACATGCTAATGAACCCCCAGTAACAACAGCTTACAGTTTTTTAGGCTTCAGGTGAGAAAAACCCCTACCTTGCAAGTTACTCACCAGCACCACCAGATGGCACTGGCGTGGAACTTAGCCAACATCCCGTTTTAAAGTTTTGCCTGTGTGGGGTGGGAACAATCTAAAACAGTTCCTCCCTCCTGCCCAGTCAAGGCTGGGGATGGAATCCAAGGCCTTCCATGTGGTAGGCAAGCACTCTACTTGTAGCTCATCCTTCTTTTTGCAAATAAGCTGCATCTGCAAACTTGTCTTCAGTTATTTCCTTTCCAAGGCTTGTTTCCCCAGTTCCTCGCCAGGAAAAGCCCACGCTACAGCGTAAGAAACATCAGTTACCTTTTCAGCCTCTCTTCTCCACAGTGAAAGACTTTGAACCATTCACATTTCGGAGTTATCTGCTTGTTTCACAGGTCTTTCTCACTGGCCCCTTACTCTGCTTTACCTTACCATTCCTGACTGGGCCCTGACCCCACTCCCCCTGCCTCCGCTTCTCACCTACTCTTGAAGGCTGAGAACGAACATTCGTTTGTTGCTTCTTGGTAACTTCCTCTTGCTCCTTGACAATTTCCTCAGGCGGTGGAATGAGGCAGCCACAGCAGAAACAGCAGCAGCAGCAGCAGCAGCAGCAAGTCAGCAGGCAACAAAGGATGACGAGTGTCTACAGGACAGGAGAGAGGCCTTGGTCCCCCTGTTCTTTTTGTAGTTCCATGTGGGTCCCCTCCCTTTGTCCTCCTCATACCCAGAAAGCACAAAGAGAAGCATTAGTCTTGAGAAGAGGGGCAGCTTATCTTCCTTAGTCTTTTGATGCAGACAGTATCTTACTACATAGTCCACGCTACCCAGCTTTAGAGGTATGTGACACCACAGCTAGCTTGATTTACTTTAGGTGTGTGTGTGTGTACGTCTGTGCACCATGTGCATGCCTGGTGCCCACAGAAGCCAGAAGAAGGCTCCGGATCCCTTGGGACTGGAGTTACAGATGGTTGTGAGCTGCCATGTGGGTGCGGGGAGTCAAACCCCAAAAATGCTCCCAACTGCAGAGCCAGCTCTCCAACCCCTCTAACTCCTTTCTTACTTTTGAAGGAATAGGAAACATGCTGTACCTTGAACCAACAACTGTGCGCTATAAAATAGTATCTGACACCGTCTTCACCCAAGTGGTCAAACAGGTATATTCCTAGTGAACCATGCTGGTCATAGATTTTCTTCTTTGTAGGGTCACTGAGTACAGCATGGGCTGTGTTGATCTCTTTGAAGAATTCTGCTGCCTGAGGGTCCCCTGGATTCTTGTCCGGATGATACTGCAAGGCCAGTTTCCTATCCAGGAAATAACCAAAAGGACAGTGGGGAGAGGTATAGGAAGTCGCTGAGATGGGAGGATTAGGAGGAAGTGCAGGTCTAGATCTTTAGATAATGCAAGAGATACAGGAGATGTGGCACAGAGGATGGAGTCAAGGTCCACATTTCTTCTCACGACACAATGAAGAAGGGAGTGGCCTCCTTTGGCCCCCAAATAAAAGCTTCTTGGGATTAAAAAAAAAATAGAGGGTCTGGTTATGGTAAAAGTATTGGGGGGAAATACCAGGGTTGGATAAAGGGTAGGGGTCTGAACCTGTAGGCCTTTTTGATCTCTTCAGGCTGGGCACCCTTCTTTAGTTCCAGCACTGCATAGAGGCTTGTCCCAGTCTGTGATAGTCTCTGGGTTGCATCATTGGCAGGAGGCATGCTCTGGGCAAAAGGATAAAAAGTCAAGACAGTAGTCTATGGCTACTGTGACTTGAATCAGAAGAATGTAGAGGAATGCAAATGTCAAAGAGGACACATGTTCTCCTCACATTTCCCAGTGTCCTCTGTGTTCCTCACAGTCCAGAGAGTCCTAACAAGGAGAGGTAGGTCTAAGAGGAGGAAGAGACTGACCTCGTCCGAAGCTCCTGTACCTGAAGTAAACAGCCCTACACCTGCCCACTCTAGTGGCTGGGTTTGAGAGACCAGGGTAACCTAGCCACTAAATTGATTGGATCAGAAATTGAGAACTAGCCAGACCAAAGCCAGCTGCGGGAGGAGGTGAGGTTTAGGACCCCAACAGGGCCTGGACTCTCTTTCCCTCAGCCTCAAACCCACAGAGGTGAGAGCAGGTTAGAGGGAAGCCAACAGAGCTGTTGCCTGGGACACACCCTGAGAGCAAGCCAGAGCAGAGAGCTGGGCAGAGGCCCGGGAGGGCGGTGGGGACCAAGACAACAACACGGGAGCCCCGGGTGCGCTGCGAAAACCCAGCTTTGTGTCGACTCCCGACATGGCTCTTTACCTCAGAATTGGTCTACAAAGCCACGCAGGCCTCACAGCAGCTTCCTTCCTCTTGGTGGAGGTGAAGCTTCATATTGCCTCTGGTTCTATGGCCAACTGAGCTTGCGCACTTCGCAGAGGAAGTCGTTTTTTGGCGCCGCCAGCAGGACCGCGTGTGGAGCTCATATTGAGCCCGGGACTTATGTCGCTCCAGAAGCCTGACCCTCAGGCCCAGGGCTGAGCGTTACTTCCAGCCCCTGGGGCCGAGGCACAGCCTTCTACATCATCCCCTCTTCTCCAGGAAGAGGCCATGACCATCCGGATCACCGTCATGGCTCTTCAACTCACTCATGGAAAACCCGTGGGCTTGGTGGCCTGGCGGATGAGAGGTATGGCAGAGATTACCTTTCCAGACTTTCCTCAGAGTCTTCACTTGGGCCTTTTTTATTTCCCTTCCATCTAGAAACTTCTCCACAGACGTTGAGACTCACCTCAAACGTCAGTGTTCCGGAAAATCTGGTTTTCACCCCTCAGGTGGCCCCTGTGAAGGCATTTATCGAAGTAGATTGTAACAGTTCGTTGGCACATCCCTTAAAAATGGCATTTTTGAGCCTTTCCAAGGCCACTTCGCTACTGTGCCTCCATAATGAGGAGATACCATAATATAATTATACAATCTAGATTATATATTGAGTTGTTTATAACCGCTTGACAGTATATTAACCTTTTTCATCAAAATGCTTAGGGACATCCTTGAACACATTTCTGATTTTTGTGTTAAGAGCTGAATAATGGAAATGGAGCTATTGAGTCAAACTGAAGGGAAAAAAAAGTCATTTATGTGGTGTGTGTGTTTTGTGTATGTGTGTGTTTTGTGTATGTGTGTGTGTGCATGCGTGTGGTGACTGGCATGTCGAAATCAGAGGATAACTTGTGAGGGTCAGTTCCTTCCTTCCTTTATGCAGGCCCCAGGGATTGAACTCAGGTGACTGTGCTTGGTGACAGGCATCTTCACCCAATGAGCCATCCAACTGGTCCTGAACATACATATTTTAAACTCTTCCAACTCACCCCCTCCCATTCGAAAAGATTTATTTATTTTATGTGTATGGGTGCTTTTCCTGCTTGTGTCTGTGTACCATGTGCTTGCTTGGTGCCTGAGGAAGTCCTAAGAGTGTCTGATTTGGAATTGGAATTACAGAGGGTTGTAAGCTGCCATTCGGGTGCTGGGAAATGAACCTATCCTCTTCAAGAACAAGAAGTGCAGCTGGGCATAGAGGCACACGCCTTTAGTCCCAGCACTTGGGAGGCAGAGGCAGGCAGATCTCCATGAGTGTGAGGCCAGCCTGTTCTACACAGTGAGTTCCAGGACAGCCAAGGCTACACAATGAGACCCTGTCTCAGAAAAACAAAGCAACAAAACCAAAATAATAATAGGAAGAAGAAGAAGTAGAAGAAGAAGAAGGAAAGAAAGGAAGGAAGGAAGGAAGGAAAAAAAAATCTCAACCAACCAGCCAAACAAACAAAATACAAGTGTTTACATGCCGTGAGGTATATGAGGGGTTGGAGGCCAGTTCTCAGATACTATCAGTTCTCTCCTTTCACCTTTTGTGGCTTCAGAGGATTGAACTCAGGCTATCCGGCTTTCCCCCCCCCCCCCCCAGCAAGTGTTTTTACCCACTGTGTTAGCTTGCTGGCCCCAGACTGAGTGTTCTTGAAGCTCGTGGTTCATACTGTTAACTTTCTTACCAGAGAGGTTCCGCAGGTGCCATCTTCCAGCCTCAGTGCGGACGTGTGAGGAGACACTGGCTTCCGCCTGCAGACCCCTTGTCACCCTTCCCAGGAGGCGGCATTTGTAGTACCGGCTTCCTCTGCAGAGGAAGGCTCTCAGTGCCTTCCGGAACTCGGGAATTGGACGAGGCCTCTCACTTCAGTAAAATCCCTGTCCATCACCCCTCGCGTAGCTTTCACTCTTGATTGCAGCTGTTCCCAAAGTTTCACTTTCTCTCCTAGGTTTGATGTGCTAGGTCGATATTCCAAATGGGAGTCTCTACTCCTAAAAGGCACGCTTGCCAAGCCCATGGGATTGGGTAAGATGAGTTTTGAGGTTACCCAACCAAGCAGGAGGGGACGAAGCTGCTCACATGCTTGTTTGTGCTGTGTGACTTTTCTAACCTCGATTTTCAACAGCACCAAGGGTCAATAGATCCAGTGGGACAAAGCCCCTCATTTTTGAACTGCAGGGGAGGGAGAGCAGTAGGCACAGGGCAGAGTGCACTTACCTCAGTCTCCCAGGCCAGTGTGGCTCTGCCCCTGCCTCTTCCTCTAATGTCATGGAGAACCATCCTGCTGCTTCCTCAGAGGTTTGCCTCACTTCTTTCCTGTCACTTCTTTGAGGAATCTGCTTCCTTTGACCAGGTGCTTCTGCCTGGAGGGTTCCTCCTTGGGCTTTTCAATTACTTGACATGTCATCCTCAAAGGTCTCAGGTACATGCTTCCTCAGACCGGCTGTTTGGCTGTTTGCTTGTCTTTTGGTTCTGTTTTCTTCAAGACAGGATTTCCTGTGTAGCCCTGGCTGGGCTGGACCTCGCTTTGTAGACAAGGCTGGCCTAGAACTCACAGAGATCCCCCTGCCTCTGCTTCCCGAGTGCTGGGATTGTAGGCATGCGCCAGAACACCTGGCTTCAGACAGGCTTTTCAACTGGGTTCTCCTCCTCTCTTCCTACTACGTAACCTTACCATGATTTGTGTGTGTTTGTCATTATTTCCCTATTAATCTGTTTAATGTTTGACTTTCTCAGTTGACAATGCCTAGGAGGGCCGGGACCTTGTTGGTTTGTATCTCCAGGCCCCACAGCTATGCCTGGCTCATAGTAGGTGAATTAATGATTTGTTGAATGAGTCAAAGCTGAAGGATCCCCCTCCCAATGGAATGTAAACCCGGAGGTTGGCCAGCAAAAAATTCCCTAAGATAGACGACTGAGTATTTTTCCTCATAGGGTTCTAGAGGCAAAGAAACTAACAGAAAAGGGGAGGACAGATAATCCTGAGCTGTTCATTCCTTTGTCTTAATATTCCTCCAGCTCTTAACACAGCAGCCGGGATACTGCAGGTAGTCCATGAATGCTGGTTGGTTGAATGAGAGAGCCCTTGTACTGAGCCATCTCTGACTCCCACCACACTCCTTATAGATGGGATGATCACATCCCTGCTTTGCAGAGTGAGCCCTGGGAAAGATCCTTCAAGTCTTGCTCCTGAGGCTCCTGAATGTGGTTAGTTCTTATCCATGCTCTCTGACACTCTAGTTCATCCCAGTTTGTGGCTCTGAATTGAAGAGATGCTGCAGCCCTGCAGTGGGCCGGAACAGGCAAGAGGGCCCTGGCGTGCTGTGACCTGACGCTGCTGTGACCTGACGCTGCTGTGCTCAGCTTTCCGGGAACCACAGGCCTTGGGATGCTTTCTCGTGGGCAGGCTCCCATCTCCCTCCCGTCACTGTATAGGACGAGTGTGCAAGGCAGGTGCTAGGTCTCCATCCCAGCTCTGGTTCTGGCAAGCTGTGTGGTCTCCAACAGATCTCTCTGCCTCTAAACTTCTCTGTCTTCTTCTGTAAAAACCTGTGCAAACCCCACCACCACCACGGGATTGATACCAAAACTTAGATTTGCTTGCAAAAATAATAAATAGGAAAAGAAGCAACAAAATAACCCTGTCAATGAATGATTATAGCTTAAAATTTCTGGAATTCTTTGTCTTCCCATCATGCCTTGAGGCAGTGAGCTTACTGTTGCCCACAGCCATTTGGTCCCGCGTGAAGAAACTGAAGCATCCCTTGTTTATCCACAAACAAGAAAATACTGTAGTCATCTAGCTTGAATACGCACATATACAAGACGGCAGACACTGGCATATTTATATCCAAAACACCACACTCTGGAACATATGCAATTGGAGAGAGAGAGAAAGATCATAATTTGTCACATCCAACAAGCAGGTTCTAGGATTACAGTTTTTGAGCTGGAAAGGACCATGGAGATGTAACTCCAACCTGACCCTTTTATTTCCCAACTGAAGCAGGTATTTTCCAAGGAGAAGGACTGAGCTACTGAAGGTCACCCAGTCCAAACTCAGTCTTCTGACTCCAAGTTAGGGTCTGTGCAATAACTGCCCATTAGAGTTTCTGTCCTGTATTAGTGAGGGTGCATTCTCTAGAGCAACAGTTCTCAACCTGTAGATTGCGACTCCTTTAACCATAGGATATCAGATATTTACATTACTATTCACAACAGTAGCAAAATTACAGTTATAAAGAAGCAATGAAAATAATCTTATGGTTGGGGTCAGCACAGCAAGGGTCACAGCATTAGGAAGGTAGAGAACCTCTGCTCTAGAGGGCCAGAACGCAGATCCTCAGTCTTGCTGAACCATCTCTCTGGCCCAAGTGTGCTTTATAATAAATGTTACTGCCTCTGCAAGCCAAGTTCTCATGTAGCTCAGGCTAGTCTTTAACTCTCCTGTGTAGCTGAGGATGACCTTGAACTCCTGATCCTCCTGCATGTAGCTTCAAATACTGTGATAATTGTCACACACCACCACAACAGGTGTATTTACTTTTTTGCTTATTTTTTAAGTATAATAATTATCATTTCTGTCATTGTAATGATTCTGTCCTGTCTCTTCCTAACTTCAAAAAGAAAGAAGTTGCTTTTTCATCTTGAATCTAGAAAAAAAAAATCAAGGAATCTTCTTTGAAATTTGCTAGTTGTTCCTAGTTCTTTTTTCTTCCTTCTTTTCTTCCCTACGTTTCCTTCCTTCTTTCCTTTATTTTTCTAGACAGGGTTTCTCTGTGTACCCTGGAACTTTTTGTAGACCAGGCTGGCCTCGAACTCAAACAGATCCCCATGTCTCCACCTCCCTGATGCTGGGATCAGAGGCGTGAGCCACCAGGCCCAGCCCAGTCTGCTGTCTTTCTCCCAGGCCCTTAGAACTCACTTTCTTACTCTCCTACCAGTGTGTCTGGCAATGCATTCTGTAACTCAAGACTGGCTTACCCTCTCCAAACTCAGTGTCTCCAATTCCCTAACTAAATTCTCCCAGTCATCTAACTGGTCTCACCATATTCCAGCTGTGCCTCAGCTATTTGTTGCTCTCTCCCCATGCTCCCCAACCCATGACGTGTCTTTTTTCCTCTGTCATCAAGTAACTTGTTCAAGAAGTATCCACTAAATATGGCCCGTATGCCTAGTAGCTTAGATACATTAATAAGTGGTCAAATTCCTTTTAATTTTTTAAAAAATATTTATTCATTTTATGTGTGTTTTGCCTACATTTATGTATGTGTGCCATATGTATGACTTGTGCCCATGGAGGACCAAAGAGAGGATTGGATGCCCAGGAACTGGGGTTGCAAATGGTTGTGAACTATCACATGGTGCTGGGAACCAAACCTGGTCTGATGTTCTTAGCCACTGAGCCATCTCCAGCCCTCAACGTCCTTTTTAATAGATTTTTGTCTTATGCATGTGTGTGTATGGGGGGGTGCTGTGGATGCCAGGAGCTGGAATTACTGGTGGTTGAGGGCTGCCTGACATGAAACTCAAAATCTGGTCTTTTGCAAGAGCACTAAGTGTTCTAATCAGAGACCCATCTTCAGCCCTCCATCCTAGGGAGACAGTCACTAGCTCCTTTAACAAAGATGTATTGAGTGCTGTTGCATCCATCTGCTGTAGGTACTGGGGATAAAGACAAAACTTTTAGGGCCTTTCAGGGCGGCTCAGTGGGTTAAGGTGAGTGCTGCTAAGCCTGATGACCTGAGTTCAGTTCTGAGTCCACATATGAAGGAAGGAGAGAACTGACTCCTACAAGCGTTCTGACCTCCACCTGCACGCAGTGGAGTTTAGCACATACATACACGTAAATAAATAAATACAAGTAATAGGTATATATGTATATAATCTATGCTCCAAAGTTTATCCTTTTTTGGAGCATTTTATTTAATTTTTAAGACATTTATTTTTTATGTTTTCAGATTTTTTAGTATACAGTGTTCTGCCTGCAGAAGAGGGCACCAGATCTCATTATAGACAGTTGTGAGCCACCATGTGGGTGCTAGGAATTGAACTCAGGACCTCTATAAGAGCAGTCAGCACTCTTAACCTCTGAGCCATCTCTCCAGCCCTCAAGATTTATTTTTAATTTTCATTCATGTGGAGGTGTGCATCTGTGGGGTATGTGCTTGTGAGTGAGCAAGGTGTGCAAAGAGGTTAGAGGAAGGCAGCAGACCCATCGGAAATAGAGTTACAAATGGTTGCGAACCGCCTGATGTGCGGAGAACTGAACCCAAGTCCTCTGGAAGAGCAGCTAGTGCTCTTCACTGCTGAGCCAGCTCTTCATCACCCCCACTCCATTTTCTTTTTTTAAGACAAGGTCTTACTGCGTAACCTAGGCTGGCTTTGAACTCATAAAGATCCACCTGCTTCTGTCTCTTGTACACTGGGATAAAAGGTGTCCCTGTCTTTTTTTTTGGGGGGGGGGACGACGACAGGTTCTCACTCTGTAGCCCTGGCTGTCCTGGAGCTCACTATATAGGTCAGGCTGGTATTGAACTCACAGAGATCTGCCTGCCTCTGCCTCCAGAGTGCTGGGATCAAAGGGATGTGCCACTACATCTGGCTACAAAACCTTTTTTGTTCTTTTTCTTTGGTTTCTTGTGCTACCCTCCCTTTAACATTACATTGTTTATTTTGTGTGTGTGTTTGCATGTGTGCATGCGCCGTTGTGTTGGTGTGTAAGGCAGAAGACAGCTACAAGTATTTGATTTTTTTCCTTTGGGCATGTGGTCAGGGATTGAACTCATGTTGTCAAGTTTGGTAGAAAGTCTACTGGCTGCACCATCAATCTGGTCCTGTTTTGTTGTATTTTTAGGTGAGACAGGATCTTTCTGCAGCCCTTGCTGGCCTTGAACTCACCATATAGCCCAACCTGGCCTCAAACTCTCAATCCTCCTGTCTCAGCCTCCTGAGTGCTGAGATTACAAGCAAATGATATCACATCTGGCTTGGGCAAAATGTTAAGGAAAGTAAGTGAAAGGTTCAGTCAGCTCAGTGGTGGTAGAGTACTTTCCCAGCATGTACAGGCTCTGGGTTTGATGCCTGTTGTTGCAATACAAAAAGGATGAGGAAATAGGTCCGTGGCACATCTGACAGAGTCCAATACAGTTAGAAATACGGATAGTGCAAATGTCCTGTGGCAGGGTTGTGCCTGGCATATTGTAGCATTGTGGGATTCACATAAAGTGAGAGTAGCCAGGAGTGGAAAATGAGGTCAGTGTAGGGGCTTGTCAGCTAACAGAAGGACTCTCTAGACGATAGAAAGTGACTAGCTGGTGGTGGTGGTGCACTTGAGAGGCAGGGCTACACAGAGAAACCCTGACTCAGAGAGGAGGGAAGGAGGCAGAGAGACTGTAAACATGAATGACTCTGCCCTGTGCTGCCTAGCTTCCTGTCTGGGAATACTGGGTAAGAAGGAAAGTGGAAATGGGGAGGTCACGTGGGAGGTGCCTGCGGCCATCCCAGGACAGGTGCTGCGGTGTGGAGCGTGGGAGCAGACGGTGGGACAGATTGGCCCTGGGTGAGTATGGAAGAGTCAAGGATGGCTGGAAGGTTTCCGGCCTGAGCAAGTGGAGGGTGGTGGTGTTGTGTTCTGACATGGGAACACTGCAGGAGAAGAGATTTGGGGCTGGGTAGCAATCAGAAACTCAGTTTTCAACTTTATGAAACAGAGATGGCCCCCTGCTAGACACTTGAGATGGCATCAAGATGATACTAGGAAAAATACAAAGCAAACAAGCAAGCAAACAAAGCAAAAACAACAAAAGACCTGGGCTCAGCACTTGGGAGGCAGAGGCAGGTAGATCTCTCCATTCAAGGGCAGCCTGGGCTACAAAGTGAGTTCCAGGACAGTCAGGGCTACGCAGAGAAACCCTCTCTTGAACCCCTTCCCTAAAATGACACTGGGTAGGGAGTTTGGAGGGAACTATCATCCATAGATGCCATTTGTTTTGATTCTTTTAAGATACATTTCAGATGTAAAATAGGATAGTGGTCTCCCACCACCCAACATCCAGCCTTAACAACCACCGCTTTCTGTTGTTACTTGGCACTATGTGAAGGCTTGAGACCAGAGGATAGCTCCATGGGAGGGAGTGCGAAAAATGAGGAACAGTGACCAAGTCCTGGACTGATCCATCACTAAAAGATGGAGAAGAGAAGGAGGAGGAGGAGGCAACAAGGAAAGAGAAAATAGGCAGTCAGTGAAGTAGGAAAACAACAACAAAACAAAACATAACCCCAAACCAGAGTATCCTTGGAGCCAGATGAAGAGTCAAACAATTGTCGAGTGACAATTACAGTTCAGGGTGGTATTTGCTCAGAAAGCAGCAGCATGCAAGGAGGTGTTTAGTATGAGCCCTGACCTAGTTAAGAGCAGGGACGGCTCCCTGGGGCAGAGGAGATTTAAACTGCCTGCTCTTGCCATCCTCTTTATTACCAAGTAAAGCCGGCCTCCTCTGCTGCCATCTCACAGCCCACCTCTCCTGTTTGGAATGGCTTAATTAAGGGCCATGTGGCTGCAGCTAGTGGGGTGCTGGGGCACAGCATGCTTAGATAGCAGATTCTGCCGAGCCCAGCTTTAATCCAGACTTCAGTGCCTCCTCTTCCGATGAGAGCTGGTCCAGGGTGGACTTTTAACCTAGGTACCCCTGCAGCTTCCTCTAGGCTGTTCTGACAGAGGCCCTCTAGAATCCGGCCCTGAACTGTTCTCCTGGGAACATCCAGGGCTTCCTCATCACTCAAGCCTTTGGGACTAAGAGATGACCAATGAGTCACCTTAGGGAAGATTGCTAGAGAGGCCCAACAGGGCAGGACTCCCGTGAATGAGTCAATGCCGCACTGATTTAACAACGGATCACAGAAGCGAACTCTCTAGAAATAATTAGGAGAGGGACAGTGTCTATCTCGCTCATCGCCAATCCCCATAGATGGTGGTGGGAGATGTGTTGCTAAGGGACACCAGCCCTAGGCTAGCCTTCCAACGTGGTCTCCAAATGCAGCATGATTCCCCCACGTGTGTCATTCATCAGAACCCTGTGCAAGATTCCGGCAGAGCCCCTTGGTGGCTCCCCGAGAAACAGGCATAAACACGATTTTTACTGCCAAGCTTTTAAGTAGCTTTCCAGGCGAAGGCAACTGTTGGTCTTCCCCCTGCCGGCGCTCTGGGCTTCTGGAGGCGGCGCGGCGCGTTAGGCAGCCAGACTCCTAGCGGGGCTGCCATCCTTTCTTCACTTCAGGCCCGCGGGCTTCCCAACGGGTGACTGGTCGGGCACGTGCCAACATCCGCGCCCCCTCCCGGGCAGTCGGGGAGGCTCCGTGCGCGCCGCGGGCTGCCCCGGAGGGGGAATCCCCGAGGAAGCCATTGTCGCGTTCCCTGTTGTCATCGGCCAAGGCGTGTCTAAGCCGGTTCCCGTTCGCGAGCTCGCCCGGGACCGCCGGGGGCTCGGCTGGGAAGCCAATCTCGGGAGTGCAGGACGGCCCGCTGGCCCCCAAGCACCGGCGAGACTGAAATCAGGGCAAGCAGCGAGTTTCGAAAACCGACGCCACCGGGCAAGAGATCAGCCCAGTTTAGCTGGACAGGGACGTGGTTTCCACCTTGGCCCTGACGGGGACAGCAAAGTGACCTTGAACAGCGGCTCTCCCTGTCAGTCTGTCCTGAGACTCTAGCCCAGAGCTGAGGCCCTCAGGACGGCAGGGGAGGTTGGAAGGAGAGAGCCCCGTTGGGCCAGGCGCCGGCGCAGGGGCAAGGCCGACGGTGGCCCCGGGTGCAGACTCTGGGTTCCCGGGGTTGCTGCTCGGCTCACCGCCATCCTCTTGCGCAAACCCTGCAAACCCGCGAGCCCAGCCGCACACTTCCCCCGCCAGAGCAGCCCACCCGCTGCCCAGGTTGCCTAAGCCGTTTTAAGCCTCACCTCCTCCGCGAAGCTCTCCCGCCTTAACCCCCTCACTTCCAGACCCTGTGGCTTGCTCACGGTTTCTTTGACTTTCTCCTTTTTGTTCGGTTTGCCCTTTGGGAGTGCACACACAGGATCTCCTTGTTTGCAACAACCGTGTTGAGGACAGGAGTCAGTTCCGGAACCTTCAACGGAGAAGGTTCCATGTGCTCCTAAGGATGCATACGCTGGGCTCCTTGCCTGGGCTCACTGCCGTCCACCCCTCTCCGCCCAGCACTCTCTCTTCCCCGCTCTCTCCCCTCCTCCCACGGACCCTCCTCTTCGCAGACCTACACAGCTGAGGATGCTCACTGCAATTCCCCTCCCCCTCTCATCCGACAGTGTCGGCAGGTGTGAGAAGAGAGCACTGAGCCCTTGAAGTTTCGACTCCAGTCTTGGCCACCGAAGGCTGTAAGTCACTCCTTTCTCCGGGCCTTCGTCTTCCCCCAAATGAGCACACCAGACGGTGTTACAGAATGTAGGCAAGGAACGAGGCACGTGCTGACATCCCGAACAAGTGGCGCCCGTCGATAAACAGCCGGTGACCCTCAGAGGTAAGAGCGCACCCGCCCCTCCCTCCGACTGCTGGCCGGGCGGCGCCAGAATCGGACCCAGGCGGGGGAAAGGATGGGGCCTGTGTCCCAGGTCACGTGGCCTTGGATGCTTTGGGTCCTTAGTTTACTCATCAGGAGAGTAGGGCTAATAGATGGGTTTGAGGACAGCAGAAAGGTTTTTGTTACCCGAGGTCCCTGTATAAAAATAAATGGTAATTAGCGGTACAGTGCCTGTGCTTGGCAGCAGATTTTGCTCATGAATTCCTATTCCAGAGCCGCCACAGTGGGATTTCTGGCTGGAGTCCTTAGAGTTGTTTGGGAATGTGTCACTGCTCACCCCAGATTCTCTCTTGTTTCTCTCCAGATCGAGTTGGCACCTGTTTCTGCCTCCGCGTGGGGGCCAGAGCCACAAAGTGATTGGGTGTTGGGGTGGTGGGATGACGCCCCTAAACCGGCATGCATAGGGCAGTGTACCTTCAAAAAGTTTGGTGCCAGAGGGGTCCCTAGGTGTGAAGAGCGAGGCTGGGAACTAGTGGGCGGGATTTGGGGCGAGGGCGCTAGTGGTGTCCCCCCCACATACACCATCACCCCACGGTTTGGCGCGGGGGTGGGGGGAATGAGGCTTTGGATGTGGGGGTGGGTCCGGAAGGCGTGTCTTAGGCCCAGGAGAGGGAGCTGGGAGGCGGGGTTTGGGGAGCTCGCCCCACGTGGGGCGGGGCTCCGGCAGCCGCGGGCTCTGCAGTTCAGACTCGGAGCGCCCGGTCGCCGCAGTTCCCTCCACTCCGGTGGCCCTTCCGGGGAATCCGGGTGGTCCCCGGGCCGCTCAGGTTTGACGCAGGGTCTGTCCCGCCTCTCCCCCTCCGTGCGGCCTAGACGGTCGGGGCAGCGGGGCCATGGAGCCTTCTCCCGCCGCCGGAGGCTCGGAGACCACCCGCTTAGTGAGTCCCCGGGACCGCAGCAGCGCGGGCGGCGGCCTGCTGTTGAAGAGGTAGGACAGACCTGGGCTGGCCCCGGGCCGGGGGCGCCGGGCTCGGGCCATCCGTCCATTTCGTTGTCTCCCTCGGCGTGGGCCCAGCCCGCCTCCCCAGCGCGCCGCGGCCCCCGGTCCGCTGGCCGCAGCCCACCCCGCTCCCCGCCTCGCCTCTGCCCGGGCACCCCAGTTTCTTGCCGCCGGCTGGCGCAAGCCCCCCGCCGCGGCGCTCCAAGCCTCCTGACCCCTGCGCCGCCTCCGCCGCTCCGTCGGACCGAGCAGGCCAGGTGCGGCGATGCCCGCCCTGCTCCGCGCGCCTCGCCCCCCGCCCCGGCCCCGGCCCCGGCCCCGGCCCCGGCCCCGGAACCCCTGCTTTAGGCCCGGACCCTTCCCTCCGCACGCCGGCCTCCGGGCGCCCCATCCAAGCCGCGGCCAGTGCCGGGCCCCGGCCCTGGGGAGCGTCCCGGGCTCCGCGGGCAGCGAGGGGGCGGCGAGGCAGGAGCAGGTGCGGGCTGGGCGGCGGGGGGTATTCCCGGCTCTGCACAGACGGGGCCGGGGGCGGCGAGGTGTGAAATGAGGCGCCGGGCGGCCGGGACAGCGGGCCGGGGGCGGCGGCGGAACCTCCCCCGCACCCTGCGGGCCTTCCGAGCCCGCTGCCCGAGGCCGGCTCCTCCGCCTTGCCTTCTCGGAGCGGCCCCCGCGTCAGGCCCTCCCTGGTCACCTCCGCTGGCCATTTTGTCTGGGAGCCGACCGTCCGTTTGTCTCGGGAATTTGACAGGGTGTCTGGTTGTTTTTTGTTTTTTTGTTTTTTCTCCCTGTTCTCCCATCACCCTCAGTCTATTTCTCTCCCAGTCCTTTCCTTTTGTCTCTGATGTGGTCTTCTGTGTGTGTGTGTCTCCAGTTCTTTCCTTGGGAGGGGGCCTTAAACCCGAGTGGGTGGGGGAATGGAGGAGCAGAGGGAAGGAAGGGTTCTTCCTGCAGGGTACTGCAGTGGTAAGCAGTTGTGGGGCTCCGGCTGTGGCCCTGGCATTTCTTTCCATACCCTTTGACTTGGCATCCCCCTCTTAACTTGCCCAAGGAATGAATACCCCAGGCGTCACTGTCCGTCCGTCCCCCCCCCCCCCACTGTGTTATTTGTTGTTTGTTGTGGGTTTTCAGAAGGCCAGTGAAGGAAAGTGCCTCTGGTCCTAGACAAAATGTACCACACCTCCACAGCCCAGCAGAGAAGCCCTTTAGTGCCCACTTGATGCCGAACAAAAGGAGGCAGCCTGTTGATGGGCAGCCGCATTGATGGTGGTTTAGTTGTACCTTACAGGCCTGGGGAAGGTGCCTTGCCATAGCCCCCAAATTGCCCAGCTCCTGTTTCCTCTTCAGAGTGCATCTTCATCTCCTGGGCCATTTTCATCCTCATATGACCATTAGTCACCAAATCCTGCAGGATTTCCCGAGGCTCTGCCTGTTTACCTGACCCTCCTCTGCTGCCGTGCCTGGCAGAGCACGGGGCCAGCTCTGTCTAGACTCCTCTATGCCCTCTCTCTTCTTCCACCGTCAAGGTCATTTCAACATCTAGATATTTTCTGTCAGCCACTGGGTCTCTTCTTTCCTTGCTTTGAACCCCTTTCCTCAGCCCTTCACCTAGCACCCCACTTAAACTCCAGGCTGCAGACCTTGTCATCACAATTCCACCTGTCAAGAGCATCTTCTAGGCTTGTGTTTTCCTATGATGACGTCCTCATTCATCCGCATTACAGTCACTCCCTCCCTTTGCCCCAGAGTGATTTGTTCAGACCCCCCTCCCACCTCAGCCTCTCCCTGGCAGAAGTCATGTTATATACATTTGTCTCCCCCTAGATTGGGCTGCTTGTTCTGGGGACCAAATAAGGATGGGTTCTGAATCCACCTTCATCTTCCTGTCTCTTCTGAGAACACCAGAATCATGCACACTCATTCTCCGTCTAGGATAGGGCTTTTCATTTAAGAAATAAACCTACCTCCCTACTCTTGAGTCTCCCCTGGTATCTGGATGTCCCCAGCCTCCGCTCACCCCTTCAGCAGCATTCTCTCGAGCCAGGTGGCTACCAGCCTCCTCCTGTTTTCTGATGGGATCTATATGATCTCGAATGTCATTTTTCTCTCAGGGATCCTGGCTACTCCTGTATTTCAGGACCGTTTTCTATGCTGAGTTCTTTTACTCTGCTCTTTCCTTTTGGGGGTTCAGGAAGGACAGTGGGGTCAGTGAGAACTGGGCTAGACTAGACCCCCAAAACAGTTAGTTTGAGCCCTGCCTGTGGTGTCCCTAGGTAGAACCCAGCCCTATTGTCAAGGTGTGTAGGCAGACTGAGCTCCAGGCAACGCGGGCTTGACTCGGATCCAGGGTTCCTGCCGTTACCTCCTCAGCTGTAATGGGCAGGAACCTCTTTCTGTGACAGCCCTGCTTGCTCTGTGCATGCAGGCGTGCACACATGTGTGTACATGCTATTTTTTTTTTTGTTGTGATGAGAGAGGGCCTTCCTGTGTATCAAGGCCATCCTTCAACTCCTGATCCTCCTGCCTCAGCTTCCTGTGTGCTGGGATTTCACACACGAGTCATCGCACGAGTTCCACTGCCCTTTCAGAGGACCTCCCTCGCATCTCCTGTGTTGAGAGGAAGGGGCAGACAGGGTTTGGGAACTGAGGCATTGGAGCAAGGCTGAGAGAGAGGTGCGCTGAGGCCTGTTTGTGGGCGCCATGCTCTCATTACAACTTCCTTTCGTGTTTTTCTGGCACTTTGACCCATCTCTGTCAAAATCCTCCCCATTTCTCAAGGCCCTTCTCATGTCTCCCTGCTAGAGCTCACTTGAGAACACCTGAATTCCTCCAACAGCAACATCTGCCTGCTGCCATGTTGCAACAGTGTCTAGTCCACTCACCAAGAACCCTTGTCATTCAGGAAGAGTGTTCGTTTTGCATCCCTGGGCTGCCTCTCAGTTTAGAAATTTGGTCAGTGACTAGTTTCAGCCCTGCCACCTGCCAGCTGTGTGGCCTCGGCCAGTTCTCGCCTCCTCCGAGCCTTGCATTGCACATTCCTTGGTTAAAACATTAGACCACGCTGCTGTAAGATACTTTCCAGATACGGAATTCTATGGCCTCGTATATGGAAGGAGAGAGAGGCGGTTCATTTGAGCCCCACATGCCCGCAAAGCTTTAGGCATGATGGTTAGGCAAAGGGGCAGAGATGGCTCCATCTGCTCAGGCAGGCCCTCACCTTACCAGTCCTCGAGTGGCCTCGGTTCTGGGGTCAGTCCCAAGGGTGAACGTGTCGCCTGCCTCAGTCTTTTCACAGAGCCCTCAGAGCCCCTCCCTGAGGAGCCCACGCTCGAGGGGATGGTCCACTGCCATAGGCACCCCGCGCCACAGTCAGGCCTCTCTCCAGAGAGGTCGAAGGCCCGGAGGCAGCTGTATGCCGCCTGTGCTGTGTGCTGCGTCTTCATGGCTGGGGAGGTGGTCGGTAAGTTGGGGGCATCCCTCCCGTCCCATATTCTGCACTTCCTAGGCCACTGTTCACCAAGAAACCTATGTTTCCTGGGTGGAAAGCAGGGAAAGAGAAAAGCAGGGACAGGCTGGTGTGACCAGAGCACTTAGAGGATTCAAGGTGAGCCAGCATGAGGGGTGTGGGCCAAGGCTCTCTGGGAACTGGCCTTTGATAGCTCTATTCTCTTGTTATGGGAAATCTGGGAAGGGAGACACCTTATCACGTGAGAAAACCCCAATTTTTTGTTGCTGTCCCCTCTTTGTTTTTCATACCTGTGCACACATACTGCATAGTTCCTAGAATTTCAGGCTCTACATTCTCACCTTGCAGGTGGGTACTTGGCACACAGCTTGGCTATTATGACCGACGCCGCTCACTTGCTGGCAGATGTAGGCAGCATGGTGGCCAGCCTCTTTTCCCTTTGGCTCTCCTCTCGGCCAGCCACCCGCACCATGACCTTCGGCTGGCACCGCTCAGGTAAGCGCCAGCATGACTTGGTGCCCCTCTAGCCCTGCCAGTAGCTTGGGGCCCTGACCTGACAGCATGTTTCCCCCACAGAGACTCTGGGAGCTTTGGCCTCTGTGGTCTCCCTCTGGATGGTCACTGGCATCCTCCTGTACCTGGCCTTCGTCCGCCTCATGCACAGCGACTACCACATCGAGGGGAATGCCATGCTGCTGACTGCCAGCATTGCTGTCTGTGCCAATATGCTGTACGTCCCAGTGAGGAGTGGGCGCCATGGGGTCCAGGGTGAGAGGGTCTTCTTCTAGGATGGTAGAGAGCTCTCTCTCTCCTCTTTCTCCCTCTCTCCTCTCTCTCTCTCTCTCTCTTTCTTACATACACACACACACACACACACACACACACAGTGCTCCATTGTCTTCATTGGGTGTTCCTGAAAAAGGAGTGGGAGAGAGACAGTCCAGCCAGGAGATAATTTGAGGGTCTCCTGTATACTGGTCCTTCTCAGGTACTTTTATTAGTATGGTCTTATTTAAGTCTCTCAAGCCATGAGCGCTAATTTCCCTCCCAGCTCCTGTTAATGTAAAAGATACTGCCAGGGGGACAAATGACTGTTTAAATAGCCGGCTCAGGTCCTGAATCCCCATCTCGGGCCCTGTGTCTAGGATCTTTTGTTCCTGACGGGATAACTTTTCTCTGCTAGGTAGTGCTGTTTTCTTTCTGGGATGGAAAAATAGGTGGAGGTGGGTACTGTAGGAGAAGTGAGCAGAGGCCGAGAACTGGCTGAACCGCTCTCCTCCTCCAGAATGGCCTTTATGCTGCACCAGACTGGCTCCTCCCACAGCCATGGATCTAGGGGTACAGAGTATGCACCGCTGGAGGAGGGGCGTGGATCCCACTCTCACTCCCAGCCCCACCCCCTGCGCCTGGGAAACACCAGTGTCCGGGCTGCCTTTGTTCATGTGCTGGGGGATCTCGTTCAGAGCATCGGGGTCCTGGTCGCCTCCATCCTTATCTACTTCAAGGTACTGTGCTGGAGGCCCCCTTCTGCGTCCCATCCCCTCCTAGGACCCTCTGCCTTCCTCATTCACTTCAGCTTCTAGCTTCCCAGGGCCTCTCCCAGCTTGCATCATATCTCCTTCCCCCTCTGCAAGATTCTCAGGGTCTCTTCAGGTTCTGTTTGCAAAGATGGCCCCGGAGCCTCCTCTGAGAGATCTGCACTTTAGTCTGAGGTATCACTCTCTCTACAGCCTCAGTACAAGGTGGCTGACCCCATCAGCACTTTCCTCTTCTCCATCTGTGCCCTTGGATCTACAGCCCCTACCCTTCGAGATGTTCTCCGCATTCTCATGGAAGGTGAATTCAACACCGATGCCCCCACCGGCGGGGCCTCCCTCAGCTCCCAGCCCTTCTCTAAAACAGCGTAAGAAGGCTGGCTCATGGGGCCTGTTGCCAGAAAGAGGCCCGGGGCCAACAGGGTGGGTGACAGAGGCGGAGGAGAGTGGAGTGTGGTGGGCTGCTTCTGCGCAGGGTGGGCCTGGCAGCAACATGGCAGTGTCGCTTGCAGGTGCCCCTCAAACCGTGGGATTTGAGCCTGTGAGGGATGCCTTGCTGTCGGTGCCAGGAGTCCGAGCAACCCACGAGCTCCACCTGTGGGCCCTGACGCTTTCCTACCATGTTGCCTCTGCTCACCTGGCTATTGGTGAGTAGTCAGCACCCCCCAGCTGGCATTTCCTCAGAACCAGGTCCTCTGCTTACATGTGCAAGCCTGGGGTGCTGAGGTTTTGTTTGTTTGGGACTGAGTCTCACTTTGTACCCAGGCTGTCCTTGAGGCCCTCCCACCTTAGCCTCCTGAGTGCTGAGGTTACATATATGAAACACTTGGCCTATTTCGGTTTTCTTGATCTCCATCTCTGTCTCTCTCTCTCTCACACACACACACTCACATGCACGTTTGTGTGCATACTTACACATCCACATTCCGGAGACAAGGACGCTTGAGCACAGCAATCCCATCTCTGAAACAGCATGGGGAACGTGGCGCCTTTAAAACCTCACCGTGACTTCCAGGATGTAGTTCAGTGATCTGCATCGCTCTGTAGGGTATCACACTGCTATTTAAAGTGGTGATTATGAAGCCTGTGTGGCAACCAGGGAAAATGTTGTGGTATAATGCTTGAGGGGGAAAAAAGCTGAATATAAATTATATCTACATTATGATTCAACTATTAAAATATATATACAGTGACTCATGAGCTGACAAAGGGTTTTTGAGCTTCTCCCAGATGCAAGAAGCAATCAGAGGCATGCAATTTGAATGCCCAAAATATCATAACTTGTGGGATGTTGGATGGTAACTCAAGGGGGACAATAGGGCAGAATCCTTTACATCTGGCTTGTCCTGGAAGGCGGTGGAGTGTGGCTGCTGAAACAGCTAGCCGTATATTGATGTTCAAAGGCAGAAGAAATAGGTGGCTGGGCCCAGTTTAATTTGCTATCATGGTCATTTGGAGTGAGTCTCTCTCACGTTTTCTTTACAATTGTATGCTGTTCATATAACGCAGAAGGAAAATCAAGACCCCCCTATTCAGGCCTCTGGGGATGTGCTATGCGCGGGCCGCTTCACTCCTGTCACAGCCCTTGGCTGTGCCTGACTCCCCAGAGACTGAGTTGCCTCTTATCGCCCTTGCACAGACTCCACAGCTGACCCCGAAGCTGTCCTGGCTGAAGCCTCATCCCGGCTCTATTCCCAGTTTGGAATCTCCAGCTGCACCCTGCAGGTGGAGAAATATCGGTCTGAGATGGCCCGGTGTAAGCGCTGCCGGGAGCCCCGCCACTGAGCCTCAGCCACACCCTCACCCCACTGCCAGGCCCAGGCTTGGCCCTGGACTTTCGGCACCTGCCTCCACGACCACAGAAAGGACCGTTCTCTCTCCTTGTTTCATCTGCCAGACACCCCAGCCCCTGCCCCAGTGGTCAAGACCAAAGCATGTAGGAGGGCAACAGGGGGAAGGGAGGACCAGACTGAATAGCTGGAAGCAGCTCAGGGGTGTGGGGTGTGTGGGAGCCCCACCATCCGTGCTCCACACGGCCTGGAGAGTCATGCTTGTCCTTCCCATGCAATTCATGTGTCCTGGTGGCAGGCTGGCTGGCTAGCTGGGGACATCTGCCTGTCTTTGTGCTGTTTGTGTGCCTATGCCTGGGGAGGTCATCAGGGGCCCCCTCCCTATGTGATCCTTGCTCTGTCTATGCAGGGGCCCCAAAGCCTGCACTCTTGTCTGTGTGCCCCACCCCTGTGGTTTTGTCTGTTGTGTGTGTGGTTCTGTGGCCTGTGTGTCCCTGTGCCTGTGTGCCTGTGCTGGTGTCTGTGAGTCTGCTCCACCTGTGTGTCCATTTAGTGATCTGTCTGTCCATCTCTCTGTCGGTGCTGTGTTCTCAGCTTTCCCCCAGGGGGAGGGGGACGCCACTGCAGCTCCACCAATAAACTTGTATCTAACTGCATCTCTGTACTCTGACTCCTCCGAAGTGGGCCCTGGAGTGACCACCCACAGCCCTCCTGGCCCCTCGAGGCTGTCTTCTGTCCCTGTCCATGGGTGGATTCCCCCAGCTTTTCCAGCCCTGGCTCTCGACTCAGAGGAGTCCCTGTGTGAGCAGAGCAAGGCTGCAGGAGGTGACCCTGTGGAGCCGTGCCCACTCCAAAGCTCCAGCAGGCCAGGACATGTTCCTGTCAGTGGGAAACTGGACCCTTTGGGGAAAGGGCTTAGACTACGAGGCAGTTGTAGGCTTGGTCTGCGTGCTGTGTCAGCAGGGCCAGGAAAGGCAGCAAATCCTGTGACCAGTTGTGAGCTGTTTTAAAATTTTGAATACCATTTTTAAAAAATATTCTCTTGTCTTAAAAACCATATGTTTTATCAGATTCTTAAAACTCTCCACTCCCTCCCCCCTTCAGTTTTTTCCACTCAGGGTTTTTCTGTAGCCCTGGCTGTCCCAGAACTATAGACCAAGCTAGCCTCAAACTCAGACATCCTCCTGCCTCTGCTGCTTCAGTGTGTGGCACCAACTAACTACTTTGCACCTGTGTCATTATTTAAACAGTCTGATGTAGTCCAGGCTGGCCTTGGATTTGCTGTGTAGCCGAGGATAAGCTTAAACTCTTTAAACCTCCCAAACCCTAGGATTGCAAGCACAGGCTACGACCATTTTTATGAGGCACAAAGTAGGAATCAAAACCAGGCTTCATGTGGGTGAGGCAAGAACTCAAATAACTGAGCTACATCCCCAGTGTGTGTGTGCTCATGCTCTCGCTTGCTTGGTCGCTCTCTCTCACACACAAACACACACACAGGTTCTCACTTGTGTAGCTAACCTTGAATTCTTAATGCTCTTCCCTCTGCCTCCCAAGCGCTAGGATTGTAATCTTGAGCCACATATCCTGCTAGCCCTTAAAGAAGCAAAATCGATGCTTTGGCTTTAGGCCTGTGTTTTGGAGCAGCAGCAGGAGTTAGCTGGCCTTTCCTCCCTGGGTGGAGACAGTTCCAGCCCAAAGCCCAGGCCTTGGTCATTGTCAGTGGTCCATTCATGTTTCTATGAGCCTTTCTCCCCATAATGGAAATACTTTTATCTTAAAATTATTTTTTAATTATAAAAGCAATATATCCTTGGAGTGCAAAAAAGGGGAAGTGAGTATTTTCTGTACTTACTCCCAGAAGTAACTACTACCCAGCCCCCCCACACCTTGTGTGCACACCAATATCTATACAATAACATAAATGGCATTCCTTTATAGGATCCATGGTGTCAGTAGCTTTGATTATCACACTGCATCCTGGACACATTTTCCCACAACAACACACGGGTTTCATGACAATTTTAAAGAAGAGGCTTTTGGATGTGTTGACAGCAGGCTCCCTCACTGACATCAGCTGGGAGCCTGGCCAGGCTGGGCACTCAGTGGATGGTAGCAATGGCTGGCTTGGAGCGTGGGGGATGAAGGGCTGGGGTCCACCATTCAGGCAGGCTGCAGGGACTGCCCCAGCTGCTCGCCACGCTTTGCTGCCTCCTGACACTTTCTCATTTTCCGTCTCATTGATTACAGGCCCCAAGTGGCAGAGTGGGGGTGGGGACGAGAGGGAGAAATAGAGAGGAACAGTAAGTAGGGAAGACATGGAAATGATGACCCTGTGAACAGCTTTAATCCGCTGCCGCCTGAGATGCCCAGGTCAGGAGAGGGAGCCAAATACTCAGGACCATGCATCCGGACTGGCTGCCAGCCTATACCCTTCAAGAGGGTCTGAAGGAACTCCCTGGGGTCACCTGCCTGTGACCCGCTGATGGTGCAGGACCTCGGCCTAGCCTCCTGTCCCACCCTAGACCCTTGAAGCACTAGCCAGCACCGCTTTAGCGTACCGGTGCTCCCGGACATGGGCCTCTGGGTTCTGGTGTCACCTTATGCAAATTTTGGTCACTGCCGCCCTTGAATTTCAGCTTTCCCAGTGGTGACATAAGGGTTCCCTGACGCTGAGAGTGCAAGCAAGCCTGGGATGTGGAGGGTATGTGTAAAAGAAAAAAGATATGTACTAAAAGTTTTGGGGTAAAACCCAGGAAGCGGAGGAATAAAGTGACCTGGCACCCTGGCAGAGACGGGAACCAGCTGTACTGAGTTTGAGTTCTGTGCAGAGGACTGAAGTAAGGAGTGGTATTTGCATGCAACAGATAAGTTGTGAGACTGAGCTAGTCACACAACTCTGGCTGTCAAGAGTTGAGATTTGCTGGAGAGGTGGCTCAGTGGTTAAGAGCATTGTCTACTCTTCCGGAAGTCCTGAGTTCAGTTCCCATGGTGGCTCAGATCTGGTCCCCTCTTCTGGCATGCAGCTGTACTCATATGTACATAAAATAAATAAATATATATATATTTTTAAAGGAGTTGAGATTTAAACTTTGCTTTGGTTGCCAGGAGTCAGGGCCCTATTTCCTCTGCCTCTCTGTCCTTCAGTCACCAGCTATGTCCTGGATAGAGAGCAAGACGGAGAAGCCATTCTCTGAGCATTCTCCGCCATTATCACTCCCCCTCCCCAGGGAACCCAGGAAACCCCTTATCTGCAGAGCTGCCGCCGCCCTTCCTATTATCCTCAGCCCATTTGCTTATCTGCAAGTCCCTTCCTCCAGGTACCCTTCCCGCTGATAAAATCCTTGCAGGGGTGAGGTGAGGGCGCTGGGGGTGGGGGGATCGGTGGGAGGAGCTAGAGAGAACACAAAGCAAGGGGAGGACCAGTCAGTCCATCAAAGTCCTGGCATCCCTAGGCAGCGAGTGACTTGGGGAGAGGAGAGGGAGTGGTACAGGCCTGGAGCAGGGCTTGTGAAAGTGCAGCCTGGAGTCTTGAGAAGAGCCCGGAGACCACAGGCAGCTGGGAAGTGGCCTCTAAGAGGCATCCAAGTTGGGCTGGAGACACCAGGGCGGAAAGACCGGTCCTGCAGTTCTCACTGGGAAGCTCAGAGCCTGACTGCATTGTTTGAGAATCGCAGGCTGAGACTTCGCGGTGCAGAACAGGCTGTCAGGCTCAAGAGGAAGCATTAGACTGGCCGCTTCCACTGGGCTGGAGAGATGGCTCAGCAATTAATAATACTGGCTGGTCTTTCAGAGGTCCCGAGTTAAATTCCCAGCACCCACATGGTGGCTCACAACCGTCTATAACTGTAGCCTCATGGGATCCAGTGATCTCTTCTGATATGCAGATAGATGTACATGCAGACAGAACATCTGTATACATAAATATTTGCAGGGGAGGGGAGAGGTGTAGTGGCGCACGCCTTTAATCCCAGCACTCAGGAGGCACAGGCAGGCAGATCTCTGTGAGTTCGAGGCCAGCCTGGTCTACAAAGCGAGTCCAGGACAGCCATGGCTACACAGAGAAAACCCTGTCTCAAAAAACCAAATCAAAACAACAAAACCTTGTCTACCTCCAGCCCCTTTCAGGAACTTCACTAGACACTTGTCAGAAAGGGGTGTTATGACACACTGGCATCCAGGAACCAGACTGTCTGGGAACAGCGCCCCCTTGCGGCTGGTGTCATGACAGCCGGGGGAGCCAGAGGGATTCTCAAGATCCAGTGGGATGGAAAACCCAGAAAACACTGCTGCTCCAATTCCCGGCAGGCCCTCTTGCCTCCCCACCCACCTCTGTGCTGTAAGTTCTTAGGTGAGTGCCCCTTCATCCCTAACTCTTCTACCCTTCACCCACCTCAGCAGACCTCGCTTTCCCTGGCCTGAGCCTCAAGTCCACCCTGTCAGCACCACTTTCCAAAGGGTGCTGAGAAGATGCAGGCGGGGATGGTTCGAAGCCTGAGGCTACAGATGCCGTTCTGATCACCAAGATCCCACAGACAAACTGGATCCTTTTGCTGAGAGGTGAGAAAGTGTGTGAGCCAAGTGATGGGAAGGAAGGGCTGAGCAGGCTAAAGGAGCCTGCGCCTCTAGGGGTCAGTCTGCCTCCAACCAGGCTGGAGCATTTCCCTCAGAGAACCTCACTCAAACAGCGCTAACACCCAATCCCATTTCCTTACGTCCAACAAGAAGGCACCAATTTTAAAAGGACTGCGGCCAAAAGCACAGGGGGAAATAAAAGGACCAAACCCAGGGAAAAGCTTCCCCAAACCAGGAGCTTCAGAGTCCATGGTAGCCGATTGACTTTTCCCTGACCCTACAGTGTCTGAAGAGCGCCCTGCCTCCTTTCCCTAAGCCCTTCCTGGACCAGGCCTAGACCACTCAAGACTCCTGGGAGGTGCTGGTGAGGAGGGTGTCCTGTGTGGCAACTGTCCTGCAAAGGAAGGCATGCTGGCTTGAGGCTTGCCTCCCCAGCCCTGAGCTCAGCAGCACTCTGGTGAAGGAATGAACGAATGGAAGGAACCCTCGGCCCATCCGCAGCTGTCAGGGTACACAGCCAGTCACTGCCTACTTCGTCCTCACATCTCCCACCACTGAGCCAATAAGCCAATTTCTTTCACGCTTACCACACCCCCACCACCTCATACCTCAGGGATTACCTTATGCTCCATGCTGGGTGACTTGCCTTTCCTTAGGCCCATCCTGGACCCTGCTTCCCTTTGCCACAGGTTTGGTGACAAGCCGGGAGCTTATCACAGTTCTCCCAGCCTTTCCTAGGGAATCTGAGGTCACACTGCCGGTGCTTCTTTCTCTTTTCTTTTCTTTCTCTCTTTTTTTTTTTCAAGACAGGGTTTCTCTGTGTAGACTTGGCTGTCCTAGACTCACTTTGTTGACCAGGCTCGCCTCAGACTCACAGAGATCCGCCTGCCTCTGCCTCCCAGAGTGCGGGGATTTCAGGTACACGCCACTGTACCCAGCTCTGTCAAGTACTTCTTTTATCTTGATCTCTTTGCAATTAATGCAGCTTCTGAATCAGACCCTCAGTAACCAGGGGAGGCTGGCACCCACTTTCCCTCACAAAGTGCTGAACTGGCAACTGACAACAGTTCAGCCCTTACTTCCGGCCTATCCCAGAGTCCGATGCCCCCTCCTGTCCGGCCATCACCCCTGCATGCCAACTCTTCCAAGCTTTCTTCTCCTAGTCTTTAAAATTCAGATGTTAGCTGAGCACAGTGGCACACACCTTTAATCCCAACACTTAGGAGAAGAGGCAGGTGGATGAGTTGAAGCCTGTTTACAGAGTGAGTTCCAGGGCAGCCACAGAGTGAGTTCCAGGGCAGCTACATAGTGGGGCCCTGTCTCAAAAACCAAAACTAACAACAAATACATGGGCTCTGGGGACAGAATTTGAGTCCTCATGCTTCCAAGGCAAGCACCTTTCTGTCTGAGCTCTCTACCTTCCCAATATCGTCCATCCCATTTCTTTAAAAAAAAGATAATAATATCATATACTTTACAATAATTATAATATTCATATTATATTAGAGATATTAAATATTAAACTATAATAACTTTTATAATAATTATTATTACTAAAATAATAATAACATAATGATTATTATTATTACTTAGTGCCTGGAGAGACAGCCATGGGTGTTGGGAACCAAACTCTCTTATTTTTGGTTGTGGACCTAGCCTTTAGCCTTTAAATGCTGAGCCATCTCTCCAGCCCCAAATTTTTATTATTTTTAATGATGTATATGCATGTGTGTGAAGGTATATCACACATGTATGTGTGTATGTGTGTGAACGTATGTCCCCTATGTATGGCGACCGTGGGCAGTTTGCTGGCGCTGGACTTACAGGCAGTTGGAAGCAGCCTTCTATGTGGGCACTGGGGACCAAACTCTGGCCCTCTGGGAGGGTAACATGTGCTCATAACCAGAACCTTTTCAGCTCAAGATCTTGATTTAGATTATGTGTATGTATCTGCGCACATAGGTGCAGATGCCCACAGAGGTCAGAGACACCGGATCCACAGGGCGTGCTGGGAACTAGACTTAGGCTCTCTGTAAGGGCAGTCCTCTAAACTGCTGAGCTGTCCTCCAGTGCCCCACCCTCAACCTGGCCGTATCTTTAAAAAAAATATTTATTATGCCAGGTATGGTAATGCACATCCTTCATCACAGCACCAGGGAGGCAGCGGCTGGCATATCTCTGTGAGTTCTAGACCAGCTAGAGCTACAGTGAGACCCTGTTGCAAAAAGGGGGGGGGGGTGTTATATATGCCTATAGTTATTTGGCCGTCCTGTATGTCTGTCCACCGTATGCCTGCAGTGCCCGTGGAGGCCACAAGAGTGTGTCACACACACCCCTACCTCTCACCCTGCCTAGACTGCAGTTTAGGACAGTTATTAGCTGTCGTGTGGGTGCTATGATTCAAATCTCTCAGATTTCCAGGACCTTTAACCCATAAGCCATCTTCCCAGGCCCTGGGTACTTTTAGTAAGACACGGATTCACTACGTAGCTCTGGCTGGTCAGGAACTCCTATGTCTCCAACTCCAGGGAGGTCCCCCTGCTTGTCCCCAAGTGCTGGAATTAATGGTGTGGCTGTTTTAGGCAGAACCAAGGGTGGCCTTGAACTCATGATCCTCTTGCCTCTGCCTCTTTAGCTTAACAGACTGTCTGTGCCACAATCGGCCCCTGCCATCTCTCTCTCCAGACAAGGTTTCTCAGAGTTAACTCTGACTGCATTGGAGACCACAAGAGTGCCACACACCATACACATGCACACGCACACAGGCAGGCACGCATGCCTCCTATCTGAAACTCACTTTCTAAACCAGGCTGCCTCAAACTCAGAGATCCGCCTGCCTCTGCCTCCTACCTGCTGGAATTAAAGGTGTGCATCACCACCACCGGGTACCCCGGCCTTTTCTTAATCCAGGCCATCTTCACTTGCCATCTAAGTTTTCTGCAAGCTCCTGACTGATCTCCCTGTTGGTGGGACAGTGCTTCTCCACCTTTTCCGGGTGCTGTCTCCAGCCTTCCCCCACAAGCTCAGCCCCCGCTGGGATGGTGGTTACAGGGTCAGACTCCCGCCAGCTTTACATGGGGAAATTCCAACAACAGCCCTCAGGTCTCAACCATCGACATGCCTGAAGGTCAGCTAGAGATAGGATGCAGAACTCCACAGGGCTACTGGCTTTCAGGCCATTTTCCAGACCAAAATTGTGAGGAGTTGCAGGTAAATGACAAAAGGCATCTTTCAAAAGGATGGATAGATTTGAAGGATTTAGCTGAAATACCTAGAGAAATATTAGCATCTGCAAAGTGCTGAGGTCAGCACCTGGCACAGAACTGTTAACTGGTCCCCCCAAAATAGGTCAAACATCTTCAGTATTGAGGTCAGGAAATTGACTTCAGGCAGTTAATGAGACTCATTCAAGGTGGCTTCTCAATGGATGGAGGAAAAGCTCAGTCTGATATGGTAGCTTTATTAAAATGTTTCCTTTGCTAATAGCCGCTTTCACTATCTCCCAGTATAAGACCTAACTTCTGGCTGTAAGGGAGTTTATTCAATTCAGGACTGTGTTATGATTAGGAGAGCCAAAGCAAGCAGGACAGGAACACCTCCCACCACTTAGCAACTGAGGGGAATAGACATGCCACTTGGCAGCAAGCGCTGCCTCCACACAGGGACGGCTCCAAGTTCTGCAGCAATCTGTGGCGGTCTGAGCTCCGGTCCCCGACTGTGCAGTCTGAACAAAGTACTGGAGAGGAATCCTACATGTGGGATCGCTCGCGTCCCATGGGGCTCACCCGTCCCGTTTGAGGAGAGCTGGCTGGAAGTGGGAGACTGGGAAGGAATTCCCATCAGCAGGCCTGGCCGTCTCAGCCCTCTCTAGGACACACAAACGTACCTGGCTAACAGCGCCAGGCTGCAGACCCGTGTTTAAGAACTGATACACAAATCTCACAGCCTGCTGTGGTGTCAGCCGGGAACCTTTGCTGGGCCTGGCTCCCTCTGTTGGCAGACCATTTTCACTCCTCTGCCAGGTTGTAGCATACCTGGAATTTTTTTTTCCTACCCAGTCAGCCCCTGCCCACCAGGCCTGAGTCATGATCTCTTCAAACTGGTTCTACCTTGGACACTTCAGCCTTGCTCTTTGGCTACTTGACCTGTGTACTGTCTCTCCCGGTTTGGGGTATCCTTAAAGCCAGAAATGACCCATTCCTCTCTAATAGAAAGATATTCCTAATAGACGACAGGTCTGAAGTCAAGCAGGTAGTGGTTACCCACCAGCTTTCTCTGAGCCAGTTTGCACATCTGAAAAAGTGGCTGAACAGCTGTTCAGATTAAGAAAAATATGCATCAGGTTTCTGTTTGCACCATCTTCAAGAGGGTGATGGTTCTCCTTTTGCTGGTGCTAATTGTTGAGGGAAGACATTTTCTTGGTGTCTAGGTAGCTTGGACCATTGGGTACCGAGGACTAGAAGCCTTTCTTATAACCCAAAACTGAAAATCTAAGGAAGGCCAGATGTGATGGTATTTGTGTTATTTTGCCTTAACGTATGTCTGTTCACCATATGCCTACAGTGCCCATGAAGGCCAAAGAGTGTGTCACAGACACCCCTACCTCTCACCCTGCTTAGACTGCAGTTTAGGATAGTTATTAGCTGCCATGTGGGTGCTATGATTCAAATCTCTCACCACATTTCCAGGACCTTTAGCCCTAAGGTCCTTAGCCCCAGACTTGGGAGGCTAAGAGGGAGACTACAAACCTGAGAACAGCTTGAGCTATAGAGCAAGTCCAGACACGCCTGGGAGATAAAAACAAAACTGAAAACAAGTAAAATGCAAGGAGTTAATTATCTCATTCTGTACTCATACTATGTACACTGCTTTGAGCCCAGGGCATGCCAAGTGAAGTCTGTTGTTCAAGTTCACGGACCAGAACAGCAGCTCCTCAGCACAAGAGCCAGTCCCCCTTGCGCCTACCCTAGGGGCTCCAGGACAAAGGCTGCTCAGCTCTCCATGGCATCAGGCAGTGGTCCCCAGGGATGGTCAGAGGGGTTCCTCGTACTCAGGGCAGCTGAAGAGCCCTGGGGCAAGGTTCTGAGGATGGGTGGCAACCCAGGCCACTGAAGGACAGGCTAAACAGGAAGTGTTAACGCTTGGAGGACAATGAATCTCGGTAGTCCTCACCCAGGACACAGCCTCCCTTTCACCAGGACCTGGGTGTTCTCCCAAGAAGGCCAAGCCCCACTGCTCAGGACACAGACTGCAGCTTAACCCAGAGTAGGCTGGACACCAGCCAGAGTCTCTGGGAGAGCTTTGATGTTAGGGGACGCAAGTTGAAGAGAACCACGTGTCAGCTCGGACCCCAGAGAGGGCAGGGGGAGTCTGCCATTCTTCTTGCCCACAGTGCTCTGCTTGCCCACAGTGCTCACGAGGAAACACAAACTGTTTGGCTCTTTATTATAATCAGTAGAAAAGTAACTGTACAGATTTGAGGTGTAAGAACGGAGATGAGGCAGAGGGACCCCCAGTAGCTGAGACTGCAGCCCTGAGCTGGAGAGTACCTAGTACCTAGTCTGGAGCCTAAAGCCCTGCTTGTATGATATGCGCTAGGGCTCTCTGTATGTTCCAGGTGGCCTGCTAAGTGTGCTGCCCCCGTGGGGGGCGTCGGGATTCCTTGCCCAGCAGCTGGGCCTGAAGAGACGCGTGAGGAGGCCAGCTCCTAGAAACGGCCTAGCACGGTAGCCAGCAGGGCCATGCGGATGTACATGCCATTCTCCGCTTGGCGGAAATAGGCTGCTCGGGGGTCTGAGTCCACCTCCACACTGCGAGAGAAGGAAAAGTGTTGCTACACAGCTCCTATTCAGGGGAGGCCTCTCCCACAGCCAGCCCAAGGGTAGCCTGGACAGAGGAGCCAAGTCACCTTATCTCATTGACCCGGGGCATTGGATGCATCACCACCATCTTCTTCTTGGCCCGGGTCATGATGTGAGGAGTAAGGATGAACTGACCGAAGCACTGGAAGGTAGACAGGGACCCTATTAGAGACTCAGGGCAGAAATGGCCACAGAGAACACAACGGGGGCTCCTCACACATACACATTTGGGGCAACTGAGGCATCTGGAACCTAACAGCTCAGCCTGTGCCCCTTCCCACACCCATATGGATGCCCAATAGCCCAGCCCCAGGCTTCTGCCTTGTACTCACAGCTTCGTACTCCTGGGCAGAGCCAAATCGTTCTTTCTGGATCCGAGTCATGTAAAGCACATCAGTGTCGGGCAACGCCTCCTCAATGCTCTCGAAATCCTCCTGGAGGGAGAGCCCTGGTGAGATCTCAACACCCAGCCTTTGGGCCCCTGGTGTGGGCTGAGCCACCAGGACTCACCTGCTTGGTGCCTCGGGAAGCCACAAAGTCCCGCACACTGGGTGGCATGCGCAGGCTGGGAGGTGCCACGTAGCGCAGGCTCACGCGGTACTGGGTGAGCAGGCAGGCCAGGGAGTGCACTGTGCGTCCGTGCTTCAGGTCGCCCACCATGGTGATCTAAAGGAGGCAGCCCCGTTAGGCGGAATCGCAACAGGCTTCGCTCCCACCAGTTCAAAATCTCGGGCCTCCTGGATACAGCACACCCTGGCCTGGAGACACCCCTTCTGAACCGCCTCCCACTCCAGTCCCTTGCGCCCTCACCGTCATGCCATTGACCGTCCCCAGCTCTTCTCGGATGGTAAAGATGTCCAGCAGGGCCTGAGTAGGATGCTCCCCAACGCCATCCCCAGCGTTGATCACTGGTCTGCGACAGTGCTTGGCCGCCAGCTGTGAAGACACCTGCGTGAAAACCCTGCCTTCTGCAGCTTGGCAGGTGCTCCTTGCTGGCACCCTGCACTTCCTGCATCCCTTTACCCACCTAGCCCAACCTAAGCCTTGTCACAGAAAACACGGGCAGGAAGGGACATTGTGTTCCCGGGTGCGGCCTCAGCCACCCGACCGTGGAGCACGGGCCTTACCTCCACAGCTCCAGGCTGAGGGTGCCGGAGCACCACAACGTCAGCATAGCAACTCATGGTCTGCACTGAGTCGGCCAGGGACTCGCCCTTCTGGACGGAGGACGTGGCTTCTGAGAAGCTGAGAACAGCGCCCCCAAGCCTGGCCATGGCTGCTGCGAAAGAGCTACTGGTGCGGGTGCTCACCTCATAGAACATGGAGGCCATGACCTTCCCCTGGGGAAAGGAAGGGCTACATGTGAGTGCACCGTGGGAATGCACACAGGGCGGCCCTCGCCTCCCCACTCACAGCAGAGGCCTGTCACAGCCTGACATTTCCATAACTAGTCTCGGAACTAAAGCCATCCACGACTGTGCGTATGACCCCAAAGAGAGTATCACAGCTGTCTCCCCTGGCTACCCCAAAGCAGAGCTGCTGGGAGGAAGCCAAGGGTGCTTGCTGGTCCAGACCGGAAGGACCTTCCAGAGCATAGCTGCTCACGGTGCAGCCTGTATGCATACGTGATGACCAGGCGGCAGCAGCAGGCCCACCTGCTGTCCACGGCACAGCCCTCCCGACAGGAGCCGGCGACGGCTGGGAACCAAAGCTCTGACCTTCAGGATGTCCAGGCTCCGCTCTTTCTGCACCATCATCCGTAGTGTATGCGCCACATTGAACAGATGAGACATCTGTGGAAGATTTCAGGTCAATCTCACGGACACTGCTACCCACTCTCCAAATCCTCAAGAGCCCTGGGTGTCACTGGCCCCTGGCCCCCAGGTACCTGATCCTTAGTGAACTGCTTGACAGACAGGATGTGTTGGCCCACCAACGAGTGCAGCAGAGGTGAAGTCTGGGGGTGCAGCAGGCCAGAAGAGCCCAGGTTCTGGGGGGACGCCTGTCTAGGAACTGGCGGTGCCGGGTAGCAGGGGCCATCAGGAGCTCCCATTAGCTCTGCAGTGAGGGGCGGCAAGAACAGGCTGGTCAGAAGGCTCCCGTCCTTGCACCAGAGCACAGAGGCCGCCGGGTGACTGCATCCGCTGGGCTCACCTGGCTCCGCCACCTTCCTGGATGGCTTCTCTTTGGGTTCCTCGGCTGCAAATGACAACAGGAGAGGGGTCACCTGGGGGCCGTGGTGCGGTGGACCCGAATCACAATGACCTCTGCTCCCGACACTCATGTTAAAGCCACCTCAAGTCACAGGAGCTACAGCAGGTTAGGGGAGGGCAGGAAGGACGCGGCAGCTAGGGGAAGGACCCGGGCCTCCCTGTGGCGCTGTGCTGTATCGGCCAAGTGTGCCCACCCGGGGCCTTCCCAGCTGGCATGAAGGATCTGAGGCAGAGGAATGGCCAAGTTCACACCAACCAGCAATCGGGATTTACCCCATGCTCGGCTGCCCCATGAGATCCCAGCTCCTGGGCGGAGGTACATAGCTGCCCACAACAGAAAGATGCCTGTGAGAAGACGCTATGGGACGCTCGCTTACTTCATGCTGTAGTAATTATTTTAGCCAAAGGAGGTTACAAGTGGATCAGACTAGGAGCAAGGGAAGGAGAGTACGGCAGGTAAGGGGACAAAGGAGCTCTGAGAAGAGGAGCCTGAATCAGTTCCTGGGCAACTGAGGCCCCCACCCTGGCCCATTGTGGATGCTACGTGGCACTGCATCATCCCTATACAAGTCAGTAGGAAGGAGCCTGCACCCTGTGCCCCAGGAACCCCTCTTACCTGGCAAACCTGGGTCAGAAGCTCGGTGGATCCGGGGTGGCAAGTGGAAGCGACCATCAGGAAGGCCTGGGATGACTCGGCGTGGTCTCTCAGGTGTCTGCAATGGAGATGGCCCAGCGTGTTGAAAAGTCGCTGACCCGTGGTGGCCCCACACAACCCCTCAGGAAAAGCCAGTGGTCCCTTGGGCACCGAGTCCACCCCACGCCACCTCTGCATTGCTGCAGCCTCCCAACATGTTAGCAGCTGGGGGACACACTGGCCGCCAGCTCTGCGACAATCTAGCAACAAGGCCTGGGCAGACACATCAACACCAGCCTGCGCCTCTCAGAGTTGGCTTCCTAAACTGAAAGCTAAGTCCGCTCTGCAGTAGACAGGGAGGCAGGTAGTGTGACTTCAACTATCAGGTATTGCATTTTCCACCAATGAAACTGCTGCTAGCCCAGCCTTAGGGCACGCCCCTCCGGGCCGATGGCCAGATCCAGCCCAGGGCAGAGTGGTTACCGTGGTTATTTCTGTGGTGGCAGGCGTTGACGGAGGGGGCTGGGGAACCGTCCCCTGAGGCCACTTCCGTACATCTTGTCCATAGCCCGGGGGTACCAGCACCTGCACACAGAAGGCAAGGAACATGAGGGAACAGGGAGTGCACACAGGGGCTCTCAGAGCAGCAGACGCCAGCAAGAAAATGTCACTGGCAGACAGGGCAGTGAGGAAAATGAAAATGGTGGGTCAAGCCGGGGGCCACATACATACCTGTCCATCGATGTAGGCCACCTCCCCTCGCAAGACCACACGGCGGATGGTGCCCTTCACCTTCTGCCCTTCAAACGGGGTCCAGCGGGCCTTAGAGAAGGGCATGTGGCTAGGGATTGTCCATTCATGCTCCAAATCCACCTGTCCAAAGGGCCGAGGGTTACCAGGGTAGGCTCAGAGTACAGCTTTGAGGATGGAAATCTCCCCAACTCCAAGTCCTTATCCCCACACCTCAACATAGGTGTCCTCCTGAAGAGGCAGGTGGAAGATCCGCCTGGGATTGTGGTGCAGTCGCTGTAGCACATCATCCAGACTGAGCCGGCCCTCACTCACGGCTGTCAGCAGTAGCGGCAACATGGTCTCTAGCCCCGGGAAGCCAGGTGGAGGCTTGGGGCCACACTTCTCCTCCAAGGTGTGGGGAGCTAAAAGGAAAGCAGCTGTCACTCCGGGAGGCAGGCTCGGTCACCTCATCCCGAAACCTCACTTTGAGCAATGCCGAGCTCGCTACCAACCCAGGGGTCATGTTTTCCCCTGCTGTCCTCCTCTGGAGCTTGGCGCCTGCACACAAAGCCTCTCACTTACAACTGCACTCATCTTCATTCTTTCAAGCAGTACCTGTCAAGCACCTCTTCACAGAGCAAGTACTGAGTCCCTGAGCTCACAGAGCCCAGGGTCCGGGCCTGGCTGCCGCCTTCTTCCTAAGACTGCCTCTCAGGCTTGAGCTGGGGCACAAGTGTGCTGAGGCAGAGATGAACACTGGGCCCTCTCACCGTGGTCTGAGGCAAAGCAGTCGATGACAGCCATATTCTCCCACAGGGCCTCCATATCCTCTCGGGAACCAAGCTCAGGCCGGACCTCTCCCTTCCCGTGTCCCAGGCGCTCCAAGTCTTCCCGGTTTAGGAACAGGTGGTGGGGCGCGACCTCACACGTCACTGGCAGGCCCTGAGCCTTGGCAGTTTTGATCAGCAGGATCTGCCAGGAGAGCAGGGCAATCCACAGGGGGCCCCAGCATGCCCTGCCCTACAAAGTCTCCATGCTTTGCGTTCTTTCTCAGAACACGGAGGGCCAAATGAGTCAAGGGTACCACCGGTGTAGGCTCTCCTGACCGTTTCTGCCTCCCAAGGACTTTGGTGACCTTTGGTCTCACTGGGAAAATGACAGCGGTACCAGGACCTCTGATGAACTCTCACCTCTTCCTTCCGAGCCACGTGACATATGTGCACTGGACGCTGGGTCAGCTGAGCCACCATGAGGACCGCAGCGACACTCTGCCGCTCTGCATGGGCCACAATGGGGAGATGGGAGGGCCAGGTTTCAAAGTGCTGGGGACAGAAAGTATTGATGAAGGTAAATAATGAGCCTTTGATTCCCAGTGCTCATCAGCGTCCAGGGCCCTCAGAAACCCCCAATCCTTTCTGCTGGCAGCCCATGTAGATGAGGCCCCAAGCCAAGAGACAGAATGTGGTGACAGACTGCCCACCTCCATCCACTGGGCCACACTGTCCAGACGTAGCTCAGAGAAGGTCTCGTTGAGGTAGAGCTTCAGGCCTGCTGCAGACCCAGCCACAGCACCCAGGGTCCCTGCGTTTTCAGACGAGGCCCCAAGGAACAGGGCAAAGTCACAGCGGGCACCAGCCTCTGCCAGCTAGAGGGGGTACACATGAGGTAAGGTTCACGGGCATCCATGGAAGGACAGAGGGAAAGAGGTTCAAGAAGGCAGGGGTTTAGCGCTCACCTTCTGGGCAAGGGCCAGAGCAGGGGCATCAATGATGGGAGGGCGGGTGTTAGGCATGGCACAGACCATGGTGACTCCCCCAGCCAAGGCGGCGGCTGTGCCCGAGGCAAAGTCCTCCTTGTGTGTCCCACCTGGTTCCCGAAGGTGCACATGGACATCGATCAATCCTAGGAGAGCGAGTTGGGGGGAGGACAGGATCAGAGTCAGTCGAGGGCACCACAGAACAACAGAGATTCTTGGGCCTTCGGTCTGTACAGTCCAGGGCAGACAGTCCTGCAGCTATATTTAGCATCCCATGAGCCTCGAGGCAGCTGCTATCAGGGTCCCATGAGACTCACTCACCAGGCAGCCGCACTAGCTTCTGGGAGGTCATGCAGTCCACATGCACTTTCAAGGGAGGGGCTGGACCGATCTGGCCCAGGGCCTGCAAGTGGAGAGCACCATCAGGACAGATGTAGCCCCGGGAGGTGAGTAGGCACCCAGTTTCTCCATAACCCTTCTTTTCTCTCCATACCACCTCACTGCCTCTGGAGCTGCAAAGCTGTCCTATTTAGCACAGGTCTTTTCATACTACCATCTCCCAGAACACTCTCCCCGTTACAAAGCTCCAGCCCCCGAGGGGACTGTATTACCTCCACAAAGAGCTTGGTGCACTTGATGTCAATGATGAGGGGCACGGAGAAATCGGCGGCCAGGCGCCGGGTGCGGTAGCCCTTGGTGACGAAGGACGAAAGGCGCCGACCCCCAGCCCCTCGCATCGACAGGTTAATCACCAGCTCAAAGTGATTCTCAGCCAGCTGATCCAAGATGCTCCGCTGCGGTGGGCACTCACCATCCACGGCCTCTTCAAAGTGCCAGTCCACAGCTGTTACCTGCCAGTCCAGAACTGAGGTCAAGGCCAACCTCATCCCAGCAAATGGGGAAGGCCTGTCTCAAAGGATCTGTCTGGCCCATGACGACAGTGAGAATCCACAGGCTTAGGGACTAGGGGCTGCCTCTCTCTGCTACTAGCAAGGCACAGTTCTCAAAAGAAAAAGCATTTCTACAGCATCAAAGAAGCCAGGTCATAAGCATCAGTATGAGCTCACACACGTGTGTATACATACAAGAAACACAAGAACAAACAGTGCAGGAGAGCTTCGAGAACCGTCTTTGCTTTCTTACACACCTGTGTTGTGGGTGTTTGGTTTATGGTATGTAAACATGTTCTTATTAAAATTCCAAGTTGGAGATCTTAGTAGGTCCTCTCCTGTTAAGTGTCTCGTGCAGAGCGTGGTCTTCGCCAAGGGGAATTAGTTGGATTCTGAGGGCTTAGAGAGGCATAAACATGACAGCCCCGAGGAAGCTGGTGCCGCTTCGAGAGGGCTGCTCGCTGCTGCTTTGAGCTGTTGCTTCATTTGCTGTTTGATCTGCCAGCACCGGGACTCCTGGATATCATTATTGCCCCCAAAAGAATCCTAACACCCTACCCAGCGGGAAGAAGCGGAAAGAACTGTGCACCTGTCGTCACTAACTTACTTTCTCTCCTACCCAGTGTTGGGGGTTGAAGGGGTAGAAGCATTTAAGATATCCTAAAGAAAGTGGGTTTGTTAAAAAACCAAGGTCAGGGGGCATCCAATGTGGCTTAGGCACAATGGGTACTTCCTGCTGGGTAGGGTGTTAGGATTCTTTGGGGGCAATACGAATTATCAGTCATCCAGAAACCCAGAAGTCCAGGTAACTGGCAGATCAGCAAACAGCAAACGCAGCAGCAGGATGAACCGGCAGCAAGCAGCCCTCTTCCAAGCAGCCGCCATCTTCCTCTGGGCTGTCATATTTATACCCCTCTAAGTCCTCAGAATTCAACTAACGCCAGAAGAAAACCACATTCTGAACGAGACACTTAACAGGTGTGGACAAACTAAAATTCCCCAGCTTGGAATTTTAACAAAAACATGTTTACGTACCATAAACCAAACACCCACAACACACCTGTTCTACACTGGGGCAAGGGGAAAAGCCGGGACTCCTCCAGGGCCTGTGGGGGGATGGTGGTGGGCGACTACAAACCTTGACACCGTGCTCAGTGTAGAAGTCCGCGGTGCCCAAGCTGGCATAGAGGCTGTAGCCCAGGCTCTCCAGCAACCGCACAGTTGGGAGCAGCTCACTTTTGTTCTAAAAGCAAGCAGAGGCAAGTGAGCCCAGGAAGCCGAAGCCGTGTGACTTCTGCCTTCCCTCCCTGGGCAGTCCTGGTACCTTGTAGCTGCCAATGGTCAGCAGGATGTTCTTCTTGGGGATCTTAAAGCCAGTGCTGAGCATGGCTTTGAGGTAGGCCTCACAACGGCTCTCGCCAAAGCCGGCCACCTCCCCAGTACTGGTCATCTCTACACCCAGCACCACGTCAGCACCAGCCAAGCGTGAGAAGGAGAACTGGGGCACCTGGGGGAGCAGCAGGACCAAAGTGTCAGGAGAAGAGGCAGAAAGGGGCCTGCACCCGTCACACCCACACGGCAGGGCTGACCCTGCGGCCTTAGCAGCCCTGATGTTTCCATACTGCCTTCACTCTGGCTGTTTCCTGGCCCTGTCCACGGCCAGGAAACCCAACAGCCTCATCATTCTTGAGACTCGGTTCCCCTACCACCCCATCTCCCAAGCTTCCCCAGAGCACACTCCTTGTACATTTGGTTTATAACTCGGCTATGTAGGTGTATCACAGACTGTTCCATAACACGCTATTTTTGGACCAAACTTCTTTTGCCTCCTACAGGGTAAGCTCTTAAGAGATGATGACCACCTTATTATCCTATGGTTGGGCAATGCCTGGCATGGAAGATAGTTCACCTGCTCGTTGAGCACTCTCCCTTAGCAGGGAGGCAGAGCACTTGCCCCTCATGCCTGAGGCCCTGAGTTCAAGTTTCTAAAAATATAAAGTAAATTAAATAAAGCAGCCAGGTGTTCCCCAGTATAAAGAACCATCTGGTTTTTGATCTGAGCTTTTTGTAACAATTAGGGGCTTTGTTCACCAGGCTCAAGGGCCCCGACGCCCCAACTTACCTTCACTCCCACGACTCCAGAGCCAGTCATGAGCCCCACAGACTCCACTTTCTCCCCCATGATGATCCTCGTGGCCAAGGCTACGAGGTCAACACCTAGTGTCTTGGACACGAAGGGGAAGGAGCGAGAGACGCGCACATTGCACTCGATAACCTTCAGCTGGTCATCCTAGGGGCAAAGACCATCAGGTCAGGCCCTGTGAAGCCCGGGCGTGCTGGCAGTGCTTGACCTAACCTTGGCTGGCACCCTCACTCTCCATTCACTGAGACTACATCAACTGGGGGACTGTTCCCAGCCCCGACACAGGGTGACACGGGTGAGCTGTAGGCGTCCGTCCCTCCCTGCCGACTTATTACCTTGGCAATGAGCTGCAGGTTGAAGGGCCCTGTAACCTGTAGTTCCTGGCCCACGGCATGCACAATGGCTTTGATCCGCTCCAGAGTTTTGGGGGTGATGTCTTGTGGGGGGGTCACCAGTGTGGCGTCACCCGAATGCACACCTGCATTCTCCACGTGCTCAGAGATGGCGATGGCCGACACGACGCCGTCGCAGGCCACGGCATCCACATCAATCTCCTGGAGGCAGACACAGGCAGTGGGCCGTAGGACACATTTTCTCCTCCTCCCCTATGAAGCTCCCTTTGTGAAAAAGCACTGACACAACCCACCTTTCCCAGTCCACCGTGCCCCCCCGACTCAGCCCCCGACTCAGACTCAGCCCCTGACTCAGCAGGGCTGCAGCCTCTCTGGCTGGGGCTGAGGGGAGGGAGCCTCACCTTTGCTTCCTGAATGAATTTGGAGATGACCACGGGGTGCTCCTTAGAGACGGCTGCCGCACTGCTCAGGAAGCGCTCTAGGTCCCCATCAGTGTAGGCCACATTCATAGCAGCACCGCTGAGCACGTAGGAGGGGCGCACGACGCAGGGGTACCCCACAGTCTGGCAGAACTGGCGAGCAGACTAAGGGGACAGGGAGCTCAGTGGGGCCGGTCACACTCCCCCCACAAACAACATCCACCGGCTCCGCCCCCCCCCCCCCCGCTTCCTGCCAGCACCCAGCCTACCTCGAGGTCACTGAGCTCACGCCACTGAGGCTGGCTGATACCAATGGTATCCAGGAGCCTGGAGAACTTGAACCGGTTCTCAGCTGAGTCGATGGCCTCAGGGGAGGTGCCCAGCACCCGGCACTGCTGCCGGTGCAAGGCCATGGCCATGTTGTTGGGGAGCTGCCCACCCATGGACAGGATCACACCTTCAGGGTTCTCTAACTCATAGATATCCATCACCGCCTGTAGCAGAGGGAAGGAACCAAAGGCAATGAAAGGGCTGGAGGAAGCCGTCCTGTTTATGCTACCGTCAAGCTCGTCAGGTACCGGAGAGCTGGGCTGCTCGGCCTGCCTCGGTCATTCCCGGGGTGCCTTGGTAACCCCCCCCACTCTCACCTCAAAAGAGATCTCGTCAAAGTAGAGCCGGTCACACATATCATAGTCAGTGCTCACTGTCTCTGGGTTGTAGTTCACCATGATGGTCTTATAACCCATCTGCCATGAGGGAGTGGGGTACGTTAGGGATTAAGAAGAAGCGCATAGAAAGGCTGAGCCAACACCCCCAGTGCAACACGCCAGCCTGCCCGCTTCCCGGGAGACAGCTATATAGGTAAGGCAGCATGTTGGGGAGAAGGTGCAGGCAGCAAGTGAGGCAACAAGATAGCTTCAGGAACGTCCCAAGCCCAAAACCTACAACAGAAGGCTGTTTTTATAGGGCTGCTATTCACTCCTAATTAACAGGAAGACCTAGGATCTGTCATGGGAGGACAGGCACCCGGCACAGAAAGCGGGAAAGCGAGGAGACCAGGAGGCTCTGACCTTCCGGAGCTGCTGGATGCAGCCCACGGCACACCAGTCGAACTCAACGCTGGAGCCGATGCGGTAGACGCCAGAGCCGAGGACCAGGACGTGAGGCGTCCGAAAGGTGAGGTCGTGGGTGTTACCCCAGTACGTCAGGTACAGGTAATTTGTCTGCGCCGGCCACTCAGCTGCAACTGTGTCAATCTGCTTCACAGCTGGGCAGATCCCCAGTTCCTGCCGGAGCTTCCGAACGGCCAGCTCTGTGCTAGAGGAACAGAAACACGGGCTTTGGGAACAGGGTATAGCCTGGCTGATGGAGGAAGCGCTGGGACACGGATAAAAGATGGACAGACGAAGGTAAGAGCTTCCAAGGTTCCCCACCAGCGGCCCTCCTGATGCAAAAGCTCACTCCCCACACTTCTTGGCCCTTCCCACCTTCTCTGACCTTAGGACTGCAAGGGCAATTTGTTTGTCTGAGAAGCCAAGGCACTTGGCCTGGTACAGCAGGTGCTGCGGCAAAGGCTGTCCTCGGTGTCGTTCCAGCAACTGGGCGTGGGTCACAATGCGCTTCATGCGGTGCAGGAACCAGCAGTCGATGCGGGTGAGCTCATACAGGCGCTCCACTGAGTAGCCAGCCCACAGGGCAGCAGCAACCACAAAGATCCGCTTGTCTGTTGGCGTCTCCAGCTCCTGTTGGGGAGGAGCACAGACAGGTGGATGCAGGACAGAGAAGTGGCAAGTCAACAAGCTCTGGCAGAAGGGTGGTGTGGAGCAGAGCCCACGCAGGGGTGCTTCCGGAGAAGAGACCCGCTTACCACATCGCTGACTGGCTTCACTGTATGGTCAAAGCCTACACAGTTCTCATCTACCATCCGCAGGGCCTTCTGGAAGGCCTCTTCAAATGAACGTCCAATGCCCATGACTTCACCTGCAGGAATGGGATGGGAGGACTCAGAGGGGTGTGGGTGGGTAGGTCCTCAGGGCCCTCAAGGTAGCAGCACTCATGGTGCTTCTCCATGAAGAAACTTGAGAGCAATCTTTTTCCACAGACAAGCACAGACCGTCCCGTGCGTGAGTGTGGAATTGGCACACCTACAACGGGCCTGTGGAGACTGGGACCTGCTGGTTAGCAGCAGCAGCCCAAACTACTAATGGTTGTCCAGTTACTTGGCTTGCTTTATTCACACCATGATGGCACCATCTGGGTTGTTTCATCCTAGAAACATTAAAAAAGTCTGGGAAATGATCCCACTGTTCCTGAATCCATCCCTGGCCAACTGCATTTCAACGCCCACGGGAGGTGCGCACTTTTAACCCCAGCACTCGGGAGGCAAAGGCCTGAGGCCAGCCTGGTCTACAAAGCAAGTTCCAGGACAGCCAGGACTATGTAGAAAGACCCTGCCAGCCTAGCCGGTCTTTAAAAAGTCTCAGGCCAGTCTTGAGAGAAAAAGAAGAGGTGGGCCTGGGGAAGGCGGAGGGAAGATTGTTCTCTGGTCTCCTTACATTCTTGCACATAACAGACCACCCACCCACACCCAGACACGCATGAGTTTTTCTCCCTGGACTTTTCCCCTATGTAAGTTTTACATACAAGCAATAGCGTACGTACCGATTTCCGCTGCCCACCCCCCCCCCATCATAAGCACTTCCCCACGTGGCCGCCTAACCCCGTCAACACAACTTCCTTCTTGTATGCTTTCCCATAATTTAACTGCCGAATTACTAAAGGACACTTAGCTTTGAAGTGCTGATCCTTGTTAAGGGAGCCTATGGTATTTTGTGTTTTGGGTTATTTCTTAGAAAAGATTCCCAGAAGCCCAAGGGCCATAGAGCAACTGTGTAGCCCTCTTTAAGTACCAATTGCACCAAGGAAGCTCCTGTCTTAGATACAAAGTATAAAGTGCTGCCAACTTCCTAAGAGGCACCCTTTCAGATGACTTTTTTTGCTAACCATAGTATCTTGAAGGGTGAGTGTGGTAGCTAACCCCTCTAATCTCAGCCTCTGTGAAACTGTAAGTTGGAGGCCAAACTGTTCTACACAAAGCAAGTTCCAAGCTATACAGTGAGATATTGTCTACAGCCCTGAGGGGATGGGGTGTATCAAGAGTCTGAAGCAGGAGGACTGCAAGAGTTTGGGGACGGTGTCTGGGCTACAGAGTGACTACCAGGCCAACTTCATCTACAGAGTGGATAGGCTGGCCAGCCAGGGACACACAGCTACAGCCTGTCTCAAACGACAAAAACAAAAACAAGAAAAAGTTATAAAAGGTTAGCCGGAAGAAGATGGCATTTCGAGGAGACAGGAGGGAGTGTAAGACATTTCAAAGTGTCAGCCGAAAATCAATCTCTGATTGTCCTATTTCCAATCCACTTGTTCTAGTCATGATTTAATTATGGCTCCGTTCCCATGTTTATTATAATTTTCATATAACAGAAATTCATCTCCAGAAGGAACATCTTGGCAGTGTTGTAGGATTTCTAAAAATTCTGAAATAATATCTGAGCTCACAGTTACTTGTTTCAAAGTCACTCCTGCTCTAAATGGAGACTCGAGGCGGTGACGCCCTTATCCAAATCGGCTGGCAGCACCTGAGCTGGCATATAGGCACCCTTCTCTCGGACAAGTCAACTACAGGACCCTGCAAACACACCCTCTGGGTTCCAGCCTGATTTACCTCCGCACGGTGGTGGCACAACACTCTAAACAACAGTCTGGCGGGGTTTTGTTTTTGAGATAGGGTCTCACCCTTATGGTTTAGGTTAGCACAGAATTCCCTGGACTTGAACTGGCCTTGAACTCCTCCTGTCTTAAGCCTCCCAAGTGCTAAAGCCCTTTGTTATCTTGTTCTGATCTTAACTCTGTGTTAAAACAAAACAAAATTCCATTGTAGATACTGGCAGCAGCCTGAACCTCTAGTGGCCGCCCAGCTACTTGGCTTGCTTTAATCACACCATCTGGAATGTTTTGTCCATTAGAATATTAAAAAGTTTGGATAACAGGGAGGTGATCCTACTATTCTTTGTACCCACCCACGGCTAATTACATTTTTAAAAACTCCTACAAAATGCCGAAGGAGGAGATACTCTGAGAACAGCTAGCCCCGTGCTGATTTTGATTCACTGAAAGGCGCTTGCCTGGTGACTTCAGTTCAATTCCTGGAACTCATGTGAAGGTGGAAGGGAAGAACCAACCCCAAAGTTGTCCTGACTCCCACACCCGCACTGTGGCATGCACACCCCGCCCTCTAATATATCATGCACACAAGCACAATAATAACAAAATTTAATACTTAAGAGGATTCACAGCAAAGCGACAGTTCCCCTGAGTAAATATTTAAGCGATGAATAAAATGTCACTGGCATTTATCAACCTAACAATGAGACTGTAAACAAGACACCGTGAGGACAAAGTGTCTCAAGGATAATGGGAGACGCAGTGAACAATGGGCTCACAACCAGCAGCACTCGGCTCCTCCGGGGGCCCTCAACCATGTCACTTTCCTCCTGTGGCCCCCTCTAGTTACTCGTTTGTTAAATAAGAGAGCAAGTAATCTGATCCCAGGAACTATATTTCAACACAGGTTTCCAGATGACTTTGACCCCTGTTCCTGATGAGGATAACTAACTTGAAATGTTTCCATTAATTCTGAGAAACCCCATCTGTCTGTCTATCGGCTTTTCAAGACAGGGCTTCTCTATGTAGCCCTGGAATAGCCTGAAATTCGCTCTGTAGACCAGACTGGTCTCAAACTGACAGAGACCCGCCTGCTCCTGCCTTCCAAGTGCTGGGAGCAAAGGCGTAGAACTCTTAGCTCTAACAGTACCCACGGGAGTATGAAACCCACCAACACTCTTCATGCAGCTCCCAATCTTCGTACTGACACGGAGGAACTTGCTGAGGTCCCAGCGAGGAACCTTTACCACGCAGTAGTCCAGGCTGGGCTCAAAGGCTGCCGTTCCCCCCGTAACAGAGTTCCTGAGCATTAGTAAGTCAGGGTGCCAAAAAGACAGAAAATAGGGTGAGCTTCCAGTCCCTCTCACAGGCCCTGTCCTGTGAATATTTTCAACTCCCTCTCCCCTGGACACCAGGATCCCCCGTTATACCTGAGCTCTGGCAGGGGGATGCCCAATGCTAGCTTGGCAGCCACATAAGCTAACGGATAGCCTGTGGCCTTACTGGCGAGGGCAGAGCTGCGGGACAGCCTGGCATTTACTTCAATGATGTAATACTGCAAATGGGAAGAACAGAGAGAGTAAGTCATGGTACCCAGCCTAGAAAAGAGCTCACAAGGAGAGCCCATCGCTTCCTCAATAGAGGTGGAGAGTGAAAGGCCCAATCCTAACCAAGACAATCCTGTCTTCACTCCAGGATGAGCAGGGCCAAGAAACCCCTCAACCTCGAGGCCCAAAGACCAAGGTTAAAGGCTGCAGGACCAGCTTCACGTCCTCACCTGCTCGGACTCTGGGTTCAAGGCATACTGCACATTGCACTCCCCAACAATCCCCAGGTGCTGGGTGACCTTGATGGCTGTTCGTCGCAGAAGCTGGTACTCTCTGTCATTCAGTGTCTGGCTTGGAGCCACCACTATGGACTCACCAGTGTGGATGCCCAGTGGGTCTAAGTTCTCCATGTTACACACCTACAAAAGGGGTCACTGAGGTCACCAACAAAGGAAGTCAAAAGAGCAGCTGAGGCTACGTCCCCAGGCACTTTGTCTGGAACTACACTACCCTGGGTCCAAAAGACAGAGAACTCTCTTTAGAGATCTCTGTCCTTCCAAAAGTTCAGAATGTCTGGGCCACCCTGCGCCCCATCACTCACCGTCACACAGTTGCCATAGGCATCTCTCACCACCTCATATTCAATCTCCTTCCAGCCCTTCAGAGACTTGTCTATTAGCACCTGGCTGGTATGGGCAAAAGCTGGGGCCACAAGAGCTGAGAGTTCCTCTTTGGTGGAGGCGAAGCCAGAGCCGAGACCACCCAGGGCAAAGGCTGCTCGTACCAGCACGGGGTAGCCCAGTCGCTCAGCAGCTGCCTGAGCCTGCGGGGAGTGAAGACAAGAACCGACACGCCATTGGCTACTGCCCAGGGGGCTCCTGTACTGGAGGAAATGACATCATCCCGCTTCTACCCAACCACCTCACAAACCTGTTCAAGAGAATTCGCCGCTTCACTAGGGGCTACATGTTCCCCGATCTCAGCCATCCTGGCAGCAAAGGCCCGCCGGTCCTCAGTCAGCTCGATAGTCTCCACAGGTGTACCCAAGACCCTGACCCCATACCGAGCTAGCACCCCAGCTTTGGTCAGCTCTACGCCACAGTTCAGGGCTGTCTGGCCCCCAAAAGTCAGTAACACACCATCTGGGCGTTCGTTACGAATCACCTGAGGTGGGAGACGAGAGCAGCTGAGGAGACTGGAGTGGCCAGTGAAATTGCCCACCAAGAATCCCCTCCGCAGGCCATCCTTATCTGAGCCATACCTGGGTTACATAGTGAGGTGTTATGGGAAGAAAATAGACCTTGTCTGCCAGCCCCTGAGAGGTCTGCACTGTGGCGATGTTGGGGTTGATTAGCAATGTCTGGATGTTCTCTTCCTTTAGGGCTTTAATTGCCTAATAGGACACAAATGGCCTGTCAGCCTCTTCTACAGAAGACAGAAGCCTCAGGCCAGCATTTCTCCTCTTTCCTTCCTTATTCTCTCAGTCCTTAGTGACTTCTATTCGTCACTACCTCAACCATTTATACACCCGCAGACCTCCTGATCCATTTCCTCCCTGCAAATAACACTCATGCCTTACTCTTTCTCCTTACAACTCCGTGGGTCACCCAGCCATCCAGATGGGAGGCTGCATGTCTTACCTGAGAGCCCGAGTAGTCAAATTCTCCAGCCTGGCCAATGGAGAGGCCCCCTGAGCCTAGGATCAGAACCTTCCGTGGTGGCGGAAGCCCAGAACCAGGAATGGGAAGGCCAGGGGGACAGAGGCGCTGAGCCAACCGCTCTCTAACTGTGGATGCAATGAGAGTCATGGAGTATGAGAGTGGGCCTCCAGAAGCCAACCGGATTATTCCCCTTGCTTTTGGAAAAGCACAGGGCGGCAAAGGGAGGATGAGAACCCAGATCCACCTCAGGAGTTCCTAAACAAAATAGCAAAGTACCCACACTACCTCTCTTCCCTCCCAAAACTAGCTTTTAGAGTATGTCCCTCTTAGGCTTATCCTGGAGCTAGCCCTGCTCTTCCGTCCAGGCCCTGGTTCTTACAGGAGCTTACCTGTCTGGGACCCTGAGTTCCCAGCTACAGCCTCTCTCACAGTTTCGAGAAATACATCAAAAAGCAGTTCCATATCTGAAGGGCCAGGTCGGTGCTCTGGGTGAAACTGGACACTATTGAAGAGATTGACAAAACCTTTGACATCACTGTTTTGGTTGCGGCAGCCTCAGGGAGGACCATGGTCCACTGCTGTGCCTTGTTTCCCCATCCTCGTGGCCCTTCTCACCCTACCGCACCCCCATGCTCACCTGAAAAAGGGCAGGCTGTCATGCACAATGCCTTCGTTGGAATAGTCATTGGCATTGGTGAACAGGGGAGCCCAGCCTGCTGGCAGCGAGTCTGCATCCACAGCAAACCCGTGATTCTGGGAGGTCAGAAAGCAGCGCCCAGTGCCCACCAGTAAACAGGGCTGGTTGTGGCCTCGGTTTCCGTATCTGGAGAATGGGACAGCGAGTCACAACTCCTCTCACCGGCCTCTTCCCCACTACCTGAAACTCCTCCCTCTTAGATCTCATCGCTCCCGACAGTTCCACACCAGTAACCCCCAAGTCTCAAAAGACTGCTAGGCACGTGCTCCTTCTTCCACAAGCCCACCTCATCTTGTAAGTTTTGGCCCCAATGGCTAAAGCCAACAGCTGGTGTCCAAGGCAGATTCCAAACACAGGTCGGGGATTAGGCTCAGACAAAACTCGACTCAGTGTGGCTACCACACCAGGATAAGAGGCAGGATCGCCAGGTCCATTACTTAGGAAGAGACCATCATATTCTGGAATGGGCAGAAAAGGTTGACGTAAGACAGAATTTCAAAGACACCCAAGGGTTGATGAAATGCTCAGCAGAAAAAAAAAAAAAAAAAAAAAAAAAAAGCACCAACTGTGCACGCCTGATGGCCTGAGTTCAATCCCCAGAAACCATGACAGCAGAGACCTGACTCCTGAAAGATGTGCCATGGCACACACTTGCACCTCCCCCAACTACAACAATTTAAATAGTATGCTAAAGACACACATCCACCCCTGAGCACGGAAAGTGGAATCCCTGGTCTCTAGCTTCCTTCCTGCAACTCATGCGGACCTGCATCCACTGTTCTGAGGGATGGCTCTTCCGGTCAACCCAAGCCGCTTGTCTGGACAGGCCCCAGATACTCACTCTGACTGTCTAATTCATGGTTCCAGGGTACCACGGTAACCTCAGCCCCACGCTGGCAGAGACACCGGATCTGATTATACTTGAGGCCACAGTCCAGAGCAAAGATCCGAGGGGCACCACCTGCATTGAACACCCGTGGAGCCTGGGGAGCAGTTGGCAGTCAGGATCACCAAGTGTGAGACATGCCGCACCAAACCCCATCTCTGCCATCCTTGAGTTCACCCCAACTGTGGGCAGGAAAGGAACCCCTCATCTTCTGCCTGCAAGCATGACCTACTCTCTCCCTCTGTACCTTAATAGAGACCTCTGGTGCCAGGGGCCTGGCATTGGGGTCCACGAATGGCAGGGTTGAAGGCTCTGTCCCATTCTGGACCAGCTTCCCCAAAAGAGACCCTTGTTCCCGCAACTTCTTAGTCAGCTCCCGAGTGTCCACTCCTGTCAAAACAGCACAGCCTCAGTCATCGGTGAGGGGACATGTCCAGGGACACTCCTCCATAGCCCTGAGTCATCAGAATCCTGGAGCACACCGCTGGAAGGAGAGCCATGAAGTAATCTTGCCCAAAATATCAAACCCAAATTAAACTAGATCTAGACAGATCTGAGAACAAGAACACAAGCTGGGCAAGGTGGTGCATGTCTACAGCCTTGGCACTTGGGAGATGGCACACAAGAGATCATCGTTGGCTACACAGTGAGATTGAGGCAAGCCTGTGCTTGTCTAAGAAAACCCAAAAACAGCCGGACATGCTGGCCCACACCTTTAATCCCAGCACTGATGGGAGTTCTGTGAGTTCGAGGCCAGCCTGGCCTACAAGTCCAGTCCAGGACAGCCAAGGCTACACAGAGAAACCCTGTTTTGGAAAACAAACAAACAAAAACCAACATCCACCCCCAACGCACACAAAAAGAGACTACATAATCATCTTAAAGAAAAAAGTTTTTGTGCATTTTATATACATATTAACATTAACAGACATCTGCACTGATGATCCAGCAGGGGCATAGGTTGCCTTTCAGACATGTGTTACCCAAATGCAATGTAACAGTTAGAAAATCCCAGGAGTCAGATTTAAATAACCAAAGCAGGAGCCGGGTTTGCTCTCTTTAGAATGTTTCCCTCTGCACAATGGTTCAGGCTCTTCTCCAATCTAAACTTTGCACATTTTGCATTACTAAACAGACTTCGGAAACCTCCTTCTGCTTCTTTCCGTGTAGGCGCCGCGTACTTTACCCAGACATCCCTGCCTGCTGTCATACCTTGGAGGCCGGGGATGCCACGCTGCTGTAGCCACTCATGCAGGGTGCAGGCGGCGCTCCAGTGGCTGGGCGTGGGACAGCACTCTCCCACCACCAGACCCGCCACATGGATCTCCGAGGACTCAAACCACTATAGGCGGAGAGAGGAGACCGTGAGGAGTGCGGGGACAACTGGCCCTCAAAGGCACGTCCCTCCATTGACTGCCCACTGACTCTCTGCTCAGCCACACAGGAGACAGTGAGTAATTCCTACAAAACACAACACGCTCCCTGCTTTGACAGACAGTCCTTTTAGTAACTTTGTATTGTCCCATATAAACACTGAACACCAGTCCAGCGTGTCCGAGGGAAGGGAAAATGGCACTTTCCCTTGTCCAAAAGGGAGCTCTCAAATCCACCTCTCTGACTAATTCCACTCCTACATATCCATTGCAAGTCAGCTTCCTTCTAGGACTGACCCTTTTTTGCCCTTCTTCCTTGCTACTGATGTGTAGTGAATATGTACTTGCATCTGACGGACTAAATCCTCAAGTGTTTACTGAATGCTCACTTGGTGCGGGCTTTGTAACAGATGTCAAGGAAAAGGCAGTGAGCATGAAAAGGTACAGCCCCTTTGTCTCACAGGGTGAAACTCCAACTCAGGGAACCAGAAACTAACAAGATAATAGAAATAAACACAATACTAATTTATGTAGCGTGACAAAAACAAAGAAATAAGACATTTGCACAGAACATTACGATAAAACAAAGATTAAAATAAATAAATAAAGTGAGCCAGGCATGATGGTACACACCTTTAATTGGAACTCAGAGCTGGCGACCAGCCTGATCTAGGTAGGGTAAGTTCCAGGGCAGCCAGGGCTACACTGAAAAACCCTGTCTTGAAAAAAAACTATATATATAGTTTAAGACAAGGTCTCGCTAACATAGCACTGGCTGGCCTGGAGCTAGCTATGTAGACCAAGGCTCCCTCTGCCTCCCCAGGACTGGGAGTAAGGGAGAAGGGGCCATATGTGAGTAGGAAAGTTTTTGTGGGAGGGATTAAATTATATTCAAGCCAGCCTGGTGGCACATGGGAAAACTGCTGATAATTTGAGGTCGGTATGGTTTCACATAGTGAGCAGCAGACTAACCAGGACAAGACATTGTCTTAAAAAGAACTGAGGAAGAGAGGGAGACAAGAAGGGAGGGAGGGGTACAAACTAGCAAAATCTTGTCTCAATATAAGTTTAAAAAAAAATCAAGTTACATTTAAAGGCAAAACACTTCCATTTACAATCCTAGTGCCTGCTGGAAGAGATACCTGCAAACCAGTGTGGGTCACACGCTGAGCTCCTGGCCTTAGAAGAATAAAACATGACACCCCATACTTGTCATCCCAGGACTGGGGGACAGCCCAGGAGGAAGGGTTCTGAGTTCGAAGGTCTATCTGCCCTAGCGATCTGAAGGGTGTTCGACAGATCCTACCCAGGCTAAGCTGTTTGATCCACGTACCCAACTTCAGGCAAAGTAAACGCACTGGACTGTAGGTCTCATTCACCCTTATTCTATCAAGGGTCTCCATTTTTGTTGTTTTAGTTTTGTTTTTGGATACAGGGTCTCTGTGTAACCCTGGCTGTCCTGAAACTCACTTTGTAGACCAGGCTGGCCTTGAACTCAGAGATCCATCTGCCTCTGCATCCCAAGTGCTGGGATCACAGGTGAGGTGGGATTACAAGTGCCTGGCAAGGGGCCTCAATTTTTGACAACCCACATGCCAGCCAAATTCATAAGATGCTGCACTGTGAACTAAAATTCAAAGGTTTATGACGAGGGATCCTTTCTAGGACTAACAATTAGTGTGCCCTTACCCAGCACTCAGGAGAGAGGCAGGCAAATCTCTGAGTTCGAGGCCAGCCTGGTCTACAAAGTGAGTTCCAGAACAGCCAGGGCTACACAGAGAAACCCTGTCTTGAAAACCAAAAACAAAGAATTAAAGGCTCTGCCGGGCATAGTATAGAAGGCCTTTCTTTCTTTCTTTTTAAAGATTTATTTTTGGAGTTTTGTTTTGTTTTTAAAAGACAGGGTTTGTCTGCGTGGCCCTAGCTGTCCTGGACTCATTGGCCTCTAACTCAGAGGTCTGCCTGCCTATGCCTCTTGGATTGCTGTGTCCGGCAAGATTTATTTACTAATTATATATACAGTGTTCTGCTGGCATGTGCACCCACATGCTAGAAGAGGGCACCAGGTCTCATTATAGATGGTTGTGAGCTACCATGTAGGTGCTTTGAATTGAACTCAGAACCTCTGGGAAAGCAGCCAGTACTCTTAACCTCTGAGCCATCTCTCCAGCCCCTAAAAGGCCTTTCTCAAATCACAACTGGGGGGGGGGGGGCGGGGAGAGGAGGGGCAAAGGCAGGTAGATCACTGGGAACGCCAGGACAACCAGGGTTACAGTGAGACTGTATGAAGTGATCAGTGTCACTGGTGTGTTGATAAACCATTCTCACCAATTTACATTATCCAGGAGCAGCGTGTAAGGCTGGAATCAGGGTGCAAGTTTTGTGAGATACTGCATGTAGGCTATAGTGACTTCTATTATCATCTCAATGGTTATGTTGATACTTGCACTTAACTCTCAGAGGCAACTTAGTTTCCAGACTTCACAGAAAGGGGGTAGGGGCTCACTGTATGAGAAAATTTGAGATTTTGATCTAGAGGTAAACACTACTGCAAAGAAAAAAAAATGAAACAAGGCCAAGTAAGGCGAGCAGATGCTGATCAGTGTCACTGATATGTAGACAAACTGGCAGCCATCGGTACTAGAAGATGTATGGCTCCTGTTTCCAGTTTCTCCCCAATTTACATGAGCCTAAAGCAGTGTTTCTCAATCTCTGGGTTTCGACCCCTTTGGGGTCAAATGTCCCTTTTACAGGAGTCACCTAAGAACATCGGAAATATCAGATATTTACATTACAATTCACAACAGTGGCCAAATTACAGTTATCAAGTAGCAACAAAAATAATGTTGTGGTTGGGGGTCACCACAACATGAGGAACTGTATTAAAGAGTCGCAGCTGTTTACTCTTAGGACTCTGCTACTAAAAAGCAAAACAAAGACAACCTTTCTGCTTCTTACAAAATAACTAGAACTCACACCCTTTGCAGTTTTGGGAACTCCCCCAAACCCATTTCCCTGGTCCATGAGTTCACTACACACGACTCTCAGAGGGGTGACTCCTGAGGGCTCCTGCTCTCTGCCTTTCAAGGTACCTAAAAACCTGGTACCCAGGGTCGCCTTAGTCCATGTGGCTGCTTTCTCCAGGATGTTTAGCGGTGTGTCTGTGGCGTCACCTCACCGTTATCTGAGAAGGGATGTGGAGAAGGCACTGGGTGTGACTACCTTGCTCAGGCCGAACTCGTCCTCTTCATCTAAGGGAATGCCGTAGTTACCGATGAGTGGGTACGTTAGCACTAAGATCTGAGCTTTGTAGGAAGGGTCAGTGAGGGCCTCTGGGTAGCCAACCATGCCGGTCTGAAACACTGAAGAAAGGCAGGGCTGAGTTCTGGCAAGGGCACCCGAGCGCAGTAAACCCCGGAGGTGGCTGCTTCGGTCATCAGTGGCGAAAGGGAGCTAGGGCTGGGACACCGCGTCGGGGAGAGGGGTGTGCAGGCGGGGTGGGCAGGTTAAGCGGAGTGGGATGAGGTCGGCAGCCCGCCCGGGCTTGCTTACCCACTTCCCCAGCAGTCGACACAGCGGCCCCAAAGGGCCGGCCCTGCAGAACCGACCCGTCCTCCAACACCAGGGCCGCCATGGGGTCGGAGCTGAGACCGGGCGAGCACCGAGACGCGGGAGGCGCGGCGAGCCCCACTGGAACCAAGTGAACGCCGCGCGCCGGAGTTGGTCCACGTGGCTCGCTGCGCGGGGCGCTGGAGAGCAGGCGGGCGCGGCAAGCGAGAGCCCTAAGCGTACTGAGCTGAAACACGACTGCGACGGCGCAGGCAGCCGGCAGCGTGAGGGGCGGGGCCTGGCACGTAAGGGGCGGGACCACGGGGTGGGTCAAAACCGTGCAGACACGAGAAACCCGACTCTCCCAAATCAGTCCGTCAAACAAGAAACACGCAAAGCAGGGCAGTATTCCCTAGAACAACGGGGGGAAAGTGTTTATTGTAGTCAGCAATACAAACTAGTACTCGTCCACTCCCGACTAGTGGGCCCACTAGTGTCCCCTAGACCCCCGAGAGGTGCATTTTGACACCTTTCATTCTCCAGCCGGTTCAGCCTCGAGCAGGATCCACTCGCTGACCACCGGTAATGTTTGTCAACGAAGCAAATCTTCTTGGCAGGGACTCAATAAGTCAGGGTGCTCTCAAGTGGGTGGGAAGTCCTTCGTGGTTCATGAAGCCTTGGCCTTTCGGCGCTGTGTCCCCCAAAGTAGAATGGAGATGGCTAGTGTGGTGGATCCCAGAATCCCAAAGAACATAAGCAGGGGAAAGGTGCCCTGTGAGATTAGCAAACAAACAAGTCACGGCACTATATATACACAAGGCCACGTTCTAACACCTAGTTCCTTCTTAATCACTCATCCCCTCACTTTGGGCACATCCCTTGTAGATTCCTATCAGCAACTGGCATCAGTTCCTTGTCGTGTATCTTTGAGAAGTTCTTGCCTAATGCATTCCTTTATTTCTAAAAGGTCCAGTTCCTCACCTGCCTCATACACTTGTATCCGTGGAAACCATCAGCACAAAGGCACTGCAAAAGGCCAGGACCATCAGATGCACAAGACCCATTCTCAGGACAGATTTCTGAGAGCAAGGGAAAAAAACAGAGTCATTGGAGACTAAGGTCCCTGAGGAGCCAACCTCCTCTGATCTCAGAAGCTAAACAGGGCTGGGCCTGACTGGTACTTGTATGGAAGGATATCACTGGATCTCATTATGTATTTTTCTCAAATATCTGCTTAGATTTCCTTAATTATTTCTAGGTCAGAAGCAGAGGAAAAAGCCAGGCATGGTGGCAAACACCTAAACCCCAGCGGGCATTTTGGAGGCAGGGGCAGGCAGATCTCTGTGAGTTCTGGTGGACACAGCAAGTTCCAGATCAGAGAGACAGTCTCAGAACACAGAAACAAAACCAAAAAGTAGAGAACTATTATAAATAATCAGAATGTAACAACAACAATAACAATAACAATCAAACCTTTTCAGGGGAACAGAGAACTCTGGACAAAGGCCCTTTCCCATCTCTTTTTCTCTAAAGCAGTGAGTGGCTTCACTTCAGAAGGAAGGAAAGGGGTTTCCCAGTGAACAGCCACACTACAGCATACCTGGGCTTCCAGTGCTATTGCAAAGATCCTTTTGCCCCTGGCAAATCTGCTTGTCCGCGAAAGAGGTAACACTGTCCCAGGCACTAATACCTCCAGGACAGGTGACGTTCTGTGGCAGTATCCTGAAGACAACACACATGTTCATAACTGCACAGCTGGAAGAGGTTAGGGTGTAGCTCGGTAGTAAAAAAACATTCGGCAGCACACAGAGCTGTGGGTTCAATCCCTAACACACATATGGCCTCTACCTGAGTGCACACACGCACACAAGCACCAGCAGGAGCAACTCTGTGATGCTGCTGAGCACTCAGCAGTGCACATCTATGATCCCCCCTCCCCCGCTCTGTTTACTACTCACAGAGTCTGGAGCTGAGTAAAACCACGGAAGGTGCTCGCCAAATCAACCTTGAGAGGATTTGCTTGAAGGTCTCTGCAAAGCACACACTGTTAGTACTCTGTTTAGAAGAGCATGCTGTGGTGGTCCACGCCCATATAACCAGCACTCAGGAGGCAGAGGCAGGCGGATCTCTGTGAGTTCAAGGCCAGCCTGGTCTACAAAGCAAGTCCAGGACAGCCAAAGCTACACAAGAGAAACCCTGTCTCAAAAAAAAACAAAAAGGGGGTGGGGGATGGAGAGACGGTTCAGTGGTTAAGAGCACTGTCTGTTTTTCCAGAGGACCAAGTTCAACCCTAGCAACGGCATCATGGCTCATAACCAGCTATAATATGATCTGATGCCCCCTACTGGCATGCAGGTGTACATGCAGATAGAGTACTTATTTACATAAATAAATAAATCTTAAAAAAAAAGAGCATGCTATTAATCTTTATATACACTTTCCTGGGCTATTAGTCCAACCCCTATCCTCAGACCCAAAGATTTAGATACTATTAACCTATCTTTTTAAGAGTTATCTCTAGCTAGGCAGAGTGATGCACACATGTAATTCCAGCACTCAGGGAAGCAGAGGCAGGCAGATAGATATCTGTGAGTTCAAGGCCAGCCTGGTCTACAAAGCGAGTCCAGGACAGCCAAGGTTACACAGAGAAAACCTGTCTTGAAAAAAAAAAGTTATTTCCAAAGACTTTTCCAGTGCCATATTTACCTTTGGGGCAGGAAAATTCATAACCACTTACATGATAACAGCAGTAGAAGCCTGAAAAAAGTTTGTACCAGGATCCTTCAGTGAACAGTTCTGGAGATCTAGCCTGAAGAAACAAAGTAATTAGTTTAACTATGCCTTTTGTATCTTTCTTTTTTTCTTTGAGACAGGGTTTCTTGTGTAGCTTTGGCTGTCCTAGACTTGCTTTATAGACCAGGCTGGCCTCAAATGCACAGTGATCTGCCTGCCTCTGCCTCCCTGGGTGCTGGGATTAAAGGCATGTACCACCTACTATGCCTTTTTTCATACCCCATGTAAACTATATTGATGGAACACCATTATTTTCAGAACTATAAGAGTAAGGCTATGGTAGTAGACATTGTAATCATGTATTATCCAATCTAGTTAGTGCTAGCTTCATGTAGTTTTTAAATTTGCCTAAAATTCAAGTTCATTCTCACAAGCAACACTTCAGACGTGTGAAACCATGGCTCCTGTGCTTATCAGTACTGATATGGAGCACTCTGATCAACAGAAACTTCTATTGGGTCACACAGTACACCTATGTGCGGTGCAAATATTGGAAGAAACTTTGCGGGTTTCTTTTTTCCCCTCTGTGATTAGTAGGTCTCATACTGTGATTCTCAGACTCAAAATTTTTGTGATTGTTGCTGGGGATTGAACCCAAAGCCTTGTGCATTTGAAGCAAGCACTCTATCAAGGAGCCATGGCCACTGCTCTACAGAAATTTTGTTTTATTTTGTTTTTTGAGACAGGGTTTCTCTGTGTAACCCTAGCTGTCCTAGAACTTACTCTGTAGGCCAGGTGGGCATCAAACTCAGAGATCCACCTTTCAGCCACCTCTGAGTCCTGGGGTTAAAGGCATGGGCCACCACACACAGCTGACTTTGTTTTGAGACACGGTCTCACTCTTACAGCTCAAGTTGGTCTCAACCTTGTGTCCTTCTGCCTCAGCTTCTCAAATGCTGGGATTAGAGACAAGAACGACAATGCTCAGCATCCTCAAGGAGATCATTTCTTTTTGAGACAAGGTCTCAGAGTAACCCAAGCTAGCCTCAAACTCACTAAGTAGCTGAGGGTTCACTTTAATGGTCGACCCTCCTTCCAAGTACGGAAATTACAAATGTATGCCCAGCCCGGCCACAGGGCTTATTTATTTATTTATCTTTGGTTTTTTGAGACACGGTTCTCTGTTTTAGCCCTGGCTGTCCTGGAACTCACTCTGTAGACCAGGCTGGCCTCAAACTCACAGAGATCTACCTGCCTCTGCCTCCGCAAGCACTGGGATTCAAGGCGTGTGCCACTGCCCGGCTGGCAGAGGTTTTAAATGAAAAGGGGGGGGGGTCAAATCACTTAAGTTTTTCCAAAGCACATTTCCTATCACAGATAACTGTAAATCACTATACATTAGAGATTTAAAGCCTTCAAGGCGGGCCATTGATGGTGGTGGTGGTGCACACCTTTAATCCCAGCGCTTGGGAGCAGGGGTAGGTGGGTGGATCTATGAGTTTGAGACCAGCCTAGTTTACAAAATGATTTCTAGGGCAGCCAGGGCTACACAGAAAAATCCTATCTTGAAAAACCAAACAAAGACTTCAACAAATTATTTTTTTCATTTACTGAGTACCTATAGACTACAAACATTATAACATTATATAATATATAATTTAGCATCTGGCCTGGTATCAAAAGCCCATAATCCCAGCTACTCTGGAAGCTGAGGCAGAAGTTCAAGGCCTGTGTGGGCAATTTAGTGAGATCATGTGTCAAAATGGATAAATACTGAAAGGATCCAGGTGTGATGGCTCAGTCCTGTAATCCCAGAATTTAGAAGGCTGTTACAGGATTGATATGAATTTGAGGCCATCCTGTGTTACATAGTACCAGGATAGCCAAGACTATATAACAAAGAAACAACAGAAAAGGAAAAGCTAAATCAAAAAAAGGTAGCTTGACCAGCATGCACAGGCCCCAAGTTTATTCTCTAGTACCCAGAAACAATAACAAAAGATATAAAAAATAAAAGGCTGGAGAGATGGCTTAGCAGTTAAGAGTGGGTACTGCTCCTGCAGAGAACCTGAGTTCCGTTCCCAGCACCCATATGGGACATCTCAGAACTGCCTATTACTCTCAGCTCCAGGGGCATCCAAGGCCTCTGGACTTTTCCAGCACCTGCATTCAAGTGCATGTACCCATACAGATAAACATACACACACAAACCAAAAATAAAATGAAGAAAAATTTAAGTGTATTTTAGTAAAAAATAATCCAAAGACTTAATAATAAAACTATTTTAGATGATGCCACAAAAGCCTATAAAATGGCAAAAACAAAAACCTATCACTTGTCCAGAAAAAAAAGCAAAATATTGTTTGCCTATCTAAAAATACTACATCAAGTTTAAACGTTTCAGAATCAAGCATTAGATGCTTCCAGTTAGGTACCAATATTTATCCCCAAAGCCAGTTGGGCAAGCCTTTAGACTCCAATCTGGGAAGTCTTTTTGAATATCCAAGGATGTCTTCTCCTTTCTCACCCCAAGATGGTGCCCTTTTGATTTAGGCAGCATCGGGCCTGCATTAGCTTCGATGTAGCCTCACAGTAAGCAGCTACTCTGGACAAATTTTTCACATCTCCCGGACACTGGGTGCATATCTGCAGAAGAAAAAGAAACCTTATTAAGACACCAGAAGAGAAAAAAAGAGGAACAAACAAAGATCAAGAGTGTCGGTGTACTTTCCAGAATTCCTGTAATACAGAGCGGAAAGGTGGCTTTTATAAATAGAACCCAGTTCTTCCCTTACAACCGGGCATCAAATCAGCGCCCTGCACAAGTCCTTGCCGAGTGAAGGGCCTCATCTTTGAGAATCATTACTTGACTATATCATACCCTCTGCAGAGGTTTCTCCATCTGACAGGAATGTTTGGAAATTACTGCCATTGCACTACGCACAGTATTCGTGCAATGACAGCAGAAGAACCAAGAGACTCAGTAGTAGGAAAGAACACTTAATTATTCAAAAGCAAGGTCAAATTTCAAAGGCCTCTGAATGTGGGCAGGGCTAAGGTGCCAGTGGCCAGCGCTACGTGAGTGAGTACTCAGGAGCAGGGACAGGGCTAGGGGAAGCTTCAGGGACGAACTCTGAGCTTGGGGCTGGCCAAGGGGACAGCCACCGGCGGGCGAGCTCGACACAAGGCTGACGACCAGCAAGCGTCTTCATTCAGATCGCAAACGTTCTCCTGTACCTCAGGTAGAGCCACGGCCTTTTCCGTGCCCAGAGCCAGGAGCAGGGCAGCAGCCCAAACTATCGGGCTCACAGAACTGCCCGGCTCGCGGGACGCCATTTTCCACTTCCAGCAACCTTGACAGCTCGCGAGAGCAGAGCGCGAGGCTCCGCCCCCAGCGCGTCCCGCCTCCGCCTTGAGGCGTGGCCCAGCCTTTGGAACCTGCCACTCTGGGGCGTGGCCTAATCCACCGCCCGCAGGCGCGTGAGGCGTGGCGTAATTTGCCAGAGCCCCGGGGCGGCTGGCGGACAAGTGGGCTCGTGTCCACACTCTCCTTTCCCTGTTCGTGGTGGGCAGACCCATCACCTCTCCATTCTTCATGTAGCGCAGGCCTCTCCAGGCTGCGCTTTAGTTTTGCCTTGAGCCTACTGCAAGTTCCCTCAGCCCTGTGCCGATGCCCGGGCCGGTCCATCCGCCCTCAGTAAACATGGCGGCGCGGCGACCAGGGCGGGCTGGGGGCGGGGTCCCGCTGTCAGCAAGCCGGCCGCTGCCGGCCGGACCTGCCGGCGGGCCAGCAACCCACGTGTGGCGATCTTGCAGGTGGGCCGGGCTGGGCGGGGATTGGGCAGGGGCCGAGAGCCTGGGGTTCGGCCGGTTCGGACGCGAGAGGCGGAGCTGGGAGGGGCGGGGCCGGGTGAGCTTCAGCGTGGGCTTCGGGGACGGTCTTAAATACTAGCGCAAAGTGGTGGGTCCGCCACGTGTAGGGAGAGGAGGAAAACTGAGGCGAAGGAGGGTAAGGGTACGGGAGGAGCGAGGATCGGAGGGCGAAGGGCAAACGCTGGCAAGGAGGACACGAGCCTGGGAACCCTTCACCTTGATGTTGCGCAGCGTTCCGGAGCCCGGGCACCGAGGTGAAGCGGGAACGACGCTTCCCTGACTCATTTTCTCTCCCTTCCCAGGAATAGAACAATGCTGATTTCGGAAAGATCGGAGGAACTTTGGTAGTCCCGGCCGAACCACCGACGCAAGGCAAGGTAGCTCTTCCGCAGAGTATCGGGAGCCCTGACTGGAAGGGCGCTGGGAGAGACCCGGCACACCTAAGGGGACAGCTATTAGTCTTGGTGAGGACCCCTCAAAAAATCTCCAAAGACAATTTGAGCCCATCACAGGTATCCTGCCAATGTTTCCTTTTCACATCTCTAGGTGTCTGCCTGGAAATCCTGAATTTACATTTATCAATGCATTTAGGTGGTGGGATATTTTGTTTTAGTGAGAACGGCCATTCAGATCTTGAGGAATTTTAAACCCTAGACCTCGGTAGCCGTTGGCCCTGCAGGTGTTCCCTTACATTTCAAAGGGGAAGAGGGTGAGGATTTAGCCCTTCACCTAGCGCTTTCCTAGCTCATTTGGTCCCCAGTACTACAAGAAACAAACCCACAAACCCCTCAGTACTTTCCCCCACCCCGCAGTTAAATCCAGCGCAGTGTGTGAGTACAGTGAGACTTTTTTAAAAGTCTCTTCTATTTGTGAAATAACTTGGCTTTCTTTTGTCTACTACTCAGAGATAGGCATGTTCATTGGTGTGAGCCGGTGGAGTTTTTAGAAAGCCATTGTTCTTTTCCTAGAATTGGATCATGTGAAATGAAGGCTGTGTTACTGGATTGGCATTTTCCTGTCTGCTTAGCTCTTCTTCCTCCATCCTAGATGATTCTTGGTGCCTCATGCAAATAATTTATCAAGAAACTCCATAAGTAGAGGGACCCAGTTCAGTACAGGGACCTACTCTCCCCACCCTTTGGTGGGGACTCACTGTGAAGCTCTGGCTGTCCAGGAACTAATAGAGAGCCACCTGCCTCTGCCCCTTGTGTACTAGGATTATAGGATTAGTCTATAGAGGTATTTTTTTTCTTCTTTTGATTTTTGGGTTTGTTTTATTGTTTTTTGGTTGTTTGGTTTGGTTTGGTTTTGGGGTGGTGGTACATGCCTTTACTCCCAGCATGGAAGTAGGTACAACTCTCTGTGTAACAGCCCTGGCTGTCCGGGAACTCACTTTATAGACCAGGCTGGCCTTGAGCTGCCTGCCTCTGCCTCCTAGTGCTGGGATTAAAGGCGTGTGCCACCACCGCCCTTCTATTCTGTAGTTTTCATCATCTCATAGCAGTGACAGCTTGCCAAAGAGTGACAGCTTGTCAAAGTGTTGCAATATGCAAAGGCCTGGGGCATCTTTAGGTTGAACCAGAGTGCTCTGTTGGGATTCTTGATCTGGAGACCAGCATTTGTGACGGTAGGACTTGTGACCCTTTCTTTGTCCTGTGAGGTTTATAATTCAGGTTTATTTAGTCTGTGGGATTGGCACGTTGCCAGCCAGGCAATATGTGCCCAGGTCTGTCTGAATACAGATGCTCGGGGTCTGCTGGTAGCAGGATGTATTAATCTGTCACTGGGTTACTTGAAGTCTACCCTGTTCCATGAATGACTGACTACAGTTAGCACCCTTTTCCTTTCCTAAGTCTTGGGAACAGTGAGGTTGGATCACTGGTGAATTACCTCTGAAAAATACTTTTTTATTGTTTTGTGCTGTGTGTGTTTGTCCATGGGGGTGCTGGGGTGACCAGTAGTGACAGAGTTGGAGTTAACAGGTGGTTTCAAGCTGACTGGCATGGGTGCTTGCAACCAAACTTGAGCCCTCCACAGAGCAGTTAGAACTCTTTAAATCTTTGGGTCATCTCTCTAGCCCCTATAATAGATATTCTTCCTAGTGTGGTGGTGTAAGCCTTTAATCTCAGTACCTGAGTTCAAAGCTAGCATTATCTACATTGTGAGTTCTGGGCCAGCCAAAAGTATATGGTGAGATCCTGTCTCAAAAAAAAAAAAAACAAAAAAACAAAAAAAACAGACTCTCCACAGATGCTGTAGAGAGATGCTCTGAGACAGATTTCAACTGGAGTATCCTGTGCTCCCCATGCAGGAAGTTGGGAAGGAAGATTCTACAGCAACCAACACACAAGACAAAGGAAGTTGCTTATGTTTATACAACTTTAGGGAGGGTGTTTGGATTTAGAAGGGCAGGGTCTCAAAGTGTAGTGACCTACACCGGGGTAAAAACTGAAGTCTATTAAGAAGAGTCTGTTGTACCACCCTGCCTAAACTGCTAGAAGCTGGGAATTTAGCACCTAGGGAAGGTGCTAGATAGGATCTAAGGTATGGCCGATTCCTCTGAAGGGGTAAAAATATGAACTAGTGACAGTTAGGCACTTTAGTTACTGCTCACACAGCAGGTATTCAGAGAATTTTTGTTTGGTTGTTTTTTGTTGTTGTTGTTGGGTTTGGGGGGGTGTTTTTTGGTTTCCCCCCTCCCCTCTCTGAGACAGGTTTCTCTGTAGCCTTGGCTGTCCTGTAGGCCAGGCTGTCCTGGAACTCAAAGTGATCCACCTGCCTCTGCTTCACTTAGTGTTGGGATTAAAGAGGTGTGCCATCACGCCTTGGTGTATTCAAAGAATGTTAAATTAGGCTATTTAAATGTGTAGCGTTCTCTAGTCTCTCCAATGAGTACTTCTAGGGGATTGCTTTTGAAGACAGTGGACACACCTGGGAGAGTAAGACTCGGAATCCCTAGGTGTGGGTTCTAATGCTGCTTCTGACAGTTAGTTAGTTAATTAGTTAGGTGTGTTTTGGAAGGGTTAATTGAGAGGCCAAGGAGGTAGCTCAGTAGATGAAGGGCTTGCCACCTAAGTATGAAGATCAACATTATAATTGCCTGTAGATCTCTGTAAGCTGGCTTGGGAAACCCTTCCTGGAAAATGACTGAAGAAGATACCTGATAGCAGCCTGTAGCTTCCTCATGCTCATCTATGAATGTGCTCACAAACATACACATAGGGAAAACAAGCAAACTTGAATGACCTGGGCCTTTGTATGCATTTGTATGCATTTGTGTAAAATGATGAGGCTGGAAGAGTGGTTTACTTTGAATAGTGTGAGCCCATCTTTGTTCTTTAAAGGGCTGTGGCATAGTCTTAGAATTATTACTTTTGTGTACATAGAGTTAGAAAAGTAACTTTCTAGTCTTCTCTAGGCAACTCCTTTCTAGCTCTGTCTAGCACACAGGGTGCCAAGAGCAGTTTAGGCTGAGAGTCTAATCCTTCTAAGAATGCTTTTGAATGTGAGCTCTCTGCTCTCCATTCTGGAGCTTTAGAGTTTAGTCTGGGGACATAGTGTGATAAGGGCCATTTGGGCACAGTGCTTGGTTCCCTGATGAGCCCAGAACAAAGAGTATCTACCCTTTTCTGTGACTTCACTTCTTGCTCTCTCCTCAGCTATTTACAGAATTGGAGCCTCTACTTCTGTCCTGCTTCAGGCAGCTCTGCCTCAGAAGAGGGGTTGCTTTTCCAGGTATGTCAGTTTTCAGCAAGATGAATGGGATCACTCACTCTCTGCTTGCTGTTCAGCTTGTAGCTCTGACTGTCTTTTCCAGAGGTCCTGTAATCCTAACTTTGAATCTTTTGGCTGTTTTACAGTGTCCCGTCACCTGTCTGTCTTGCTGTTTTTAAGAGTTGTTTATGTATATGGGTGTTTTGCCTGCATGTATGTACCACATGTGTACCTGATGCCACAAAGGGCCTAAGAGGGCATCAGATCCCCTGGAGCTGGAGTTACAGGTGATTGTGCGACGCTATGTAGATGCTGGGAACAGAACCTGGGTCCTTTACAAGAGCAAGTACTCTTAACCACTGAACATCTCTCCAGGTCCTGTCTCACTTTTCAATCTTACCACTCTGACCAGATCCACTATTGACTGGTATGTGTACAGGAGCTGAGATACAGTGGTAGGGTTTCTCTAGTGATATTGGGAATATTAAAAAGGAGTACACCTGGGTAGTGGTGGCATGTGCCTTTAACCCCAAAAGAAAAAGAATGGTTGGCCTGCTGATGTTCTGAATGGGGCTTGAGACTGTCGGAGATGAGCTCACTGGTCAGTGAGGAGATAACACCTCAAAGAGGTGGAACTAAGGCCAAGGAGAACAGGGAAAACCCTGTTATCATTAGTCTCCATTTCTTTCCTGCTGGGCTGTGGCGCCAGGCTGGGCTCTGCTGGCTAAATACATTGTAGTGACTGGGTCTGTGCCTGGAAATAGAAGCAGGGGATTTTATGAAGAAAATTGGGGTAGAGGTGACTTTTTGTTTTATTACTTGGGTGGAGACCCAAGAAAGGTCTTGAGTTTCGTAACTGCACGCCCAAAGGTCTTGGCCAAGTTACTGTCTCCTGTCTGTCTCAGCTCTGCTGTTTCCTCCCTCCCTAACATCTAACAAACCCATCCCATGCCTTCTAGGCATTCACCACTGTGTTGGCTGGCTAGTCTGAGTCTGGCCATGACATGTCCAAAGCCTGTGGGTGGGCAGCCATGAGGACAGGGTGGACTTGACTGAGAGGTGAATTCTTCCAGCTCCCCCTGAACCATGTCACTGGGTGGAAGAGGAATGCTGTGGGACTGAGTCAAGAACCAGCTTGGAGCCATTTGCCTATACCTGCTCAGTCAAGTGACAGCTCAGAGCCCAGGAGTACCAAATCGCTGCAGAACAGGCACAGTGAAGATGAATGCAGGGGAGAGCACTGCAGCTCCTCTGCACACAACCTCAGACACCAACATGGGTGTTTCCACCTTTTCTGTTGTGGACTATGTGGTATTTGGCCTGTTGCTGCTTCTCTCCCTTGTTATCGGTCTCTATCACGCTTGCCGTGGCTGGGGCCGCCATACTGTTGGTGAGCTGCTGTTGGCAGACCGCAAAATGGGCTGCCTTCCTGTGGCACTGTCCCTACTGGCCACCTTCCAGTCAGCTGTGGCCATCCTGGGGGCACCAGCTGAGATCTACCGATTCGGAACCCAGTATTGGTTCCTAGGGTGTTCCTACTTCCTGGGACTGCTGATCCCTGCTCACATCTTCATCCCTGTCTTCTACCGCCTGCATCTTACCAGCGCCTATGAGGTAAGCAGGAGAGGGTGACTTCCCGGCCCAGGGATGGAGAAGGGAAAAAGTACCCAAGAGGGCTGTGACCCATGGCACTTCTGCCTACAGAGTAACTGCTTCTCAGTTCTTCTCAGTTCTTCCCAGGAAGAGTTAAGCTGGGGAAGGGGCAGGGGAGTGCCGTGCCTAGGAGGTCTAGAATATATGCTTTGGATATTCAGCCCCCTGTATTAGTAGGACTCTTGAGGAAAGAGGTTATATATTGTAAGGGTTGAAGTCCAGAAATACCATGCCATAAAGGATATATAAATTCTCTGTGCTTCTCTCCAGTACCTGGAGCTCCGGTTTAATAAAGCAGTGCGGATCTGTGGGACTGTGACCTTCATCTTTCAGATGGTAAGTGGAATGTTATGGAAACAGCCTGGGACACGGGAGGGGGAGCTGAACTCAGGCCTTCAGAAGCTGTTGGAGTTTTCCCTGCTCTCAAAGTGACAGGGTTAAAATCCCTACAAGTGACAATGTGGCCAAGTCCCTGATGGCATTCTATCCAGTGCCACTACAGATTTAACAATGGTATCAAGCTAGGTTTTGGGAGAAGTGAAGGGAAGCCTTGGGGATATTGTCTTTCCACCTGCATCTCTTCTCCCTCACATCCTCTCCCATATCCTACAGGTGATCTACATGGGAGTTGCTCTCTATGCACCATCCTTGGCCCTCAATGCAGGTGAGGGGTCCTAGTCCTTGACTTCTGGCCTTGGCAGACTGGGAAGATGCTTTAGGAGGGGCAGAGAGGGTAGAGTACTCCAAACAATGTGACTTTGAGAGAGATGACCCATTGACTGGGCTCTTGGCTTGGTCTTTCCAGAGGTCAGAGTAGACCTGTTTCACTTCAGTTGAAAGCTGGTCAAACATTACCATGCCACACTTCAATGGGTTAGCATTTTGGTGGAGCTCTGAAAATGTTTTAGTTCATCTTTAATGGCTAATTGCTTCATTTTTATGGTGTTTTGTTTTTTGTTTTTTGTTTTTTGTTTTTTTGAGACAAGGTCTCTGTGTAGCCCTGGCTGTCTTGGCACTTTGCTATAAACACTGGGCTAAACTCCCAAAGATCCATCTGTCTCTGCCTCCCAGAATGCTGGGATTAAAGGTGTGGGACAACAACCAGCTTGTCTCTATGATTGAGTAGCTATACTCACCCTGGAAGACCTTCCAGAGAGAGGAGTGTGACTTTTATCTGTTTACAGTGACTGGATTTGATCTCTGGCTGTCAGTGCTGGCCCTAGGAATTGTCTGCAACATCTACACTGCACTGGTAATTTCAGTAATTCCTAGGGTAATGGTAGGAAGATAAGGAAAGGAAAAGAAAGGATAGCATTAAAAGAGACAAGAAATGGGGTGAAGTTCTAGGGTGGGGCAGGTTGGAATAAGATAAGTGCTATGAAAAGCAGAAAGCGGGGTACTCCAACAGTTCCAGGGTTCGCGCAGGGGCTTTGTTAGTGGTGTGATATCCACCCTTTCTGGTTGATCTGACATTTCTAACACATTTTTCCCCTGTAGGGTGGACTGAAGGCTGTCATCTGGACAGATGTGTTTCAAACATTGGTCATGTTCCTAGGGCAGCTGGTGGTTATCATTGTAGGATCGGCCAGAGTGGGTGGCTTGGGACATGTATGGGATGTGGCTTCCAAGTATAACCGCATCTCTGGAATCGAGTAAGTACATGCTCCCCCCTGAGTGGTATCTACAGCACCTAGGGGCTAAGTCCATTTCAGAGCCTGGTCTTAGGCATTTAGTAAGCAGAGAGAAAGCTGGCAACACCAAATGGAAGAAAGGTGATGTTGAGTGCCTGGATGCTGTCTTGATGCATGCCTAAATGAGGCTAGGTTTAGAGAAATGGAACTATATCTTGATTCTCCTCGTTCCATGCCTTCTGTCATTCTTTTGGCCTAGAGGTAGTGGCTCTGCTGTTTTTCACTGAACTGTCTTACGAGAAAAATAGGCATCTTGGCTGTGGCAGTGACCAGGGAGTTTTGTTTTTGTTTGTTTTGATTGGTTGGTTAGTTAATTTTTGTTTTGTTTTGTTTTTGTTTTTATCTTTGTTTGTTTGTTTGTTTGTTTGTTTTGAGGCAGGGTTTCTCTGCGTAGCCTTGGCTGTCCTGGACTTCCTGCCTCCTCTAGTGCTGGGATTATAGGTGTGTGCATTGAGGCTCTCTCACCAAGTAGTATTTTATTGCAGGCTGAATCCTGACCCCTTTGTGCGTCACACATTCTGGACTCTGGCCTTTGGGGGTGTCTTCATGATGCTCTCCTTGTATGGAGTAAATCAGGCTCAGGTGCAGCGCTACCTCAGTTCCCACTCAGAGAAGGCTGCTGTGCTGTGAGTGCAGGGATGGGAAGTACTGGAACAGATGCTTTGGAAAGGGGTTCCCTAAAGACAATGGGGTGGGATAGAATTCAGGGTCCCTACCCCCTTATAGGGGACTTCCTGGAGGTTCAGGAGGGCATGTGTAAGAGTGCCTGTCAGTGCTATCTCTGTCTTTTGATACTGGTCTTTTGCAGCTCCTGCTATGCAGTGTTTCCCTGCCAGCAAGTAACCCTCTGCATGAGTTGCCTCATTGGTCTGGTCATGTTTGCCTATTATAAGAAATATAATATGAGCCCCCAGCAAGAGCAAGCAGCCCCTGACCAGGTGAGGTGGCCTCTCTAGCTCCTTCCTGTGTTTGTGGAAATCCGGTCTGGGTCCCTAAGCAGAGTATTTGTGTGGCTGAATTGGAAAAAAAAATGCATGAATAATTCTTTGCTGTCCTGAGGTCCCAGCTGTCTAGCATGTCAGATTCCAGTCTCCAGCATATTTAATCAGTGTTCATCCCATTTGATGGGTGTCAACCAACTGATACCAACTCCCCACATGCTCTGTTGGAAACTGCTACCTGTCTGCTCTCATCTAAGCTTCCCTATAGCCTCATTTTACAGAAGACAGGCTTGGTGAGGTAGGCAGCATGCTGACATCACACTGCTCATCAGAGGTGGCTTGTTCTTCAGAGCCCAATTTCTCACTGCTTGAGGCAGATGCCTTCATGTCTGGCTCTCCTTCCTGATGCACCCAGGCTCTGGATTGGCAAGGGTGTGTCCAGGGGCTTCACACAGAAGCAGGAGGTAGCATCTTTCTGAGTGCTCTGTTTTGCTTGCAGTTAGTCCTCTACTTTGTGATGGACCTCCTGAAGGACATGCCAGGGCTGCCTGGGCTCTTTGTTGCCTGCCTCTTCAGTGGATCTCTCAGGTACACCCTTCCACAGCCCTAGATGTGGTATACCTGCCCCTGCTGGAACAGTGTGCCCATCTGTTTTGGATAGCAGGACACACTTTAGCCTCTCCCAAGACATACTTTTCTTTGACAGTATCAGTCATCTACTTGATGAAACCTGTACTTTCATCAGAAAAGGCTTACCTTCAAACCTCTGATGTAGCCTGGGCTGTGGACAGGGTGGTTTCTTAAGCCTCTGATCCCTCTGTAATACCCTTAGTTTTGCCTTTCTTGGCTCTCAGACCCCACAGAGCCCATCTCTTTTCCCTCCTTTTCAGCACGATATCCTCTGCATTCAATTCATTGGCAACTGTCACAATGGAAGACCTGATTCAACCCTGGTTCCCCGAGTTGACCGAAACCCGTGCCATCATGCTTTCTCGAAGCCTTGGTAGAATTGCTCTTAAGTCTTCTAAGATACACCCTGACCACTGTCATCAGCCTTCTGAGATTATGTTTGTCCTGGGCTCAGCGCATGCCTCATGCATCACACAGCCTTCATCCCATCATGTATTGCATGCAGGGAAGAGCAGGAGTACATAGGGTCTGGGTCTCTGTCTGAGAACAGCAACCAGCCCTGGGGCTGGGGCTGGGGCATGAGGTAATAGATCCGTCTTTCTGGGGCTCAGAAGTAGTTTGGTTGGAGTGCTACCCTGCCCGTTCCTGTTTATTCCTCAGTTTATTTCCTCCCGTGTTTCTCCCCAGCCTTTGCCTATGGACTGCTTTGCCTGGGAATGGCCTATATTTCCTCTCATCTGGGATCAGTGCTCCAGGTAATGACTGTGGAGAGGGGAAAGAAGCTCTTGGCAGGGGATAGGGGATATGTTTGAAATGGGAAATGAAGACAGCTGATTTGATAGGGATTTAATTATTACATTTAATCTGCATGTAGTGGTACATACCTTTTAATCTCAGCATTTGGGAGGCAGAGGAGGCAGATGGATCTCTGAGTTCAAGGACAGTTTGCTCTACAGAGCTAGTTCCAGGACAACCTGGGCTACACAAAGACCCCTGTTTAAACAAAAATATTTGGTCGTTTCCTATGTGTGGATACTCACATGCTACTGCTCAGGTGGGAGTGAACGAACACTTGTGGGAATTGGATCTTGGCTGACACCATGTGGGTTGTGGACATTGAACTCAGATGTGCCTTGACAGCAAACACCTTCATCCCCTGAGCCGTGTCACCAACCCTGTAAATTCTTAGATAGATAGCCTTTAACTATAAACAGACTCTCAAGTGACTGAAAGCCCCAATGTCATTTCTAGGATGTTAGCCCAGAGTGTATACTCACAGCCATTCCTGCCCTGGAAGAACCAACAGCTGATGACTCACTGGACATTGAGGCTGGGGTCTCAGGCCTGTTTGTTCTTTTCTCTTTCCATCAACTCCAGGCGGCACTCAGCATCTTTGGCATGGTTGGAGGGCCACTGCTGGGACTCTTCTGCCTTGGAATGTTCTTTCCATGTGCCAACCCTCTTGTGAGTGACTCCTCTGGCTCCCCAGATATGCGTGTGTATGGAACTGAGCTGCTGCAGCTTTCAGCAGGAACTCCGGGGATTGGTGTGGTGGCCTGTGACAGGAGAGTTGACTGTGTTTCTGGGCAGGGTGCCATCATAGGCCTGTTGACTGGACTCACCATGGCCTTCTGGATCGGCATTGGGAGCATAGTGAGCAATATGAATTCTGCCGTGGCGTCCCCTCACCTTAATGGGTCCAGCTCCTTCCTGCCCAGCAATCTGACCATTGCTACTGTGACTACCCTGATGCCTTCCACTACCCGGTTCAAGTGAGGCGGGGCTTCCTCTCTTTCTCCTTGGGTGGTATCTCAGTTTTGAGCAATTTCATGGGGTCCTTTCTAAGGGATGGGTTATCATGGGTCATAAAAGGGTTAGGTTGGGTTCTTGTAGGTGGGTGGCTCAAAGTACCTGAAGAATGCCCTGACGAAGCACTGCTTACTGTCCTCACCCTGTCATCCCAGGCCCACAGGACTACAGCGGTTCTACTCCCTATCCTATTTATGGTACAGTGCGCACAACTCCACCACAGTCGTTGTAGTGGGCCTGATTGTCAGTCTGCTTACTGGTGAGGGCATGGGATTGCTGCATAGAAAAATGAGGGGCTGAGAGGAACTTTTCAGTCTGAGAGGGAGGACCCTGCCCTTGGGACACTGAATATCAGTAGCAGCCAGTCTTCCCTGCTGATGTCAGAGTAAGCTGGCGTACTGTGACCTAGGGAGAACAGAATGCTTGCTGCTCTGAGGGGCCCCTGACTGACAAGCATCTTTGCCTTCAGGGGGAATGCGGGGCCGGTCCCTGAACCCTGGAACCATTTACCCTGTGTTGCCAAAGCTCCTCTCACTCCTGCCCTTATCCTGCCAGAAGCGGCTTTGCTGGAGAAGCCACAGCCAGGTGAGACCTGCTGTCACATGTAGCCATTCCACTGTTCTCCTTGTGCCTGCTGTGTCCACCCTTTCATCTGCTGCTCTTCCCCTGGGCCTGCCTGGCTTCCTCCTGGGAAGCTCTGAAGTGGACAGCCTCACCTTCATTCCACCTGCCCTTGCCCATCCTTACCTCTGTTCTTTGTGTTCCCCAGGATATTCCCATGGTCCCCAGTCTGTTTCCAGAGAAGATGAGGAATGGAGTGCTGCAGGACAGCAAAGAGAGGATGGCTGAAGACGGCCTTGTCCACCAGCCCTGCAGTCCTACCTACGTTGTCCAGGAGACCTCCCTGTGACCTGTGATGGCAACACAAGCCTCCAGTCTGTCCTCAGAGCACAACAGCAACCCGAGGCTGTTTTGTAGTGCATGGATGAGTCACTACATGTGTTCTGCAGTGCTGGGGTGGACGACTTAGTCCACAGCAAAGGACCTTGATCTTTAATGTCTTCATCTCCATGGGAGCTGTTGCGTGCAAGGATGAGATAGTTTTTACTTATCCCTTGCCAGTCTTTTAGGATCAGGCTTACAAGGTATAGAATTATATCATTGTGGGGAAATAAATGAATATACCAAAAAAAAAAAAGGATGACTTTTGTTTAAGTATGATCAGAGTCCTTTGGAGTGAATAGGAACAGCATTTCGTGTGACTGTTCATTTAGCAAGATTGACCAGCGCCATCACCGTTAGCATGAAGTCCTTGGCCACCTTTTGATTCCCTCACTGTCATGTCAACCTGGATTGTCTCAGCCATTGTGAGCCCTTGTGGTCACTTTTAGGTTATCTGTAATACTTAAGTCCCTTTCACCCCTACCTGCCTACCTCAATTCTTGAGAGGGAGGCTTTGATGTTGCTTGCTGGGCCCCAAAATAGACAAAGCCCTCTACTTTGTGTAGAGGACGGGTGCACGTTTTCTACATCCTAGACCCCACTCCTTAGGTGGTACTTAGGAGACAGGGCCCTCTCCTGGCCCCTTACACAGTGCTGTCCTCTCGACTCCTAGGCCAGGGCACCCTACTGTCATTCTGTCATCTGTGCACCTATTTCCTTTTGGATTTTTCTCCTCATGCATTTTGTTCCTAGGGAATAAAAATAGCTGTTAGACCTAGTGTTTGGCTCTGTGTTCCTTTAAGTAACCACCTGTCCCCTGGAGAAGATAAAAATCTCTGTGTAGGTGTTTTCCTCTACTGAGGCAGAGAACTTGTGGCCTCCAGTCTCTGCAGGGGGAGGGGGAGGGGCCAGAGTTAGGCTCATTGCTTCTTGAAGTGCCTCATCCCGTCACCTGCCAACCTCCGTTGTCAACACAAGAACTGCTTTGATATTTTTGCTGTTGAGGCTAGAGAAAGAATTAACTGGAGAAATTGCCTGGATTGTGAAGAATACTAATATAGCCCATGCCTCCCAGACTCAGTCTCTTCCCCTGCTTGGCCCCATCCTGCTGCTCAGAGCAGCCATTTACATGTTTCAGTAGAGACATGGGGCCAGGCAGATCTGGCTGTGCTCTCCCATACCCTAGACAGCTCAGGCCAGGACATTATGTGTCTCAGTATCCACCTCAACTCTTGGCTAGAGAAGTAAAAGTATAGGCTAGTAAGACAGCTATGCCTGAGACAGGCTTGATAGGAGAAAACTGACTCTTGAAAGTTGTCCTCTCACCCCAAGATACCCCATGGCATGTGCACATACACATGAAATTTTAAAAAATATGTAAGGGAATTCATGTGTGATGTCAGAACTTGGGGAGGCACTCAGATCACAAGTTAGACCTTAGCTCAACAGGAACTAGGTCTCTTTGTTGCCTAGGCTGGCCACAAACTCCTGGCATGACACAGTCCCCTTCCTTCAGCGTCCCAAGTGACTGGACTGTAGATGTGTGACTTTATGTATCACTCTTCACTCCCTTTCTTCTGTCTTGGCCAGCACCTGGAGGAACAAGGCTTATGCCCAAACAGACTGTAGTCACTTCCCGCCTTCAAAGGGCAAGAGAGGGTTCAGTGGACAAGAACTCTCATGTTTTTGCAGAGGACTTAGATTCAGCTTCTAACACCAACATGATGGTTCACAGCCATCTATAACTCCTAGGGGGATCTGATCCCCTTTCCTGATCTTTATAGGTATCAGATATGCATGTCATAAATGTGCGGGAAAACACTCGTGTACATAAAAATATGTAAAAAAAGCAAGGCATGCTTTTGAGTAAAGGTCAGCAATGGAGGTATTACAGAAAATGTACAAAGTAGGGGGTGGGCTTCAGAGAAAGAATATCCAGAACAACAGGACAAGTGTGCTTAGGATGTTGGCTGATACCCAAGAAAGAATGAGAAGAGAAAAGGTAATATGTTTTTGAGTTAGAATTCAGAACAGGCTTAGTGGGAATCTGTAAGAGCTTCCGAGCTCTCAAAGTGCATTATCTCATTGAGGGGATAATCCTCATCTCCTTAACTTCAGGTAAATCAGCTCTTCCGAGGGAACCTTCTGGTCAGGAGACAAGACCAGTTATATTAACTCTTAAAGAAGGGGACAATAGTAGATAGCATTGTAAACAGGGCAAATTAGAATGTTATATTTCTATTTAAGACCAGGTTTTTTATAAGCTTTATTTTTATTTTACGTACCAAATCCAAGTAAGAATAGGGCATCCGATCTGGAACTGGAGTTACATATGGTCCATGAGGATGCTGGGAACTCAGCCTTGCGGGAGGAGCGTGTGCTCTTAATCACTGAGCCATCTCAGCCTCAATTCTATTCCTTTAACCAGGAAGTTTTCCTTTAGTGAACCTCAGTGTAAACCCTGACATTTCCACCTTTCTTTCATACAGCATTTTTAATCTTAAGGAGGGACGGTGCCAATTCAGTGACCTCCAAGCCTTCATAAAAAGGTTTAGGGTCTCCATTCGTAAACTTTCAGGTCTTAGAGGATGTTTGAAGAAACTTAAATGGAGCTGGATTACCAAGGTACCATCCAATGGAAGATCTGTGCAATGATGGTAAAACCTGGATCTCATTTTAAGCTCAGCTCCTAGGTCCGTCCTTTCTTTGTTTTGTTTGGTTTGGGTTTTTTGTTTGTTTTTGTTTGTTTGTTTTTGAGGCAAGGTCTCACTATGTAGCCCTGGCTGTCCTAAAACTCTAGAACAGGCTGGCCTCAAACTCACAGAGATCTAGATCCGGCTGCCTCTGCTTCCCAAGGGTGCTGAGATTAAAGGCATGTACCACCACACTGGGCTGGGCCTTAGTTTCTTTTAAGTTTTGAGTCCTATGGGTTTTTGTTTAATCTAGGCAAATACAGATTAATATATCTGAAAATAAATAGACCAATCGTGAATTGCCAGCAGATGTACCTGGCACAGGATTCTGAGACAATGCAGCCGGGCCACTGAGCCTGGCTTCTAGGACTATCCTTGATATTGCTAGACGGAGGGAGTGTCAGACTAAGAGGGTCCACAGAGGTTCTCTGAGGCTCAGTAAGACAAGGCTTGTAGCTTTTATTTTTTATTTTAACTTTTTAAAATTTGATTGTTTTTGAAACAGGATCTTTCTCTATAGCCCTGGCCATCCTGAAACTTGTAGATCTGGGTGCCTCTCCCAACTCCTGGGATTAAAAGCATGCATGACTAAATTGTGCCTTGTTTTAAAACAAAAACAGGGGAGGAAGAAAGGGGCTACAAGGATGTAAAGTGAATAAAATAAATGATAAAACAAAACAGAAAAGTTTAAGCTGGGAGGTAGTGTTGCACGCCTTTAATCCCAGCAATCAGGAGGCAGAGGCAGGAGTTTAAGGCCAGCCTGCTCCACAAAGGGAGAGCCAGGGCTACGCAGGGCTATTTCAAACAATCAGACAAGCAAACGGCTTCTGTAGGAGTTTCAGTGGGGATTTTGAAGTAACTGGTAATATGCATTTAAAGGAAATGTGGGACCCCAGCTTATGCCCTGTCTTTGCTTCCTGGCCTCTGTGCGGTGAGCAGTTTGTTCCCATGCAAGGCCTGTACCCTGCAGCTGCCTTGCCACAGCCAAAGCAACAGCATTTCCTCTTACAAAATAATTAAAGTGATTTATTGCTTGAGTACGTAAGACAAATGTATGTGCAGGAGCAGCATTGCTGTGGATGACTCATATTTCCAGCTGGTGGGAGGACCCAACCTGATTAGTCTCATAACAACAAGCCAGTCAATGAAGTTTGCTCTCCATCAGATGGAATTTTTTTTTAAGATGCTTGTGTGCAGCAACTGCTTTCTTGAGTAAACGGTGCTGATCCAAAGAGATCCAGGACGAGGCCTTTGGACTTAGGGACTCTCAAGGTTTTATTACCAGTCACAAAATGGATTTGTGCCAAGCCGCATGAGTCCCTCAGGACCACAATGATTTTGGAGGGAGTCAGCCTTTCTTGACCAGTTTGTGAATAGCAACGTCATGTCATTAGACATCAACTTCAGCCAGATGTAGATGCTATGTGGGTATGGCAGAGTTGACTGGGGCAGGACCTTACTTGGAGGGTACAGAGTTCCTGCAACCCATGAAGACTGCAGTCTCCCTCCTCCTCCTTCTATTTTTCCTTCCTCCTCCTCTTCTGTTTTTCAACACAGGGTTTCATCGTGTAATAGTCCTGGCTGTCCTGGACTTGCTTTGTAGACCAGGTTGGCCTCAAACTAAAAGATCTACCTGCCTCTGCCTCCTGAGTGCTGGGATAAAGGTGTGCACCACCATGCTGGGCTTTCCCTTTCTTTTTTTAAAGTTGGTTTCTCTACGTAGCCATGGCTGTCCTAAAACTCACTCTGTAGACCAGACTGACCTTGAACTCAGAGATGGCCCTGCCTCTGTCTGAGTGCCGGGATTAAAGGCATGTACCACTACTGCCCAGCCTGTATACGTGTTACTATAACTAGAATTTCACTGGATATTGTATCACATACTGTAATCTCAACATTCAGGAGTCTGGGCTATATAGCAAGAGCCTGCCTAAAAAAAATTAAAAAACTGAATCAGAATTTCATGGAAAAAAGTACAGCGCAATGAAAACACATTGTATATAAAAGAGTATTTGGGTCGAATGCATTTAATTCCAGCACTCAGAGAGGCACAGGTAGGAGGATTGCTTTGAGTTTGAGGCCAGCCTAGTCTACAAAACAACTCTAGGACAGCCAAGGTTACATGGAAAAATCCTGTCTCAGAAAAAAAAAAATGAGTACAGAGTCTCTGTTTAGTCCGGGCTGGCCTCAAACTTGAGCACCCCTTGCCTCAGCCTCCCTGGACCTGTAAGTGTGTGCCACCACGCCAGGTTGGAGTTAATATTTTTGGAGCTCCCTCCATCCTTCCTAGTTTCTGGTTTCTTAATAATTTAATAATAAAGCCATTATGTGGAGCAGAGCAAGGACACTGTGTACTGTGGCTGTGTGGCAAGGGCTAAGGTGACTCAGGTGAAAAGAAAGACGAGGTCACAGTCTAGGAAGGCATCCTCACACACTGGAAGGAATGAAGAGAAAATGCACACAAAGGAGTTAGAGTGTAGTGAGGACGACGTCGCTATACAAGGAAGAGGTACAGCCCAAGTGAGGTAAAGTCGTCCCCCATGGAGGTAGCCTGAAACTCCTGTCACAGCCCATGGTGATGAGGAAGCTCACGTAACAGTTGCTCAGTGCAGTTTCAAGGCCTGAACAGAGCACAGATGCAAGATCCCATGATGTAGGCTTAGCTGCAAAGAGGAGCCAATAGGAAAAGTACAGCCTTTTTTTTTTTTTTCTATTGGAGAAAGTTGTTAGATAAATGGAAAAGGAGAAAGCAAGAGTGAAACCCAGGGCCTGGGCATGTGGTTTAGTTGCTAGAATGCTCACCTAGTAGGCACAAGGCCCTGGGTTTGATCCCTAACACCACCATAGTTTCAGTCCTTGAAAAGCAGAAGCAGGAGGATTAGTAGGAGGTCAAGATCATCGGCTACTGGGCTGGAGACAAGCATAGTGGTTAAGAGCACTTGCTGCTGTTGCAGAACTGGATTTGATGGCCAGCACTGATGTCCAGCTGTAACTCCAGTCCCATGGGACCCGAAGCTCTTCCTGGCCTCTTCCAGCATCAGGCATGCGGGCAAAACACTCCTGTCAATAAAATAAAATGCATAAATCTTAAAATAATCATCAGCTACATGATGAGTTTGAGGCCAGTCTGGACTATATGAGACCTTATCTCAATAAATAAACAAAGGAAAAAAGGAAGAATGAAAGAGAGACAGAGAGAGAGAGAAAAGCAAATGTGTGGGAGTGAATTGGAACAAGCAATGTTATTAATATGTGCTATACACATGTAGAAATGAATTCTGTTGGGAAGACCTTGAACAGTGGAATAGCAATAACAATAAGCACGCCCAGATTTTTGGTCTCTAAATACCATTGACACTAAAAAACAAAAACAAAAGCTGGGCATGTTAGTGCATGCCTTTAATCCCAGCACTTGGGACACAGAGACAGGTAAATCTCTATGAATTCAGGTTCAGCATGGTTTACATAGAGTTTGAGGACAGCCAGAGATACACAGAGAGACCTTGTCTCAAAAATAAATAAATAAATAAAACAAAAAAACAGTTGGTTGGAGAAATAGATTATTTTCGGGCTGGAGGCAAAGTACTAGCTGTACCAGGAATATCTTATGCAAGACAGCCAAGTATTTCTCAATGATTGATAAGATCATTTCAAAGGGGCATAAAGGCCAACTGGAAAAATCTGGGACAATCTAAGCCTTAAAATGGTAAGACTTGGGGCTAGGATGTAACTCAGATGGTAGAGCGCTTGCCTAGCACACATGAGGTCCTGCTCTGATTCCTAGCTCCACACAAAACCAGGTGTGGTGCTGGGCATTGGGGGGCCTTTAATCCCAGCACTCAGGAGGCAAAGGCAGGCAGATCTCTAAGTTCAAGGCCAGCCTGATCTGCAGAGTGAGTTCTAGGACAGCCAAGGCTACACAGAGAAACTCTGACATGAAGAAAACAAAAACAAAATAACAAAATCCAGGTGTGGTAACCCACAGTTGTAATAGCAGAAAAATAGCTAAGATTAGATTATAACGGATTAAATAAGCAAGGTGGAAATCCTGAACTCATATTGAAAAAAAAAAAACAAAATCAGAAATGAGATGAAGAATGTCACATCTACATAATTTCAGCTGCCTTCCTATGTAGAGCTAGGAAGATGGCTCAGTCAGTGAGTGAGTGCTATTTTACAAACATGAATTCTGAGGCCCAGTATCCTTGTAAAAGCAGCATAGACTAGGGCACTGTGCAGCTGTAACTCCACCACATGAGCAAACACAAACACAGGGAGGCAATGTCATTGACAGATTCCTGAGCTGAGCTTGCTGGCTACTAGCCCAGCTGAATTGATGAGCTCTAGGTTCAGAGAGAGAGACCCTGCTTCAAAAAATAAGGTGGCCAGGTTCAGACCTCTAATCCCAGCATTCCAAAGGAAGAAACAGAGGCAACCTGATTTCTGTGAGTTCAGGCTGATATAGCAGGTTCCAGGCTACCTGGAGAGACTTCCCCCACTCCTCAAAAAAGTGAGGAGTAGTCAAGGAAGACACCTGATGCATGTCTACAAATGAGAATGTGTTAAACCTAAATGAACTACACACATACAAAAACAAAAAAAGGAAAAAAAACTTTTTCTTTGCAAAAGTAAGCGTTAGTTACTAGGAAAAACACTAACTTCTTAGTAAAGAAGTCTGATAAATTCCATCTTAGTAAATGATTTAAATGAAGGTCATTGCTTGTGGATAAATCGAAGTTATCCATCATTTGCTAAGAAGCATCTAGAAGAACATAGAATCCCCTCAGTTGTCCTTCTTGGCAAACTGTGCACAACCTTAAGAAAAACCCTAGATAAAAACAAAATTTGAGCTTGGCATGGTGGCACACGCTTTTAATTCTAGCATTTGGAGCACAGAAGGAGCCAGATCTCTGTGACATCAAGGCCAGCTTAGTCTACATAGTGAGTTCAAGTTGGCCAGAAGGGCCTGCAGGATAGCGCAGTACTTGCCAACCAAGACTCAGGACCTGAGTTTGATTCCCACGTGTTTGAGACCCACATGGTAGAAGGAGGGTACCAGCTCATGAGAGTTGTGCCCTGACCTCTACATGTATACTATGGCATGCTTGCCCCCCAAAATTAATAAATGTAAAACATGAAAACAAACAAACAAAAACCAAGTTGAGACATTCTTTATCAAGCCTGGAAAGAATCTTTATTATTTAGAATGGAAGTAAAGCTCGTTGTGGGGTGCAGGCAAGCTTTTGATCCCAGCTCACAGGATGCAAAGGCAGATGGATCTCAGTGAGTCCCAGGCCTGACAGGTCTACATAATGTGACTCCATCTCTAAATGAAGAAATAAGTCAGAAGAAGTAAACACATCTTTTATTTTACTTATTGGTTTTTTGAGTCAGGTTTCTCTGTGTAGCTCTTGATGTGCTGGAATTCACTCTGTAGACCAGGCTGGCCCCGAACCCAGAGATCCACCTGCTTCCCATGCCTCCCAAGTGCTGGGATCTAAAGGAGTGTGTCACCGCTACCAGACGAGACATCTTCTTGTGTGAAGAGTCTCAGAGAGTTTAACTATAGCTGTCCTTTGAAAAACTGAATAGAAGAGAGAATCCTGGGAGAGGGAAGGTGACTATTGGAGGGAGGTGCGGTGGCTCATGCTCAGAACACCAATACTTAACAGTAAAGGTGAGATCTCAAGTTCAAGGTCAGTCTAGGCTTACCTTGTCTTTTCATTTGCTTTTAGCCAAAAGACTAAGAAATGCTAAGATCTTCTCTAAAGAAGGAGGCTAGAAAAAGGTGTTGGATCTGCTGGAACTGGAATCACAGATGCTTGTGGGCAACTGTATGGATGCCAGTGATCAAACCCTGGTCCTCAACAAGAGAAGCCTGTGCTCTTAACCACTGAACCATCTTTTCAGCCCAAGACTACTTATTAATTGTTTTAAATCTTTTTTTTCAAAGATTTATTTCTTATTTATATAGCATCCTGCCTACATATGTGTCTATGCACCACAACAAGGCACCAGATCTCATTATAGATGGCTGTGAGCCACCATGTGGTTGCTGGGAATTGAACCCAGGACCTTTGGAAGAACAGCCAAGTTCTTAACCTCTAGGCTATCTCTCCAGCCCCCCCCCCAAGACTACTTATTTTTAAAATGCACATTCATTTTTATCTTTATTTTGTATGTATAGATGTGCGCCTGCTTGTTGCTGTGCATATCACATGTGTGCAGATACCTAGAGGCCAGAAGAGGATATGTGATTCCCATAGCTTCATGATGTGTTTTTGTTTTGTTTGTAAACTCAAGCCAGGTTCTTCCTCTGCAAGAAAACCAAGCATTCTTTGTTGTTGTTGTTGTTTGTTTTGTTTTTTTTGTTTTTTGAGGCAGGGTTTCTCTGTTTAGCCTTGGATGTCCTGGACTCTCTTTGTAGATCAGGCTGGCCTCACAGAAATTCGTCTGCCTCTGCCTTCCGAGTGCTGGGATTAAATGTGTACAACACCACGCCAGGCTACACCAAGCATTCTTGACTGGAGAGCTATCTCTCCAGTCCAAGACTTACGCTGTTCAACCAGTATAATCTAGAGCTCTGGTTCAGGATTATTGCTAACTCTGGCCTTGCCATTTTAAAAACTTCTTTCCAGGTGGTGGCGGCACACACCTTTAATTCCAGCACTGAGACCGAGGCAGGTGAATCTCTGAGTTCCAGGCCAGCCTGGTCTACAAAGCAAGTTCCATGATGGCCAGGGCTACATGGAGAAATCCTGTCTTGAAAAATAAATAAACAAAATAAGAAAGAAATTTTTCATTTCCGTGAGAGGGTGACAATCTCACATAATTAGCACTCTAGGACTAAAGCCTAGATTCCTGCCATACTCCACCCATAAAAACCCCTGGTAATGACTGGCCATAGGAGATATTTGTCACCTGACATTCTTTTGCTCATTGCTTATCTCCATTTACTCTTAGCAAAGGCCAATCTCAGGCCAATAGCAACAACAACAAAGGAATGGAGGAGGCGGGGTTCAACCTCTTCTCTGAATCCTTTCTCGCATTATGTAACAGGGACTCAGACCTTAGCACAACTGACACCATGATGGAAGTACCAGTCAGGCTGCGAAACTCATTGCGCAGCAGCACCTGCTCCTGTCAAAACAAAGACCTAATCCATCAATGTCCATACAGTTCAGGGAAAGTCTCAAAATGGACGAACCTTGCTTTTTTAGCTTCTGTATTTCTGCTTCTGGCTAACTGTTCTTGTTAACTGAAGTATGTCAACCCAGAATATGATTTTTGTGCTTAAACATTCACCCTGAGAAAAGCTCAGTGCTACACTGGAATCCCAGACACCCAGTGTAATCGCCGGCCAGCTGATAGTATTTCTGAAGGTCCCCAGAGACCTCAAGACAGTGAAGGTCTCAGAGCCCCTTGGATTGAGGAAGGAGGCGGTGGTCAGAGGGCTGTTCCAGGACTCCCTTTGCCTAATCTCTGCCTGACACCTTCCCCAAATGAAAACAAATTAAAAAGTTGCCCCGTCCGCCACCTCTACAGGTAAGTCTGGTTGAGGCGCCTTCTGTTTGGACATGTGGAAAAGATAGGATGTAGCAACGGATCCAGTGTCTAGGATTCCTGTGACTGTCACTGGATCCTTCTGTCTGGTCAGGTGTACGAATGTGTGGTGGCCACCCCCGGACGTCTCTATGCGTGTTTGTGGCTCTCCGTGTCCTTTTATGTGTTTCTCTCAGCTTTGTTTCTCTGTGACTTTATCTGGCATGAGAGCCCCCTGGTTTAAGACCTCTGCCCCATCCCACTGGGGACTCATATCCTCTACCAGCTTACCCAGAGAAACCCAAATCCCTCCGCCTGTCCCACACTGGGAGTGTGGGCGCTTGCTTGTTTTGTTGCCTGCTCCCTGCTCACGGCCAGGGTTGGTCCCTGCGCGGAGGTGGGGAGAGGCCAGGCCTCTCACACAGGGCTCCTTGCCTGTCTAAGCAGGATGCACACAGGGAGATGGAAATGGTTCCCCCAGGTGAGCACTCCCTCTTCCCACTTCTTGCTTGCTCCAAGCAGCCCCAGGGAAGGGGCGAAGTTCCCCTTGGCTGAGCTTGAGGAAAAGAGAAATTTCTACTCCTTTCTCTTTTATGACTTACGTCTCCTTTTAAATCAATGGCCTGTGAAACACCACTATTCTCTGAAAAACAAAAGAAAAAAAAAAAAAAACCAAACACCAGCCCCTGAGCTGGGCAGGGGGATCAACCTCCAGACAGCACAGCCTGGACAAAAACGGGATTCCCCTTCTGTCCAACACTGACTGAGGACTTTAAACAGTTCTCACCTGATCCTTTTTAAAGAGAGAAACACAGCTGCTAAAAAGATTTTCTTTGTCATCCAGTCAGTCCCAGATATTAGAAAAAAAGTTATAAAAGTAAAAAATCTTAAAGCTATATGTAGGTCCCAGGTTCTGGTGGCAATATAAAGGGTGTTTAACAACAGAGAACTGATTGGGAGGAGACCTTTTGCATAAAACTGTCACATTCTCTAATGGTGAAATGCAGTTAGACTTACAGACACCCAGCAAAAGGCTGTCTCACCCTGTGTCGGAAGAAACCAATCTTCCACGATTGGCCCAACACCAAGTTCCTACAATTGTTCAACTAACCAGTTCGGCCACCTCTGTCTAGATTAAACAATACCCAAAGACTCTGGAAGCAAAAGGTGACAGTGCAGTCCGGATCGCCCGGCTTGAAGAGACAGGCATCCTGGTCTTCTCCCAGTCACCCCGGAGCACACCTCTCCTGTCTGTGAAGGATCCCGGGACCTCTGATTCTCTTGAGCCTGATTCTTCCAGGGAAATGGGTAAACTTCTCGGACCTGAAAGATGTGTTTTTCAGCCTCCCGTTGGCCGAGGTGAGTCGACCCATCTTTGCTTTTATGTGGACAGACCCAGGGGAGGTTAGAGTGGGTAACATACCTGGACCAGTTTGCCCCAGGATTTAAAGACACTGAATGCATTCTTCCTGCCATTGTGTCAGAGGTTTCCTGGGAAAATAGATTACAAAAGGGTCACTGAGGAACTGCTGTTAGAGTTGCAGATCTTGGCTACAAAATGTGAGCCAAGAAAGTCCACGTTTGTACATCTCGGCTATGTATCTTGGCTGAGAGGAGGCAAAGGAACTTGGAGGGTTGCCGCCATCCCAGCTCCAAAGACTAAGAGATAGCGTTGAGAGCTTGAGGTGCGAGAGACAGATGCAACCAGACATCGCTGCCTCCGAATACCAGAGGTTGTGGAAAGAGCAAGGCGGGTGGGTACTAAGCCCCTCATCTGGACTGGGACTAAACAAAAGACCAAAGGGGTTTTAACCCAAATTTTGGGGGTCATGGAAACGCCCTGTGACATACCTCTCCAAACGATTGGACCCTGTGGCCACAGGATGGCTGCGTCTCTCTAAGAGCTGTGGCAGCTAATGCTAGCTTAATGAACGCAAGCAAACAAGTAAACTCTAGAGCAAGACCTTACACTCACAGCACCACATGACACAGTTGAGGCCCTCCTCAGAGGAGCACCAGAATACTGCCTAATGACTGTGTGACCCGGTGCCAGACCCTACTCCTGGCCCACCCTTCAGTGCAGTTTGAGAAACCCACTGCCATCAATCCTGCTATCTTTTTGCCTGATGACTGCCCACAGGTGCTCATCCATGACTGTCATGTGATGAAAGATGAAACCAGGCATGTGGAAGCTGCAGTTAGTTGCTTTTTTTTTTTTTTAAGATTTTCTTTTTATGTATACAGCGTTCTACCTGCATGTGCACCTGCACACCAGAAGAGGGCACCAGATCCCATTACAGGTGGTTGTGAGCCACCATGTGGTTGCTGGGAATTGAACTCTGACCTTTGGAAGAACAGCCAGTGATCTTAATCTCTGAGCCACTTCTTGAGCCCCTGCAGTAGTTACTTTAGCTGAAAAAAAATGTAGTTCCAAGCCAGGTACCTCAGCCCAGAGAGCAGAACTGATTGATCTGACTCAGGCTCTCAGCTGGGGAAAAGAAAAGTCCACCACTACGTACACCAACTATTGGTTGTTATGTCTTTAGTGCTGACCACATGCATGGTATAATCTATAGAGAAAGAGGGTTTCTCACCACTGGGAAAAAGGTTATTTAAAACAATATATCTTGAGCCAGGTGTGATGGTGCATGCCTTTTTAAAATCCCAGTGCGTGAAAAACAGAGGCAGGTAGATCTCTCTGTGAGTTCAAGGCTAGCCTGGTCTACAAATCAAGTCCAGGACTACCAAGGCTACACAGGGAGACCCTGTCTTGGAAAAACAAAACAAAACAAAACAGAAAAGAAAGAAAGACAGAAAGCAAGCAAGCAAGGAAGGAAAGAAGGAAGGAAGCTCCTTCAGGAACTCGTTCCCTGACTTGGTCTCCCCCTAGCAATGGGGTCCGACATTGGCCTCGCTTTTATAGCCAAAACCTTTCCTTTAATGGCTAAAGCTTTACACATAGATTAAAAACTCTATGATGCATATAGACCTCAGAGGTCTGGCTAGGTAAAAAAGAATAAACAAAATATTTAAAAAAAAAAGCCCTGTAACAAAACTCTACCAAAGGACAGATAGACCTCCTTCCTTTGCCTTGCTTCTGCCCTGTGCACCCCACATGGGGAGGGGGATTTACCCGCTATGAGATTATGTTAGAAAGACCTCTCCAACTGCTTGCCAGGCCCAGAGACCAGTACTTGACAAAACTCTCTAAACATTCTTTTCTAAAGTCACTATAAGTCCTCCAGTTCCCCATACCAGCTATTTCATTGGACTGAGAGATCAGCTGACCTCTGAGTTCACAACCAGTTTCCCCTTGTTCAAGTCCAAGGTCTGATACTGTCTGTGTGTCAAGCAAATAGCTAAAGGGGTGCTAAAACTAACCTAAATAGGACCCTTTATGGTGATAATCTAAGGTAGCTGACATTGCACCATGGATCCAGCACACCTAGGTCAAGAAAGCAGAAGTCACAGGTGTTTTTGCCAAATGGACTGTCCCTGGACTACAGACCCTTTGAAATCAGGACTTCATTGGGCCCCGGGCCCTTCCACTCCCTGCTCCTTCTTATACTTGGTATGAATGCAGGGTCATGGTCCTCAGGCCTAGACGTGGCAACTGAGGAAGGATACAGGGAAGATATTAGCTGATATGACTACAAACCAGCAACCCATAGTCACCTTGACCTTTGCTCACTGATGCCCACTTTAAATGTCTGGTTGCACGGGAGAAAGAAAAGATACGGGGCTGGGTGGTGGTGGTGTCGTCTCACACACACCTTTAATCCCGGCACGCAGGAGGCAGAGGCAGGTAGATCTCTGTGGGTTTGAGGCCAGCCTGGTCTACAGAGCGAGTTCTAGGACAGAGAAACCCTATCTTGAAAAAAAAAAAAAAAGAAAGGCAAAAAGATAGAAAGAAGAGAAAAGACATGGGGTTATCTTTCAAGATAGGAATACAAAGTCTACAACTCTAAGCTTGTCCTCTGGCTGGACTCCCTAATTGCCAGAATCAACAGAGTATCCATTGCAAAAGTTGGGCTTATGAAACTAAGGCTTCATAAAAAAACAAATTCCTTAAAAAAAAAGATTCTGGCCTTTGGGAAAGAGGGAAAACCTGGGGAATCAGACTCTATGCCACAGGAAAGGACCCTGGAGACAGAGTTAATAATTCCCAGCCAGGAATCAGCCAGGATTGGTGATTACCCTTAGACACCATACATAGGGATAGGAACTCACCCTGTCAGCCCATTGGCTGACAAAACTCTCTGTGACTGGGCCAGCCCAAATTAACATTTTAGATGACTTATAAAGGATAAAACTTATCTAATGTCCAAAACCCTTGACCTGGGCATTTCCTCTTATTCTGACACCTGCTGTACTGCCTTGTGGGTTATTTCAGATGGGTAATCACAATATTACCGAGCCCCTCAGCCTACTTGGTGGGCACATACTAATGGCTTGACCAAATTTGCCTCTTCTGGTATTTTCTAAACTAAGTAGCTAGGTTGGTGAGGACCTAGAATTATTAAAAATTTCAGTTTCTGAATTAAAACAACAGTTTTAATTTTCCTTACAAAAATGGTCCTATAAAGTTGGAGAGACTTGGACTTCAATAAAGGAAACTATGTATGGCTTTGGAAGGAACCTGTTGTTTCTATGCTAATTGATCAGGAGTAATTAGAGAAAATTTTGGCGTGGTTGGGGAAAAATTGGTAACAGTCTTGGTTCCCTAGCACTGGATGGGCCTTTAATTTTTATTTGGATTGGATTAACAACGAGGCCCTAAATCTTGAACTAAGACAGGTTAAGTCTATGATTTGACTCATTCAATTAGACCAGTAGAGAATGTAACAGGCTCCCCAGACCTTAACACCTCCATGGCGGAACTGCCGGTCAAGCTATAAAACTCAGCATGTAGACAGCACCTCTTGCCAAAACTAAAACAAAGGCCTAATCTATCAAAGTCCATACAGTTCTGGGAAAGTCTCACAACGTACTAACCTTGCTTTCTAGCTTCTGTATTTCTGCTTCTGGCTCTCCTTGCTAACCAAGAATATGTTTTTTGTGCTTAACAGTTCACCCTGAAAAAGGCTCAACGCTACAGTGGGATCCCAAACACTCAGTGTAGTTACCCCCAGGTAATAAAGACTTTTTATTGGCTTAACCCATGTTTGAGCAGTCTTCTCTGGTGGATGCGCCACAACATCTGTAACTTCGCCGACCGTAAGCTGATAGTGGGTATGGGCTCTAAGTATTACAGGGATACCCCTCCTTGGAGGTATTTTCCCCCAGTAAAGACCTGTACAGTCTCAAGTCACTCAGTCTTTCTCAATGAGCTTCCATTTCACCACCTCTCTGTGGTCCAGCCCTCCTTTCACCTGCTTCCCCTCCAACTCCTATGTCTTCATTTATCCCCCTCCCCCCTTGAACAAGGACTGTCTTGTCATTGTGCTCCATGAATCTGTCACCCACTAACCTTCACCTTGGGTAAGTTTTGAGATTAATTTCTCTGGAACTCTTTCTTTCTGATCCTCTGCCAGGCTGGCATCTTAGAAACCCCAGTGCCGCCCGAAGAGTCTCTGAGGACCAAAAAGTTGGGGGATACTCTCTCCTTTTATAACAGGCTCTCAGACAGTTGACTCTATGATGGAAGTGCCATTCAGGCCATAAAACTCAACACGTAGCCAGCACTTCCTGCCAAAACAAAAACAAAGTTCTAATTCATCAAAGTTCAGGAAAAGTCTCAAAATGTACCAACCTTGCTTTTTGGCTTCTGTAGTTCTGCTTCTGGCTAACTGTCATTCTGGGGCCTGGGTGTCCAGACACCAGTGAGTACGGCACAGGTGCTGGACTGGAAGGAATGAAGCCTAGCCAGGCAGGTGGGTCAGCGGGATCCTGCTTCAGCAGTAAGTGTAGGGTGGAGCTGGGGGGACTATCCATCTTTCAGTGATACAGCCCTCTTTATTGGGGGGAAATAAGAACTATAAACCTTGGGGAAGTGGGTGGGGTTTTTGGTGAGTGTACACCATTGGCTAAGGATGGGGTGCTTGGAATGCTTCATTTGCATGAAGGAATTCCAGGTGCTAGCTGGGCATGTCTTGGTCACCAGGCTATGTGACTACTTGGGGCATCAGAAGACTACTGAGCAGAGCATGCGTGGAGAACGGGAAGGGAGCAATCTTTGCCCCTGCTGATCTCAAGGTTGAGACTATCAGGGTTTGGATACATCTCGACCTCACTCCGACTCCAGGCTGGTTCCCCTCGCGTCACAGTTCACACGCTCCGCATCTCTCCCTTTATGTCCTATAAAGAAGAGGTGTCACTGTAGTCATCAGCCTCTATGTTGGGAATGGTTTGGTATTGAACTAGAACCCAATTGACAGTGATTTTTGCAATGCTACTTATCTGCTGGATTAGAAACTGGATGAGTCAGTGTGCCTAAGGAGTAGGGCTCCAATGGCCAGTACGGGTCCAAGGAGGAGAGGAAGCCAAGCTACCAAAGGGTTTGAGTACCACGGGATAGGGTTGTTGGGAACATAGCGTGCCTGGAGATCTCTGAGCATTCGTATGTCTGTTCCACTAGCCCTATTTGGAGGTGGGGACAAGCTGACAGAAGACCTGTTGGTCAGCTCTGGCGTATTCAGCACAGCCATTAGGGTAGAGGGAACCCATGACTCCCATTTGCCATCGTTCGTCCCAAGGATGGCTGGTGGAAGCTGGCATTTAGATTTAAGGTGGGCAAGCATGGTGCCACATGACTGGTGGGTTCAGTTTGGCACCCCCAAAGTCTGCAACCTGCATATATGGAGGCCTGCTGGAGGCAGTCACCTGTGCTCTGGTAAGGAAAGCAGAGGAAAGGGCTGGGGACAGTGGAGATGGAATCCTTGAAGTCCTGGGCTCCTGTGACATTGTTGTGTCCATTGTGGGTCTCCCTAACAAAGACTCTGCAGCAGTGGGCGTTGGGAGGGCTAGGACGAGGCTGGGCGGTAGCAGGGTCAGAATGAAGAATTATGAAAAGAGCCATAAGAAAACAGGAGAGGGAGGTCTGTGGAGTGCACATGGCTTGGCCATGAGGATTATGATGGATGTCCTTCCTGGAGACCTTGTTCTTTCAGTGGTGGTGCCTCCTCAGTCCTTTTGCTCTGAAAGCACACCAACTTTTAAGGGTGTCATTAGATGCACTGACGTATATGTGGAATGTGTGATGTGTGATGTGTACAAGTCAGAGCTAATGATGATTCTCTGCTCTAAGATTGAGCAGGTAAAAGGCATCAAACTTTGTAAGTCTGTTTGACTGTATAACCAGACTGTATATCACTTTTTTTTTTTTAAATCAGTTTCTTTCTTCATGCCTTCTGCCAAGATTTTCAAGAGCTCTTTCCTGGTCAAATATAATTTTTATTAACTTTGAAGGAATTTACAGCCCTTTTCTTTCTGTTGAAATAAGAGAAAAACCTCTTCCCCGATACAACATGCTTAGGGTATATCAGCTGGTTTAATATGTAGTCCTTTCTAAAATCTAGTGTTTTTTTGTTTTTGTTTGTTTTGTTTTTTGTTTTTGTAGCAGCTGTGTTAACTGTCTTGTTGACATTTAAACATTTGCGGTAGCCCAGCCCAGTGGGACACGCCTTTAGTCCTAGCACTTGGGAGGCAGAGGCAGGCCTCCTAAGTGCTGTGAGTTCGAGGCCAGCCTGGTCTACAAAGCAAGTCCAGGTCAGCCAAGACTACATAAAGAAACCCTGTCTCGGAAAACAAAACAAAACAAAAACAAAAAAAAGGAAGAAAGAAAAATAGAAATGCTATGGGGAACAGCAAAGTATTCCATTGGTTGTCAAGTCACGCTGGGGTGCTGAGCTATGTCCTGATAAGTGCAAGACACCTCCATAAGAGAGAGTTGAGAACAAGATAAACCAGGATGGGAAAATAACCTATATAAAAAAGAGCTCTAAAGAAAAAGAAAAGGGAAATCAAAGAAAGAAAACATTCCCACCCCTTCGCACAACAAGGGGGCACCAACTCCTTTTACTGGGCCAGAAGCTCCTACACTTTATTTATTTTTGGTTTTTCTAAACAGGGTTTCTCTGGGTAGCCCTGGCTGTCCTGGAACTCCCTCTGTAGACCAGGCTGGCCTTGAACTCAGAGATGCACCTGCCTCTGCCTCCCAAGCGCTGGGATTAAAGATGTACGCCGCCATTGCCTGGCTGAGTTTAACTTTCTATCTTCTCCCTCTCTGGGCACGGGATTCTCCTTTCTTTCCCCTTTCACCCACTTTCCTTGGAGAACCCGGGAGACCTTGGACCTGACATGGTGGAAGGGACAAAGGTAGCCCTTAAGTCTCATGCTGCTTTAGATGATGCCATCTGGCCGATGATTTTCTAACCAGGTAAAAGTGCCACACAAGGCCACTAAGGCTTTCAACCAGAGTTAACTATTTTAACAAGCTGGTGTCCAAAGGTCTGAAATCCCAGCCCACACAGACAGTCACAGACCCATCTACTCCCAGCTCATTCATGCTCAAGTGAGATAAAATGGGTAAAACGCAGTCACAGTCTTCTTAATTTCATGTGCTCCGAGGCCTGAGCCCCATTTATGGACACTGGGCACAGCTCTTCATTCCTGCTTCCTTCAGCAATTTTGTTGTTGTTGCTGCTGCTGTTCAGAGACAGGGTTACTCTGTGTATCCGTGGCTGTCCTGGACTCGCTTTGTAGACCAGGCTGGCCTCCGACTCACAGAGATCCGCTTACCTCTGCCTCCCTGAGTGCTGGGATTAGAGGCGTGTGCCACCGCGTGCCAGGGTCCTTCATCAGTTTCTTTCAGCAACATCTTATGCCTGTTTGGGACCTATGTTCCTAGGCCTTAGGTACCATCTCCTCTATCAATACTAACCTAACTAAGGTGTCTTGTATAGAGAAGACACTGTTTGTATTTCCTTTGTGTGATGTGTAGGTCCCACAGGGACTTGGTCCCTGAGGGAAGATGGGCTCACTGTCCTATGAAGCTGAGCTCATGAACAGAAGGTAACCATGTGGCTTGCCTCCATCTCAGATGACCACTCCACTAAGATGTGTTGTGGGTTCAGGAATAGCCACACACTGACCACTCAAACACCAGACTCGGAATGATGGAAGTTTATTGGACGCTGAACAAAAACTGACCAGTCAGAGTCATAATCTGGACCCGGGAGCTAAACTATGGCATTGGTCTGTTTCTAAGGCAGGTTTTTTTTTTATACCAAAACCCATAACCAGGTAACCAGGTGTAGGAAGTGGGAGGAGGGGCAGCATTACATCATTTTGACTAGCTAAACATAATCGATTTTTTTCCAAGTGTATTATGTTGTGGCTAGGTAGCTAGACAAAACGCTTTAGGCTGATCGGCTGGGATTTAGGATAGGGGAACTCTCGGGGGGGGAGGGGCTTTCCAGCTTTCTGGGAGTAAGGAACATGGCAGGATGCTGCAGTCCTAACTCAAGCAGAACATACCTTTATCATCTATTGTTTTATTCTAAGCAGCAAGCATGAAACTATTGGATTGTATCCTGGTCTCAGGCTCATAGGCCTGAGAACTTGAATTTAATTTTACCTTATGGTCAAAATGGAGACTTAGAAGCAAAATGGCTTCTGATATGCTAACGGCTACAGCGGGTGTTAACAGAGGAGCCATAGTTATGCTAAGAACTAAAGTATGTCTCAACAGAGGGGCTGTAGAGTTTAAGCAGGTTACAACAGATGGAGGCAACCACAGGACTTGGCCCATCTTGGCTAATGAAATAAAAATAATGAATGTGATTTCACCATCTTAGTTAATATAACCACGTGGCATAAGTACCCATAAACTCCCTGGTACCACTAAGCCCTGAGGGGTAAGCCCTTTCATATTATACTAAGGAGATAACTCCAAACTTTCATGATGTGTTTGTTTTGTTTTGTTGAGACGAGGTTTGTCTGGGTAGCCCTGGCTATCCTAGAACTTAGTCTATAGTCCAGGCTGACCTTGAACTCACAGAGATTTGTCTACCTCTGCCTCCTGAGTGCTGGGATTATAGGTATGCGCCACCATTTCCAGTTTTTAAGGTGTTTGTTTAGATTTAGTTTTAATTTTGACACATTGATTTATGATCTATTTACCGGTTTCTTTTAAGATGTATTTGTTTATTTCACATATATGAGAGCTCTAGCTGCATGTACACCTGCACGCCAGAAGGGGGCATCAGATCCCAGTATCAATGGTTGGGAGCCACCATGTGGTTGCTAGGAATCAAACTCAGGACCCCTGGAAGAGCAGACAGTGCCCTTAACTGTTGACCCATCTCTCCAGTCCTATTTACAGGTTTCTAAAAAGGACTTTATAGTTTCTTTTGTTCTTTTGTTTTGTTTCTATGTGATAGTTTTGGCTGTCCTGGACTTGCTTTGTAGGCTAGACTGGCCTCAAACTCACAGCAACCTGCTTGCTCTGGGATTACAGATGTGGGCCACTGTGTCCAGCTAGGACTTAGATTTGTTCAGACACGTGTCTCCAACGCTAGCCAGGTATCAAAGGAACCTGGTTAAAGGTGGAGGCTCATGTGAACTCACACCTGTCCAGAGCTGAGTTTTGGAAAAGCACAGATCCCAAGTAGAATCCAAAGAATAGATTTCCAGCTATGTGGGGGCCAGGGTGAACAGAACAATGATCCGTACGAGGCCAGAGGGAAGGAAACTGGTGCTGGTTCACACTTCTAGAGTCTGACCCGGGGAAGTTTATTTCAGACATATTTAAGTACAGTACAATTTGAGGGGGAAACAGTTTCCTGGTAACCATTATCTCAAGGCCACGTGCACAAAAGCTTAAGGGGTGACTCCGTCAAAACTCTTTTGTGAAGTTCGCACGACCACTTAGAGCTTAAAGGCCTATGATGTGGTGTGGTCTCAGTCCTGCAGATGGTGGAGAGGTCTCCAGGCTGTAAAATACATGTAACGTCTTTCCTAGTGATGAGTTCTATTGACTGAGAAACAGTGCTCAAGACAAAGTTCTAGGGAAGGAGAGTCATTATGAACATGGGATAAATATTATGATCTGGGGGTCTGGGTGTGGTCTGGGTCTACAGAAAGCACAGATCACTATTAACTACACCCACTCCCAGCTTCCTGAGTGGAAAATAGGTAGACACCCCTTCCCTTGAAGACACGAGCCTAAATGCTTGATGCTCCTGGTTTGCCTAGTGCTTGTCTGTGAGACAAGGACCTCGTATCTCTCTACACCTTGCCAGAAGCCAAAGATGCCCAAAGTGTCTGGGGACCTTTGATCTTTGACTTAGTTTCTAAATGGGTCCAGGGGCTACTCCCTCAGGGAGGCAGAATAGTAAAGGAACAGTGAAGTCCTGTTTGAAGAAGAGAATGTTTAAAATAAGGAGAGGTTTGTATGAACCATTAAGTATGAGCCTTTTCTAATCAAATACTATAAAAACCTGTGTTTAGAACAAGGAATCAAAATCTTTTTATCTTCCCCCACCTCAAAAGATTTCTGTGCAAATGTTTTAATCCTCACCCAGTAAGACCTTTGTTTACACAAAGACCTCCTGTTGCACTCCAGGAATTTGCCAGCCTGAGCTCCATTTCTCTGTTCTTCCGTTTCTTGTGCACCAGTTACTTTAGGACTAGCCAATCAAATACGACTGTGAAGTCAGCCAGCGGGGAAAAGACAGTCACCACTTTGCTGGGGTTCTGTCTCTCCCCCCCCAACACACACATAGTATCAAATGGATATGTAGGGGTGCATCCACCCCTGTGTATTTTCTCTTCTGGAAACTTGGACCTGATCCCCCTTCTAATTTGCCGTATATTCATGTTCATTCATGCCGCAAACACTCCCTTCCCTGCTGACTATAAAGACTACTCCAGAGAAGCCTCTTTCCCCTGCAGATGGAGGGCAATTGTACCCTGAACAGGTTTCCCTCCTCGTAAAACAGCTTCCCAGCAAACCCGGGCAATGCGGGTCAGGTTCTTTCTTTCTCTGACTCCTCCAGCTCTGATACTGGCTTACGGCTGCCACCACCTCTCTGAAGGCCTTACGGCTGTGTCCTCCCACCTAATGCTGGAGCGACCCATTGCCATCCACGTGAGCCTGGACCTGCTTCCAGAGAAGCCCACCAGGCCTCCACCTGGGTTCCTCCAGCCAGACTTCCAGCTCAGCAAGTGCCAACTTTTCTGCTCCTAATCTCTAGGTCTATCTTTATCTACCAGCTGCCATGGTGAGTGCCCTGAGATCTCAAAGTGTCCTTCAAACTGCCCAGTCCTGAGTTAGGCCACCTGTCTTTATACCAAGACTGAAAGAGAATAGCAGAACAGCCCAAAGCAAAAACATTGTACCTTTAAAAACAGCTACTTTTTTTTTTTAATCATCAGGGTCTCTTTTTGTAACCCTAGTTGCCCTGGAATGCACTATGTAGATCAGGCTAGCCTCAAAGCCCCTGCTTTTGCTTCCCAAGTGCTGGGATTAAAGGCGTGTATGGTCAGGCTGGCTGAAATGCCTTTAGTGGGAATGGCTAACAGGAGGCTTATCCATTGAGTGTACCATGCCTAAGAATTCACAATCATTAACTCTAGTGCAAAGTTGGTCTTCCTTAACTTATAGGTCTTCCTTAACTTATATCTGTTATAGGTTGTAAACCTCAATTCGATAATGTTTTGCTTCTCTCTATCGTCTACAGGCACTCACTTAAAGAGCATGGCCATGGTGAAACACTTTTGGACCTTGTAGAACACACACAAAAAGTTGTTTTTTATATGTAGAAGATGAGAGTCGGATATGTTAATCAGGATGTACTTAAAAGTTTCTCTAAGCTTTATGGAAATACTACACAGCAGCTAAAAGTACTAGACTGCTATACTAATCTGTTCAGTAACCACGTTTAGAGGACCCTCCTAGTGTGGATAGAGGAATTAAAAGGGACACCATTGCCCTTTGTCCTCCATGATCAACTAGGTCCTAGAGGACTGTGGACATCTCTCAAAGTTCTATAGTCCTGGTGAGCCACCTGTCCTGAACCTGTCCTGATCAGGAGGGCGATGGACACCCCACTGTGTGGACTCTAACCAGTGGCAATGCTACAAAGGGAGTTTAACACGGAGAAGAATTGTCTACTGCGCTTCTAAGTACAGCCACAGCCAGGCAGGGCCTTTGATTTAGCCTCACGTAGCTGAAAGTGGTAAAGGGAAGTGAGAGGGTCTCCTCCCGATCCCAAAGGACACCTGTGGGCCAGACCCTAAACTAGCCCTGAGAATAAAAAACCAAAAGGCTCCATCTTCTCCTCCAGGCTCTAGCTGGGTAAGTGTAGCTCTCACCCCTCAAGGAAACTTCTCTTTGCAACAGATGGGGACCAACACAGAAACCCACAACCAATCAAAGGCAGAGTTGTGGTGCCCAGGCTCAAAGGATGCATCCACAAAACACGGCACCTAGGGCTCAGGGAACATTACGGAAGAGGGTGGAAGGCCTGCAAGAGCCACAGGATCGGGGAGTTTGCTGTGAGATGGTGTCTCCTAGTAACAGTGTCAGAAGCTACACCGTAAAGTCTCACCAACAGAACAGGACAGCAACAGACATGCTAAAGTGGATGGGAGCGGGGGCGGGGCACAGACGAGAATCCCAAGAGACCTCCACCCTGCGTAAAGAACTATGGGCAGCTAAGGAATGCTGAGTGTGAGCCGCGATTTTTATATGGGTGCCGGAGATTTTAACTCAGGCCCTCCTGCTTTCCCACAGAGCACTGTGCCCAGCCTTGGCAGCTTCAGTTTTAATGGAAATGTAGCCCAGGGGATGATCAGGATGTACAATACAGACAAATAGGAGACTTACATCTACAAAGCCGGGGCCCAAAAGTCTTTAAGAACTGCATGAAGACTTGCTTCAGAGCCAAGGGTGCAGCAGGAAGACAAAAGGTGCTTGGAAAATCATGAATTAGAGATATAGAGATTTATCATCTTATAACTTAGTCACAAGTGAAAATGTGGTGACCTGAGAAGAATAGTGAAATTCATCTACTCTGGGGAAAAAAAAAAGAGAAAGACACAGTCACAGATATAATTGACATCAAAGCACTGATAAAACACGAACAGCTTTGGCCAGTTCTGAAGCTTCAGATAAAAATAGGCAACGTGCTAGGAAAATGTTAATTACTGAAATAAATGTAAGAAACAAAGTATCTGAACTCAAAGTTCAGAAGATAAGACAGGCAAGGGGGCGTGACTTAAGATAGTGCAGGCATTTATTCTGGAGAAAAACATGGAAAACCTTCTAACCACTTACAAGCTGGGGTAGCTATAGGGCAGAGGTGAGAGGTGGGGAGGGAGGCTGAAAGCTTCCCTTCTCATTTTTGGCCTGAGACTGGCTATTACACAACTATGAGTAAAAAAAAAAAAAACAGAGAATAGCGATAAAAGAATGTCAGGTGACAGGTTGGTGGTCAGCCATTATTAGGAGTTTGCAGGGAGGTGAGGTAGGAATCTAGGCTTTCACTCTGGAATGCTAATTACTCTGATTTCTGGAATTGTCACCACTTAACCAAGATAAAAGAATTTTTCAAAATGGCGTGTTCATGGCCAGTGTTCCAGTTCCACTAAAGAAATAGAAATCTTAGAAGGCAATCTTACCCTGAAGAAAAAAAAACCCAGGCTTCAGGGTGTCACTGTTTAGATGTTCTTCAAGGAAAAGTTAGTTCTAGATTTACATAGACGATATCACAGTGAGCACAGAGGACCCTTCCTAAGTGCGCTTTATACATATCAGCTACGTTAGCTGGGCATGGTGGTGCACACCTGTGATCCCAGCGCTTGGGGGTCAAGAGCAAGAGATCAGGAGTTCAAGGTTATCCTAAGCTACGAAGTGAACCTGAGGTCAGCCAGGGCTGTGTGAGACCCATATCAAACAACCAACCAACCAAGCAAATAAACAACTGAACAAAACTAGCAACAAACATTTAAATTGTGAAATTTTAAGACACGTCTTTATGGGCTGGAGATACGGCTCAGAGGTTAGGGGCACTGGGTGCTCTTCCAGAGGTGGCTCACAACCATCTAGAATGAGATCTGGTGCCCTCTTCTGACCAGCGGGTGTGCATGCAGGCAGAACACTGTATACAGAATAAGTAACTCAGACAAACAAACATAACACCAGAAAAGGCACAATCTAGGAAAACTTCATCTCGTCTTGGTGTCACGTGCTTATAAGCCCAGTATGCAGGAGACTGAGGCAAGACAATCATGAATTTGAATCTGGTCTGGACTACCCAGGGAATTTCAGCCTAACCTGAGCGACATTAGCAAGACTCTCAAAAAAGAAGCAGAAAAAAGTACAGGATAATCTAACTCATGAGCATAGATCTCTCTCTCTCTCTCTCTCTCTGTATACATATTACAGACAATGCCTCACTCTTTGTAGCCCAGGCTTGCTTGGAATTTAGAATGTAGCTCAGTCTAGCCTGCCTGGCTATACGATGGTCCCCCTGCCTTAACCTCTTCTATACGAGCATTACAGGCCTAAAACACTGCTCTTGGCTCAAAGTCATAGAACATTCAGAGAAAATATAGCACTGTCTAGCAAAATACATTTACTAATTAGTTATATATTAATTAGTTGTATTCTTACTTGAAAATGGCATAATCAGAACCGAAAAACTGTTTAACCATAAATAATTCAAATAATATATTACAGTCTAGAGATCTTGGCCTGGTGTTCTATTGCTATGAGGAAACACCGTGGCCAAGGCAACCTATTAAAAAAAAAGAAAAAAGAATTTTCCTGGGAGCTTGCTGACAGTCCCGTGAGGAGCATGGCGGCAAGCAGCCATAGTATTGAAGCAGTGGCTGAGAACTCACAGCTACTCTGCAGGCAGAGACAGAGCAGACTGGGCCCGGCAGGGGCTTTAGAAACCTCAAAGCCCATCCCCCATGACACAGTTCCTCCAACATGGCCACGCCTAATCCTTCTCAAACTGTTCCTCTAACTGGGGGCCAAACATTCAAATACATGAGCCCGTGGGCCCCCTCATTAAAACCACCATAGCTGGGTCTCTTTTCTCTGCCAATTTTAGAGTTAAAAAGCAGGAAATAAATTACAGCCATGGCAAGCAAACAAGTTTTATTAAAAGTGAAAGTACCCCCACATACCAAGAGACAGACTCCCCACAAATGGGGAGAGGATTTGGAAACCAAAATCTGTTTTCCTTTGGGAGGCTGGGAGCACCACGTGTTCTTAGTAGCCCAGAACACCTCTCCTTCCCCTCTTTTTGGATTGGTTCTAAACAAAGGAGAGGGCTGATTGGCTCACAGAATGTCCAGAACCTCGGCTCTGCCCAGCAAGGTCCATGGAAGTGGGGAGCCCGTGGTGGAGAGAAGGACCACACCAAGTCTTTTTTTTTTTTCTGATAGGAGCTGGAAGTGTGCCATCTTGTTGTCTATGTATGACCTCTTGTCCTATCTGTATACATGACGGGGGGCCATCCCGACGCCTGTATTTCCTTATTGCTCTGTCTCAGAGGAACTGCTGTTGGGATGAAGACCGCTCTGGCTGCTTCCTGCTGACAACCTGGGCGCTGTGCGGAGGGGAAGCAGTAAGACTGACTCTGGGGTGGACTGAACCAAGTGGCCAGGGCAGATCTTAGTTGATGGCGGATCTCCAGAGTGAAGGACAGACATGGATGGCAGCACACGCCTGGAGGGTGCGCAGTGAGGGCGGGGTGGCCCCTGTAACACAGAAACGGAGACTATCGGTGAACCACGAGCCCACTGAGAGGACAGGTAAGAAAATTGCAGCAACTCTGCCTTTATTAGGGGATGGCGACGGGCACGAATACCACCCAAAGAACCCTTCGCACGATTCGTTATCGGTGTCATGGAGGCCGATCACATGGGTTCCACTGTTGTCCACCACAACGTATGCACCGTAAAGGCCATTAACGAGAAGTCTTCTACATCGTGATTAACGTAAGACTTGTTAAAGAGCGTGAAGTGTAGTTGTGCGACCTGTTTGACTGTGTGCCAGGCTCCTGCAGAAGGGAGGAAATATTCAGAAACCTCACAGGAGAAGTCAGTGAGAACAGCGGTTTCGTTAGCCATGCTTTCCCAACAAAACATACCCCTTCCCATGCACCAGACATGATTCTTGGTGGAGGTGGGTACCAAAGGCCATGCCTGTGTGAAATCTGATTCCCATTTTTGTTGAGGGCAAAGCCAGACACCATTTTCTAATTGACAGCCTGAGAGAGGGAAATATAATCCCATTCATTGGGTCTTGTTCCATAGGATTGCCCAGCAATGTCCCATGGGCACCATACGGGTATTTTGAATAAATTCTCCTAACCCTGTGAGTCTGACAACAGGGTATCTAGTTGCCTCATTCAGTCAGGGAACATGGGCAATCAGGGCACAGGATGTCTCATTACAGACCATTTTCCAGAGATGAGGCATACCATAGGTGACAAAAATATTATGAGATCTGGCCTCGGCATTTAGGAGTGTGGGCCATTGCCCCGTAGTCAGTTCAGATCCCATTTGAATTAGCATGTCCAGCAGACTTTGTTGAGTCTGGATACAAGCTCTTTCCCAACTGGTGGTGGAGGTATGTTCCTGGAGGATGCGCTCTGTGGAAGCTACCCATTCCCTTAATCCTGCACTTTCTGTGGTATGGGCATCCCAGCCCCTCCCTACCTTCCTCTTGGACTAGTAAGCCAATTTTATTTTCTGTCTGTACAGAGACTTTTCTAGTGAGCGTTTCCCGCCCAAGGTGGCCCATCTTAAATGTCTTGCATTCTCTAGGCCTGTGCCAATTTCCCCAACCAGGACCCTTCTATTGTGAGGAGGGGCTGCGATGGTGGAGAACCATTGGGCTGCCCTTTCCCTAGGCCAAGTGTGGGACAGCCACCAAAGGAACTGTTTGATGGGTGGCTATGGCTTGAGTTAGGATGGAAGTAATGGATCCAGAATCTGGAAATATCCCACTGAAGGATGAGTGTAGGACGAGCTATTCCCAGGTAAGCAAGTCCGGTTATGCTAGAGAGGTTCCCAGATTCGTGCAGCCCGCAGGCTGAGGTTGCTTCTAGAGGGCTCATGGGCCCATCTACTAACACCCAGCCTGGCCTGCAAGGTGAAGTTGGTCTTTGGGGGCCTGTGGGTCCACCAAGTCACTCCTAGCAACTGTGGTTGTTTATCAGGGAACCCCAAGAGTACCCTGCAAGAGCGGGGCAGGGAGCTTTTGGGACAGTGCTCTACGTTACAATGAACCTGACAGAGTGGATTTGGCTTGTGGACCTTACACACAGGTGATCCTGGCTGGGTTTGAACTTTACAGTCAGTCAGCCATTCCTGGCCAGGCGCACTCGACATATTGACAGGCATACACACAGGGGTCTGGCAGTTTTGATTCTTAAAACAGGTGTCAGCCAGGAAGGGTTTGAGTGGAGTGGCCTTGTTGGGGTCTGGGCCATGATAGGAGAGTATTCCTGAGAAGGGTTCTCCTTTTTAAAGAACTAGAAGAGTCCTGTTCCACTTCAGAATGACAGCCCCCATCCCCCAAAGAGTGAGGAGTAAAGCAGAGAACCTGTCTGTGCCCCTCACCAGGTATTGGCTCTGCAACACGTGCGCCAGCAGCATCCAGCTTGGTGACGTTACAACGAACATCCTTTTCATCAGCCCACTGCCCGGAGTCCAGCTCAAAGAAATCTGGATTCTGGGGAGGGCAGTGGGATGGGGAGGGTTCCCTCAGGACTGTGACACAGACTGAGACACATGACACCAGAAAGTACGTCATACTACACATGGCGATCAAAGGGCGAGAACCACAAGAGACAGCGGGAGATGGAACGCCTCAATACAGTGACCCAATCGGGTAGACTTCTCCGGGTCTGGCACTTGAAGAGCAGCAGAGGTCCTCCGGTGACGCATGGTGGAGGTGGAGCCTGGGGTTGCTGGGGGAGTCCTCACAGGAGCTAGCGGCCCAGCGCCTGACACCTTATGGTGACCTCAGAGAAGCCATAGCAGTCCCGTGTGGTACATCCATGTATCTAACCCTGCAGCTTGAATTGCTGTGATTGTGGGTAGGGTAACAAGGTAGGAGCCTCCCCATGAGGGGTGGGCGAGGCCTTGATGATAAGCAGGTTGTCTCCAGGACAGAAAAAGGCGGATCCCTTTTGTTCCCTGGGAAATCCTGCCTGTAGCTCTGATGAAATCTTTTGGAATTTGGCTGGCCGTTTCAGGGTCATCTGAGAGGGATGGCCTCCCGGTCAGAAGGCAGGGACCTTGGCGATGAAGTAAAGGACAACCTCTGAACTTATGGAAACTGAGTTTCGTGAGTTAGTTTCTTACGGGGCCATTAACCTTTGCCACCTTTCCAGAGAACTGGGGCTGCCAGGTCATATTGAGTGATACTGAGTACAGATGACATTGAATTCCCAAGGTTTCAGAGCCCTGAGCAACCCCTGCCTCGAAAGGAGGCCCCTTGTCACTTTGGAGACTTTTAGTCAGCCCAATTGGGGAACTATTTTAATGCAACACCCTTGTTGCTTCTCTGGCTTTTTCCATTTCTCGTGGAGTAGCTTCTATCGATCCTGGAAAGCTGCCTGTGTAGAGACCAGGAATTGTTTGGCACTGAGTCCATGGGGCATAGGAGTAAAATCCAGCGAGAGTCTTCTCCGGGCTCTGTGCCCTTCCTTTGATCCTCTAGGTACATCTGAACTGACACCTGTCACTGAATGAGAATGGCCCCCCAAGGCTTGTAGATCTGAACACTTGGGAGTGGCCCCATTTGAAAGAATTAGGAGAGGAGTCCTTGTGGGAGGAAGTGTGTCATTGGAGGTGTGTCACTGGACGTGGGCTTTGAGGTTTCAAAAAGCTCCTGCCGAACCTAGAGTCTCTCTCTTCCAGCTGCCTGCAGGTCTGATGTGGAATTCTCATCTCCTTCTCTAGCACCACGTCTGCCTGCATGCCGCCATGCTTTTGCCATGAAGACAACGGACGAAGCCTCCGGAACCATAAAGCAGTGCCAGTTAAAAGTTTTTCTTTATAAGAGTTGCATCAGGCATGGTGTCTCTTCGCAGCAATGGAACACTGGCCTAGACACATCTTACACCCCTGTACCAATTGGACCCGTTCTTCTAATCCCTGCACTGTAAACATCCTTTTAAAAAAAAAACAGACAGGATCCTGTGTTCTCTTTCCTAAGAGATACACCTGGTGAAGGGTTTTAAGGCTTTCCGCTGTTAGGTTTTTGGAAGTAGCATCCGGTCATTGGGTGTCAGCCACCATCCTGGGGGGTCCAGGTGACACGTGGCTTAGAGGTAAAGAGCATTTCCTCTAAAGAGTTTTGGATCTCTTGAGAGCCACCAAAGGCCCCTTGCCTCAGGGCAGGCCTCATGGCCTCAGGGGCAGCTGTTCTGTTTTCTTTTGTCACATTCCCTTCCTGCTGCCCAGGGACAGTGCGGCTGCAGCCAGGAGCCTAATGGATTTCTCGGGAATGCTTCGTGGGATCTCAGCTGCAGCCAGAGTCTCTTTCTTCTGACCGGATGGGCATGGAGGCGGGGGAAGGCATGTGTGGATCTGTGTAGAGGTCCTGACTCTTTTCCTTTGGGGAAGCACAGCACTCTGGGGAGAGCGATCAGCTCTGCTAGCTGAGCAGTGGAGTTTTAAGGTATTAGTCCTGATTCGAGTTCATCAGAGTCAGCGACTGCTGCAGACCCTGCATGTCAGATCCCTCCCTTTTCAAAGGAACCGCCACCGGTATAAGGGACCAGATCAGGGTTTTCTGAGGACTGATGTGAGAATCAGGACGGGCTGTGTAGCTTTCCACGAGGACCTCTTCACGGAAGTGGAGTGGGGGAAGATCCTCCTTCCTTCTCTGTCAGACAGGTAGCTGGACTCAGGTTTTGTCAGGTCTTCAGAGTAATGTCAGGTCCCTCCAGCACGAGGGGGCTAAAATTTAAGTAACCTGCTGTCAGGCATCCTTAGAATTTAGACTAGCCTCTGTGTCATGAGGCATGTGTACCATGAGGGGGCGCCCAAGAGCAAACGTTTGGGCTTTGGCGCTCAGGAGCCCGGAGCAACAGCTGCTCTAGCTAATTCCTTTCCTACTTAGTCTAGTTCCTCACTGACCTACCCTGTAGATTGTGCAGCGGGATCCATGAATTGGGTAATTACTTCCAAAGCAATGCCCTGTCTCTCAGTCAGGTGCAGGCGAGAGCTAATGTGAGAGTCTCAGCTAACGGCTTTTTACTCCTTGGGACTGCTGCTGGGGACTCAGGTCCTTTCAGATTTAGTGGCTCCCGAAGCCTGAGTGTCCTTACGCATTTCATATGGAGCTGGGCAGGCACGTCTGTGATCCCAGCACTCAGGGAGGCAGAGGCAAGCAGTTCTCTGAGTTTGAGGGCAGCCTGGTTTACAAAGTGAGTCCAGGATAGCCAAGGTTACACAGAGAAACCCTGTCTGGGTTAAAGTGCTGGAATTAAAGGCTTGCACCACCACCACCTGCCAAATCCCCCCCCCCCTTTTTTTTTTCTGAGGAGCCTGATGCAGATATTTAGCCAGATCCATATTCTACAGTATCTTGTGGCTCCCAGAGATTCCCTCATTTATATGATTGGGGGTTTGGGGGAGCAGAAAACCCAGAATAAATTAGAACTGTGTCAATCCTAAAAGTCTGGTTCCCTTTGACGTTCAAGCCAGCCTCTTCCTCCAGGTCCTTGTAGTCGGAGTCAGCCAGGATGTTAAGGAAGGATTCTGTCTCCTGTGAAATTATTTCTTCTGTTGGACCACAGAGAAGGAGCTGCCCTTCATACTGAATCATACTGAGTTAGGGTAGTCTCTGGATGAGTCCAACCCACCAAATCTTGGGGAAGAGCTAAGCAAAGGCCAGACAGTGGTGGTGCAGGCCTTTAATAGACGCAGTTGGGAGTTGCAGGCAGGCAGACCTCTGTGAGTTTGAGACCAGCCAGGGCTACACTGTCTCAACAAAATAAAACACCAAAGAGCTAAACAAAATAGGTGAGACTGTCTTGGGATCCCTGGGGAAGGGCATTCAAGTGACCTCTCCTGCTCTGTAAGTGGGACCTTCAAGGTGAGTAGGAGCGGACAAGATGAAGCAGGATGCAAAGGAAAAGCACCTGTCTAGCACTGAAGACTGGCTCCCGGCAGAGGGGATCTGAGTGGTGAGGACACAAGGGTTAAGAACCGGCGAGGGTATCTGAGAGACCAGAGTACAAGAATCAGGAACCGGGCTGGAGGCCCTAGCGTCATGAGAAAGCAGGCTGAGCAAGCCAGTAAGCAGCACCGTCCAAGCCTCTGCATCAGCTCCTGCCTTCAGGTTCCTGCCCTGCTTGGGTTCCTGTCCTAACTCCTTCCAATGGTGAACAGTGATACGGGAGCATAAGCTGAATAAACCCTTTCCTCCCCAACTTGCTTTAGTTTGTGATGTTTCAATACAACTATAGTAACTCTAAGACATTTCTCTTGGTCCTGATTAGTAAAGAAATGATGAAATCCTTTGGGGTTTTGTTTGTATGGGTAGTCAGATTTTGAAGTTTTAATCTTTTTTGTTTACTCATTTTTTTGTTTTTGTTTGTTTGTTTTTCAAGACAGAGTCTCTCTGTGTGTCCCTGGCTGTCCTGTCACTCTGTAGACCAGGTTGGCCTTGAACCTGGAGACCTGCCTGCCTCCTGTGCACCACCACCTTTATACATTATAAATTAACATAATTTATTTTTCTTTTGTGTACATTGGTGTTTTGTCTGCATGTGTATCTGTGTAAAGGTGTCAGAAGCCCTGGAACTGGAGTTACAGACAGATGTGAGCGGCCATGTAGGAGCTGGGATTTGAACTTGAGTCCTCTGGAAGAGCGGCCAGTGTTCTTAACCACTAAGCTATCTCTGCATCCCCCAGATTTTGGAGTTTTAAGTTGTTGTTGTCTGGATGGGAGTGGATTGGAGGCTGTCTCAGGAGAGCCTCTTCGCCCTGTGAGTCTGGTGCGATGGTAGTGTGTCTTCTCATGACCTCCTGGGGTGATAAAGCTGGCCTCTTGTCTTTCCAGGAGAATTCCTATTGTGAAAATCCTCAGAGAGTCTTTCTTAGGAAGGCAAGTTCTCCAGACCAGCCCCCTTAGGTCTCAGGAAGAGTTTTCTGTTTTGTCTTTTTGTTTGTTTGTTTTTGTGTGTTGTTTCTCCTCAAGTCACACCAAGTTCAGGCCAGGAGCGGGAGTATGTTAGTCTCTAGTCACAAATCAGGGTGGTGGATGATGGATAGAGTACCAAATGGTTTAATTTGTTCAAATAACTCTTGTATATTTTTAAGTGATTTGTTAATGGCCCCTTTTGTTTTGATTTATAGATGTGAGACAGGCAATGAGAAGGAATATCCCCCTGCTGGTTAGAGTCACCCCTAAGAGCCACGAGATGAAAGGAAATTCAGTCTCATCAGGAGTAAAGTTCATGAAGTCACCCTGGAGCCAGCTGTCAGGAATTAACTCAAGTGAGACTCTTGACTTCAGCGGAGGGTGAGGGGAAGGGGGAGCCAGCACAGAATGTAGGACAGCACTCCCTGAAAAACAAAAACAAACAAACCAACAACAATAACAACAACAAAATCCCGTCTTGGTCTTTGAAACAAGCACTGGAGCTAAAATCCTTCAAAATGGACCCTCCTTCTCAGAGAAGAGGAAGAACAAACTTACCAGTCTCAATATCACAGTGCTAAACTAGGTGAGGGGGTGTCCCCATCCCGGGAATGGAGGAGAAACCTGGGAAAAATTCAACAGGCATGTTCTCCCCTCCAGTCAGGGTTTAGCTTGTTGTGCTGGTCTTAATGAGTCAGTGATCCTCAGAAATCCCAGATGAACACCCCCAAATGTCACCACCCACAGGTCTTGGGGCAGGGTAGTTTGCTCTGCTGATTAAAGAATTAAAAGCTCAGCTTTGTGGCTCAGGCCTTCAGTGTGCGCACTCGAGAGACAGGCAGGCAGATACGGGAGTTGGAGGGCAACCACGGCTAAAGATTGAGACTCTCTAAAAATTAAAACTAAAAATAAATCAAGTCCTTTGATTTACGATGCTGTGTGAAGGTGTTAAGACATTTTGTTGTTGTTTTTAAGCAGAGAAGTGGTCAACCATAAAGTCAGGAAGAAAATACTGTTTATCAGAGAGAGTAAATGATGGAATGAAGAAGTTTTAAGATACCTTCTAGCTCTTATCCAGGTGAGGAAAATCTAGAGGTCCACTTAAGCGTGACAACTACAGTTTTTTATTTTGTAGTGCTAGGGATTGGATTGAGCACACATCCTATGAGGGACTCTACCACTGAAGTATATCCTAAGTTCTTTTTTGGTTTTGTTTTGTTTTTTGAGATAGGGCTTCTCTGCATAGCCTTGGCTGCCCTGGACTCTCTTTGTAGACCAGGTTGGCCTCACAGAGATCTGCCTGACTCCCTGAGTGCTGGGATTACAGGTGGGTACCCTCGTGCCCAGCTCTAAGTTCTCTTAAATTATTTTTTACCCTGAGATAGGGCCCTGATAACTCTCCCAGGCTGCTATTCCTCAATTTCCTTCTTTATTTCTTTAAATTTTTTTAAGATCTTAAATTTTATTTTTATTCTCTACATATGTGTGTGTTGCCTGTATGTATATTTGTGTACCATGTGTGTGCAGTACATATGTAGACCAGAAGGTGGTGTTGGTTTCCCTAGGATTGGAGTTATAGCCAATTGTGAACAGCCATGTAGGTGTTGGGAATTGAACCAGAGTCCGGTGGAAGAGGAGCCAGAGCTCTTGACCACTGAGGCTAACCAGCCTCATCAGTTTCTTGAATCGCTGGATCACAGGCCTTTGCTACCAGGCACAACTAAAGTCCATATTTTTATGTCCTCCACACACCTCACCATACAATATTGTAAATTTACTAATATGATGACCATTTATATAGGTCTCATTTCAGTGTTTTATTAAGAAAAGCAAGCTGGGTCTGGAAATTCAGATTTGTAAATTCTGTCTAGTTGGGAGGCTGAACCATCTCTCCAGCCCCATAAACAATTTTTTTGTGTGTATGTTGTTTTGATTTGGGGGGGTTGTTTGTTTGGGTTCCTCTGTGTAGTCCTGCTGTCCTGAAACTCACTCTGTAGACCAGGCTGACATTGAACCCAGAGATCCACCTGCATCTGCCTTCCAAATACTGGGATTAAGGTGTGCACTGCCCGCCTGGCTCGCTGTCCTGGGTTTCTGGAGCCGACCCCAGACCGCCACTGCTGACCCTAACTCCGCTGCTCAGCTTCCGCTCTTCCTCTTCTCCATCTTCCTCTTCCAGCGGCTGATGGCTATCGTAGGCCTCCAGACATGGGTGCCGGGACTGGAACTCAGATCCTCTGCAAGAGCAAAAAGCGATCCACAGTCCCCAAGCCATCTCCCCAGAGTCCCAGCATTTTATGACATAGGTTTACACATGAAAGCACAGAAGCATATGCACAAGGAGAATCTTTTTCCCCCTACAGGAATAAATTGGAAAAATAAAAGTGCCTGTCTCAGACAGGGCTGTTGTTTGCCAGCAGCAGATGTAACTGGTTGAAGAGTTAAAAACTGTTTATTATAAAGATTACTAATGGAGGAACAGGAGAGCAGGCTCAGCGCTGACACTCATAAATAACGCTGTAAACCGCATGCAGAAATAGCCTGGTGAGTAAAACATCCAGAACGTTGTCCTGAGACCAAGAATTGCACGCCACCGTAAGCACAGATGCTGGGAACTTGGCAGTAGCTCTTGATGGTGCCAGGCCCAGGGACGACTCTTGTGCAGAGGCTGAGGGCTGGGGTGGGGACGGGGACAGAGACTGAGCCTTTCGTTAGGAAGGAATGGCTGCCATGAAACTGGATAACTGGCGTTCAGTTCCTGCAACCTACTTGACGGGAGGAGAGAACCAGCTTCCACAAGTTGTCCTCTGACCTCCACACGTGCTGTGTGGTATGTGAACCACACACACACAAACACACTAAATAAATAAAGTTTTAAAATAGGATACTCTGCCTCACTTTCATTCCTCCATCTCCCCTCATTCTCCTCCGGAAAAGAAAAAAATAGAATTATAGAGCTAGCAAATATATGTTTTTTTATTAATTAAAATAATTCTATGCAACACTTTCACATACCCATCTAGCCTTACTCACCCCCTGAAAAAAATGGAATTATAGGGCTAAGAATATAATTCACTTGTCTAGTATGTACCAGGCCCTGTGGGTGTGTGCGTGCTTTTCCAACGCTTCCAAAAATCCGGAGGCACACAGAAGAAATGGAGAACTCGAGAGGGAAGGTGGGAGGGAGGGGCTGGGAGGAGTGGGAAGAAGGGAAACTGTGGTTGGGATGCAATACACGATAAAAGAATTAAAAAAAAAAGAGAGACACTGATAAACGGTGGCTTCTTCAGAGAAGGAAGCAGGAAAACAAAAAAGGAGTTACCGATAAGGATTCTGTATGCGAACACGTAACCATGGCAAACACATTAATGTAAGAATACTCGACAAACATCGAAACTGTCAGTTTATGTTCAGAACGCTCAGGAGAAAAACCAACAGGCAGTGAGCACGGTCCACGCTGTGACCGAAAGTGACCGCAGGCACAGATGCCGCAGACGCCGGTGCTGTCTCAGGGTCACCGTCTCCAGCTTCCAGAACACCCACACGTTGTTAAATAGCATCCACTTGTCCCGTAACATTGGCCTGCCTGGCTCCCACTTCCTGGTACACACAGTTCAGCTGTCTAAAGCTGCTGGTGACCTTGAGGACACAGAGAACTCTTAGCAAAAACAGCTAACCATCTGAGGAAGCAAAACCTTTCTCTTTCACACGCACCCTCGCAGTCTGCAGAGAGTTTGTCATTCCTAAAATGTGAGGAGTTGAGAAAGGCCCACACACAGCCAGGTGCCACTAACTCCCCCAAGGGAACAGTGACTACAGGAAGGTTCTTTGGCTGAGCTCAGAGCCTACTGACCATGGCCATTTAACACCTGCTGGTCGAGCTTCCATTTCCCGTCAGCTGGATCACTTAGGATGTTGCCAGCATGCTGAACAGAACAGAAAGCAGTTCCCACAGTGGGGATGCTCATTATGAAACAGAGCACCGTGTCCGGGGGAAGAGAGTTGCAGAACTCCTGTATCCGGTACTACGACAGACAGATACCCAGCTTTCTCCCTCTGACCTAGCTGGACTTTCCCTTCCTGGTGACCAAGATGATCCCACTAAACCTAAGACCGCAAGAGGTCACAGAAGACAGGAAGCTCCAGTGCTTCCCACAACATGCGTGTCCTCTTCCATTCGGACTTTAATCCAAATAAAAACTCTTTCCCAGAAGCCTCTTCAGCTCTAGCTAGTTAGACTTGTGTTGCACGCCCACACTCCAGATCTGTTCCTGACAAGGGGTGAGTACTCTGCCTTTGACTGGCTCATCACTCATCCTTAGTGCCGAGGAAGAGGAACAGGGCTCCTTCTTTCCCTTTCCTCCTCTCCCTTCTCCTTCCCTCCCTCTGTCTGACAGGGTTTGATATATTTCCTATGCTGGTGTTGAACTCCTGACCCTCCTGCCTCTGCCTCCTGAGTGCTAGGATTACAGGTATGCAACCATCATGCCCAGCCTGTCTATTTATCTGAAATTCAGTTTTTACTGGATACTCCGTATTTTCTTTTCCTCCTTGCTGTGTTGGGGATCAAACTCCAGGCCTTGCTCATGCTGGGCAAGTCCTCCCCGACTGAAATACACCCCCACCCTTGTATCCTGTGTGTTTAATTGCTAAATGTGGCACACACACACACCCGGGGGACTTACCTCAGCTTTTTGAGCCCATTGTCAGCCCATACTTGACAATCAGAGTTCTGCTAGCAAGAAAGCTGTAGACCCCAATAGCAATCAATATGGTGTCTCATTGCTTCACGAGACTTCTAAACTGTCAAGACAGCTCGGGTTGGGGTGGCCGGATGGCTCAGTGGGTCAAAGCACTGTCTACCAGAACTGACAGCCTGAATTCCATCCCCAGGACCGACAGGCAGAAGCAAAGAACGAATTCCTGCAAGTTGCCCTCTGACCTCTGCACATGTTTCATGGCGTGTACATATGCACTCAACTACACGTATGCGCACACAGAGTGACTAACAGGCCAGCGTTTTTATGAGCGTAGAGGTGACACACACACACATACGCACACAGAGAGAAATGACAGGCTGAGGCAGGAGTTACAGGCAGGGTCTCCCTCTATAGCCCAGGCTAGCCTGGAATTCCCTAGGAGATAAGGTTAGCCTCAAACTCTCAGCAGTCTCCTCCTAACTTCGTCTCTCAAGTGCTGGAATCCCACGCATGAGCTGTGACATTTAGTGGAGATCACAGTTTTACATCACAGGAATAAACCCAAGTTCTCAGGGCAAGCTGGTGACAGAGTACAGTGACAGAGCTGTTAAAAAAAAATAAGCTGTGCGCAGGGCACAAGCACATTGCAGCTTTCACGTGTGTGATCTGCAGCTTTGAAGAGCCATCACTCAGTGTCCTTTGGCTTTGCCACAGCGGCAGAGAGTGGGATCCACACCAGCTCTGGAGACCCTGTGAACCTCTCTTGGTAGAAGACTTAATTGAGTATTCTGCCCGCTTCTGAGCCCACTCAGGATAGAAGGTCGAGATGCCGAAGAACTGAGGAGAGGGGTGGGGATGTTTCCTGTGGGATCTGGTGCTGTCTCCACACTACATCTAGGCAAGGAGATAACTAGCGTGCGGGTTCTGATGACAGACTGTGAGTTCTGAATAGCAGGGAGCCGCTTGTGGACAGATGCAAACCCTCAGCTCCTTTGCCAAGCTCCCTACATTTCTACGATTAGTAAGCAGCCATACGGCCGTGGCCCTGGGAGGGGCAACGCTTGTTTGTTTGTCGGACCCCATGAACTCTGGCCCACAGCCCAAGCAGTACTGGGACTTCTGGTTGCCAGATGGGAAACCATGTGACCTCTCGACTTAAACCATGTCACCCTAGGGTCAGAGAAGAAAAAAAAAAAAAACAACAACATGGTAGACACTTTTATTTTCTGAGACAGCCCCAAGAACCTGGTTCCATGGAAAATTCTTTTTTTTTTCTTTATGAGTAAATACCATCTGCCTCCTAAACTGGATTTATGATGTAGACCAAAGAAGAGCCTGAGTGAGAAAAGTGAGGGGTACCAGCCTGCTGAGCCAGGATTCAGAAGACAGAGGCAGGCAGACCAGGAACCCAGGGCCGTCTATGGCTGCGTGAGATGACTTCAAAACAAAAGGAAAGGAGTATTTGGGCAGCACAAACGACTCCGTGGGTTAGTTTGAAACAAAACAAAGTTGAAAGGGGATGAGGTAAGGGATGGCTCTGGGAGGAGTGAGGGGGAGGGGTACATATGATCAAAATACTTTGTATGTAAGAAATTATCAAAGGACTAATAACAACATTACGTTACATTACATTACATTGTTGTTGTTGCTGTTGTTTTTAAACCAGAAATGACATGTGTTCTGGTAGCATAATATACACATGTCGTGGGGAAATCCACCAGAAAAAAACCCACCTCTGCCTCCTGAGTCCTGAAATGACCACTGTACATGGCATGAACCACTACACATGGCTTAACCGGCTTTTTTTGAAATGGGGTCTCATGTCAAGGCTGGCCTCAGACCCTATAGTTGAGGCTGGTTTTGAACTCTTGGTCCTCTTGTTTCTGTCTGCAGAGTGCTAGGACTAGAGGCAGGATCACTATACCCTGGCCAGCCTCTGTTGTACACGTGTGTGGTTTATGTATTTCCTTCTGTGGATATGTACATCACACCCTGACCATGTTCTTGTGTGTGTGAGTGAGTGTGTGTGTGTATGGGCTTGTGAATTCGTGTACATGCAGGTTCTTGTGTATGTACATGTACAAGTAGAGGTCAGAGGTCAATTTTGGGTGCTTTCCTCCACCGTACATATTTGAATGTAGCGGGAAAAATCAGAGGTGGTGAGCCTTACTTGAGATTTTTAGATTGAGAATTTCAAGAAAGTCAAATGAACACAGTTGTGTATTCAGGTAAGGTGTGGAGAGAAAGGGTGTGAATGGTAAGGAGTCTGTGGGATAATGGTGCCAGAGATGTAAGAGATAAAGATATTTACTTCTTTCTTCCCTCTTTCCCTCCCTCCCTGCTTCCCTCTCCTCTCCTTCCTTCCTTCCTTCCTCTCTCCTTTCCTTCCTTCCTTCCTTCCTTCTTCCTGACTTTATTTCTGACAGGGTTTCTCTGCGTAATAGCTCTGGCTGTCCTGGAACTCACTCTGTAGACCAGACTAGCCTTGAACTCACAGAGACCCACCTGCTTCAGCCTCCCATGTGCTGGGATTGAAGGCATGTGCTACCATGTGCCTGGTGGATAAAGATATTTTCAAAGGAGCAACCACAACATTGAACACAAAATCTAAGATGGATACACTTCGGCCTGCAGAGATGGGAGGAGGAGAGGTAGGGATCAACAGGGCAAGTCACAGTACTCGAGGTAGGTTTTGAAAACAGTGTGGATATTGGACATTCTAAAGTAAAGGGCGTGAGCTGGACACAGTAGAACCTGTAATACCAGCACGGGGCGGGGGGGGGGGGGGGAGTTGGATCTCTGAGTCGGAAACCTGGTCCAGGAAAGCCAAGGCTACACAGACAAACCGTGTCTTGAAAAAACAAACAAACAAAAGGTGTGACCAGGAGAAGCAGCTAAAAGGGAGGGAACAGGAAAATTTCATTTCAGGAGTCAGGAGCTGAGAACTCATGGTGTTGGATGAATCAACATTTGGATGTTGGAACTATAGAATGGTGGCAAAACTAAGGAGAAAGGAGGACAGGAGAACAGGGCTCAGTGGATGAAGGTGATTGTTGCCAAGCCTGACAGTCTGAGTCCAATCCCCAGGATCCACATGGTGGAAGAAAACGGCCTCCTGCAGGTTATCCTCTGACTACCACATGTTCACTGTGGCATACATGTGTACACACACACACACACACACAAATAGAATGTATATCTAACAAAAGAATGTAGGGGCAGGGGGCAGCTGAAGGGACATGGCTGCCAGACTGCCAGCATCATGGGTCTCCTGCCCACTCCCGGGCAAGGCCTAACCCAGTCAGCACCTACTGTCATCCCCACCTAGCTGGAGGTTCTTGGTCTTGTTTTGAGACAGGGTCTCTCTAGTGTAGTCCTGGCTGTCCTGACACTCACTGTGCAGACCAGGTTTGTCTCGAACTCAGGAATCTCAGCCTCTCAAGTGCTGAAGCCTCTTGTGCTACCATGCCTGGTCCTGAGTCATTCAAAAATAGGCTTTTGGGGGTCTCTTAGAAGCCACAGTAACACACCAAAAATAAGATGCAGCGTTCAGCCAGTGTGGCTGGTCATAAGTTTATAGTCTTTGTCCCAGACTTCCAAAAGGAGACTTACTTCTTTTTTCTTTAATGTTTATTATTATATATACATATACTATATAATATATTATATACTAATATTATATTAATATATAATAATTGATATGTTAATATATAATAATTAGTACTATATTATTATGCTATAATAATATAATATATATCACAGTGTACAGCTGCACACAGAAGAGGGCACCAGAACTCCTTATAGATGATTGAACTACCATGTGGTTGCTGGGAATTAGAACTCAGGACCTCTGGAAAACCAGCCAGTACTCTTAACCTCTGAGCCATCTCTCCAGCCCAGGAAGACTTAACTCTATCACAACCCTTGTGTTCACACCCAGGACCATAAAAAAACAAAGTCCCACACCGTCTTCTGTGGATCAGTTTCCAGTATTAATGGGGTTCCTTGAAGCTTTTAAGAAGCTCGGTAGGTAGCACATTTTACATTTGTTTTTAATTAAAAATTGTTTTTTTTTTTTTTTGTATGTTTGCTTTTCAAGACAGGGTTTCTGGTTTTGCTGTAACTCTCTCTGTAGACCAGGCTGGCCTCAAACTCACAGAGATATGGCTGCCTCTGCCTCCCAAAGTGCTAGGATTAAAGGCGTGTACCACCACTGCCCAGCTAATTAAAATATATATATATATAATTTTTATTTTATTCGGATGGGTGTTTTGCCTGCATATATGTCTGTGCAGCACATGTGTGTCTGGTGCCCATGGAGGACAGAAGAGGGCGTCACATCCCCTGGAACTAGAGTTACAGACAGTTGTGGGCTGCCATGTGGATACTGAGAATTCAACCTGGCTCCTCTGGGGAAAGCGGTCAGTGCTCTTGCCCACTGAGCCATCTTTCCAGCGCCCTGCATTTAAAAAAAAAAAAAATCAAGACTGACCCATGAAATACAACTGGAGTAATAAAAAGCACGCTTTCTGAAGTGAGATGAAAAAGCATGTATCCATTTTTGTCCTGTCTGGTGTCTATAACAAAACCGAAGACTGGCCCAACCAAGGCTTTATTTACATCTTCAGCAAATCTTAGGAAAACAGTTCCACTCTGAGTGTAGAGAAAAACAGACTTTAAAAACAAGCAGTTTGTCTTCTGCTTTATTTGGACCCAGATTATAATGTTTGGAGAGGTGTACTTGACTGGCTGAGGAAGACGACATACCATCCATTATGAAGCCAAGTCTACCCTCTCTCCCACTGTCTAAAATAATCTTTCATGGTAATATGATTTTCCTTACAAATTGCATAACTTCCTGGTAAATTGGCTGGGACAGTCTCCACACACATCTCACACCCTGGCTAAAGAATTAGCCTTTACAAGAATGTTATCAAACGTACAGTAGAGGCCATAGCAACGGCAAAGTGCCTCTTCTGTTGGGCATTCTCAGTTACAGCGCCAACTTAGAAGAGTCACGAAGACTTTAGGGGAATAGCGGAGCTCACCCTTAATCCCAGCACCCGGGAGGTGGAAGCAGGCGGATTGCTGAGTTTTTAAGGCCATCTTGGTTTACAGAGTGAGTGCCGGGACAGCCAGAGCTACACAGTGAGACCCTTGAAAAAAAAATAAAAAAGCAAAAAAAAAAAAAGGAAAGAAAGATGCCATTTTCTTCATGTATCTTCAGAGGCAAGAGGGGGAACTGTTCGGCCAGATAGTGTTCACACAGGCTGGGGCTCTTCTGATGATCTTCCTGCCAGAAACCACTCCCACAATGGTCTGCTCTGGGAGGCCCGGGTTTTCTGTAACCATGCCAACACAGTGTGGACAATCCATTCACTGGAGCTGTGTGGATCTGTATTTTCGTTGCACCCCTCAAGGAAAACCCTCAGTTTTCCTTTGTTTTGTTTTTGTTTGAAACAGGTTCTCAGTATGTAGCCCTGGCTGTCCCGGAACTCACTTTGGAGACCAAAGTCGTCTTTGAGCTCACAGAGATTCTCCTGCCTCTGCTTCCTGAGTGCTGGGGCTAAAGGTGTATGCCTCCACACTCAGCCAGTTTTCCTGTTTAAAAGGAGAGTACTAACAAAGAAAGAAAGGAGAAAAGATGCTATTGATGCATTTATCGCTGGTTAGGAGGCAGGCCGGTACCCATAGACTGTCACCTTGGCTGTTGTAGCACCGGGGATGGAAAGACATGACTAATTTTTAATCAACACTTAGTTGTAATTTATTTGTTGTTTGCGCATGTGCATGTGTGTGTGTGATGGCAGTGTCCTCAAGCCACAACATGCATGTGGAGGTCAGAGGACATCAGGAGGACAGTTCGTTACGTGGAAGGAAAGGCCCCAGGCTTTCCTGGCGAGTGCCTTTGTCTGCTGAGCCATCTCATTGACCCGAGTTATTAATCTTCGAGACACCGTTTCATGCAGGTGTGCGCTGCTGTACCTGGCTTCCGTGGTGCTGGGAGAATCAAACCCAGGGCTTCACGTACAGTAGGGAAGCAGTTTACCAACTGAGCTACATCCCAAACCCTGTTTATCTGTTTATTTTGAGATGGTGTCTCACTACGTAGCAAAGGCAAGCCCCGAGCCCACCGTCCTTCTGTCGCAGAAAGCCCGGGTGCTGTAATTACAGGGTGTGCATTCACCCTGAGGGTGCTAGAATCTTGCAGGAGTGCAATAAAAGTCGATTCTGGGAAAATCTGGAAGCCTGAGCCAAGTGCAGCTGTTGGAACAAACAGCTGTCAACCATCACAACAGTTTGCCATGCAGGCCAGTCTTGTGGCTCCCTGTAGCTCCCTCTACTGGTGAAGCCTAGAAAGTGCTCAGTGTTAAATCTGAAACCTTCAGGGCCTGGGCTGGAGAGCTAGAACCAATCAATCAATACCTCTGTCCAAGCAACAACAAAGTAATTTGCAGAATCCCACAGCCCCAGGAGCCTACAAAGCCAACAGTTTTTAAACTGAGGCTTTTCCCCGTCTCATTTCTGTTGTTGAGATAAGACACCTGGAAGAAAAGCAATTTAGGAAAGAAAAGGGATGACTTCATCTTAAAATTCCAGATTGTAGGGGCTGGAGAGATGGCTCAGCGGCTCAGCGGTTAAGCGGACTGTCTGCTCTTCCTAAAGACCCGGGTTCAATCCCTAGCACCGACATAGCAGCTTACAACTGTCTGTAACCCCAGTTCCAAGGGATTTGACATCTTCATGCTAATGCACAAAAATTGAGAGGAGGGAGCCCAAGACCAATTTATGAACAAATGAGGCTTACAACAGGTCTTATATGAAAGAGGTTTATTAGGTGGATATGAAGAGAGGGAGAGCAGGGAGAGCAGGACATGATGGGGGAAAGAGAGGGGGGAGGGAGGGGAGGGAAGGGAGGGGAGGGAGAGAGAGACCACGTTTCAGGTTGTCCCTTTAAGAGGTCAGGTAACCACGCCTCCCAGGTGTGGCCACCTGGCTGGGCGACCCAAGCTGACTTGATAAATTGCTAGGTAACCCAGAAGCAGGTTTTGTTTCAAAGCCTCTGTAGGTAAGCCAAAATGCCTCTGTAGGTAAGCCTGCGGTGCACTGGTTAAATTAGTGATTGATGGGGCAGGGTCCAGCCCATTGTGGGTGGGACTATCACTCGGCTGGTGGTTCTGGGCATGGCAGGCTGAACAAGCCAGCAAGCAGCACTCCTCCATGACCTCTGCATCCCCAGGTCCCTGCCCTGTGTGAGTTCCTGACCTCATTATCATTCTGATAAACTGTTCTGTGGAACTGTGAATAAGATCAACTCTTTCCTTCCCAAATTGCTTTTGGTTATGGTGTTTCATCACACCCAATCAAGATATAGATATTAGCAATTCTGGTGGGTTTATTCTGTTATCTGGTGATTTTCATCTACATTTTTCTAGGTGCTAATAAAATTAAGATTTTTCTATATATAACTTATTTTATTTAAATTTTTGATACTGGGTCTCTCTTTGTAGCCTGCCTGTCCTGGGACTTAAAGAGATCTGCCTGCTTCTGCCTCCCAAGTACTGGGATTACAGGCATGTGCCACTATGCCTGGCTTTTTTTTTAAATAAAGTACTTTATTAAGTTTCTAGTTCATTTACTCTGTGGTTTTTTTTTTTGAAAATAATATATTTTTTAAAAAAGATTATTAAAACATATTTTTATTTAAAAGTATTTAAAAGTCTACTTTATGTAAATGAGTGTTTAATTTTCTTTCTTTGTTTTTGTTTTGGATTTTTTTTTTTTTGGTTTTGTTTTTTATTTTTGTTGTTTGACACAGGATTTCTCTGTGTAGCCTTGGCTGTCCTGGAACTCACTGTGTAGACCAAGCTGGCTTTGAACTCACAAAGATCCACTTGCCTCTGCCTCCTAGTGTTGAGATTAAGGTCGTGTGTCACCACAGCCTGACGTGTGTGTTTTAAATTTACTTATTTGATGGACGTTAAGTGTTTCAAGCACGTTTGTGCATGCCCTGGGTGCATGCCCGGTGCCTGTGAGGGCCAGAAGAGGGCGCCAGATCCTCTGAAACTGGAGTTACGGTTGCGAGCCATCCTGCGGGCTCTAGGGACGGAACCCAGACCCTCAGAAGAGCAAGTCTCTCAGCAGCCTAGCCATCCCTCAGTCCCTCTGCGGGAATCATAAATTCAGTCTTCAGGAAGTTCTTTGTTGTCCCGGTGCAGCGTGAGAAGTGAGGTCCTGGGGAGCCCCACTTGCACTTAGAAGTTTACAGGCCACTTTGGCCTTTGTCAGTTGGAGCACTGACGTTGTGAAGAGATGGAATGGTGCTGATGAGGACGCCATGGCTGCCTCTGGCTCTCTTTCGCCCCATGTGTACAGTGTTTGGCCTTGGAATGTTGGGGGATTTAACCCAGGGCATCACATGAGCTACATCCGAAGCCCTTAGTCCTTTAACGTGTACATGCACGTGTGCATGCCCTTTCACGCACGTGTGTGTCCCTACACTAACATGCACTACCCTGAGACACACTCACACAAACACAAAGAATTAACCTGAGCGTGATGACAGAGGAGGAGGTATAAGGAGGAAGGCCCAGAGTTTATGGCCATCCTTGGCTACACAGCATTTTGAAGGCCAGCTTGGGCTACATGAGACTCCATCTTAGAAAAACATAAACAAAAAAAAAAGAAAGAAAGAAAGAAAGAAAGAAAGAAAGAAAGAAAGAAAGAAAGAAAGAAAGAAAAGAAAGAGGGCTGAGGAGTTAACACACCCTGTAAAGTGCTTGCGTTACACGCATAAAGACCTGAGTGCAGCCTCCCAGAACCCATGGAAAGAGGCAACTGCGTGGCGGTACAGGTACAGGCTCGTCAGGCTGGTGCTGGGGAAAGTGGACATGGGCACCTGGGGCCAGCCAGTCTCCCCTGTTTGGTGAGCTTCAGGCCAATGAGAGATACTATGGTGAATGACATTCCTGAGGATGAAGTCCAAGAGTGTCCTCTGGCAAGTGCAACACACACACACACACCCCACAAATTTTAAGAATGACTAGCTAGGTGTGGTAATGGACTGAGGTAATAGACTGAGGCCACAGGACTCTGCTGACTCAAAGGCTAACCTGTGCTAGTTACGGAGTCCCTGTCTAAACAACAACAAAAAAGAGAGCTGGGGAGACAGCTCGGTGGGTACAGGCTCTTGCCACCAAGCTCACCTGAGCGCACTTGGTGGGAGGAAAGCCAACTCCCACAACCTCCATGTGTGTGCCATGGCATGCACACACACAAATGTAGTACATATGTAATACATACAAATATATGTGGTTGTTTTTTTAAGAGAGAGAAGAAAAGGATGTGAGGAAAGACATGAGGGCTATAGCATTTTGAGTTCTTATATTACGAAGATAGTTGTGGCCATTTAGGTTACCCAGAACTCCCAGACTCCCAGAAATACTTGGAATACCCACAGTGTTTTAGAATTATGAGCAGAGCAGGGGTCAGAAATGTTGTATGTAGTCTAGAAAACCAATTTTCTAGGGTTTTTTTCAGCATCTTCTACCCTGGTATGAGAAAGGCAGCCATGTCTAGGGCTGTCCCAATAAAACTTTATTTATACAAACAGGTAAAGGCTGGATTTGACCTACTGGCCCTGATTTGCCTTAGTCTAGAACAGAATAACCTCCCAGGGTTTGTACTCAGAAAGGGAGTGGCTGACATTATCTAAGTCACCCTAACCAGGCTCTCCCCAGAAAGGGAAGGAAGGATTTTTTTTTTTTTAAACATCTTGATCATCTTACTGTCTGCTAGAGTTCACATTGCTGTGACCAAATTCTGGATAGAGACGATGTAAAGTAGGAAAGATTTATTTTGGTCCAAAGTCTCAGAGGGAACAGTCCGTGGCTTCTTGGTCTCATGGGTTTGGCTAGAGCATCATCTCAGGAGAGCGTGGAGGGAAGGCTCTTTCTCATGGCAGACAGAGGCAGGAGCACAGCGGTAACAGGGAGAGTGTGGGAGACAATACACAGCCTCAAGCACCCAGCCCCAGCCTCCTTCCTCCAGCCCCGCCCACAATTTCATTGCCACCCAATAGTCTAATTTTGTCACTGGCTGGCCTGGCTGGTCTCCAACTCACAGAGATCCTCCTGCCTCTGCCTCCCGAGCGCTAGGATCAAAGGCGTGCATCACCACGTCCAGTTTATCTATAGTCTATTTTGAACCCATCCGTGGGCTAAGCCATTCAGTAGGCACAAGTCCTCACACAAAAACCCAGAGGTACACTTTACTAACCCCCGGTCGTCTCTCAATCCAGTGATGCTGACAGTCAAGATTAGTTGTCCTTCATTCCCAGATGGTGAACTCCACAGTCCGCAAAGGTGAACCCCATCACTGTGTGGGACCAGCGAGCTCTGCCCTCCCCTTGCTCCATCTAAACTGCAGTCCTGATCTGCAGCACATCCAGCCCGGTGCAGGGAGGCAGCAGGGAAGTCTTCCTTGCCACTCAGCCTGCACCTCACCCTGAGAGGGACTGGAAGAAAATCGAACGGATGAGGTTCACTGGGCGCAGCCTTCCCTCTGACTCCTGGACCATGGCACCCTCACCCCATTTGCCATCTGTGCTCCTCAACTTCTGCATATTCTGCACATACTTGTTCCGGGGGGAATATTAGCTATTGTTGGAGACAGGTTTCGGCTCCTTCTGCTGCCTCCACCTGCTCTTAGCCACTACGGTGGGCATTTCAAGCTCCAGAGCAGACTCCACTCAATCACTGAAAGATGTTTTAGGCTGTGAGGGGACTCCCAGCGCAGACCCAAAGCCAATGCCCTGGCTGTCCAGAGACAGATCAATGCCACCGACTGGGAGGGAATCATGCACAAGTCTTTCTTTACCACCTTGCAACTCAATCAGGGAGATGCTGCTATTTGGTTTTAAAAATAGAACACCCAGGCTGGACTTTTATGGTCTTGTGAAGAACACTGCTCCTGCCCTCCCACACCTGGTCTCTGCCCCTGCCTGGCCCCGTCCAGCTGCCCGGATCAGCTCTGTACAAGTTCTCAGGGTCCCTTAGCAGAAATGAGGGACCGGGCAGATTTATGAGTTTGGCCTTGGCTGAGGCTTTCTGCCATGGCTCCCAGCCACAGCCCAGCTGCTGCTCTCCCACAGCCCATGCAGCTCAGGCTGGGACGTTCTGTGTCTTCTATCTCCACCCCAGCTTGCTGAGTCACCCCCTCAACCCCCTTTTCCTGGATGCCTTAGGGGGTCAGCCCTATGGAGGAGCAGACCCATCCGTCCCAGCCTGACCAAGCCTCCGCTCAGCTCATGACCACCCCGACAGGACTCTAATTTGCCTCAGTTGCTAAAACTTGACAGGAAGGTGGTTCCCTCCATGTTTAGACCAATCTGAAACCGTACCTGACTTGGAAAGCTCCTCTCATTGCATGCTCTGCCCTCCAGTTCTTTCATCAAGGTCAAGAACAAGCGCCACGAAAGCTCTTTGAAATATTATGACACCTTGTACCAGGACTTGGGGTAAACTGAGACGTCAGGGCCTATGGGGAAAAATTGGCCTTGGGAGCTGGTATTTAGAAATGTGTGGGTTATAACAAAACCAGTGAAGCCCCAGTCGCTGCTGGCAAAGGGAACATGCCGAAGCCCACCTTGTTTTGTATTTCCTTGAGGTGAGGTCTCTAAAATAACAGGAAGAGAGCCCTGCCATGAGAGAAATACCCATGCTGCATTTTGGGCCCTTCAAGGAGATGAAGTTGAGTGCATGGATGTCCTTTGTAGGCATGGCTGTGAGTGGCTGCCTCACTGGGGGAAGGTAGAACTGCTTTTGGGATAAGATCTGGCCCTAAACAGCTGGGACTAGCTAGGTTTCCCTGGATGGTAAGCCATTAAGTCTGGGAGTTTCATCTCCTGAGAAGGTGTAAAAGGGTGCCTGGTCCTGGTGCAGGAATGTGGTAATGAGGGACCCCCTGGAGAGACCATAATCCAGGGAGAAGCACCCTAAACTCTTCTATGCCTCTTGGATAAGCATCTAGTAGGGCAATTAAAAAAAAAATCACACTCCGTGCTTCAGTTTCCTCTCTGGCTTTATGACCTGACCCCAGACTCGTTCACACTTACTGCTACCAAAAGCCCTTCAGGGCCCCTGGTGTACCCATGAGCACCTGGGGCTACTGCTCTCCTAACCCCACTCGGTACTGGCAGAGCAATTTCTGTCTTGCTGTGTGAAGAGCCCTAGGGGAGAAAGGGAAGGGGGTGATTCCATATCTTCACTTTGAACCGTGTCAAACACTTTTTCCTCTTCCACTCCCGACACTACCATGGAAGAGCCACTAATGTCATCATTGCTGCTTCTGCCTGCCGGAAGCTGAGCCCGAACCTGAAAGCTGAGCTTGAGTCAAATCCAAAGGCGGAGAATCAGGGAGGAAGACAGGGAGAGGGGTAGAAAATCCAGGTCCTTCAGTAGGAGTCACGGTCTAAGAGTAGGATGAGTGTGTCGGTCATTTGTTACCAAGAGCCGGAGAGACTTGAGCGGCAAGGAAGGTATCTGCTGCAGAGACTGGGGACCCCGCCTCCGCGTTCCTGGACTTTTGGCCGGTAGTGCTGGCTGTGGTGGAATCGAGGCCAGAGTACCCCAAGCCTCCCGCGTAAAGACGAGATCGCATGGGCCACTTCTGAAAAGACGTAAGATGGGAAATGATTAACATGGCTACTGTGGTCCTACGTCTGGCCTTCTCTGGCATCCCCTGCTTGACATGCCCCCCAAATATCACAGCCTTAACTGATCTCCCAACTGTCTGGCAGAGACACAGAAGGAGCCCACTGGAGGACAGTGAGGGGCTTTGTTTGTTTGTTTGTTGAGACAGAGTTTCTCAGTGTAGCCTTGGCTTTCCTGGACTCGATTTGTAGACCAGGCTGACCTTGAACTCAGAGATCCTCCTGCCTCTGACTGCCTCCTCCTAAAGGAGGAGCAGGACTTGGTTGAGGGAGAGGTGGGCAGGTGCAGTGGGCAGAGCAGCGTGCCAGGTAGGAGAGGGTGAGGCAGAGGCCCTTCAGCGCACATCCTGCAAGGATTTCATGGTTTTCCCATAGGGTGGTTTTAGAAAATGCCGTGCTGGCTGGGGAGTAGGGTGCATGCTTTAATCGCAACACTCAGGAGGCAGAGGCAGCTGGGTCTCCATGAGTCTGAGACCAGCAGCCTGGTCTATAGAGCAAGATCCAGGTCAGCCAGGGCTACACACAGAGAAACCCTGTCTCAAACAAACAAATGGATGAATGAAAAAAAAAATGCAAGGATTACTCTGCTCAGAGTTCATCGTCCTCTCTGTCATTCCCCCCTTGGGGGCTCTGTGCCTCTCTCACTAATCTGTCAGATTTCTAGACCTAGGCTTCCCTCCCCTCCCTTTCTACCCTCCCCTCCCCTCTTCCCCCTCCCTCCCTTTCTCCTCTCCCCTCCCCTCTTCCCCCTCCCTCCCTCTCCTCTCCTCTCCTCTGTTCTTTCACCAACGCATTTACTGTCCATCTGTTCCTCACACGGGCTTTGTTCTACACTGATTGCCATTTTACAGACAAGGATCCTGCTATCTTACCACATGGTCCTGTGCCCGGTGCTACCGACCCCATTTAATCTCAGAGGTTTGCATTTCAGCTATATTCTCAAGTGAAAAAAAAAAAAAACCACTTAAGTTTCAAGACATTTCAGAAGGACAAGATACAGGAGAAGGAGATGATAAAAAAGTATTTATCAGCTGAGTCTAGTCCCACCACTTAGCGGAGGCAGGGGCAGGTGGATCTCCATGAGTTTGAGGCTAGCCTGGTCTACAAAGAGAGTCTAGGACAGCCACCGCTACACAGAGAAACCCTGTCTCAAAAAAAAAAAAAAAAAAAAAAAGCAAAAATATCCATCATTAAAATAAAGTTGAGGGCTGGGAATGTGGCTCCATTGGTGGAGTGCTTGACCAGAACGCGTGAAGCCCTGAGTTCGATCCCCAGCGTTGCGTAAACCAAGTATGGTGGGCAGACTTAAATTCCAAGCATCCGGGAAGGTGGAGGTGGGAGGAACAAAGGTTCAAGGACCTCACTGGCTGCAGACTGCGTTTGAAGCCAGCTTGGAATATATGACATCTTGTCTTTAAAAAAGGGGGGGGGGATTCCTTTAGAGGGCAAAGTCGCCCTTCCTTTATGATACAGCGTGATCTTTTTTGTTTGCTTTCTTTCGTTGTTCTTGTTGTTGTTGTTTGAGACAGGGTTTCTCTGCGTAGCTCTGGCTGTTGCTGGAACTCACTCTGTAGACCAGGCTGGCCTTGAACTCACAGAGATCCGCCTGCCTCTGTCTCCTGAGTGCTTCCCTCTGGACTTTTCTTTTTAAAAGACAATCTTGCTACATTGCCAGACTGGCCTGGAACTGGCAATCCTCCTGCCTCGGTTTTCTAAGTACCAAGACACCATACTTGGCTCACAGCATACTCTCCACACAGGTCCCTGTGAGGCACTTTGGGCCTTTCATGGGGACCGAGAGCAAGAAGTCCACAGTGAGATGCTCAGGTTCAAGCTGCACCCAGCCGCTTGCCTTCCCACCCTCTTGTCCCCTCGTCTGTAATCTTCCTTTAGCGGGAGAGATAAGACTGAGCTCGGCTCAGCCTCCAGCCTTAGCATCCAATCACCATGGCTGTTACTGCTGTGTGCTTATTGTCAATTATCTTTTCCATTCATTACTGTTAATTATCCTCTCCATTCATTATGCACTCCAAAAGGGAGGACTGGCCCCTTCCTTGTCTCCATCTTTCACAATCTCAAGCTGAGGTTCAGGAAATCTAGGTAACGGTTTGGCATGGTACATGCTGGAAGCCTTCCAACCCTTGTTCCAATCCGGTTGCTTCTGCCCTGTGGGTTTAGGCTGCTGTTCTCCCAGGGAGCAGATGTCTGCTGCAGCAGTAGGTTCAGAGGGAAGTAAGACAGGTGCTAAGCAAGGGGGTAAAGCTGCTTGGAGACGGATGACTCTCCTGGGTTCTGGGCCTCAGACCAGGAACCTGCTCCTCCCTTCCCCTGACACTAAGAATCTGTCTTTCCCTCCTCCTGGAGCAAGCACACTCCCAGGAGCTCCCAGTCACCACTCCCCCCCAAAAGCCGGCCTTTAGCCTTCTTCTGAGGGAACAGGAAGAAAATGACCTCAATTCCTGTTCCTCTTTCCCAAGTTCCCGACCGAGTCCCTAGGCCAGTGTCCTACCTTGAGAGGGTGCAAGTAGCGGAGTCCACGTAGGAAGGGCGGCCAGGCAGGGCCGGGCAGCTCGTGGCCGAGGGTTCGGGTGAGGTGGGCTATGTAGCTTGTGGCTAGCACTAGCACATCCAGCTTGGAAAGCTTGGTGTCAGGTGGTACTGCAGGCAGAGCAGCCTGCAGGGCCAAAAAGGCCTGGCGCAGTGTCTTCACCCGGGTCCGCTCCCGTGCGGCATTCTCGGGGCTGGCTTCGCTCTGCAGGAAGGGCCCCTATGAGTGCATCTAACCCAGATTCCCATTCAACCCTGACTTCTTGTCATTGTTGCTATGGTTGGGACAGAATTTCATGCAGCCCACGCTGGACTTGAATTCCCTGTGTTGCCCAGGATGACCCTGAACTCGGGATCTGCCTGCTTCCACCTCCCAAGTGCTAGGATTATAGGGACATACCAGCATGCCTGGTTGACCCTGACTTCTACGGGCCCATTAGTGCCATGTCTTCTGCTGGAACTAATGGGCCTCCCTGGGTTTAAACCGTATCTCCTAATACAAATGGAGGACAGCCTGGGCTGGGATCAGAGGACTGCAAGGTGGCAACACTTGACTCGGAACCCAGGAGTCCCATTTTCCCTCTATTAGTCCATTAACATCTGTTCTCAGTCTGGGGCCTGCTGCTCAGGCTCCCGGGGCCACAGGAAGCAAAGAGACATGCCACTGCTTAGTAGGGCTGACCCTTGACCCACCCAGGTCCTGAGATGAAGAGGTTGCCATGGTTAAAGAGGGGAGGACTCTGAACCAGCAATCAAAACCCACAGGCCTGGGCTGGGGATGTAGCTCAGTTGGTAGAATGCCTGCTAAGCATGCACAGGGCCACGGTTTAATCTCCATTGCTGTGTAAACCAGGTGTGGTCGCACAGGCTCCTAGCCCTTGGAATGTGGAGGCAGAAGGATCAAAGTCCAAGTTCTAGGCTACAGGGGAAGTTGAGAAGACCAGCCTGGGCTACATGAGACTGACTTAAAGGAAGATAGATAGATAGATAGATAGATAGATAGATAGATAGATAGATAGATAGATAGATAGATAGATAGATTAAAAAAAAAACTCAGTCTAGGTCCCCTGCAACTGGCACAGGGACATTAGGTAATTCACATATCTCCTCCAGACCTGAGTTTCCTCAGAAGAAATTAGTCATGTCAACTGAGCTGTGCTCTGATGAGGCTCTGACCTGTCCTGCCCACCCCCAGCATGGTACCTTGGACCTAAGGACCCAGCATCCTGCTCTTGGACAGAGCCATCAACACTTGAGCTAGGCTCTGCCTTCAGAGGTGGCATCTCAATGCCTTCCAAACCCTTCCTTCCCCAGCTCCCTCCCGGGGTCCAGAGTGTCCTTACCCGGCCATGAGCTGTTCCCCTAGCTCTGGTCCCTCGAGGAGCAGAGATGACTCTGCTCAATCTGTGATGACTCCAGCTTGTGTCGTCCCATAGGTCCTGCCTTGTCTTGTTGAGGCGGCTCCTCTTCCTGTCAGTTCCTAGAAGTAACCGCGCTTTGGCTTTAGTCTGGCCATGCCCTGCTCCTGGCATTGCTGGTGTCTCTATGGTCTCCTGTGACATGCTGCTGTCTTGGGTTATGGGGCTTGTAGGCCCTAGAGCAGGAACACAGTGCCTGAGGGGTGTTGGGCTCAAGCTAGCCCGGACAGGCTAGCCATCCAGCCAGTATCTGAAGAAGCTGGCGCCAACTCAGTCCTGCTTCACTCCTTGCTCTGGGAAAACTGCCCACCCAGCACAGCCCCCGCAAAAAGCCTCCGCCTGCCTCCCATCCCGGCTGAGGGGTGGGGGTGCTGCATGCTGGGAGTGGCCAAGCCCTAGGACAAGGCCCATGCTAAGAAGGCAGGACGATGGGTAGGAAGAAAGTGCCCTTCCTCAACATGACTCACCCTAACAGAGAAATCTTCTAATGGACCTACCACCCACTTCAGGTTTGGGGCTTATAGTCTGGGGCTCTGGATCTCCCGGCCTTATGCCAGAGACCGTCGGTGCATATCTCACAACCGCTTTCTTCCTCCAAAGAACATGCAGCAAGGACCTACTCCCAACCCCCTCAAACATGCTTCTGCCTTTCCAAGCCTCAGGGCCTTCCTCCCACACTTCCAGGATGCCATCTTTAGGATTCTGCCCTTCACTTATTTGGACTTTAACTCCACCCCGACACCAGCCTGCATCCCTGTTTGATTGGCAGGACACAGCCTGGTTAGCATCCTAATAACACTTTGATGTTCCTAGCTTGCTAGATGTATAAAGTGCTCTGTGCTTTATACAAACATCTTATTTATTCTCTAGAGCAACTGTAAAGAGAGCGTGTGCATGTGTGTGTGTGTTCATGGGTGTGGGTGTACCTATGTGCACATGCATGTGGAAGCAAGAGGTCAACTTCAAGTGTCTTTCCTCAGGTGCATCCACCTCATTTTTAAAAAATTTAATTGAAACATAATTGCATCACTTCCTCACATGCTCTTTTAGACAGTCTCTCCCTGGGACCTGGGCTTACAGATTAGGTTAGGCCTGTTGGCCAGTAAAGCTCCAGGAAACCTTTAAAAAACACTTGTTTCAGATAGGGAACCGTAATATGGGAGATGAAGACTGTTCTGTTGTGTTTTGTTTGTGATAAACACTATGCTGTGTAGTCTTGGAAGGCCAGAGATTTGTTACGTAGCCCAGGCTGGCCTTGAACACATGGCAGCCCTCTAAGTGCTGTGATTACAATGTCAAACCCAGTAAGAGATGCCGGTGGGATGAGGGGCAAGTTCTCTTAGCTTTCAGCGCAGTGTTCTCAGAAAGTTTTTCTTCCAGAGGCATCATTCAGGGCCCTTGAGAAGGTGAATCTGGCCAGCGCTGAGGCTAGATTGACAGGAATGCCGAAGAAGCCCCAAGCACACCGGAACTGGTCCTTTCTCCATGCAGGAACTCACCATCAGGGAGGAAGAGAGGTCTCACTCTGACTCTGGCAAGCCTGCTAGGGTCTGCTGACTTTAGGGGCATAGTGCAGGGAGAAGGAAGGTAGTAAAGCCACACGGTTGCTGCACAGAAAGAGATTCTGTGCCTAAGGATGTTCTCAGAGTCAGGTGTCCTGAACACCTCCAAAGGCTCGTCTACTGTTGAGTGCTCAGTCCTTGGGAGGGCTGCAAAGTCAGCATCATGTGAAGCTGTAGCATCTCAGCCTTTCACTTCAGAGACACATCCTTAGTGAGACACTGCCCAGATGGTGCAGTGTGACAGCGTTTGCTTAGAGTACATGAGGCCGTGAGTGTGATTCCCAGGACACACACACACACACACACACGACACAGAGACAAAGAGAGGGAGACACATGGGAGGCTAAGACAGAATCATCTCAAGTTTGGGGCCAGCCTGGGATACAGAGTAAGGCTCTGTTTAAAGAAGGAAGGAAGGAACAGGAAGAAGGGGGTGTGGAAGGAGGGAAGGAAGGAAAAGAAAAAAGGAGGAAAGAAAGAGTGAGTAAGCAGAAGATCACCTCAACTTGGGGACCAGTCTGGGCTATATAGTGAGTTTCATGACAGCCTAAGAATCTCTCCTGACAAAAACACAACAAAGAGCAAGGATGGAAAGAAAGAACACATGTACAAAGGCCCAGTAAATAAGAGCAAGGTGAGACCTATGAACAGGGTTGTGGTTCCCACGCCAGCAGGGTCAGGGGTCATTCCTAGCATCCCAATATCTTGCGCAAATATTTGAGCTCTGGGAGAGCTGGTACAGCAGGCTGAACACCCTCCGAGGGTGTAGCTCAGGCCAAGCTGGCCTTGGTTCTTGCTGCTGCCCTGGCACCACTGGATGCATGCCTAGCAGCAGCCCTGGCACATGTTGGAGAAGGGTCTTTGTGAGAACTTTGTCTCAGCCCTGTGCTTCAGCCCATTCTCTAGGAGATGGACACAGCAGGGCAGATTCTGCCATACTGCTCCTGGGGGCTTCACAGACGATACAGGCAGCAGATGGGCAAGAACATTCAAGGTGCTACACCCCAGTCCTCAAACATGCTTCCTAATTCATGCTGGTTCAGCTCCAGCTCCTGGAAGTTGGGCTTCATGGCTTCCGCTGTGGCTTCTTCTCATGAGAGCAGGTTTGCTTTTTCTAGGTTCTGCTTCAGCCCCCCTCCATCGACCCCCACCCCCCGGTAGTAACTTAAATAATAAGAGGGTGTTGCACCATCCTATCTGCATGGTGACTGACTCTCTAAGAATATGAAGACAAAATGATGCCAGACATGCTACCCTCTGTGTCTGGTACAATAAGACCCTTGATATCAAGTTTATCAGCGGCTGTGGTTTGAGTTGGGATGGCCAAGAGTATGTTTCTAATCCTGAGATGTGAAAGGTCAGATGGCATCACTGTTATGGATTGAATTCGTCCTCCAAAGTTCATGAACCTTGACCTCCCCGCACAACAGTACTGCATGGTGGGGCTTGTGAGTGGCGATTAGTGTCAAGGGCTCTGCCCTTATACACGGATGAAAGCAGGGGCTGGGGACATAGCCTAGTCGGCAGGACGCTTGCCTAAAACACAGGAAGCCCTGGGATTGATCTTCAGCACCTCATTAACGAGCTGAGGGGTATTCCTGGAACCTCGGCAGTCAGACTGTGGTAGCTGGAAGATCTAAAGTTTAAAGTCATCTTCGGCTACCTAAAAAGTTCAAGGCCAGCCTGGTCTGCGCCAGACCTTGCTACAAACAGCAGCAGAGAATTCAGGAGACTTGTTTGAAAAGTCCACACTCGTGTTCCTGGCTGTGTCTTACCTTCTCCTAAGGGCCTCTCTTTTAACCTTCATTCTTAAGGCCAAGGTCAAAAATGTCTTCTAATAAACTGCAGCTCTCTCATAAAACCAAAGAATTAAGTAAATAAATGTCATTGCCACTGGAGTGTGTCTTATTTATTTATGAAGGTTTATTATGTTTAATTATTTGTCTGGCCCGGTGTGGTGGTGCACACCTTTAATCCCCGCACTCTGGGAGGCAGATGCAGGTGGATTTCTGTGACTTTGAAGCCATCCTGCTCTACAAAGCAAGTCCAGGACAGCCAGAGCTTGATACACAGAGAAACTGTGCCTTGAGAAACCAAAAAAAAGAAAAGAAATAAAATTACGTGTCTGTGTGTGAGTACCTGTCTAAGTGCAGGGGAGAGGGCAAAACACTGTTGGAATTGGGGTTCAGTAGATTGTGAGTTGCCCAGGAAACTGAAGTCAGGTCCTCTTTGCAGGGGTGGTGTGCTGGCTAATTTTAAGTCAGTTTGACACAAACCATAGCCATCTGAGAGAGGGGAACCTCAGTTGAGAAAATGCCACCACAACATCGGCTGTAGACAAGCCTCTAGGCCATTTTCTTTCTTTTTTTTTTTTTTTTAGTATTTCATCCCCTTGTTTTTCTGTCTTTTTTTTTTTTAGGCCATTTTCTTAATTAGTGACCAATGGGGAAGGGCACAGCCCACTGTGGGCAGAAATTTCGCTGGTCCGGTGACCTTGGGTTCTATAAGAAAGCAGTCTGAGCAAGCCAGAGGACTACTCCATAGCCTCTGCACCAGCACCTGCCTCCAGGTTCCTGACTTGATTTCCCTCAGTGAGGAACAGTGATATTAAAGTGTAAGCTGATTAAACCCTTCCTCCCTGAGTTGCTTTTGGTCATGGATGGTGACCCTGACTACGACAGGTAGCAATTCCTCTTAATCACTGAAGCAGCTCTATAGAGCCCTGCTGAAGTGTTTTCACTGAAACCCTGACTTGTGTGCTTCCGTGCGCTCTCCCTAGTTCCCACACCTACTCTGTGTTCTCCCACTTTTCACTGTGAGATGGTACAATTAAAAAAAAAAAAAAAAAAAGCCTGCAGCCAAGATGGTGGCCTTTATCTCTAGGAGTTTGAGGCCAGCCTGATCTACATAATGAGTTCCAGGCCAGCCAAGGCTATGTAGTGAGACATTGTTTCAAAAAACTTTAAGGAGGAGGAGGGTGGGGCTGGAGAGATGGCTCAGTGGTTAGGAGCACTGTCTGCTCTTCCAGAGGTCCCGAGTTCAACTCCCAGCACCCACATGGTGGCTCACAACCATCTATACTGGGATCTGATGCCCTCTTCTGGCATGCAGGTGCACATGCAGATAGAACACTCATAAAGTAAAAGAAATCAATCTTAAAAAAAATTTTAGGGGGCTGGAGAGATGGCTCAGAGGTTAAGAGCACTAACTGTTCTTCCAAAGGTCCAGAGTTCAATTCCCAGCAACCACATGGTGGTTCATAACCATCTATAGTAAAAATCTGGTGTGCAGGTAGAATGTTGTATAAATAATAAATAAATCTTTTAAAAATTTTTTTAAAAAAAGGAGGAGGGTGAGGAGGAGCAGGCCAGCCAACTTTCACCATAATAGAGACCCTTGACCTTAGCTCTCCCAGAACTATCAGAAACATCCCTTGACCTTCACTAAGTTGCCTAGTTTCAAGTATTCTTTTATAGCAACACAAAGCATGCTAGGACATCTGCTTTCCCCAATGACACGACATATAAGTCAAGCGGAAGTAGAACTCCAAAAATTGTTTTCTTGGATCCACTCTGGCCATTTCCTAAAGGTATTTCATATCATTTAATGGTATAATTGAAAATTTTGTTGGACAGCCGCCAGAAACTTACTGGTTTGAAATTCTTGAAATTATCTGTTTTCTCTCTCTGACTACTTACCTATCTGCGGTTGCTTGGCACCATTTTTCATGGTCATAATTTCTTCAAGGTTACTCAGGGTAGTTCCTCAACTACCCTGACGGTTATGATAGGCTCAGCTTCTTCCTCCTCCATCCCCATACATAATGTACAACTCCAAAAAAAGAAGAGAGGTTGGAGAAAAGACTCTGCAGGTAAAAGTTTTTCCCCAGCAATCCTGAAGCTCTGAGTTGGATCCATGTAGAATAAGGCCGGGTGTGGTGACAAGCATCTGCAGTCCCACATTCCTATGGTGAGACAGGAGACTAAGACATGGAATCAGCCAGAAGCTCAAGGGCCGGCTAGCCTTGAGTACATAGGTCCAGCAGAAGTAAAAAGAGAGAGTCTGCCTCAAAAACGAGATAGGCTTCTGGGGGTGCTGGTGGTACACATCTTTAATCCCAGCACTCCGGAGGCAGAGAAGGTGGATATCTGTGAGTCTGACACCAGTCTGGTTTACAGACTGAATTCTAAGACAGCCAGGGCTACACAGAGAAACCCTGTCTTGAAAAACAAAAACAATAAATAAAGAAAAACAAAACAAAACACCAAGATCCTCTGCCATTGTGCCTTGTTCACTTGACTTGCTTTTTCAACATGTCTTCTCACAAGGGTTTCAGAATCAAGTTATTTCTGGCCAAAAACTAGAGCAGAAGGCAACAGTTCATCAAAGGGTTCTGATGAAAGCTGGTAACAAAGTCAGACATCTCTCCAAGAGATGACACTGGAGGACAGCCAGGCTGTGTCTGTGATGGCGTCACAGTTTATGCTGACTCTCTGCCAAGGAGCAATCCTAGAAGGTAGAGCTGAAAGTTTTCACCTCCAGAGATTTGGGCCTGTTTAAATAAGAACCTGAGTTGGTGTTTATCTGCCCTACAAGAGTAAGTCGATTGGCTCAGTAATAAATATGCAGACGTTTTGGTGGGGGAAGAATGGAAAGTGATTCCCAACTCCTGAAAGATGTTCTCTGACCATGTGTGCACCAAAGCATATGACCGCCCTCACTCTCCCTCTCACACACATCAAAACAAGATATAACAGGGAAGGAAAGGCAATAGGGTCAAATGCTGCAACCAACTACAGTTGGCGTATTCACCATCCTCTCAATAACCATTTGCAGGTTTCAGGGTAGAACATTCTAAAGAAATAGCACACGATGTTCTTAAGCCTAACGTTGGAGGAATTTGGGTGGGAAGAGTATGTGGTAGATAATATCTACAGCAGGAAATGACCAGTGAATTAAAACAACTGCATTACAGCCTGCTGCCAAGTGCTTAGAGACTTCCTTTCACTTGCTCAGCAATGTTTCAGGAACAGTAGTTAACACAAAAGAGAAACCATCAGTGTGAACTGGACTTCCCCTAGTTTTTCATCTTATGATGAGAAGTTTTGCTTCTTCTGAAACCATGTATGGGGTGTTCCAGACATAGCCCAACCAGTTCTCCAGACATCAGCTGGGTGTCCAACAATTCAGTGAAATTCTAGCACCCTGCACCCAGAGCTGTTCACACTGGATCCCATAGCTCAAAGGGACAGATCCTATAGTTTTGAGTCCTGGACCATCTGCACTTCTAAAGAACTGGCAGTGAACCAGAAGTTCCCATGACTTCCTCTGTCGCTCTGACAAATCGTCAGGAGAGCTCACAGAATCCGAGGTTCAACCTTTCTTAGGCTTTGTCATAAAGGATAGAACCCAAGGATGGTCAAAGGGAAGAGATGTTTAGGGCAAGGTACATGGAGGATGAAGGGTGAGGGATGTGAAGTTTCCTTACCCTCTGAGCGCACCATCCTGCCAGCTCCTCCATGAGGCCAACCCAGAAGTTCAATGAGCCCTATTGTTTAGAGCTTCTTTTTTAATGAATATTCATCATATGGACACAGTGATTACACTATTGGCCATTGGTGACTGAATTCAGTGTCAAGTTCCTCTCTCCTTCCTGAAGGTCAGTAGCAGGGCTAAAGTTTTCCTTCTTATCACCTGGTTTGTTCTTCTGAGTATGGGTCTACCAATGGACACGGTAGCATCTACTCATGTACCCAGTTGACTGGGGCTCATTATGAATATCAAAAGACAGCAAATACTATAATATAAACAATCTTCAAATTATGGCCCTCATATCCCTAGAACATAAACGCTTTCCAAAAAGACTCAAATAGTAGGTTCATCAAATAGCCCAGTTTATCTGGGATTTTGTGGGTCTTTGTGCTGAAAGTCTCAAGTCTGGCTAGACCTGGTGGCCAGGCCTTAACCTCTATATTTTTTTCCTTTCTAAAACTGATATGGCTGAAGTTTTGACTAGTTTTCCATTCCTACCACACACCCTTTTATAACTTCCCTTCTATTGTGTGCATGTGTGTGCCAAGGGGAGAGAGATGGAGGAGAGGGTGCAGGTGGCCTTGTATGCCTGTGAAGGTGAGAGGTCAGTGTTGGGGGTTTTCATCTATTGCTGTCCAATTTGTTTACTGAAAGAGTTTCTTACTAAATCTGGATGTCAGCTAGGATGGATGGCCAGCAAGCCTCCAGAATCTACCTGTCTCTGTTCCCCAGTGCTGGGAGCCCAGAGATGTGAGCCTCCATGCCCAGCTTCTATGTGGGTGCTGGGGATCCCAATTCAGGTCTCCATGCTTGTGCAACAAGGATTTTACCACTCCCAAGCTTCCCCTTCTCCAGTTTTACAAAAGCCATGCCTTTTACTCATTCCCAATTTTATTACAGTCCATTATTTGGGAGTGAAAATGCTTCAGGGCACCAAAAAGGAGACAATAAAAAAATATTGGGGCCAGCAAGATAGCTCAGCAGGTAAAAGCACTTGCTGTAAGCTTGGTGACTCCAGGACCTACATGGTGGAAGGAGAAAACCAACTTGTCCTTTGACTTCCATGTTTGTGCTATGTGATATGTGATATGTGTAAATATGTGTAATATTTACAATGAGTAAATAAATACAAGGGTTGGAGAGACGGTTCAGCAGTTAGGAGCACTGGCTGCTCTTCCAAAGGACCAGGGATTCAATTCCCAACACCCACACATGGTGGCTCACAACCATCTGTATATCTAGTCACAAGGGTTCCAATGCCCTCTTCCGGCCTCTGAGGGCACCAGGCATGCACATGGTGCACAGACATACATGCAAGCAAAACACTCGTTCACATAAAAACTTAAATTCAACAACAAAAACCAATTGAATGATGGGCCAAAGACTTGAATATAAACAACCTATAAGCACATGAAAATATTTTGTAAAAATTGTCTGGGAAGAAATCTCAATTAATAAAGGGTTTGTTTTTGCAAGCATGAGAAACTGAGTTGGTTCCCCAGACCCCAGCAGTGGGGAGGCAGGGACAGGCAGCTCACTGGAATTTATTGGTTAGGTTGCCTAGATGAAGGACATAAACTGGTAAGCTCCAGGCTCAGTGAGAGATGCTGTCTCAAAAAGTAAACTTATAGATCAGAAAGACATCTGACAGCAAGCTCTAGCTTCCACATGTATACACACCTATGTACCTCAACTTATACATGAACATAGATACCAGTGTTAAGAAAACAGCTGTAGAGATGGCGCAGTGCCTAAGAGCATTGGCTGGTCTTCCAGAGGATTCAATTTCCAGAACCCACATGGAGGCTCACAGCTGTCTGTGACTACAGCTCCGAGGGATCTCTCACCCCGTACTGTCTGTTTTGTGTGTCAACTTGACACAAGCTGTAGTCATCAGAGAGAGAGGAGCCTTGGTTGAGGAAACGCCTCCGTGAGATCCAGCTGTAGGGCATTTTTTGGTTTTGTTTTTCAATTAGGTTGGTGGGTGAGGACCCAGCCCATTGTGGGTGGTGCCATCTCTGGGCTGGTGGTCCTGGGTTCTATAAGAAAGCAGGCTGAGCAAGCCATGTGAAGCAAGCCAGTAAGCAGCACCCCTCCCTGGCCTCTGCATCAGCTCCTGCCCCCAGGTTCCGTCCCTACTTGAGTTCCTGTCCTGACTTCCTCCAATGATCTGGAAATGGAAGCCAAGTAAACCCTTTCCTCCCTCCCCAGCTTGCTTTTTGGTCATGGTGTTCTTGTCATAGCAACAGAAACCCTCACACAGACATACATACAGGCAAAACACCAATGCACACAAAATAAGCAAAAAAAATTTTTTTAAAGAAAATAGCCTTGGGGCTGAAAAGATGCTCATTAGTTAGGAGCACCTGCTACTCTTGCAGAGGACTGGAATTCAGTTCCCAGCACCCGTCTCAAGCAACTCATAACCATGTAAAACTCTAGCTCCAGGGGATCCAACACCCTCTTCAGGCCTTCATGGACACATGCACACATATGACACACACTCACACAGACATACACGCACATCTAAGTAAACAAAATCTGTTAAAATGGCTATTAAAACCTAGTAATATTCCAAGGGCGAGAGGGTACAGAACACAGCTACTTTCCTCAGAAAGAAAGCCAAGGAGGAAGTCGGAAGGCTTGGCCTCGCCCCTGGGGAGTGACGAGAGCTGTAGGTTTCCTGAGCAGAAGAAGCAGAGCTGGGTTTGTGGGTATGCTTTGTGTTCTACCCACTTGACGATTTTACCAAAACAGCCTTTGCATGTCCCTGAGAAAGTTCCAGAGCACTGAGGGGGAGGGGGGAGGCAGATGATGTCATTATCTGACCTCTGTGACATAGTCTTTCGATGACAGAGAGGGATATAGTCTTTTGATGCTTTCAGGGAATGAGCCCCTCAGCTCCCACTGGGGGCGGCAGCACCGCCCCTTAGGCAAAGCCTCAGCCTTTTGGAGCCTTTTACCAGCTGGCCCTACTGCTGCTGCCACGGGGTCTGATACTCTTTCTCAGCCAAGGCCAGGCTGAGCAAGCGGGACAGCAGTTGTTAAGGGTGACAGGAGGCCAGGGGAACCAGCATGCCAGGAAATCAGGATGCTTACAAAATCTGCGTGGCAGGATTAGAAGGACGAAGCCCTGTACCACAGAAGAGCTCTGTGTGCCTGGTAAAGGACTGAGGACACCGTTCAGGCTGGAATTCTGGGTCAGAGTCAGTTGAGGGGTCAGCGGCTGGAGGCAGAGGGAGGGAGAGAGGCTGTTTTGTGACTCTGCTTTCTCTCCCAGGTCCCCTCTTTGATGAAGTGTCTTGTGGAACAGCGGAAGAAATCCACGTTGGTAAAACTCACTGCACAGTACTCCATTCCTTTCCACCTTGTTCCTCTACCCTATACTGCCTCTTTCAACTCCGTCCTTCCCTCCTTCCAGCCATAATCTTCACTTTTTTTTTTTTTAACACCTTCTCTAGGGCATCTTGCCATATTTTCTGATCTCAAAGGTGGCAAACTGCTGGTCTTTGTTGTTCTGAGATAGACTCGTGTAACGCAGGCTAGCCTTGAGCTCCCTCTATCCATGCTGGGATCATAGGCTTGTGGTTTTGGGGATCAAACCAAGGATTTCATGCATGCTAGGCAAACACTCTACCAGCTGAACAGCATCCGAAAGACCTCACATCCTAGGGCCTTGATGAGTTCACACTGGAATTGGGGACCTGTGTGAGGTCCAGAGTCCAGAAGTGGGTCAGTCATGCCGACATTTGATCTCTTTCTCTGCAGGTCCTACAGACTGTGTCTTCCTCCTGATTACACCCAAATAGTCGCAGCTGTCCCTCAGCTCCCAAGGGACAGCTCTCATTCCCCGTTTCCATACATCCCCAGCAAATGGCTAAGAAAAAGTGAAGAGCCAAGCTTAGACGTAGGCTTGGGGCTGAGCACGCCACAGCCGAGAAGGCTGCGTGTCGCCTGCAGCAAAGCTAGGCCGCAGCACACCGCACTCGGAAGGCAGTCTTGATTTCCCGCCACAGCTGGCCTCACAGACCCCCACACTGACTGTTAGGTCTCCTGTTGCTGATCTTGTCGCCCCCTCTACTCCTCTCCTGGACTCAAGGCAATGTTGCCTCACAGCAAGGACCAGGTGCTGCTGCTGAACACAGTGCCCTCAGGGTGTCCCCCTCAGGTCCTCTCACAATTTGTGGGCTCCCCTCCACCCAACTTAGCATCTCTTTCTCCCCATCAGTCCCTTCCTCCTTCCCAGCTACCTCTGTCCTCAGCTACACAGCCCTGTCTCCCCTTTTCTTCTCTGCCACACCCTCACTCTCCTGGGCTTCGCTTCTACTCTTCAGACTCAAATTCCGACTTTGTTCCTCTCCCCTTCTCCTCCTCTCTCCCAAGTTCCCCCACTTTCTTTCACCAAAACTATACTACGAACTCGACCTCTCCCTCCAACTATCCTCTGTGCCCCTCTCCGCCCCTTACCCAATCCTCCTCTCTTTCCCAGCTACAGAATTCCTCTCCTCAGACTTGCCAGTCTCCTTCCCACCTCCAGGACATTGATAGCTCCCTGGTCACCTCCCCCAGCCCCAGCTCACCTTCTCGAGGGATTCAGAATAACGGGCAAGCATGGCAGTGGCCTCAGTGCAGAAACATCAGGTCCCCTGGGGGTGCAGGGGGATGCGTGGCAAGCAAGGTGGACCCTGGAAAATTCAAGGACCCAAGGTTCCTCGCACAAGCCCTGGTGTCTCGTGTAGGACACCGCAGAATTGCACGAGACCTGCAGCTGCTGTTTCTGCAGCGCCTGTGGACAGGCACAACCGGCCAGGCACCAGTCGTGGAATATCCCGTATGTCTAGTGTGCCTCCAGCCCCGCACCCCATCTTGCCCCACCCCCAAGTACAGGACTGGACCCCGGCTGCTTGCCTTCCCTCAGCTACTGCCCTGTGCCCAGAGCCAGGAATCTGGGCCACTCCGAATAGGCATTGGCTTCGGCCTCCGCCTGCCTCGGGGCCAGGCCAAGGCTTTGCATCTGCTGCCAGAAAAAAAGCAGGGGGGAGTAGGGTCTCAGGCAGAGACCTGCCGGAGTCAAAAGCCTGCAACTCAGGCACGAGCAGCTCAAACCACAAGTACGCAATACCAGGCCGGGAGCCTCAGGTCTGCAGATCGTCAATCAACAAAACCCAACCAGCGCTCCAGGCCTCCATCTCAGGCACCAAGACAGGCTACTGCCTCCTCAAAGCCCAGGCCTTCTCCTGCCCCAAAGGGGTCTGTGTCTCCAGAGTCAAGTCTCCAAAAGTCGCCATCTTAATTCCAGAGCAGCGGAGAACCCCTGGAACACCCCCTCCAAACCCCACCCTCCCTAGCAGGACTTCTCAGACCTTGGGGAGCCACAGAGACACCTTGAAGGGCTGGTTGGCTGGAGGCCAAGTGTGTTCTCCCGCCCTGAACCCTGGGAATCCCTTGTGGAGTCTGCTCTCACCTGGTTGAAGAGACCAGGGCATGCTAGGCCTCATTCAGCCTTCCGTGTATCCAATAAAACCTAACCCTGAGAAGCTTGTGTTCGTGTCCTACTGTGCCCACAGGATGGAGAAGATGGCTATAGAATTCTAAGGCCAGCCTCTTCCTTCCCCCAAAAGGCTTTGGGGACAGAAGGATTAAGGAGAGCAAGTGCCATGTACCTGAGATGTTCAGGGGCTCTTTTCCCATTTTATTCAAGTCTGTAGAAGACAACTGAAACCAAAGATTAGGCCAATGGGTCTATTTCTCAGGGGACAGTCTGGGTTAATAAGGATGCAGCAGCTCATTTCTTCACAGGGAAGGACATTATTAACTCATTCATAAGGGAACACAAGCAACATGCACAGACCAGAAACCAGAAGGTTCCCTCAGAAGGCTGAGGTGCCAGGGCCCTGGAGAGATGGCTGGGAGGGTAAGAGCTGATCTTCCAGTGGATTCCAGTTCAATTCTCAGCACCCAAATGGTAGCTTACGACTACAGTTCCAGGGGATCCGATGTCCTCTTCTGGCTTCAGGCGGCACCTGCAAGCAACTCACACACACACACCACATAAACACAGACGCAAGGGAGGGAAGAAGGGAGAAGAGATTAGATAAGTAGGTAGGTAGGTAGATAGATGATATAGATAGGTGGTAGATGACAGATACGGGGGGGGGGCGGTTTAAAGGGGCGGGGTGCCACGCACTGCACACAGAAGACACCTGTTGGAGAGCAACCAACCGCCACCCATAACTTCTCTGTTCCAGAAATGGATGTCAAGTCGTAAACCAATCAGCCGCAGTGGTTGCTGTCAAAGTGCGGCGATGTCTTTATATTAGGATATTAGGAAGCAGTGGCTCTGATTTGAAGCCAGCTTTGTTTTGAAGTCCCTGCCTTCGCTGTGACCTGGGAGAAATCACTTCCTCTCTGGAGTAATATATAAAGGCCCCGCTTGAGTCCGCGTGTCTCTCCAGAAGTGCAGGCCGTCCCAGTTCGAGAGGTTTTTAATTCAAGGTTTACTGATCTTCAGTGATCTCTCCCAGCCCCACCTCCCACGCCCCTTACAATGATGGCAGATCCGCCGTCATTCGGGGCTAGAAACCGGATCCGATGCCAGGGTTCCGTGGCAGCGCGTCCCGCTAGTGCTGACGCGGATTGGCGTCCTGCGCTTGCGCGGAGAGAGCCGAGGCTCGCGGCGCGTGCGCACTGAGCGTCGGCCCGACCCCGCCAGTCGCGCGAGCGCAGATCGGATACCTGCCGCGGTTTGAGTGGTGGTGAGCCCGCGGGGTTGCGGGCGGTCCGCGGGCTTCTCGGCGACTGCGGCGCCAAGTTCGGCAGCTTTCGAGGGCGGAGCGCGGCATGTCGTGGGTTCCGCGGGGCTGGCAGTGAACGTGCGGGCGGGATGGGCCGGCGCCGGGGTGTGGAGCTGTACCGGGCCCCGTTCCCGTTGTACGCGCTTCGGGTGGACCCCAAGACTGGGCTGCTCATCGCTGCGGGCGGAGGAGGCGCTGCCAGGACCGGCATAAAGAATGGCGTGGTGAGAACGCAGGGCCACTGAGAACTTGTCTTGCCGTGGCCGAGGGCCATTCCGGGGTAACCGGGGGATGCATGGGTGAGCAGTACCCCTGTTTTAGACCCTTCCTACTTCTACTGGGGAAACCTCCGCATAGACGCAAGGGTCCTGCTTTCACCTGAGCAGAGTGGTAGAGATATCCAAAAACAGACTGAAAGCTGTGCAGGTCTGCAAAGGCTGGACTGGCCCACGCTCGCCGGACCACGGGTGCTGGCCCAGAGCTCTTACTCTGGCCTTTTCCAGGAAGGCATATACATGGTCTTGTCTTTCTCTAAACTGGATCTAGTAATCTAAGCCCCGCTGCTGTTTGGATTGGGGAGCTCCAATTCAATAAGCTCTAAACAACAAACCCCATGAGCTGGAGGTGCTGGAAGCCGAGAAGTTCCATTAAGACTAAGATTTAAAGTGACTTCCGGGCTTGCCTGAACTTTGCCCGCTTTGGTTCCCTCACAGCACTTTCTACAGCTAGAGCAAATCAACGGGTGCTTGAGCGCCTCCCTGCTGCACTCTCATGACACAGAGACACGGGCTACTATGAACTTGGCGCTGGCAGGTGACATTCTTGCTGCCGGACAGGATGCCCGATGTCAGCTTCTGCGTTTCCAGGTCCATCAACAGAAGGGCAGTAAAGCAGAGAAGTCGGGTGAGGAGCTCTGGAAAAGTCGCTCTAATCTTGGTCTCTAAAAAAGAGAGATTAGATGTGGGGTGGTGTCAGCACTGAACTCTCTGTACTCCTGTCCATAGAGGACTCATTCCGGTTAGTACAGAAGCCCGGGTCCAGCTAGGTGTGGTGGTGTGCACTTGTAATCTCAGTGCTCAGGAGTGGAGGCAGGAGAATATTTAAGGCTAGCCTGGGTTACATAGCAAGTCCCTGTCTTAAAACCAACCAAGAAGTCTGGATCCTGGCAAATTGTTTGTGTTGCAGGTTCCAAGGAGCAGGGACCTCGGCAGAGGAAGGGGGCAGCTCCAGCTGAGAAGAAACCGGGAGCGGAAGTTCACCCAGAAGGGGTTGAACTCAGAGTAAAGAATTTGGAGGCGGTACAGACAGACTTCAGCCCTGAACCACTGCAGAAAGCTGTGTGCTTCAACCATGATAATACCCTGCTTGCCACTGGAGGGACTGACGGTCATGTTCGTGTCTGGAAGGTATGGCTTAAGGGAGATGGGTGTCGGTTACAATGACATCAAAGTTGTGCAACTCTGAATAAGCATTCTGGGAAACCTGTGAGTGGCCATTAGGGTAAGAGGGATGGAGACTGTAGTGTTCTATTTTTATTTTTTGATTTTTCGAGACAGGGTTTTTATGTGTAGCTTTGGCTGTCCTGGACTCGCTTTGCAGACCAGGCTGCCCTCGAACTCACAGAGATCCGCCTGCCTCTGCCTCCCTGAGTGCTGGGATTACAGGCATGCGCCACTGGCGCCTGTCAATCGTAGTGTTCTTGCTGTCTGGTCTGTAACTGTGATACTGGCTTGGCTGTAGGTACCTAGCCTGGAGAAAGTTCTGGAGTTCAAAGCCCATGAGGGAGAGATTGGAGATTTGGCTTTGGGTCCTGATGGCAAGGTAAGGAAGTGCAGGTGTGGGATGCTGGTGCAGAAAAGGTGAGGCTCTTATGCTGCTTGCCCAGGAAGTAGATATGCTAACTGTCCATCTTTGAAATCTTTACTCCTGCCTAGTTGGTTACTGTGGGCTGGGACTTCAAGGCTTCCGTGTGGCAGAAGGATCAACTAGTAACACAGCTACAGTGGCAAGGAGAGGGACCAACGTCTCCTGACACACCATACCGCTACCAGGCCTGCAGGTGTGAGGACTTCAGAGGGCGGCTAACGGAGGCGTGCCTCAGCTGTAGTGGGGAAGCGTGAGGGAGCTGGCCATGACTGTAGCCATGTTGGAGGTTGTCCCAGGTGTGACCAGGGTGCAGCAAGGCACAAACCTGAGGGCTAATACGAGTTGAAAAGCCATTTGCCTGCCTTCCAGGTTTGGGCAGGTTCCAGATCAGCCTGGTGGTCTACGACTCTTCACAGTGCAGATACCCCACAAGCGCCTACGTCACCCCCCACCCTGCTACCTCACAGCCTGGGACAGTTCCACCTTCTTGCCGCTTCGGACCAGGGCCTGTGGCCATGAAGTCATCTCCTGCCTCAGTGTCAGGTGTGAGGTGCTGCTTGGCTGGATAGCGGGTGATCGAGGGAGCTGGGGATTGAGCCCTGACGTAGTCCCCCGAGGACCACTGTTGGGGTGAGAGGGTTTGTGCGGAAGCTTCCAGAACAACAAATACTTTGTTGTATGTTACAGTGAATCGGGTACCTTCCTAGGCCTAGGCACGGTCACTGGCTCTGTCGCCATCTACATAGCTTTCTCTCTCCAGGTAATGGGTAGTGGTTGGCACAACCCTATGGGAGGGCTACAGGTTTACTCTACCCTACACAGGAAAGAGTCTGGCCCCATCCATAGGGGAAGCCTGCTGGGGCTGTGGAACATGTTTCCCAAAAAGGAGCCTTCTCACTGTTGTCTTCCTCCCCAGCGCCTGTATTATGTGAAGGAGGCTCATGGCATTGTGGTGACAGATGTGACCTTTCTACCTGAGAAGGGTTGTGGTCCAAAGCTTCTTGGGCCCCATGAAACCGCCCTTTTCTCTGTGGCTGTGGATAGCCGTTGCCAGTTGCACCTGCTGCCCTCACGACGTGAGTCATTGTTGTGTTGTGTGTGTGCCTGGCAGGGGTTATCACTTCATCTTTAGGTATAACGAAACTTGGCTCTTAGAAAACGGACTGTTTGTGTACCTCCATCTGCCCCTCTTCGAAGGAGAGAGGTTAATGGGTTCTGGCTTTCAAGCTCTGAGGCTCCTTTGCCCACTCACTTCTTCCCTTGTCCCACCCTCAGGAAGTGTTCCTGTGTGGCTCCTGCTCCTGCTGTGTGTTGGCCTTATCATTGTCACCATCCTGCTGCTCCAGAGTGCCTTTCCAGGTTTCCTTTAACCTCCTGTGACCAACAGGAGTCGGGCTTGGACACAGCCGCCGTCCAGAGCAGTCATTGAGGTCCACGGCAGAGGCCACCTCCGATGAGACTGATGGGGATCGCGTGTCCCTCAGCTAAAGCTTGCCTGTGGCCCCTGTCACTCTGAGTCGTGGGAGCCCTGCGTTCATCACCTGTGGATCCATGTAGGACAGTGTGGGCCGAAGCCCAGGCCACACCTCCTGCTTCTTTCCCTCTGCCTCCTAGGGCTCCAGAGTTGAGATCCTCCTTTTCTAGAAATATGTGAAGATGCTCTAGAGTCTGGAGGCGTTGCCATCCTTCTTACAGAAACTGTTTCTCCTCCTTCCCTTACAGCCTTTACATGAGGTCCTTGGCTTTTGTTGAGACAAAGTCTGGACTGGCACTTGCTGTTAGGGCAGGAAGAGGCAAAAGAAAGACTCAGGTAGCCATGATCTACTGGCTCAGGTGAGTAGCACCAAGCCAGCCAGGCCGGGTACACAGTAAGCCCTGGATGGTCTACTCCAGCCTGAGGAAAGGGAGAGTGAACCTCAGTTCATTAGGCAGGAAGAGTTGATATTTAATAAACAGAGAAAGATTGAACGAGTCCTCTTGTCAGCTCTTTCCATCCTCAGGAGTGAGCGCTCCAAGGCCAAGCAGCTCCACTGAGTGCCGGAAGACGGCGCGGGCATACTGATGGAGGACACGGTTCATGTAGCAGTACTGCCAGGGCAACAGCCCTTCCAGGAAGCCAATGTGGCCACCCCGAGCCGTGATGAGCAGTGCAACATGGGGAGACTTCCGGGCAGCCTGCAGAGGGAAGGCTGGGAGGGAGTCGAAGAGGTCAGGAAGATGCCCTCTGCCGAGAACCCAGGCTCGTACCTCAGTACAACTCTGGTTCACTCACCATGGCATGGGGAGAAGGGGTCATCTGCTGCATTGAGGCAGAGAACGGGAGTGTGGATGGCATCCACCTTGGTTCTTGGGCTTGAAGCTTGATAATAGGCTGCACAGTCTTTGTACCCAAAAGCCACAGATGTGTAGCGCTCATCCAGCTGGCGGATTGTGCGGGCCTGTGTGGTGGAGGTATGATAGGCTATGATACTAGAAAGTAAGAGACTTGGGGCTGGAGAGATGGCTCGGTGGTTAAGAGCGTGTTCTGCTCTCGGCACCCGCATGGCAGCTCCCAGCTGTAGCTCTAGTTCCAAGGGGTCTGACACCCTCACAACAAAGCACATAAAAAAGAAAACGGAAGACCAACACTGTGGTAAGGGGGTGGTTGAAAGATACCTTTATGGCAAAGTCCACGTCCAACACCTTTTCAATTGACTTTCTGTTTCTGGAAAAAAAAAATATCAGGGTTTGTCTGGACTCCTGCACCTAACCCAGAGCTCACAGCTTCTGTCTTCTTACCTCGTCAAGAAAGGCCTAGAGGGGAACTGACGCAAGCACTAGCAGAGCTTGGTGCGTCTGCCGTCCTACCTGGCCACAAGCCGGCAGAGTCCAGCAGTGAGGGGCTGATTGAAAAGCAGTGAGTTGAGTGGGGTCTCCAAGGAGTCAACGGTCTCAAAGGAGTCCCAGCATGCAGACACTGTCAATGCAGCTACCAACCCTCCGGCCTTCCCGGTCCGTGCCAGGTAGTTCAGCACCAGTATCCTGTAAAACCAGGAAGGGCTGGCTTGAGTAAATTGGGGCAGAAGATGAACAACTGGATCTTTGGAAGAAACCTAGGTAACTATTACCCTCCAAAAGAGATGCCCACAGCCAGCAGCGGAGCTTGGGAGTAGCAGCGCTTTATGTGCTTCACAGCTGTTTCTAGATCTTCGGTGTTGCTGGCACAGTAAGCCCTGTGGGTCTGAGGGCAAACTGGGTCATTGGCTAGGGAGGGAGGCTCTTGTTAGAAGGCAACCAAATGGAAGGGCTCAGAAGGTAGTGAGGAAGGGTAGGGGTAGCTAGGTAGGTAGAGCCCTTGGGGCAATGGTCTCTAAAAGGAACGGGTGAAGGGCCAACACAAGGAAGGAGGTACTCACCAGCACTTCCTCCCCACGGCAGCCACGGTTATTAAATACAACAGCCCTGGGGCGACACAGGTATGTGAGCCAAACCCTCCCAAGAAGACCCTCCCCTTTGGTAACCTTCAGAAAAAAATCCCTGTCAAAGAGTACCGCATCAAGGCCAGATCCGCTTCTCCCTTCCCAGGTTCTGTTCCCCTTCCTTACCTATAGCCATCCTTCAAAGCCTGCTCAACTAGGTGTAAGATGTATGGCTCCTGGCTACTGCCGCTGATGCCCGGAAGCAGCAGAACTATGGGCTGGGTGCTAGATTCTGGAGAGTGACTGCTGTCAGGCTGCTCAACCCAGTCTAGCAGGAACTGGCCTCCATCTGGGGTCTGGAGGACCTCACTGGGGTTTAAGAGAGAGGAATACAAAGACACTATCAGGAATTGGGCTTCAAAGGTCTACCCTCTGGTTCACCCATAAGCTCTGCAGCTTGCTGTGGGTATTACCTGAAGGCATGCTTTATATAAAACAGTAAGGCTAACCAGATAGAATGGGTAGGTGAACTGTTAACCTTGTGTGGGTGCCAGTAGAGAGCCTTTCCATAGACCCAATCTCATGCCCTCAACACACTTGAGGGCAGAGGTTACCTTCGTTTAAAGAGGTGGGTCAGTTTTGCCTAGATACCTGCAGCTTCATGTTCACCCGGTTCTGACCTGCCTTACCTCCGGTATGAGACCACAGGCCGAGTCTGCAGGAGGACTCGAAAGATGGTTTGCAGCCGTCCTTCAAAACACCACAGTGTAGGGTAGAAAGTCTGCACAGTGATTGGACAGTGTTGCTCCAGGAAGGCCAGAAACTGGGGCCCAGCTACCAGACGAGGCCTCTGTAATCACACAACACAATTGGCCTCTTTTTTTTTTTTTCTTGTCCAAGACAGTGGAGGGTGACTAATCCCTTCCCATGGTCCAGCCTTAAGGACAATGCTGTGCCACAGTAAAGTATCCAGCACAGCTCAGACTGGAATGACCAGGTCACCTTAAATAACACTCATCTGGTGTCCCCAAAAAGCCTCAGTACTAAAGTGTCACCTCCAGAATTTATCCTAAAGAGGGGGAACTGCTGCAGCTGACTGGGTACTGGCTCCCTAACTCAGGCTGTCCCCTCAAACCCATTTGTGGGAGAGCAGATAGTATAAACCGCTCAGTTGATCCCCAATAAGGCCTGTGGTCCTCTAGCTGGTTGGTTAGAGTTTGGGCTTTGCTTTTTTTGTGTGATTGGGCTTTATTTTTAACTGAGTGCCTCTCTCTGTGGGTTTGAGCACACAGGTGCAGGTCTTGTGTGGGGTCCAAGAAAAAGCGTCAGACCCTCTGGAGCTGGAGTTACAGGCAGTCGAGAGTGCCACAAAGGATGCTGGGAAACAAACTGATCTGCAGGGGCAGGGCATGCTCTTCAGGGCTGGGACATCTCCAGCCCAGGGCGGTTGGGTTTCTTGAGACAAAGTTGTACTATGCAGCCCAGGCTGGCCTTGAACTCGTCCTAATACCCCTGCCTCCCTGCTGGGCGTTTGTCACCATGTTGTCCTGGTTGAGATTCTTGAACAGGCAAAGGAATGTCACCGCCATTCAATCTGTGATCTTCACATTGTAGCTGAAGTGTCCAAATGCATCTCCCTGAAGCTTGCTCCGGTCACTCACTCTGGCAGCCTCTGTGCCACACTGCTCTCAGCACCCCACTGTCTATATATTTCCACCGTTCTCCAACCTGTGTGCTCGGGGATGAAGGGCTTTTTTATATGGGCATCTCACATTCTCTTGGGGAGGTCCAGAACCTAGGCTATGCCACACGGGAGGAAAGCGTTCTAACGTGAACAAATATTTCCTTTCTTCATGCCAACTGGGGAAAAGGGAACAGGGATGGGATAATAGGACGAATGAGGTCAGTGGGCACCGAGCCCTGTCTCTCAGCCTCTCTGCTTGCTTCTGCATAGCCATGAAGTAATGTGAGGGCCTAGCTGCACAGACTTAAGAGTGTGCTGAACAGAATCAGAAGACTCCAGCTTAAGACGTGGATGGAAGGGCTGGACTGAGATGTAGTAGCTCAGTGGTAAACCCTAGGTTCAATTTCCAGTTAGGGGGAAGTCATTTTTTTTTTTTTTTATCATACATTGCACATGTAAGGAACTTCATCAGATCCTGTTTTATCTCACAGTCCTGCTACTTACAAGGGGCCAGGCAAGTGGTTCACTAAAGAGGCCCGGTTGATACCGGGACTTGAACCCTGGTCCTTGACCCCGGAATAGCAGCAGTGAGCTCACTGTGCTGCAATGCAGACTAATCCCAACCTTACTCGATGTGAGGAAAAGCAGAGAAATTATGACTCTCATAACTTAGTCTGCCGAAGGAGAGCAAACAGGACTAAGGCAGAATTAATAATTGTGGTATCGACAATAATAAATAATTGGTGAAAACTGTTGAATGCTCATTGCAATCCAGGCATTGTGGTAATGTAAGCATTTTATGTGATATTTAAACATTTAAAAAATTTTTACTCTTCATATTTTAGATTTCTTTTAGTAGTGTGAATGTTTGCCTGTATGTATGTTTGGGCACCACCTGTGTGCCGGGAAGCCAAGAAGACTGTTACAAGCAATCATGAACTGGAAGTGCCATGTAGTTGTGGGGATCGGAACCCGGGTGCCCTTGAGCACTGAGCCACCCCTTTACTCCCAACTTTCATTGCCTTTCTGTACCAGATGCCCCAGCAATTCTCTGTTCTCTGAAACAGGCCCCACAAAACAGGTGCAGACAGGGCCTTGCCTTATTGCCTGTGCCCAGAGTGGCTCAAAACTCTTGGGCTCAAGTGATCCTCCTGTCTCAGCCTTTTCTGTAGCCAGGAGTAAGTGTTTACCTCCTATAGATCTTTTGTAGAAAGCTGAATTAATAGGTTTTTTGGTTAGACTCAGTTACCTAAATAGATTTTAATGAGATTAAAAAAAAAAACCAAAACTTAGCTTTCCTGGATAATCTACATTTCAGTTAAGGAAATCAACAAATTGATCAAAAACAACCTGTTAAGACTTCTCAGCATTGTATACACACAGAGTTTAGAACTGAAAACAGGGCTGAGTGTGTAGGGGTAGAATTATTCATCTGTCTTAAGCTTGGCCGGAACCCCAGCCAGTCCTCCAGGGAGAGGAGCCCCACCTCCCCAAGCTGCTGGACTGCTACCACAACCACACAGGCATCCACGACATTATTCTGTGCAGCTAGCGAACGGAATCTACATATTTTAGTTAGGCCATCTAAAGAGAAAAGGAAAGCCGAAAGCCCAGATCTCTGACACTTGAGGATGTCCTCCACCACCACCACCACCCTTAACACAAAGGTCAGTCCTTACTCAGGGGGAGCACTCTTCCCGTGCTCCAAAGACCCAGCTGCAGGGGAAGATTCTGAGAATCGAAAGAGGCGGAACCGGCTCTCCAGTACGTTATAATAGCAAAATTCAAGTGGCGCGGCAGAATCATCTATCCAAGCTTTCAGAAAGGGTTTTCAGAAAGGGTTCAAGCCCAAGCTAACCCCCATACATTCTAGTACCCCAAACACGCCGGCCAGAGCTCGGCCCTCACCCACCTGGGGCACACATGCCCAGTAGTAGCCCAAGTAGAGAGCAACGCCAAGAGCTAAGAGCAGAGAGGCGGTGTCTGACCAGGTGCCATTCTGCGGGCTCAGGGAGGAAGTCAGCATCTCGGTTTTGTAGGGGTATTCCAGTTCCCAGGCTCCCGGCTGGCTCTAGCTCCTGAACTTTGACTCTTCCGCCTGCGGTTTGTCGTGGCCCCGCCTCTTGCACGCCATTGGCAGGCCTCTGTAGGTCCCGCCCACCGCCAGTCCCGAGGCGAGGGGCGGTGTTTGGCCGTCCCCGCCGACCTCACAAGCCTAGGCGGCGCTGGCCGGGTCACCCACGCCCTTCCACTCCTGCTTTCCCTCGACTGTGAAAAGCACGGCAGCCCTAAGGCAAGCAGCGCCCCCGCAGCTGCCATCTTGGTGCGTGCCATCTCTGGGCCGCAAAGGCCGAATCAGGCAGCCTGGGAAGCTTCCGCAGCCACTCCTGTGAGAATATTCTGCTCAGTCACAGAGTACAGCCATTCACCGTGACCCTCACACACTGGGCACAAGCACTCCCAACGAATGGTTACATACTCAAGTTTCAGCCGCTCAGTGGTGACATCCTACTCCCTAGGTTAAGTGTCTCTGCGTGGTCTCTTACAATCCCCGCCATCAGAAAAGGGGTGCAACAGATGATTTGCTCATCAGCTCTGTTGCAGGCAATGGATTCAAGCGTCCCAGGGATCCTGTCCTTGTTTTCGTTAGGGTACTTGAATAGGGACTGCGGTAGAGCCTTGGCTTCCCTTGGTATCTGTAGACCAGAATCATCTGGGAGTTGTACCGTTCCTGGTCCAGGGACCGGCCAAGGCATGGGTATATCAACATATGTAATGCAAAACCCCTCTAAGATTTGAGTGTTCCTCCGGCCTGAACTCTTAGGAAATAGTGCTAGAAAAAGGAAGTACTCCTTCCTACTGTGTGGGAGAAAGTGAAAATAAAGCCCAGACTCAAAAGGAAGAGGCAGGAAAATGCGTAGGGGAAACCCGGGCAGGTGGGAGTCAAGAGTGCTAGCTAGCTCCAGGATTAGTGAAAATGCGGAGGATAGGGGCTCAGCACAAGAAAAGTGTGGCTGAGTTGTGTGGGTGGTCAGGGACCGGGTGCTGAGCAGCTTCCTGAGGGCAAGGGCCGGGAACAGAGCGAACAGACAGAAACCCTCAGGCCGCTTAGAGAAGAAGGAGGATAAACACAGGCAAAGGGGCCTCCTGGGCACTGTTACGCGCACTCTGGGCACAGAAAACAGCTGGCTGCCTGCAGCGCCGCCAGGGAGAAGAAGGAAGATCCTCAAGACAGAAGGCAGAGTGGGCAGGACTCTTCCCTGGGCTGGAAGCCAGGCTGAAGAGGAGCAGGGATGACCCTCAGGTTCCTGACTACACACATGCAGGTGTGTCTATCCCTGGTGGGGAGACCAAAGGTGGGAAAGGCTAGAAAGGGAAGATGAAACGTTCAGAATGCTGGTATGTTCTGTTTTTCTAGACGCTGTACCTTTCTATCTGCATCCAATAATCAGAAGCCCTTCAAGCTGTGTGCTCGGGTTATTTATGCATCCCCTGAATCCTGGAGCCCACTCTCTCAAGCAACTGAGGACAGCCTCTGTGTTCCAGAGCCCTCTCGAATTACTGAAGCTGGCTGATCCTAGCCTTGCCCCTGCCTGGTCTTTCCTTCAGAAAAGACTATGGACTGTACCTGCCCTTTGCTCCTGTCTGCCTTCTGAAGGACGTTGGGCCTTTCCCCTGGAGATTGTGTAAAGCTTGTTTTTACTTTTGTCTCCACAGTAAATGAAAATCAGTAAATTTTTTCTTCAAAACCTTACCTCTTCAGTGCCAGCTCACAGCCACAAAACCCAGACCCAGGCACAAATCAGCAGGATGCTGAATTTCTGAGATCTAGGCCTTTTAGACTGGAGTTAGGTATCTTAGAGTCATCCCCATTTAGTTGGGGTGGCTTTGTTTTTTAGGGGGGTATGGGGTTGGGTTTTTTTTTCTTTGTTTTGTTTTTTTTTTTTTTTTTGAGACAGGATTTCTCTATGTAGCTGAGGCTGTCTTGGAACTCTAACTAGACCAGAATGGCCTTGAACTCATCTCACAGTTGAGTTCTGACAGTTTCTGCCTCTTGAGTGCTGGGATTAAAGGCATGTCTCACCATCGCCTAACTTGTTTTGCTTTTTTTGAAAATGGGTGTATTCCTGACTGGCCCAATAACCACTAGGTAGACCAGGCTGGCCTTGAATTTAAAGTGATTCTCCTGTCTCTGCCTAGGTACCAGGCTTACAAGTGTAAACCATTTTGTTTGGCTCATCAGTATTTAGGTGATAAATTCATTTGTTGAGTTGGTTTTACAAGGTACTACAAGCTGGATGGCTGGATGTTCTAATAGACATGTATTCTTACAGTCCGGGACACAAGAATCAGGGTGTTGCAGAGTTAACTCCTTGAGGAGCTGTGCATCTCCCATAGCTTCTGATGGTTTGTCGGTGATCTTCCATGTTCAGAGGTACTCTGATCTCTGTCTCTATCTTCACATGGCGATCCTATGACAGAATACCACAGACTGGATTTTTGGTTTTTTTGTTTGTTTGTTCGTTTTTGTTTTTTGAGAAAGGGTTTCTCTATGTAGCCTCAGATGTCCTGGACTCACTTTGTAGAACAGGCTAGCCTGAAACTCACAGAGATCTGCCTGCCTCTGCGTCCCTGAGTGCTGGAATTGCAAGTGTGTGCCACTGTGCCTGACTACTAGACAGTTCTTAAAGATTAATTTTATTGTGGCTTTGCATGTGTTTGTATGTCCATGAATGTGTGCCGGGGGTGCATGTGAGTACAGGTGCCTGGGGAGGATAGTGGAGGGCATGGCCTCTCCTGAAGCTGAAATTCAGGCAGCTGTGAGCCACCTGACAGGGGTGCTGGGAACCGAACTTGGGTCCTATGCCAGAGCACACAACACTCTCTTGACCACTAAGCCCACCTCTCCAGGCCTATACCAGACAATTTGTAAGCATTAAAAATGTGTTGCCCACAGCTTCAGAGTGTGAAAAGTCCAAGATCGGGTTCTAGCAGTGCTTAGTGTCTGCTCATGGCCTGTTTTTCATGAATGATGCCATTCATGAGTCCTCACATGGTGGGAAGAACAGAAGAGCAAGAGAGCAAGAGGAACAAATGATCTGCAGCTTCTCCCACAAGCATGCCAACCCACGTGCAAGGGCAGAAGTCTTGACTTAGTTATGTCTGAAAGCCCCCACGGCTTAGCACCACAACAAAGGTAGGTCTTAAGACACTAGTTTTGGGAGACCCTTCAGGCCATGTCAGTGTTATTTCTGAACGTGTTCGAGTATTCTCTTTTGCTATGGACACCAGTCAAATAGAATTGTATTCTCCAGCATGACTTCATCTAAATTAATCATGTCTGCTGTTGCCCTATTTCCAAGTCAGCCATTTTGGGGATCCCAGCTTCAACATTTGAGCGTTTGGAACACACCTCTGCGCCCCTGACAGATAGTGATGGAGGTTACATGAACATATGGAGACATGAGCAAATGGAGAGTGAGGCGGGAATGCACCAATGCGCGCTGAAAACTGAGACCAACCGACCACACAGGGAGCAGTAGCACGGCAGTCAGCCAACCGTGCTGAACAGCGTCCCCCAAAGGAAGGTCAGTCTGAAGGGCTTGTGGTTGTGATTGCTGCTGACTAAAGGTTCTGAGGCATGAAATTATTAAAAACAAAACAATACGAACAACAACAACAACAAAAAACCCTAAGTCTGTGGGCCAGTGGGTAAGGATGTAGCTCAGGGCTTAGACAGAGCGACTCTCTACTGGAATAAAAGTAGGTGACACTCCTTTGGGATCCTAAAGCTGTGGCCGTAAAGCTAGAAAGCAACTGCTCCTGTGACGACGGTTTCTCCTGACACATGACCTGTCTGCCTCTCCCCTCACATGGAAACTCTTCCTCCACAATGTGGATGGTGCCAGGGACACAGTGATACCTTCCCAGGAATCTCAGCCCTAGCAACTTGAGAGGAGTTTGTTCCGACGCCTTGACACATATAACCTGTTAACACTCATACCATCGCACTCCTGGATAATCGGCCATGTACTGGCCACAGTGTTCTTTCCAGTGAAGGCCACAATCCCACACACTAACAGTAAGTCATGTTGTATGTAGCCACAAACGAGATTCTCAGATAAAGCCGGCGGTGCCCACAGCCCAATCATAGTCAGAGACATTTCTAATGAGCAGCAGCCTCACGTCTGTCTAGTCGTATCTATTTCTGTCTCTCTCACACAGCATCCCGCCTCATTACTCTATCTCTATGTGTCTCTCTCTTAGGCACACATGCACATTCGTCTCACCACTCTGTGACTCTGCCTTATACACAAACCGGACTCACTACTCTGAGACTGTCTCTTGAAAATGTGCCTCATACGTATGCCTCACCAGCCGCCCACACACAGGCTCACAAATCCTTTCCAGCCTGTCGTGCACACACACTCCGCCTCACCGGTCTGTCACACTCAAAATCACAAACCAGTCCCTCTCCATCTGGGTCACATTGACACACACTGAGGACCCCATCCATCTTCCCTCAGACCCACATGGAACAAGGCCAGGTGGAGGCGCTGCGGGACAGGTCTGGCCAGGGCGGGGCGGTGGCCCTCCCGTGCCTGTCGCTCGCTCCGGACTCTGCCCCGGCCTGGGCGGCGGCTGCAGCCAGGAGGGCGACGTGGACCGGCCACGTGGAGCAGCCCGGGGGAGGGCCGGCTGCGGGCAGCCTGGCGAGGGCGGCGCGGTGCCTATAGCACGCACGGAGCGGGAGCCCCAGTCGGGCCCAGCGCAGCCGCAGCAGGTGGGTCGGACTCCGGCAGGGGCAGGGGCCCAGCGGGCGGCGGGGGTGCCCCGCACCCTGGGGGTGAGGGTGAAGACCTTCTGCCTGCTGTCACGGTGCAGAGAGCGCAGTCCTCCGAATCCCCTGCGGCTTGGGCTCGGTGGGGAGGTGGCCTGGCCTCCTGGTACCACTGGGGAAGAAGTCATCCCTTAGAGCAGACAGAGGAGAGGTGGAAAGCGCCCCCCGGGAGCCCTGGGTTTGATGGTAGGTCCAAGAGCCCTGGCTGGCGGTTCCACCTCATTCGGTAGATGGACATGATTGAAGGACACTGTCCGTCGTCATCCAACTGTAGGTAGCTGGCCACCGTCTCACTCAGGTGTGTGCCCCTTTGGCAGGGCAGCGGCAGTCATTTCAGACTGCCCCTCCCTAGAACCGACCACTAAAGGGCTAAATCAAGGGAGACGACTAGATTCGGGTAAGTTCTCCACTTGTTTAGAAATGAAATGGATGCCCTTCAGCTTCTGGAAAGATTCAGGAGAGGCATTATGGCTCTCTGACAGAGATGTTGTAAAAGAGATCCAGGGGATGGGAAGCCATATGAGATAAGCCTCCAAAGACACCCCCCTACACACAGCGTGGAGCATCCACTGGCCCTAGCTTAACCTATAATATCTCATTGCACCCTCCCCAAGTCCCTATAAAAAAATCCTCATCTTAAAAATGAAGACCTCAGGGCTGAGAGAGGTTAAGACACCCACCTGGACCACGTAACAGTGCAAGGTCTGACCAAAGGTCCAACCTCAAGGCCAAAGTCTCCTCCTAGGGCAAAGGCTTAAAGAAACTGAAGGCAGAAGGTCATTGTAGCTGTGTGTGTGTGTGTGTGTGTGTGTGTGTGTGTGTGTGTCTGACTTGAATAACTTTACTGACTTATTTCACAACTGTTAACTAGCAGTTATGGTGGCTTTCAAGTGTTCATTAGGGTAGTTATGTTTGTGCTTGTTATAATTATAGGAAAGGCTGGGACCATTTTTATTTTACTAGCAGCTGATCAGTGACCACTCTATTTCTGTTACTTATAAAAGCTCCTTACAAGGACTCAAAACGGTGTAACTATGAGCAAGTCATAGCACACTGCCCTCGTTACACCTCAGTTGAAATTTTGGCTTGATTCTCTTAAACACTGCCCAGAAACACCAAGAGAATATTAGACTCAAAGTCCCTGTGCAGTGCTTTTAATTTTGGAGGTAGACTGCAACTAGATGCTAAGGTCATCAAGAGGGTCCAGCCTAAAGGCGGAACAGGTTTGGACCCAAACACTTCAAAATAAAAAGTAAGAAACTAGTGTGCAGCTGTTGGAAGCGGTGCTTGCTGAAACGGAGCCCCGGAGGGGCAAGATAAGGATGGCGTGAGACCTGAACGCACAGGTGGGCGCCCTGGACTGTGAGAAAACCAAGGAGCCATCCTGGAGTTGCCGGGTGTGGTGGTGCACACCTGTAACTCCAGCACTTGGATCCGGATTTCAGGGTTAGCCTCACCTACATGATGAGTTAGAAGCCAGCCTGGGATACATGAGACCCTGTGGGATTTTTAATTAATTAACGTTAAAATTGAGACAGGGTCACGATGGCCTAAACCTTGCTTTGTAGGCCACGCTGGGGTGGAACTCAAGAGATCCACCTATTGCTGCTTCCCAAGTATTGGGATTAAAGGCGTGTGTTGCCGCCCCTGGTCTTTATTGTTTTTATTTTATGTGTGGGTGTTTGGCCTGTATGTATGTTTGCATAACACTTGTGTTACGCCGACATAAGAGGGCATCAGGTCCTCTGGAACTAGAGTCACAGATGGTTGTTAGCTAACATATGAGTCCCAGGAACGGAACCAGTGTTCTTAACAGCTGAGCCATCTTTCCAGGACCTGTTATTGTTGTTGTTGTTGTTTTAGGTTTTGAATGAACCAGCAAAATGGGTTGAGGTATTTGCAAGCAAGCCAAGGAACCTGAGTTCAAAGCAGATATCCCACAAGGTGGCAGGAGAGAGCCAGTTCCCAAGAGTTGGCCTGTGACCTCCACAGGTGCATCCTGGCACACAGAGGCCTACATTCAAGCGCACATAAACCCGTCAATAAAATTAACAATTAAAAAATGTTTCTGGAAACGGAGTTTTAGCAAAGGGAGACTTGTGACTTATGTGACGTGCGTATAATGACAGTATCACAGGCTGCGGCAACAGTCAAAGGTTGACAGATAGTGCGGGATAGGAGGAATTCACTGTCCGCTTACTATTTGTTGCAATCCCGTGAAGCTAGTTCTTGGTTCTGTCCACTATACACACTAAACAGTTACATGTGTAAGAGACTCGCAGGACAGAGAAGAGGACAGTGATACTGACTCACACAGGGAGGGCTCAGAATCTGCACGTGATTTATAGACCCTGCACGAGCAGAAGTGATTGAGCTACCGCAGAGCAACAGACAGCAAGGCCTGTGTGGCTAAGCAGAATCCCCCCCAGGTCTTCAGAGGGGTTCCATACATGGCAGGCTCTCTCTCTCTGCTAGTGCTTACAAATGGTCTCAAGCTTTCCAGCATCTTCAGGCATGCTCCAAGTATGGATGGGGATGAAAGCAGCAACAGCGCCTGCCCTGCCCTGCCCCCGCAGGCTAGATTATCGTATTGATGCTTCAGTACCAGGTAGGCTGCGGGAATCCTCCTTAAGTCAAAAAGCAGTATATAATAGCCAGATACGGTGGCACACTCCTGCAGTTCCAGCACATGGCAGGAGGCGACATAGGGAGATAGCCTGTTTCATGAAAACAACCAGAGCTCGATGGGAAGTTGCATGGCTATAATGCCTGTAGGCTGAGTCAAGATGATTTCAGTGAGTTTAAGGCTTGCCTGAGCTATATGAGTTCAAAGCCAGCCTGGGTCACATCTCAAGACCTTGTTTCATAAGACCACCCAAACAAAACAACTTCGTAGCTTCAGATGATAACCTTAGCTTTACAGGTGGATGCTGTCTAGGCAGGGCAGTGGAGACCGGCTTTCTTCTATCTGTACTGCTGGTGAGGACAGCCTGAAGGCTCACAATTGGAAATGGAAGGTTCATTCTCTCACTTGTCTGGTGGGTTGGGAGGGTGGTCCCAAGATCTCTAAGGGACTTTCTTGGTTTTGGTTTTGAGACAGAGAAACACTGCCTGGATGTTTTTCAGCCAAATTAGTCACCTGGACGCCAGTCACTAAGTCCAAACATATAAGAGAAGGTGAATTAGACACCAGGGCCAGTGGGAGGGAAAGCAAAAACAAATTGTACACGGGCCAGGAAGCTGGATAGTAAAGGCCTTTGACCTGAGTTGATCCCCAGGACCTATATGGTGGGAGGAGAGAAACAGCTCCTGAAAGTTGTTCTCTGACCTTTTTATGTACACTATGGTACACATGCCCACAGACATCACCAACAACAACAACAACAATAAACAAACAACTCCCCCCTCCAAAGAAAAAAAGAACCAAAAACCCCCAAACTGTAAGCATGTTTTTGGGACCCCCTGCAGCCAGCCTTCGTGACTGGATTAGTGGGGACTTCCTGCTGGGCCCGAACTGCCGCTCAGGTTTGTCTTTGGAGCCCTAACACACTCTTCTAAAAAGCAACCTTACTGGATGACAACAGACACAGTCCAGATAATAAGTGTTGACAGCTCTGAGGGATTTTGATCGTGTGAGTCCACGGCTGCTGGCCCGGGAACAGATGGAGAAGAGAAAATAGCTTGAAAGCCAGGAGGGAAGGAATATATGAAGCCACTACAGAGCTAACAGGACGGTTTCAGGAAGGCGAAGGCCTGGTCTCACACAGCTACCACTGTGGCCCTGGGGAAGTGTTCTGTCAGCCCCATTGCAGATGGAGACCTGAGACAGAGCTCACAGCCAGTGCAAGGCAGATCCTGCACCAGGGCCTAGGCAGCCTTCCCATAGGGCCCTCATGCTTGACCTTTGACCTAGACTTCCTTTTCCTTCCAGCATTTCTGAGATTCTATGTTCTACCCCCCCCCCCTCTGTCAGGATCTTACTACATTGCCTAGGCTGGCCTTGAACCCACGACTGTCATACCTCAGCCTTCCAAGGAGCGGGGATTATAGGTATGTGCTACTGCACGTGGCTTCTGCTCATTGTTTTCTTGATTATGTAATTTTGCAAGCCTTCAGGAGGACAAGAAGTAGTTTGATCGTATACCTTCGGCTGACTGATAAGAGAGAACCTCACTTGGGAAACAGTAAAGAAATGGGCTGGGCATGCGGCTCGATGCTTAAGAGCACCTCCTGTTGCCCCTGCAGAGGACCCACATTCAGGTCTCAGCATCCACGTTAGCGGTTCACAGGGGTCACATTACAGCTCGCAGTAGCAACATTGCAGTTATGGAGTAGCAACAAAAGTAATGTTATGGTTGGGCGTCACCACAACAGGAGGAACTGTATTAAAGCTTTGGTCAGAGCTCTGGGAGGGTTGAGAACCACCGAGCCACATGGTGGTTCACAGCCATCTTTATTCCAGTTCTAGGGGATCTGATGACCTCTTCTGATCTCTTTGGACACCAGGCACTCACATGGTACACATACACACATGCAAACAAAACACTCACATACATACCTACATACACATCTTTAAAAGTATTTTATTTTGCTTTTTCCAGACAGGGGCTCTCTGTGTGGATCTGGCTGTCCTGGAACTAGCTCTGTAGACCAGGCTGGCCTCGAACTCACAGAGATTCACCTGCCTCTGCCTCCTGAGTGCTGGGGTTAAAGGTGTGCACCACCATTGCCTAGCAAAAAATAATTTAAAAATAAATAGTCTGGCAGTGCGCTTCAGTCATAGGACACTTGGCTTGCATGTGTGAAGGCTTAGTTCTGGCCCCTGGCACTGAATAACAAAGAAATGAACATGCAGAAATGATGGCACACGTCTGTAATCCCAACACTTGGGAGGCAGAGGCACAGGGATGAAGGGCAGCCCAGGCTACTTAGTGAAAAGTGTGTATTTGTATTCTACAAACTGTACAGCTGCCTTCCACAGATACTGGCCCTCCTGGTCTGTGTCTGTTGGCTTCCCATGTGTGTTAGTCAGCTTTCCACTACTGTAATAAACATCTGGAACTATCAGCTTATGAAGAGAAAAAGGTTTGCTCTTGATTCTCAGTTTTGGAGGTTTTAGCTCATGGTCAGTTGGCCAGGCCAGCCCAATGATAGCTGTGTAGCTATTCATGTGGATGTGTGTACAGGTGAGTGTGGGTGTACATGCATGTTTGTGTGTGTGACGGTCAGAGGCAGACATTGGATGTATTCCTCAATCTCTCTCTCTCTCTCTGAATTTTTGGGACAGAGTCTCATTGAACCTGGAGTTCACTAATTGGCTAAACTGCCTGGCCAGTGAGCTCCAGGGATCAGGGAATCCACCTGTCTCTGCCTCCCCTCCCCAGCCCCTTCCCGATGCCCTTTTTCACAAATCTGCTGGGGATGGGCTCTCAAGTCCTCATCACAGCAGGTACTTACTGCCTGAGCCACCTCCCCAGTCTGGGATTAACCTCTTAATCCCAGCAGTGCCAAGCTGGCAATCACACCTTGACCTTTAATACAGGGGCTTTTAGAGGGCAATGCACATCCAGACCACACACCGTAGTGTCATGTTTCTGATGCAGCCCAGGGTCCACACGCCCTGGCATGCCCCTTTAGACCACTCTGGCAGCAATCCCTCTCAGTCATTTTGCAGGCCCTCTTTTTATATTAGAGAGTGGACCCCAGCTGGCCCACCCTTACCCCAGAGACTCTGCATACAAAGAGCTTTTATGGTTGCCCTAGCCCACAGCCACCTGCCACACAGGTCTCGGGGCAGAGTCTCCTCTCTAATCTCTCTCTAACCCTCCAGAAAGAAATAAGGCACCAATTTGCAAAGCTTGGATTTCTGTTGACATTTCTGCCTTCCACTTCCAGTTGATGCATCCAGGTGGCCTCCAAACTCAAACTGCTGTCCCTCGAGTCCTTGAACTTCCATGACTACAGAAATTTAGACTTTTGAAATTCTCAAATCTGCCCACTTTCTCTCTTTCTCTCTCTCCAGAGTTTTTCTGTGTAGCTCTGACTGTCCTGGACTCACTTTGTAGACCAGGCTGGCCTCCATCTCACAGAGGTCTGCCTACCTCTGCCTCCCTGAGTGCTGGGATTACAGGCGTGCACCACCATGCCCAGCTCACTTTTTTCCTCTTAAATATTATAAGTTTAGGGAGCTGGAAAGATGGCTCAGCAATTAAGGACTCTGCTTTCCCAGATTCAATTTGTAGTACCCACATGGTGGTTCACAACCATCTGTAACTCCATTCACAGAGGGATCTGACGCTCTCTTCTGGCTTCTGCAGGTATACAGCACATGTGGAACATATGTACACATGTGGTACATGCAACAAACATCTATATGCATAAAATAAATTAAAATTCTTAAATGTAATTAACAACTGCTAAGTTTAGCCATTTTCTCATTTATTGTTATTATTTTGTTGATGCGATGGTTTTGTAGGACAGGTCTCTCTCTTTATAGAACTGGCTGGCCTAGAACCATCAGATGTCCCAGAGGTGGAGTCCCAGCTTGCTGTGAGCTGCTTGACATGGATGTTGGGAACCAAACTCGGGCCCTTGGAAGAACAACAACCGCTCTTAGTCACCACGCCATCTCTCCAGCCCCCTTTGTTCACTTGTACTGAGCATAGCTATTTGGAATTTCAGTTTGATGTACGACGTCTCCTCTTAGTCCATTCATATTAGGCAAGCCCAAGCCTTACCTCTGATGCTCTGCATCATGTAGCACTCAGACTGAAGGTGCTAGTTCACATGCCTTAGCTTTGACAGACACTCCTGAAAAGGCTGATGTCAAACTCGTCATCCCCCATCACTAGTCCCACTGTACTTAGATATACTGACAATTTCCCGCTACCCAATGTTCTTATAACCAGCTTGGAACATTTGCTATCATACTCTCAGGTGTGGAAGTCACCCTGTCCCTGGGCTGTGTCCCTTTGAGGGTTTAATGCTAACAGGGAGAACTCAGTTCTAGACGCCTACCTGTCATCTCTCCTCAGTATAACCACAACCCAAGGCTCCACAGTACCAACTAATGCTGCCAATACCTTTCAGCCAGTGGTGGCTTCAGCATCCCTTTATCCATTGGGCTTTTAGAGATCAGCAAGCTGCTTGTACTCAGTGTACCTGTCAGGACCAGTCACATGCACAGACAAATGAAGATGGCAGTGAGGGCAGGAGGTGGAGAGATGGCTTAGTTGGTAAAACACAGGCACGAGAATCTGGTTCCAATCTTCAGCACACATGTAAAAAGCCAGACTCAGGGCTGGAAGACTTTCACCTGGCAAGGTGCCTGCTGAGGACCTTGGACAGTGACTAAGGAAGACCCCAGTATTGATCCTGGCCTCCATATGCACACGCACACACTCGTGCACGCACATGGAGACACACACTCATAATGGAAAAGTGAACACAGTTCTATGTTTGTAATGGCTTCATCTTTTTGTGGACTTTCACTCTTTTTATGCTTCCTGCTCAAGGTAGCTCAAAAAGACAAACATTTATTCATCTTCCTGCAAACCAGTGTTTACCTGCTCTACCGCTCAACTCTTCTGGAACTGATGTACACCCTGGATGTGGATCTGGACCTTCTTAGGATCGAGGGTCTCTTAGAGAATCTGCTGAAAGCCACAGAAGGTCCTTTAGGAAAACCCAGTGACTGCTTGAGTCTTCGGTTCTGTAGATGAGAGGTCCTGATCCTTTGCTTGGACCATCAAACATTTGATTATTTTTCTACACAGAGATGATTTTGGGAGGATGTCTCTGCTTTGGTGGGCTTCCATCACATCATATGCACACACACACACCCCTGGGACGAACCAGGAAGCTTCATGCTTTGTGTTTTCAATAGACTTATTTTATATTTGACCAATTCTATATTTCCATTTCCAAAGCTACATAATATAGAGACAGCAAGGCTGGTCCTGAGCTCACAATCCTCTTGCTTCAGACTCCTGAGTGGGATTATAGGGCACGTACCACCACACCAGGCCTCAGTGGATTTTCATAAATACAGACTCAGCCCATCTTGCTCTTCGTCTCTTTGTATACATGTTGATCTTCGGTGAGTCCCAGCATTCTGATTTATCCTTTTTACCACCTGCAAATAATATGGCCTGCTCCAGAGCAAACATACTCAAGCAGTACCTAAGCAGGGTCAATGGGACATGAGGAGGTGTCCTCACACCCAGAGCAAATTCCCACCATGCCCTTTATATACTGGAGCAGGATTTATATATCTGCTTACATGCAGGACTTATGTTGAGCAAAGTTCCATGGAAGGTTGCCCACGTGCAATTCGGTTTCTCCCCGATCAGCCGCCCTTTCTCCTATGCTGCCTGTTTCCACATGCAATGACAGACATCATTCCTGTCTGATCCAACTGACCCCCAGGCACTGCGGCAGACACCCCTCCCCTGACGTCCTGACTCTGTTCCTAGCTCCAGTCTCCAGAAGGATGTTCCAGTGGGCGATGCAAGTGTTGGTGCTGCCGCTACTGCTGTTCCCCTTCGGTCAAGCTGCTCCCAAGGATGGAGCCGCAAGGTAAGAGCATTGGGAAGGCAGGACCGGGGGTAGGGAGGGTTCTGGAAAGATGTCAGGGGCCTGCAGAAGCATGGCTTCCTTCATTTGTGTTGAGCACACCAACTTTCTGCCTTCTCACTATCAGAATGCCACAAGGAGGGACTTAGTGCATGCTTGGAGACCCCCTTTGCAGCCAAGGGTTCAGCTCCGGGCTAGTGTGGAGCATCAGGAGGAGGCTAGAAACTGAGACTGGTGCTGTCATCTTGGAATCAAGAACTGACACTGGGAATACCCAGGAAATAGGGATCATTAGCTTACATTTCCGGCTTACCAGAGCTGCTGGCTTTCTTTTATGGGGAGCCCAGTATTTATATTTATGAAGCTCAAATCTGTTAACCTGGAACATTTTCTTCCTAATTAAGAAAATGTTGAAGGATTTTGACGTCATCTTAGAGCTGCTTTCTGACATTCAGCACACGTGCAGCAGGATCGTGGGAATGAGGGAGAGTGATGTCGGAACAGCCTTGGAGGGCCAGCAAGCAGTGGCCGAAGTGTCTGCAACAACTCCCGTCACTTCTGCCATTCCAGGCGGATGTGGGCAAGCACATGCAGAAGTAGTGACACATTTTTAGACCTTGGGCAGACTCCCATCCATACCCTCTGCTTGAAAAAAAGGAAGAGACAATGATGTGTCACGGAGCAAACTGGGTCTGGGGAAACTTGGACATTGCTACCAGCGTCAGCCTGAGATCTGCTCCTTAGATTCTGGCATTGAGGAAGGAAGACCGCAAGAGGTCATTATGTCTTGACACTCACTGGACCATTGTCTTGGGCCTCTATGGTGTGTCTGCCATGGTGGCCTCAACCTCACTAGGCATTTTCTTTTTAATTCTGTATTTATTTACATGTGTATGTCCGTGTGTGCATGAGTGTGGGGGTGCCTGCAGGATCTAGAAGAAGGGTTTAGGTTCCCTGAAGTTAAAACTATAGATAGTTGTGAGCCACTTAGTATGAATACTTGGAATTGAACTCAGGTCCTCCAGAGGAGCAGCAAGTGTTCTTAACCACTGAGACATCTCACCAGTCCTTTCCTTGGGTTTCTGAAGTTAACTAAGACACCTGAACTGCAAAAAGCAGTCAGGAAGTAAGATTCTGTTTCCGGTGACATCCCAATGGATTTTTCCATACAGCCCTTTCCACGAATTTGGAAGGACAGCTCTCTTTGGGTCTGGGGAGAAATTTGCTAAGTGGCTGATGTTACTCTCCTCATTCTAGGCCTGACCCTGATGCACAACAGCAGCTCATGGCCAACCCCTTCCAGCCAGGCCCTGAGCAGCTCCGGTGAGTAAGCTGGGGGCTTTCTGTGGGTGTTAACTGGTCAGGTTTTGGGTCACAGACAGGACTCTCCTGGCTGATTTGCCACTTTTTCAACAGACGTCTGCAGAATTACCTCAAGGGATTAGAGAAGATGGAAGAGGATCCGGAGCACATGAACAGGGAGGAAGGTGAGGGCCTAGTGCTCCGCACTGGGGTTGGGGGTGCTCCTGGGAATGGAATTGGGGCTCAGTGCTGGCCTCTTTGTGTGTTCCTGCCTTGTCTGACCCAGACTCTCCTCCTTAGTCCTGCTCTACCTCTTTGCTCTTCATGACTATGACCAGAATGGACAGCTGGATGGCCTGGAGCTGTTGTCCATGCTGACAGCAGCTCTGGCCCCTGGAGTGGAACACTTTCCCATCAACCCAGTAAGTGCCACTAGAAACAATGTGCGACTAACTCCTTGGAGCTTTGGTTCTTTTCATCATGACTTTTGACAGACTCCCCAGAAAATGAAAGCTCACATCCTATGCAGCAGAAATGAGGCTGGGGGGGTTGGGGGAGGTCCCGGAAATATCTATGGCAACTGTTTCCGTAGGTGATCCTTGTAGTGGACATGGTGCTTGAGACTCAGGACCTGGATGGAGACGGTCTCATGACTCCTGCAGAGCTCATCAACTTCCCAGGAGAGGCCCCCAAGCACACAGGGGCCTCTCCCCCAGCTCTCCAGGAGCCACAGTCTGCTGGGGGGCCTTTAGCCGACAGTCCATTGCAACCAGAAACACAGCAATCCCTGGGGACTAAAGAAGAAATGAGGGGCCAGGCAGAGGGCGTAAGAGAGTCCTTGGAGCCTGTACAGCAGGCTGGACATCAGATGGATGCTAAAGCAGACACTGTAAGCCCTGAAGGGGAGGCTGGGGGACAGGCAGAGGCTGAAGGAGCTGTCCCAGGTCCCAGAGAGGATGCTGGGGGACAGGAGGAGAGCATGGACAGTGAAGGGGCAGCCAAAGAACTGCCAGTGGAAACAGTAGAGACCATAGACACTCCAAATGAGGTTGAGGCTCACAGTATTCAACTGGAGAATGATGAGATATGAACTAGAAGACACAGGCTCCTGTCTCTCAGAATCTCAGCACAGAGCAGACACCTGAAGAGTGGGGCGAATATGTTGGGGTAAAAGTCACCCCTGACGTGGGTATGGTGGTGCAAGTAATCCCAGAACTTGGAAGACTACAGCAGAAGGATTGAGAGATCCAGGCTAGCCTAGGTTATATAGCAAGTTGAGGGCTGGCTGGGCTATTCTGTAAGACCCTGTCTTGATGAGGGGGGGGGAAAGCACTCCTATGTCTCCTTTCTGGCCTTCAAAAGGAAGCAGGACTTTCTGTGCAGCTCAGGGAGACTCTAAGCCGAAAGGCAGCTTTCAGGCCCCAACCAACCAATAAAGAACAGAATGAATTTGTCTCCATAGCCATGTGTACTTCACACAGATCCTTTGCCTCAGAACACAGGGGTTTGGGGACTATGCAAGCCTCCTAGAGGGACGGAGACTCAGCTTTCCTGGGGCTTTTGGCCAGGAGTGCTGAGACACACTAGCCACAGCCAGCTGCAACAACCCCGGGAAGAAAGCTCAGTGGCGGCACATGCCTTTAATCCCAGTACTCAGGAGGGAGAGGAAGGAGGATCTCTGTGAGTCCGAGGCCAGCCTAGTCTACAAAGTGAGTTCCAGGGCAGCCAGGGTTGTTATAAAGAGAGGCCCCGTCTCCAAAAACCAAGTCAAAAAAGAAAGCTTAGTCTATCTGGGTGCACAAACACTCCGGAGCTACCCCCTTGACTTAGTGCTCAGACCTGTGCTCCCTGTCGCTCTGACACACTCAGACCCCACACCCCTGTATTGTTTCCCTACTCCTGGTAATAAGCATCCTCCCTCTTTCTTCTCTTTTCTTCCTCCTCCTGAGAACCTTGTACACACCAAGCACCAGGCTGACTTCTTCTTTTTTTTTTTTTTCTTTCCCCAAAACAGGGCTTCTCTGTGTAGCTCTGTTTGGCTGTCCTGGACTCACTTTGTAGACCAGGCTTGCCTCGAACTCAAAGATCTGCCTGCCTCTGCCTCCTAGGTGCTGGAATTACAGGCATGCGCCACCAAGTCCTGCTCAGGCTGACATTTTACTATAGTATTTTATCTGATTTTTATCCTCACAACAATTCTATGGCCACACAAAAACCCACTCCATTGACAGATTTGGGAAGTTGAAGACGATTTTGTTAAGCAATGCACCCTAAGTAGGCACACACCTAATTAAATAACTTATTTTAATTCATGTCTGTGTGACAAGGAAGCCTATGCTCTTGTCCAACTGTCCCAGATCTCATATTAGAACCTGACCCTGACATGTCACCCAGATCTAACCTCCCCAAGAGACAGCAGTGTTCTGTGTCAGGTTATATTTGTGGTTGAAGTACCCACTTGACTGAAGGTAAGCTCTGAGGACTTTCAGATTCCTGGGAAACCCATGGACAAAGGCAGTTTTGAACAAAGACCCATGGACCCTGAAAGCAGGCTCCCTGACACAGTGGTTATCACAGAGTCCACACAGCTTAGGGCCTGTACAGCTTTTTTCTCTTGCTGTGTTCTAGTGGGGAGGAGGGCTGTCCTTCCTGGCCAGGATGAAACTCCTGCAGACAGCTGCTGAGGAGGCTGGAGCATGCCCACTGCTTTAGTCTGTGCAGCCTCTCCTCTAGGTCTAGGTGGGTGGGGTTAACTTGAAGAATGAAGAAGGGGGAAAAAAGATGGAGGACTATAGGCTCAAAGCCTCAGGAATCTCAGCCTCAGTGGTGTGAGTATCAAGAAGGACAAATGAAGCCAGGCATGGTGGCACACACCTGTCATCTCAGCATTAGGGGAGGCAGAGGCAGGCGGGGCTCTGTGACTTCGAGGCCAGCCTGGTCTATAAAGAGAGTCCAGGATAGCCAAGGCTACACAGAGAAACCCTGTCTCAAAACAAAACAACAACAACAAAAGGACAAATGATGCCAGCACAGGGAACTGAAACAGGAGGATTTCAAGTTCACGGCTCTTAGTTAAGGTTTCTATGGCTGTGACAAAACTCTATGACCAAAAAGCAAGTTGGGGAGGAAAGGGTTTACTTGGCTTACACTTGCAGATCATTGGAGGAAGTCAGGACAGGAACTCAAGCAGAGCTGAAACCTGAAGGCAGGAGCTGATGCAGAGGCCAAAGAGGGGTGCTGCTTACTGGCTTGTTCCCCATGGCTTGCTCAGCCCACTTTCTTATAGAACCCAGGACCACCAGCCCAGGGATGCCCCCCCCCCCAACAATAGGCCGGGCCCTCCCCCACTGATCACTAATTGAGAAAATGCCTTACAGCTGGATCTCACGGAAGCATTTTCTCAACTGAGGCTCCTTCCTCTCGGATGGCTCAAGTTGACGCACAAAACAGCCAGTACAATGACCAACCTGGGCCGCACAAGCAGGCCCTATATAAAACAGAAAACCAAACCAAACAAAAACAAACAAACAAAAGCCCACAATAACAAAAACCACCCAAGCAGACAGACAGAGCTGGCTCGGGGTAAGATTTATTTGCTCCGCGTATCTGCTGAGAAGAGATAGAGGTATATAGAAATACAGACACAGGCAGCCTTCCTTCCATGGCCTACACCTGCCCAGGGAACAGGGCAGCTGGATGCCAGTCTGGGTGACGTGGAGAAGGCAATGGCAGGCGACCGTGCCAGCCTCTGCAGTGCTGAGCTGTGACCTCTCACCACACACCTCTCACACGATGCCCTCAAAGCCCTGCAGGCCACACTTCTTGCCAGCCACCTGGCACCCGAATCTCAGGGCCTCCTGCATGCTGTTTCCTGGGGAAGGGACAAGTAGCAGGGTCAGCCCGGTGTTCGGGACAGTGGCAGGCCCAGCCCTGCTCTGCCCGCAGGCCGATGGGCTCACCCTGGGAGAGGCTGAAGATGACAGAGGCATTGAAGGTGTCTCCGGCCCCCAGAGTGTCCACTACTCGGGGCGGTGGGAAAGCATCGGAGTGGAGCAGCTGGCCGTCGGGGCCCAGGGCATCAGCGCCCTTCTCAGCCCAGGCGCAGACGAGCGTCGCCCTGTGAGGCCCACTCAGATCGGTGTCAGTCCACTTCATGCCCCAGACCCCCCGGGCCCCTTCTTGGCCTCCCCACTCACCCTTTCCTCACACGACCGTACAAGCCCCTCAGGGCCTCCGCCGCTGACTGGAACCCCAGGTGCTTGGCCACGTCTTTGCTGACAAACACCTGTGCACAGTGAAAGAGAGACTGGTAGCCACCTCTGAGGAGTCACGACCAACAGCCTGGTGTCACCTCTGAGTTCTAGCACAACTCCAACGCAGTCACAGTCACGTAAGTCCCCAGCATGGCATCTCAGTGTCCCACAGGGACGCACCCTACATTTGTTTAAGCTGTGCAACACACGGCCTTGAGAATCCGCTGTAGCCCTTGGTGTTTTCAGTCTAGGATGAGGGAGCTCAAAATCCAGAAAGAGCCTGGAGCGCCATCTTGGGGTGAAATCAAACCAGGCTGGCTCTCAAGAGTGAGTTGTCTCCTCTGTTCCCCCACACAGCCCCAACCCTTCAGAGTGAGTTTATTCATCTGCAAAATAAGGCTCTTTCCACAGTGGCTTCAACTTAGAGTCCCTACGATAGTTCTGGGGGAGTAGGGCTCAACCTGCCTTATTTTTCATTTTTTTCAATTGTGTACCAAGGCCAACAAACCGCATCTGGACACTGTCCAACTAGCTTTAGCAATGTTAGTGGGATTGTAGCCTAAGTTTCCTTTACACACAGCCCAGTTTAAATTTTCCTTGTACAAGTCTCTCCACTCTCCTCTCATTGCAAAAAACAAAACAAAACAAAACAAACCCACCACCTGCCACCTAAGTGGAAAAAGACTGGGAACTGTTGAGGGGACGGTCTCGTGCACCGTGCATTCGGGTGCTGATTTCTGTGCCCAGAGATCTGGTTGCAGTCTGTGTCATTACTGCTGAAGCCTCTCCTGTCTCAATATTGTGTAAAAATTGTTCTCCATCATCTCTGATTGGTTAATAAAGAGAGGAACAGCCAATAGCTGAGCAGGAGAGAAGAGTTGAGGTGGTACTTCTGACCCCAGTTAGGGGGTTCCAGGGAGAGCAGAGAGAAAGAGAGTCACCATGAAAGAGTCATCATGGAGACGAAGATTGAGAAAGTAGGAGCTTCCAGGGCAGGTAATGGGACATGTGGCTGGGAAGTAGCCAGGTCAGCATAGCTGGGCTAGGACCATACTTTAATTTTACAAGTAACCTCAGAGAACAGATCCATTCCCTTCTTCATTTTACAGAGGGAAAGGCTGAGGAGGGCAAACAAGAAAATGCCCATAGCTAATCTAGCCCTGTCCATCCTTATTCCTATATATTTGCCTGAGAAGGAAAATTCTACTTCTGGGCCACCACAACCCAGCTACCATAAATAACTATTACAACCCGGGAGCTGTGACCTCCTGGGCTGTTATTCAGAACCTGGTAGGAAGGACTAGGGTCCTCCCTAGCTCTTCTAAGAACCAAGTTAGTGGGCTGGAGAGATGGCTCAAAGGTTAAAAGCACTGGCTCTTCCAGAGGTCCTGAGTTCAGTTCCCAGCAACCACATGGTGGCTCACAACCATCTATAGTGAGATCTGGTGCCCTCTTCTGGCCTGCAGGCAGACATGTGGGCAGAACATTGTATACATAATAAATAAATCTGCAACCCCAGTTAGCTAGAGATAGCCAAGAGAAGCTGCAGGGCACTTACCACCTCGCCGTAGCTAAACAGCTGGAAGAGTTCCTCCCGGGTCTTCTCTATCTCCACCGACACCCGGACCCTCTGCGCTGTAGGCTGCTTGGCGTTGTACTGGTCTATCCGCTGCAGCATCTTCACCTGTTCTGATGCATTCCGGCCCTGGGGCAGGATGAGGCAGCTCAGAGGTCAGCTGATAAAAGAGTTCATTCTTTCCTCCCTGATGGAACTCTGGGTAAGGAGGGAGAGGGGCCGGGGGAAGCTGGGCTAGAAGCCCGTCGGAGCTGCATAACTCTAGGATTATCCTGGACTGTGGAGACCTTAGCCTTTTCATGAATGAGACCTACATGCCTATGACCGCAGCACTTAGGGGGCTGAAGCAGGAAGAGTGTGAATTCTGGGCTAACTTGGGCTACAAAGTCAGACTCTAGAAAGGCAGTGGGCAGAAAAAAGAAGCAAGAAAGCAAAAAGCAGGGCATGGTGGTGCAGGCCTCTAACCCCTGTACTTGGGGAGGCAGAGGCAGGCAGATCTCTTGAGTTTGAGGCCAGCCTGGTCTACAGAGCAAGTCCAGGACAGCCAAGGCTACACAGAGAAAAACCAAAACCAAAACCAAAAAAAGAAAGAAAACACAAATAACAGCAACAAATGAGAGAGAGAAAGAGAACAAAGAAGGGAGAGCGAAGACGTGAGAAGGGAAATTGAAGAGGAGATGGAGATAAAGACATTCCTGAAGAAGCAACATTAAGTCAAATGACAAGGCTAAGATTGGAACCCTGGACCTGTCTAGGTTTCCTGTCATCCGGGTCCCAAAGCTTCTCCCTTGGAAAGAAGGTTCTAATTCCCTTTAGGCCCTCTCCTTCCTGTTTCCTCAGAAGTCAGCAGAGGCAGATTCCAGGAGGAAGGTAGCCTGAACACAAAAAAAGGGGGTCTTCGGCCTAGTCCGTCTGTGCCTCTATGCTGCTGTATCTCCCCATCTCTCTGGGCTTCAGTGTCCTCATAAGGAAGGGTGGAGAGGGATAGGGGAGGGCTATTCATCATCCCTATTATACTGCATGGTACAAAGAAATCACAGGAGAGGCTGACCACTCTGAAGGGCCTTGCAGGCTACGCCCCTAGAAACAGGGAAGGGCTTGCCTCAATGTGGATCCACTTGAACCGAGTCAGATCGACCTTCTCGAAGTCCTTAGCAGACACATCTGGCAGGTTCCTACATCCACAAGACGGGAAGGAAAAAAAGGAAGTCAGCGAGGGCCAGGTTCTCTGAAGGTTGGGGACCCTGTGCCTAGTAGCGATACCAGCAGCATGGCAGGAAGCTGGGAAGCGCAGGGTCTCTGATCCTAGGGTGAGGTGTCCTTTTTGAGTTGGGGGCGGAGGGAGGGGGTTACCTATGAATGAAAACAACTGCAATATGTGACAAGAGGCCAGCTCGGTGTTCCTTGGAAACCACACGCCACATGCAGGAGACTACATTTCCCAGAAGGCCCCTCGCTGGGAGCACACAGCCCCCAGCGTGCAATGGCCTCGCGAACTACAAAACCCAAGGCTGCTCCGCAAAGTCCTTCTTTAATCAGATTCTCTTAGTGGGGAGCTTGCCAGTGACAGAACACCCTGTGCTGCATTAGGTCCCCCTCTTTATCCGTAAGGTCAAAGTTGCACTCTGCGGATGAGGAATTTATGTATGTTTGGCGTGGCTAGGTGTGGAGACCCTGTGGACCGGGTCAAGAGTGGATACACGCCTTGGCCGCCCCCCTATGTTCTCTCTGTCGTGCTGTGGAACCTTCCATCCACTTCACTAGTGGCGTGGGCCTTTCTGGGGCTGCTTTCCTTTCGGCACTAAGGGCTGAAAGTCCTTAGTCTCTTGGGACTTCTGCAGTTGGAGATACGTGTCTGAATATGCCTGGCCCCAGGCCAGATGGCAATAAACCTTCCTTTTCCGCACTCCTCCCCCTGCCTGAGACTATCACGTGCCCGTCCTTGATCGGAGTTGCTGCCGATCATCGCTTGCTTAGCAGGTAGATCACAAAGATTGCCTAATCTAAAAGTCATCTCTAGTATGTGACTACCCACTCGCTTTGGAGAGGCCTAAACCTCAGCTCCTGGTGCCATGCTGCAGGCTCAAAACTCTGGGATTGACCTAGGAAGTCTCAGTGGGCCCCTTAGCCCGTCAAGGCTTTCTATGGATTGTTCTCCCATCTCCATACACCCAGACCCAAGCTGTTGATTGACTGATTATGAAACAATCATATCATGAATTACGGTGTTTACAGGCCTGCCTGCCCACCCTTGTGCTGATCAAGGGCAAATTACCAAGCAGGGCAGAGCCAAGACCCCTTCCCACCTCACTTCTCCCCTAATTGAAAACAATTCAAAATTTACCGAACAGTTTGGCATGGGGGGGAGGGTGTCAATTTTTGGTGTAGAGAAGCCATGGATGGACAGCAGGTGGTTTGGCCAGGTGGTGAGACAGGGCACTGATTGGTGGGTTGCGGTAGGGCAAGGCCAAGGGGCCCTTACGTGTCATAGAGTATAATGGTACGGGAGCCATTGGAGTTGTTGACGATGCAGCAAGAGCAAGGGGTGTCTCCCTGGCTCTGCCAGGCCACTTGAGACACATCCACTCCCCTCCGCCTGAAGTCAGCTACCAGGAAGCTTTGGGGGAGGGACCCGAGCCAGGGAGAAGGCAAGGAGACACAGGTTAGCGCTACACATAGTCTAGACCTCCCCCAGGAGTGGGAAAGGCCAACGGGAGCACGTGGGCCTCCGAGAGAAGGGTCCTGTCCTGAGGGTGTGGTGATGGCGGCAGCGGCGGCAGCGGCGGCTGGCAGAGCGGACAGGTGTACAAACCTATAGGCGTGCAGGATGGTGCGGCTACCGCTGGCCTCGTTGACGATGACTGTGGAAGTAGGGATGGACCCCTCAGTCTGAAGGACCGCATATCGTAGGTCCACAGAATGTCGGCGGAGGTCGTCCAGGACAAAACTGCCGGAGTGGGGTAACCCGGAAGGGCAGCTTGGCGAGAGTTTGGGGGACTAGCAGGGAGAGTGTAGGGCCACCAGGGACCCTGAAAGGCAGCAGGGTGAGCAGAGGGAAGGAGGAGGGAACTGGCAATCTCAGTCTTGTCACTGGCAGGGAGACATCAGAGAAGTAGGAGCGAACATTCCAGGTCAGTCTCAGTCCAGTTCACATTGGAAAGCTTTGCCCCACAAGCCTTAAAGCTAGACAGGGGTAGATCTGAGGCTGAGAGCCCAAATCCTGTTTAAACTAAATGCATGTGGGTACTGTGGCCTGGTTCGTGCAAGACCAGGCAGAATTAATAATTAATCACCAATGTGATACTTTGCACCCCTCTCAGCTGCCTTCTGCGTGTTCATCCTCACATTGCTTTCTGGGGTCCCCTCCAATCTTGCCATGGTACCTCATCTTACATTTCCTCTGGTCTGACCAGCCAGAAAATGTCATTGCTTGCGGGGGGGGGGGGGGGCTGTGTGTTGCCATCTTATAAAAGCAATCCAGCTTTTTAATCCATACCCAAACCCTATGGGCAATGACTTGGTACAGTTGTGGGAGGTCCCTAAATATGGGCCTGATCCAGGGTGGTTTCACATACTGCCCTCTGGTTAAAATGAGTCTAGGGACATCACTTCAAGATTAGCCCAGTGGGACAGCAAGGAAGCCGGTCCGCTCCTGCCAGGAAATCCCAGCTAGCAACTGCGTCCAGCAGCCCAGCCTTCCTGGGTTTTCTCACTGTGAGCAGACCTCCCATTCAGTAAGTAGCACCTAAGCTGAACAGGGTGTAGGCACTCCCACAAGGTATCATCCCTTGACCTGACAACTCAAGGGCTCCTTAATAACTCCACCCCAAAGCATTAGAAATTCGGTTTGGTTTGCTAACTGACTTCTCGCACCCACAGTGCCTGGTGTATGAATATTTGCTGAATGCACAGAGAGAATTCTGAAGGGCTCACCCACCAAAATGATTGCTCCATATAGGAGAGTCGACCATCCTAAGGAAGGACCAGGGTCCTGCTTCCACCAAGGAAGGAACTATTTTCCCATCTCCAAGGTCTCTCACTCTATTAGCTTTATCCCAGTTCTCCAAGACTGAGAATTTGGCTGGCAACAACCCCCTCAAACTAGGGTTCAAAAGGCTATTGCGCTTTACAGTCCAGTAGCCTGGCAGTCTGCTCCAGTGCCCACAGTGGGCAAAGTGTGGGCCACACCTCCTGATAAGTGTGCGCTGAGTTGACAGTGCCAGGAGTCAAAGGGCTCTTGGGTCCTTGCAGTAGTTGGCATGGAGAAGGCGTGTGGGTCACTTGTGGACAGCAGCCTCCAGAGCAAATGGGTTTGGGGCCCATGTTAACATGTGACCCCAGGATGTCCTGAGGAGTGTACTCTTAGTACTTACAGTGGAGACCTGAGCAGCGGGCCTAATTCTCAACTGCGGGCCTTCATCCATGGATGATGGATGCCCCTGAGACGGGGAAAGGCACGGCATGTCTCTAACTGCCTTTTACCTCAAACACAGCCAGGACAGGGGACATGGGAAGGGCACAGGCAGAGTCTACAGGAAGCAAGGAAGGGGCTGGTGGGCCGCCTAAGCAGGATCCTCTGCAAGCTGTAGAAATGGACCCCTTACGGGAGTGATGTTAGTCTCTGAACAGCAGAAAACCACCCCAGAAAGATCAAGGAGTCTGGGACTCTCCCACCACCCACCAACTATTCTTCCATCCTGCCCACTCGGGGTTCAGGCAGCTCTCCTCTCCCTACACCCTGAAGGCAAGCATCCCTCTGCTAAGAACTTCCTCCTAAACTTACTCAGCAACATGGCCAGGGGCCAAGGAGCCCATGAAGGCACAGCGGGCTCCAAGCAAGGAAAGGACAGTGCACGAGTTGGATGCGTTGCCTCCACGTTGCCATCTCTGGGACAGGCACCTGTAAAGCACACGGCAAGTCCCTGAAGCCTCAGCTGAATGGATCCTCCACCACCCCTGAGTGGGAGTAGCAGGACCAACCTCAGTCCCCTATGAAGGAGTCTGCAAAACGCAAGAGCCGGGATATGTCTAAGTTTCAGCTCCTGTTCTAAGTGGAGCTGCTGAGGCTCAATCGTGGGAAGGAGCTGAGGGTGGGGTCTGTCCTCACATCTTGGACCGTATTCAAATGTATAGCTGCACCCACCTAGTTTTAGGGAATCAGGAATCTACCTGCTGGGGCCATCTCAATTTGAGGGCTCTCTTAACTCTGGGCCATCCCTTCCTCAGCTGCAATGAGACTTCACAGTGAAACGCTTCAAAGTCATGCTGAAGCATCAAACTCTGGAGAAGTACTCAGTACAAGGCTTCGCCCCACCCCGGAAGGCTCTACTCGGCACGGACTCTGGGAAATGGGAACCATTTCTCTCAGGTCATCTCTGATTACAAACCCCAACTTCTGAGAGTCCTGGGTCAGATAGGGCTGAGATGTCAGGAAGGACTGAGTCCTACTCATTCTTGCTCTTCTGGGAGACTCAACAGAATCCAGAAACGAGGATGCTAAACAGAAACACAGGTCTGCCAAGGCGGGGTACATTCTGAGACCAGAAAAGGAACAAACAAGGGAAGGGGCTCTTACAGAGGAGCATCGGTATCCTATCAGCAGGAAGATAAAGGGCCTCCCCGTTTTCTTAGTCTTTCACTAAGCTCAAGGGAATGGGGTCTTCAGGCTAGCAGAATGTGGTACTGTGGAGCCTGAAATATGCATGTTTTCCTGGAATAAGAGAAAGCCCAGGGCTACAAAGATATGATGGTTCACAACCATCTTTGACTCCAGTTCAGGGCATCCAAAGTCCCCTTCTCACCTCTGTTAGGTGCCAGGTACATACATACACAGAGAATAATACTCATACAAAAATAAATAAATCTGAAATATGGGGCTGGCGAGATGGCTCAGCTGTTAAGAGCACTGGCTATTACTCTTCCAGAAGAGCTGGGTTCAATTCCCAGAACCCACACATCAGCTCAAAACTGTCTGTAACTCCAGTTCCAGGTAGTCTGACACCCGCACACAGACATACACACTAGCAAAACACCAATGCACATAAAATAAAAACAAGTAAACCCTTAAAGGGGAGGGGGGCAGCTGGGCATGGTGGCACAGGCCTATAACCCCAGCACTCTGGGAGGCAGAAGCAGGCTGATCTCTGTGAGTTCAAGGCCAGCCTGGTCTACAAAATGAGTTCAGGACAGCCAAAGCTACACAAAGAAACAAAGTCTTAGGGGGACAGAGAGATGGCTTAGCAGTTAGAAGAACTTGTTGCTCTTGCATAAGACCCAGGTTCCGGGGGCTGGAGAGATGGCTCAGTGGTTAAGAGTTCTGTCTGCTCTTCCAAAGGACATGGGTTCAATTCCCAGCACCCACATGGCAGCCCACAACTGTCTGTAACTCCAGTTTCAAGAGATCTGATACCCTCACACCAATGCATGTAAAAAATAAAAATTAAATAAGTTAAAAAAAAAAAAAAGACTCCCAGGTTCGACTCCCAGAATCCACATTGTGGCTCACAACCATCTGTACTTCTGGTTCCAGGGGATCCAGTGCCCATTTCTGACCTCTTCAGGCATCAGGATTGCATGGGATGCACACACTCACACATGTACAAATAAAACAAATCAATCTTTTAAAGGAGAGAGCCTGCCTAATGTCCCCCCTGAGCACCAGGTTGTAGGGGTGGCTCTGCCTTGGTAAGACTGGGTCTACAAAATTAAACACCCTGTACTCCTTCACCGCCATCCCTGTACCCCCGGCAAGGGCTCTAACTTCTGGCAAACAGAGCAACTCAAAGCAAAGGGTAAACTCCCTGAGACTGGCAGCCACAGAGACAGAACGAAGGGGGGCAGAGGCCAGCTAGAGCAGCACACTGAACTTGCAGACATGAGCTGTAGTCAAGCCACTCTACGTGGCTTGATCAACAGTTTGACCCCTCCAAATCCCCTGCTTCCTCATCCAAGGAAAGGATCTGAATGGTGCTGTCATAGTTCCTGGGTAGGGGGCGGAGCCTGAGACAGCACATGGATAGTAAGTACTACCTGGATCCAAAGCCCAAAGAGCACCAAGCCTCCCCCCTCTGTAAACTCAGTGCTGCCGGTGTGCGAGTGTCTTGCCACAGGTCAGCCTTAAACTTCCTTTCATCCAGTTCTTTGCCGGGACAACTAATATCCAAGATGCAATCTCCATTGCCCAAAGCACTAGACCGAGGGAAGGCCAAGGTTCCACTCCACAGCAATGCCTTCACAGCCTGGCAGCACAACGGAGTGGCCCTTATCAGGGGTGCAGATAAGAACCTTCAAAGGACACTTCAGCTTCCCCCAGACAACAGAGAATGTTCTGAGAACATCCACTAAGATGTTTAGCCATCTTTGTAAGGTAGACTCCTTTTGGCACTTAGTTCCAGGAAAAAGCCTCCTTTGGCTCTTGAGCCAAGTTTCTCCCTATCTAACCCCGCGAGGCTCCAGCTTTGCTTACACTGCCAACCAGCCCTTGAGCTAGGCACGGCTCAAACGCCGGGCTGTTAAATGTTTGTGAGTGATTTAATTGCACATACCCCTCACAGTTACCTACTTCGTGTTTTATTTTAAATTACAAGTGCATAGACTTGGAGTTGGGGGGGGCGGGGACACTGAGGAAAATTTGTCTGGCACCTTATCAGGTGTGTGCCCTTGGGAGGAAAAAAAATAATAATCATTTCAAGCCAACTCTAAGCCGAGGATTCTGATGGTCGGCGCGGTGCTAGGTTGAAATAGGACCCAGTTAACAACGGTACCAGTCAAAGCCTAGGTCTTGACTCAGGCGCAGTGTTTGCTGCACTCTTGTTAATGTCGGAGGCTAAAGGGAGAGTTTAGGACAGCTTGACATAGCAAGACCCCGGCAAAACAAAACCTCGGGTCTTATTCTTAATCCAGCCTCACGTCTTCACGCCTGCGGAGAACCCCTAGGCCTCCTGGGCAGAGAACACCCACACTCTAGGCTGGACTCACGCCTCACTGCATGGGGAGGGGGACAGGCACAAAGACAGGACGACAGCGGCGCTGGGGTCTCCGAGGGGCCTGGGCGCCCCTACCTGCGATCCGTGTCCTCCTCTGGGTATTTGTCCACCACATTGATGATGTCCAGCACCACCAGCCCCACGCACAGGATCTGCTTCTCTTCCATGAGGCTGCTCCCCAAGCTTCCTAACCCGCAGGCGGAGGGGATTCCTGCTGGACTCTGCTTTTCATCTACTGGAGGACAGCGTCCCAGCCTCTCAGGGGCTACCCTGGCTCCTCCTCCGCGTGCGGAGCTCCTCCTGCAGCCGCGAGGGGTTAACCGGTCAGGCCAATGGTAGAACCTCTCACTTCTCCGCCTCAGTTGTCAGAATGAGGCGGGCCAGGCGATCCCGCTAATGCAAAGCGAAAGCGCACTACTAACGACGCGTCGCCCCTGCGGTCCCTCTGCGCCTGCTACCCTGCAGACCCTGGACCACCCGGACTAGCTCGGTCTGCCAACAGAGAGCCCTCCTCCGTAGGCGGAGCACCGAAGCACACGCTCGCCCCCCAACCCCCGCCCCTGGCCCACCCTTCCCTGTCGAGGCCCCGCCCCCTCCAGCTTAGTGCGTGTCACGTGACGGGGACCGCTGCCAGACTGCGAGGTGGTTCTGGCCCAGCGGCCCCTGGCGGTCGCTGGGGAACTGGCGGCCGCGCCGCTGAGACCCCGCCTGCAGGCCCCCTTAGCTGGGAGCGCACCTCGACAGCAGGAGCCGAGGTTCCCTACCCTTGAGCATGTACCGGCGCAGAATAGCTATGCTTTGCAGGGAAAAACAAAACAAAACCAAAAAAACCCAAGTGTCTTTATTCCTGAATAGTTTAGTACGGTGGTGTGGGCTCGGGAAAGCCCTGGACCCCGAGGATTGAGGAAGCAAAGGGTGTAAGGGTCGGTTCCTCTTCCGCAGCCCGGGCCCTGGACAGGGCTCTGGTGGGGACGGCAGTAAGGTCAAAAGTCAAGAGGAGACGCCTAGGTCCCGGGGACCACGGTGTCCCGGCGTGCGCAGTGGCCTCTCTGGATGCATGAACTGCAGCGGGGCGTGGTCTCCGGACTCGCCCCAGCCTTGCTGGGGAGCCGCCATCCAAGAGGGCTCTGCAGTCCCTGTAGGTAACTTTGGTGGTTGGGCTGACCCCGTCTACACCTGTTCGAGCTCTGTGTCCTCGTAGAGCAGGGCTCCGCTGAAGATGGTGAGTGGCTCCTCCGAGTGTGCCAGCTGCCCCATGACCAGGTCGATGCAGACCGTGTCTCCGACCTGCAGCGGCAGGATGAGGCTGAAGACGCCCAGAGCGCCGGGGCTGGGCTGACTTTCAGCCACAGGCTTATTCTCCAGTCCCTCTGGCTCGTAGCCTCCCGAGTCTATGCGAGCCACGCCCAGGTTGGAGCGGGACAGTACTGCCTCCACTTTCTCGTGCCGGTGTCCAGTTAGTACAGCGCTCAGCAAGTAGCGTCCGGCCAGTGGCGCGGTGAATACACCTGGGAACAAGGATGACAGGAGGGGAGATGGTGGCTGGGACAAGGAAGGTCCCTCAGAGACTGGGTGCAACACTCCTGGACCGTGGAGAGGCCCACCCGTCCTTTCGCTGCTTTCCCCTAGACTGCATACTGTAGGGAAGCTGTTGCGTCTCACGCAGCGGCTGCAGGGTATGATCTTTATTGGAGTCCGTCCCCATAAGATCTCCTCGCCCCACTCTCTCCTTGCCCAACTGTGGTGAGAAGGCATGGAGAGAGTAGAGGGCTTTCTAATTACAAAATGAAGAGACGGGCTTTTCTGCAGAGGCGTGAATGAGGCGTTAGCACCGCCCAGCCTGACCCACTTCCTGGACTGCTCAACCCAGCCCTCCTAGGTTACCTGTCTCTGGGTCATAGTAGCCTCCATCGTTGAGCAGGACTCTGTCGAAGGGGACCGTGCCAGGTTCTGACCGAGGCAAACTCAGGGCAGCTGAAAATGCCACCCTAGGTACGGGGGCTGCTGGTGCTCCCTCCACTCCTGAAGAGGCATGGAGTGAGTGCTGGTTAGAATGGATGCTCCCAAACCCCAGCTTCCACCCCCAGGCTGCCTGAGGAGTATCCTGCTCTAGGCCCAAGCTCGCTTCCCCTTCCAGAGTCTAATGAGAACTTACCCTGTTCACCTTGAGGACCTGTGGGAAGAAAGTTGGACAACAGTGAGTAGGGCATCTCTTCCTATACCACTCAGCAAAGGTCTGCTGTCTTGCAGTGCTCTGGGTGTTAGGAGTGTTTCTGAGCAGCAATGGGGTGCCAGGAAAAACACAAGTAGGGTCCAATCTGTGCAGCTGCTGGGCCATAGCCTTAGCCTTGAGCTTGTCATACCCCCAATGGCCCTTGTGGGCCAGGCATTAATCTGCAAGATGGCAGGGAGACCAAAATGCCCAAGAGCCAAATGGCCATCTCGGCTCCTAGTCACTTTCTTCTCTTTTCACTGCTAGACTTTGGGAGCCTCCATTTCCTTACCCTTTTCCACGTCTCAGTCTAGCTCAGTGTGGAATTTTATGCCAGGAGAGGGGACACCCTGGCTGCAGCAAGGATCTCATCCAACATACCTGGTAACCCGATGGGCCCCCTTTGTCCATCTTTGCCAGGAGGTCCTGGAGGTCCCGCAGGGCCTGGAGGTCCCTGTAGCCCAGGAGGCCCAGGGAGCCCAGCCTCCCCTGAAGGTCCTATGGTAACAAAACCAAAACCAAGATGAAGATTTGTAAAGGGAGCTTCTAAGGGACAGGGAAGGTGGTGGCTCCATGGGGAGGGAGATGGGCGGAACAGGTGGGCTTAGAGGGCTGATGGACACATGGGTCCCTTGTACTGCGGCAAGGTACCTGGCCGCCAGAGCCACACTCCAGCGCAAGCCATATCCAAGCTCCACTCAAAGGCCCATCTAAGCCACCAGAGGGAGGGCAGGGAGCTACACCCTGGCATCCTCTCTGCAGACACACTTCAATGCCCCCTGAGGAGCAGTAGGGGCTACAGCTGGGGCAGAGCAAGGAGGTGGATGAAAACAGTCTTCCTTGCTGGCTGTTGTAGAGAGGAAGGGAATAACACGGGGCTCGATGAGGGATTTCCCCCCTCGCTCCTTCTGTTCTCACCAGTGAAGTCCTTCAGGCTGAGCTGCTGTAGACGGTCTTCCAGGAGCAGCAGGGAACTGTTGAGGGCACCAAGCCGCCTGCCCAGGCCTGCCTGGGACCCCAGCAGCTTCTCTAGCAGCGCGGCCTGCGTCACGCTGGTGCTGTTGCCTTCCCGCAGCGCAGCCCAGAGCCCAGCCACATGCTTGGAAAGGCCTTCACGCAGGCCTTGGAGTCCCCCTGCCACAGTGTCCAGTCGCTCGCAGACTCCCTCGAGACGGCCTAATCGGCCCTCTAAGCTGGGGCACTGGCCGGCCTGTGCCTGGCCCTCCTCCAGGCCCCGGAAGCGCTCCTCGCTCTCTGTCATGTGCTCCGTGGCTTCCTGCTGTAGCCTGTTGATCTCCGAGATGATGCTGTCCTTGGTGGCCCCCAGGTCAGCCAGGTCAGCACCCTGGCCCTCCACAGTGGTCTGGAGTTCATGCAGGGAGTCATTCAGGGAGCTGAAGGTGAGAATGACCTCAGAGAGTTCTCCTTGAAGCGCCTGGAGTGCTGAGCCCGAACTGCCCCCAAACACACTGAAACCGTCCAGAGGCCCTCGGCTTGGCCCCCCAACACCTGGACCAGCTCCAGGTCCGCGTGGAGGTAAGAGTGGGCAGGAGCAACGTTCCACGCCATCCCGAAGGCGGCCCAGCTCCTCCTGGACACCACCGCAGGCTCCACAGCCCTCGTCCCCGCGGGCTTGCAGCAGACCCTCCAGCTGACTCAGCTGGGCTGCTGTAAGATTGAGGCGCAGGGAGAGCTCCGTGGCCATGCGCTCCTGCGCATCCATGCGCTCCTGAAGGCGGCCCAGGAGCCCTTGCAATCCCTCCAGCACGGCCTGCTGGGCTTCCCCTGCCGCTCCCACTTTGTGCAAGCCTGAGCCTACGAGCCGTAACTGGCCCTCGCTGTCCAGCACCCTGCGCTCCAAGGCACTGAGGATCTCACTGACCTGAGAATCCTGTTCCCCGGGTCCGCCCAAGCAGATCTGTCCACAAGCCTGTACAGCCCCCGCCACCTGCTCCTCCAGCACATCTAGGCGGCCGCCCAGCTCTCTGCTCACATTGGCCAGTAGCCCCTCCAGCTTTTCTAGCCGTCCTGGAGCAGCAGGCAACCAGCGGCCCAACCTGCCCGGTCCTCCAGGCCAGTCCTTCTCTTGCTCCTCTGAGGGGCCTAGGGTAGAGTTGAAGCGCTCCTCCAGGCGAGAAAGGCGGGAGACCAAGCTGTTGTAGCCTGGGGGGTGGCCCCCCTGTCCAGCTGCTCCCCCCAGCTCAGAACCTCTGCGTCCACTCAGCACCGTCACCGAGCCGGCCACCACATCCAGCCTCCGCTCCAGCTCCGACAGTCGCCGACTCAGCTCTGGGGGGCAGCATTCCTGAGGGGGTCTCCTGGCCATGGCGGGTCCCATGAGCTGCTGCTGCCGCTCCTCCACGGAGGAGAGCAGCTTCTCCAGCGTTCGCAGCCGCTCCCTATCCTCTTGCTGCTGCTGGCGGAAGCCGTCCAGTCCTGCCAGGCACACTGAGCAGGACTCCTGCAGCTGCCGCTCCAGCTGCCTTAACAGTTCCTCACTGGGGCCAGAAGGAACTGGGACAGGGGCCTGGGCCCTGCCGCCCCCGCCAGTGCGTCCATTGTGATGGTTGTTAAGGTGGCCTAGCTCCTGGTCATGGGTGGAGACACGGTTGTCCAGGAGCTGCAGCTGCTGCTGGATCTCATTGAGGGTTTCGTGCACACCCGGGCGGGCAGCTGCGTCTGCCGGCTGCTGCCTCCCATTGAAGGCTGTCTCCACAGCCCTCTGTACATCTTCTGCCAGGCGCCCGTTCATTCCCTGCAGGACACCTCGAAGGCCTTGCAGCTCTTTGGTCAGGCTCTTTACCTGTTGCTCTAGCTGCTGCACCTTCTCTGACTCACCAGGACCTGGAGAGAGAAAAAGGCAGATGCCTGAGGGGCTGGATCACAGAGCTCAGGATCTAAGGCCCAGGCCCTGCTTACCCATCCCAGGTCCATCAAGAGTCAAGGGTCATCTGGCTCTCTTTTGGATGATTTCAGCAAGAGAAAAAAAAAAAAAAGGAAAAGAAATAAAACACCATTCACTGAATGCCCTTAAGCTAGATTTGAACCATAGCTCTTAAAACTTTTCTACTGATTCTCTTGGCATTTAATGGCACAGGAAACAGAATCAGAGAAATTAGGCAAGTAGTTCCAGAGTATAAGTTTAACAAGTGGCCATGTCAAGTTTCAAATCTAGATCATCCGGCCACCAAACTCACATCTTTTCCTCAGGACCTCTTGACTTCTTGGAAACCATTTCCTTATCTAGGAAATGAGAATGACACCATGTGTCCTTCCTCTCAAGGCTGTCAAATGATTCAAAATGGGAATGTGGGAAAGTACTTCACATACCAATGTAGCAATGACTGGGCACTTCCCTATAGCATCACAGGGACAAACAAAGGCTCTTGCAGCAAGCCTGCTAGGGTGCTGGCTGGCTGGCCAGTCAGCCAGAAGTTCCTGTTTCCATAATTATAGTTCAGTTATCTCTTTGGCAGGAAAAGAGCCTGCATCCGGTGTGCTTAGCCTAACACATACACACAGAAGGAAAGACAACGCAACAGGGGCTATTGCATTCTGGGACCTGCAGTCTCCAGGGGACAGGGAGGGACCTGGGACCTGTAGTCAGGTGCAATGCATGCTAGGATTTGTAGTCTTAACTGTCTTCCCTGAGGACAGAGCTTCTCAAAGGAATTCTCTGCTTCTCCCACAGCCATTCCCGACTAGGACCTTGGCCACATGAGGGCGTATGTGAGCAAATTTGCTCTAGATTTTCAGTTCTTTTGAATCAATCTCCCCGCACCCCCTCCCCCCAACATCCCGATACATTCAAATCATGCAAGCATGCACACATGCATAATCTTAAGGATGTCATCACCACCGTTTTGCCCACCTTTTCCCCAATTTAGAGCGCAGAGGTTTTCCTCCACAGCCGGGGCCCCACATTTTCCTCTCGGGGCCTCCCCATCTCTAGCAACTTGCAGACTCACCTTCTCCTCCTAGTCCACTGAGGTGGCTGCCGGCACTGGAACCAGATAGGTTGGGCCGCGCAGGCCTGGGCCGGGGGTGTGGTGTGGAGGGTGCGGGGCCCAGAACAGAAGCAGGGCCCTCTCCACAGTCATCACCCCCATACCCCTGACAGCACCGCCACTCCATGTCTGTCACTGTCTTGTAGGCCACCCGGTAGCGAGGGCGAAGGAAGCTCCGGTACCTGGCCAGAGGAAAGGAAGGTTTTGTATTCTGTCGGTCACCCAGTACTTCAGGCTGGGTCTCCCTCTCTGGCTAGTAAGTTGCCTTTCTCAGTTGACAGCTATCAGTTTTCTAGCCAAGGGCTAAATCCCAGCTCTTCCTCCCCTTGCCCTGTGCTGGAACCCTGAGCTAATAATCTCTTTGAGGCTGACCTGTCCAATAGAAGACCTCAAGGCTGGAGTCAGGGGGAGTATGCCTGTAGCAGTCCAGCCAAGCCTGAACCCGGCCATTTTCTCAAAATGGTTCTGACTGAAGTCTTGCCCTTCCCTTGCTCTCGGCTTCCCACAAACTCCCTAAGTGGCCACCAGCCGTCTGCCCTTGGCCAGCTCCTACTAAGTACCCAATCCCCTGGATTTGGGGGCTCACATGATACTTCGGGGGCACTGGGGCTGGCCCCAGCCACAGGGTTGATAGTCTGGCTTGACAAAGGTCTCCACTCCATCCTCAAGGACACAGCTCACCGTCCGAGTCACCACATAGGCACACCAGTTCCTGTAGGCACAACCCTACCTGGGCCAAGGGACCAAAGACACAAGCCCCAAGTGGGCCCAGAGGCTGAAGGAGGGTCAAAAGATGAAGGGGCCTTGAGGACCAGTTGAAAGTTAGGGCTTTTGCAGGGACAGATGACCCCCCCCCCACACACACACCCTCCTCACATACACACACTTCCTTGTGTCACACAGCAGATAAAGACTTTTCAAGACAGGGAGGACATAATACAAAACACACACAAAGAGAAGTCAGTCCTCATGACTGTGGGGTCCTGGGGCGCCCTAGAAGTCACCATCCCTAGTGTCCTTCTTTGGGCCTGTCTCGAGGCCCCGCTGTGTAAGTCCACCAACCGGGTTCTTCCCTGCACATGGTGTTTCCACCCACCCTCCAGGAGGAGAGCCGGGGAAGGCAGATGTCTGGCCTCTGGTTAAGCAGAAACTAAGCCACTGATGGGCCTTGTCCCCCTGGGGCTTGCGGTGCTGCACTCTTGGCCCCATTCACACTGGCTTCCAGTTTGTGGGCTGCTGAAGAGCCAGAGGGAACAGAGCAGCAGGACTGTCATAATTAAACTTTAGTGGACAGGGCCAAGGAAGCCCTAGAGAAAGACAAAAGGTCTCCCTGATCCAGGGCTGGCTGGTACACAGCTGGCAGCTGGCAGGAAGGTCTGGTCCGTGCCCCTCTCTGTAGTTGCCCTGGGCACCCAACTGCAGGCCTCCATAGAGAAGGGGTGAGAGCTGGTTCCCCTTAGACCGCCAAAGCCCTGGAAAAAGTCCCTCTGAAAGGTGCATATGAGCGGGCCACTGATGGATGGGTGTTCTCGCTGTCTTCATTGCACTAGGCCTGTTGCCCACCTTCTAAGGACTTCCCCAAGCACAGCCCTAGCTGAGATACAGGCTCTTACCTGTGGCGGCTGGCAGGCCGTGGTGAGTTCTGGGCCTGGGGTCCGCCAGGACTGAGGCCCCCACTGCCCCCTGTGTACAGGCTGTAACCCCGAGGAGGGTAGCTGGCAGCCTCCGTGGCTACAGTCAGCAGACAGCAGAGATAGCAGCTCCAGATGGCGCTGGGGGCCATGGTGAGGTGTCCCTTGCCGCCCTTAGAGACACATCCCGTCCTGGTCCTGGCCAGTGATATATACCCGCGCCTCCGGTGGGGGGGGGGTGCAGCTGATCAGGGGACAGTTTGCTAAGCCAGTTCTGTCCCTAGCTTCCTGCTTGCAGCCCCCAGCTGCACGCCTCCTCCTTGGCTGCTGGGCCTGACCCCTCTCTCCCCCTCCTCTTTCCTCCTCAGGCTCCTGTCTGTCCCTCCCTCAGTTCCTTCCGCTCTCCTCTTCTGCACTTCTGAGGGGAGTCTGTTCTCTGGGCCCCCTGGCCTCCTGTGCCTGGTCCCTGCCCCTCTCAGAGGCTGCTTCCTCAGCCTCCACCCCCTGGCTCCAGCTAGCCCTCTTCTGGTCTCCCTGTTCTGTTCCCTGGTGACTGGAGCCTGAAGATGACAGAGCTTTGCCCCTGTGGCTGTTGAAAGGCACAAGAGTGACCATGGGCGGGCCAGCCTCCTCCCTCCCTCCCTTTTCTACCCTCCCTTCCCCCTGTCTGGCTGGCGGTCCAGCTTCCCCCTTCCTCCCCCACCTCTCCAACCATCGTGCGCCACATCTGCTTCTTGTTAACTCCGGGAAAGAGGGGGGGAAAAAAAGGAAAAACAGAGAAATGTGGAGTTGCCGCCGGGCTTGAGGCCAGCCTCTCAGACAGGCCACATGGAGCTGGGGCCAAATCTGGATAGGAGGCCCAGGGCTGGTGGCTAGGACCAGGAACCATTGCCAGAGTCCCAGATCCCCTGGGTCGGTCAGAACAGGACCCTTGAGAAGATGAAGAGAGAGGAGAGAGAGCCCCAAGGACAGAAGGAAGGCAAGACTGTACAGGGGATAGCATATGCGAGGGCTCAGCCCTCATCACCACTGGGTCCCGCTACCTCCTTTTAGAAGCTCACAGTGGAAGAGTAATTCATTTGTCTGAGGTGACACAGCAAGTCAATGACATGGCTGAGATTAGACTCTAAATGACTCTAGTGACTCAGGAAGCCAGGGAGGAAAAAGAAAAGTACTCCATGGAGACAGATGGGAAATCCAAGAGAGAGAGGGAAAAAGAGAGAGGGAGAGAGAGGGAGAGAGACGAGTGAGAGAGGGGAAGGAATCAGAAAACAAAGAGCTGTCTTTTCTTAAACAATGAAGGAGAATCTCCTTCCTGGCCATCATTGCTGAAGGTTAGGCTATAACCAGGAGGGGTGATAAGGGTGATGATGGAGGTAAGACTTAGTTGCTTTCTTGTCTGGAGTCCAGTCACCTTTCTGTAGCCTGCAGAGAGTCTTCAGCTTAACCCGAAGGCTTACCTGAAAGTGTGTGTGGTGTGTGTGTGTGTGTGTTGGGGGGAGGGGAGGTCCACAGGGCCTCACCCATTGAGTCCTGCTGCCTCCTGTTAGTGGCCCTCAATGGGAAAGAAATTAATCTGCCTGCTTCCTCTTGCCTTGTGTTCTCCACATTATGTCCTGGACCCGCATCTTTCAGGGACATTAGAAGAGGGAAGCTGAAGTACCAGACAGACAGAGGCTCCAAAAGGCTGCTGTGTGCCAGGCATTAGAAAGGCTCTGGAGTTGCAAAGGCAAGTCTAAAACTCTGTCACTGTCAATTAAGGAACAACTCAGGCTGTTGGGGAATGAAGCAGGGCCCCCAGACAGAGAACCACAAAAGCAGGACGGACAGACCAATTGCCAAGAGGCCAGGACAAAGGGATGATGTGTTCTGGGGGGCGGGGGTTAGAACAGCTGGCTGCTGGGGGTAGCAGGAAAAGCTGCTGGAAAAGGCAGAGCTTGAACATCATGTGGCAGGATAGGAGAAGTAAAGGACAGAGGCGAGGGAAGGGCAGAGATTCCAGGCTCAGGGAATTTGGTCTGCCTCAGTTTCTTCCTCAAACACAGGGATAATATAACATCTTCCATCTTAGGTCTTTGTTGTTTAATACAAATACATTTCAGAATAGCGCCTAGAATATGGTCAAGGCTTAGACTATGTTAATTCTTTTTTTATTCTTATGTTTTGAGTCAAGATCTTGCTATGTACGTAGCCCAGGCTGGTCTGAAACTTGTGGGAATCCTCCTGCCTCAGCTCTTGAGTGCTGACATTATTATACTCAGCATCTGTTAGCTATTAATTGTCAGGAAGGAGCAGGGCAGAAGTCAAGAGAGGTAGATTATGGGCCAGTGAGAGAGAGGCTTCCCTGACTGGTAAAGCCACTTGGAATCAGTAAGAACAAGGAACCCAGAGGGAGGTTATAAGGACTTTAATCTCAATTTCTGGAGCCTGCAACTCTGACTATATTCCATAACCACCCCTGGAAGTCTGTTTGCTCTTGAGGACCTCTTCCAAATTCTACATTGTAAAGCAATTCAGAGGATCGGTGCTGATGATGATGAGCATGGACAGAAAGGAAAGGTTATGCCTGCTCAGTGACCAAAGAAAAAAGGGAACACCACAGAAAATTTCAGAGCTTGAGCTCAAATGAGGAGATTGGAAAGAGTAGGTCTAGAGGGAAGAAAGGCTATTTTGGTCTGAAGATACTGGGGGAAAAAGAGAGTAATACATTCTAGTAGAGATAACTGTCTATAAAAAAAGGTTAAAATATAGCTGGTCACAGTGGCCCAGGCCTTTAATCAAAGGGCTCTGGAGGCAGAGGCAGGCAGATCTCTGTGAGTTCGAGGCCAGCCTGGTCTACAAAGGAGTTCTGGATAGCCAAGGAGACACAGAGAAACTTTGTCTCAAAAAAGCAAAAACAAATAAAAAACCAAAGCATGCAGACCAGGTATCCTGGGAACAATTTACAGAGTGCTAATTGGAAGCCACACAAATATACGAATAAATGTCACCAACTCCTCTCTGTGACTCAGTGACCTGCCTCTGCTCCTGAGAGCCATGGACCTAGAATATGACCTTGATGGCTAGAGGAAATGCTGATTCAAGTCAAGGTGGTGACTAAGCATAGAAACTAAACGTCAGAACCGATAGAAAGAGCAACGTGATTGCTCTTTAGGGGTCTGGAGACCAGCACACCGGCAAACCCAAAGGAAGCATCCACAGGCAGTCCTGATGTCAGGGGCCCACCTGTAGAAGGTGGGAGCTTTGTCTCTGGGTCTTTGCATCAACTGTAGGCCCTGGCCCTGACAGAAACCAACCCATTTCCCTTCCAGATTGCTCTGGATGCCACTATGAGTTTTCTATTCTTCTTTTCTTCCATCAGGGAGCCACTGACAACATTAAAAAAAAATTAACCTAGCCATCTTGTTACTGTCTGGTTGCCACATAGCCCCTCTCCTGCTCTCTGGAGTTAGAAATTCTGTTGTACAGTTTAAATGTGTCAAGTAACAAAACGCTGGCTTTGAAAAGTAATCGCAGTAGGTTGCATTTCAGTTAACCTTCTACTTAGGAGCCAAGACCTAGGCTCTGACATGAATTTGTGCGTTTGTGAAATCTCCAACTCATCATTCACTGGCAATGAACATTCTCATTGCTGGCCTCAGGGTGAGCAAGCAGGCTGCAATGGCAACCAGGGCCAGATAGGCTGCAGTAGTGCTGGCCATGGTGTCAGCGGCATTGCTGTGGTGATATTGGCAGGTAGCCACAAGGTTTCCAAAGTAACTGGCTGGAACTTCTCACAAAAAAAATCCTAAGTCCCTATAGTAAGACAGAGTCTATTTTATAACATCTGTAAGGTGGGGGATTTCCGATGAAATCCTGTGCCTGAGGGAAATCTTGACCGTAGTAGGCATTAATTTATTCGGCTATCACTGACTTAGCAAGGAGCTCAAGTTCCCAGAGCCAGGATAGCAGGGTGCTCCAGAAATAAGGAACATTTTATATCTAAGGCCTTCTGTTAAAGGATTAAATATTGGGAGGAAAAAGGGGGAGTCATGTGAATTGGGCCTTGTATCATGGGCCTTGTATCATGCCAAAACTGATGGAAATTCAAGCTCATGAGAAAACCTAAGCCAAACTCCATGGCACTTTTTTTTCTTGCCTTCTAGGCCTTTTTCCAGATATAATATTTTAGGAGCTGACTACCCTGGGACACAGGACCAGCTTCTCTCCTTTCCCAAGTCTATGGCTTTCTCACTCGTAAACCTGATCCTAAACCTCAGGTCCTGTCCTTGCTCAAGCCAGTAATGCCAGTCCTGGGAAGGCAAAGGCAGGAGAATCCCGAGTTTGAAGCCAGCCTGGGCTATGTAATGGAATCTTATTTAAATTGCAAAACCCAGTAAAACCATCATATTAATTAGAGATCAAACTCTGTAAGTGCCTTCCTACTACTTTCCCCAAATCCTGGCAGGATGAGGTTTTGTCTGTCTCACTTCCCACACACTTTTCCGCCTGGGATTTTTAATCAAGCTTTGTCATTTCTCAGCTGAGTCTAGTTCAACCCTGAGACCAGTTTTTATTTCAGTTCCTTCAGGCACTAGGCCAAATGAGCCATTGAAGGCTGATAAAGATTCATTGACCTAGGCACAGGAAGGGAAAGGGAGGTGAAGGCCATTTCTGGGTAGTTCTAAAATAAATCTTTTCCCGTTTGTCCCTGACCTTTTGGACAAACTCCTGAGTCTACCTACTATGGGGGAGGGTCGGAAGAACAGGTGACATTGTCCTTAGCCAGCTGTAGGGCCTTGGTTAGGTTGCCTTCTGGGTCTATTTCCCTCTTTACCAATAAATAAATAAAACGACAATAGCATATCACGGAGGTGCGTTTCAGTTGTGGCTTTCTAGGATACTATGAACATTGCTCAGCTGGTTTGAAAGCTGAAGCACTTTCCCAGGCTTTCTCTCATCATCTGCAACCTAGAAGCACAGTTTCTTTTAAAATTATAGTCTATTTTTGATTCAATTGCACACCTAAGTGCTTGGACTTGGATCTGCTCCAACTTTCCAGGAGACATGAAGCATGATAATGTGTAATCCTAAAATCAAGACATCCTTCTCTCGGGGCGGAGCTGGGGACACCACCAACTGATGGAGGAGTGCCTAGGGAAAACACGTCTGGGTTTTCATCCGTGTCGTGTGGAGGGAACGTAGGCCTGGGATTTCTAAATATGAAACTTCTGGGAAACAGTGGGCGGGGCTAGGATGAGAGTGGAAGAGGGCGTGGAGAGCTATAAAGTAACTACTGAAGGCAAGTATTGAATTTAGGAGCAAACTGGACACAAACTGCTAATTGTCTGAGACCAGAGAAATCGACATTGGAACAGTGCAAGCCCAGCTCACTGTGCACACAGGAGGCAATGTGGTCCCCTGTCCCAGCTGTTCCAGCCCTATAGCAGCTCCTGTAGAGTTTTCTTTGGCTCAGAGAAGCAGAGGCCTCCCCTGAGTCCCGGGGCCCCCCTCTACCGCAAAGCAACTGGCTTCCATTATCCCTGACAGCTCCAGAGCAATCGCCCAGCCCCCCGGCCCTGTCTGGCTCCACATCGTTCCCTTTTATGGTGAAGCTGAGGAGAAAGCGAGAAGGGGGGAACCAGTTTCTAGCTGGATAGAGGGTTGTAGAGATTCAGGGTGCTGCTCCCCTCACCAGTGACCCTCAGATGTCTCCATGTCAGTTGCAGACAACTCTCTTCGCCACAAACCCACGACCCCTTTGGGCTTGTCTCAGCCCTTCCTTTCCTAACCCCTCCTTCACATCCGGGGGGTGATTTCCCACTTGGCCGAGGTCCCACGTTTGGTTTTTGATTATGAGAGTGTCCACCCATTCCGACGCCCACCTCCAGGAGTGGGATGGAGGCAGGGAGCCGGCCTGAGACTGGCACTGGTGAAGCAGTTACTATCCTCCTGTTTGGTAGGACGTGGTTTCAGAAAGACTAGCACCCGTGAAAGCACCAGCATCCTCCGTCCGGTCCCCATTCTGCTCTACCTTCCACTCCATCCCCACCGCCAACGAGCCTGGGAGGAGACCCGGAGGGCAGGACCCAAAGGAAGCACCTGGCTGGGTCGGGCAGGGAAGCGAAGGGTGGGCAGTGTGTAGGAAAGTAGGTTGGAGGCTACAGGTCAGGTCCAGGCTCCCGCCCGCCGCATCCTCGCCCTAGCCCACTCCTCCGCTCCAGGGAGGGTACCAGCACGGCTTCACTGGCTAACCGCGGCCCCCGCCGCGCCAGCTGCCGCCAGCTGCGGCCAGCTGCGCGCTCCCAGCCCCTGCCCCGCCCGCCCCCCGCGGCTGGGCGGCTCCCCGAGGCTCCGCCCCAGACCCACTCCGTGTGCGCGCGCCGCCGGAGCAGACGAGCGAGCGGGGTAGAGAGGCCGGAAGTGCCTCGTTCTTCAGCTGGCACTACGCAGTTCCGGCTCCTGAAGCTTGTGCGGCGGTAGCGGCGGAGCCTAGTGGAGCTGCTCAGGTGAGAGGCTCGCGGGCTCCGTCTCACAGGCGAGTCCGGCGGAGGCTGCACCGTGGGGACGAGGCTCTGGCCTGGTGAGGGCAAGGAGCGGGGGAAACGAGCCTCAGACCTTCCCCTTGTCCGCAGGATGATCACGGACGTGCAGCTCGCCATCTTCGCCAACATGCTGGGCGTGTCGCTTTTCTTGCTCGTGGTTCTCTACCACTACGTGGCAGTCAACAATCCCAAGAAGCAGGAATGAAAGTGGCGCTCTTTCTGCCCCAGGTAACGTTCGGGGCAGTAGCGTCCAGGCCCTGGAGAGCTGAGTGGTGAGGCTGCGCTAGGGCCTGCAGGCTTTGGAACTTCCAAGTTAGAAAGTATAGCTTGAGCTAAGCTTGGTAGTCCAGAACTGGGCCCCTTTTTCCGCACTGTGTATACTGCCTTGAAATATTCTGCTGCTTCTCCTATTTTTCCTACTAGAATGAGGATGGGTTTCCCGAGCCTCCTCAGTCTCCATTTTGAGGTTCTCAGTAGACAGAGACCCAAGTTATAGGGATGGTTGCAAGGAGGTGCTGACACCAGTAAAAACAAAGGCAGTAACTGTGCCATCCAAGTATGGGGGATCAGGCCTTTAGTAGCCCCACTTTCCCACAGAGCCTGAGGTGTTATCTAGGTAGATTTGGGGAAGGAGCATGGTAGTATTTCCATGTTTTGAGGCCAAGGACGTTGTTTTACGAGTTAACTATAAATAAAAGCCAGAGAGAAAAAAGGGAGGGGTACAGTCTGGAAAGCAAGCGCACTTAAAAAATGTGAAGGGAAACGGGCTAGGTGGGGGTTGGCTTCTGAAGGTTTCCCCCCTCCCCCGCCAGGAAAGCTGCAGCATCTTCCTTACTTGGGTCTTTCCCCTTTTTTCTAGGGTTCCAGGACATAGTCTGAGGCAAGATGAAGGGTGTGAGGGACCTTCACACTTCACTTCATCTCTCCTACCCATCACAGCATACAAAGCAACTACACCTGGATTTTTCCAAACAACTTTTATTTCCTCAAAGTCTTCCTTAATCCTATGGAACAAGAAGCTGCCACTGAATAGGGCCCAGTATAGGGGCTACTTTCTCTTCTACTCCCTCCCCCCAATACAAAAATATAGATATATATTTTTTGTGGTCCCAAAATCTTGTGCTGTGAAGGGAGGGAATGGGGTGGCGGGTTCCTGTTTTGTTCTGTCTCAGGGTGATGTTCTGCAAGGCCTCAGACACTGTGGCCGATATTCCAAGCAGCTATGGTTGTCACATGGTATCAGCAGCTAGAAGACAGGACTAACATATCATTCACTGTGTTCCCTTCACCTTAGGGCTGTATCGTGGGCACGAAGGTAAAGGCATTATCAGACCCTGGGAGAAATAGTGAGTGGTGGAGATTTAGGGACAAAACAAACCTCACATTGGTTCAAGGGCCCCCTGCTGTAACAAATCCAGGATGGGGAGTCAGACAGAGTACAGGAAATAGAAAAGGCAGGGGCAGAGCGGGGCCGTGGGGGGCCAGCCTGAGGCAGCCTGCAACAGAGAAGAGAGAGGAAATCAGGGTTGTGGAAACAACCCTTTTCTGGTCTGTTAGCCAGGGGCTGGGAGGTGAAAGGGAAATGTGAAGATGGGTAGGGATAAGCAGATTTATTACTTACTGCACAGAAGTCTGACACTAGAACCAGCTAGCTAGTGCCTAGGCCTTAAGAGCCTAACTAGAAGGTACCTTTGAAGTGAAGACTGAGGTCATAGAATAAAAATCAGGGACTAGATTCTTAATCAAAGTGCATTTAGTCTTTGGGATCAATGAGAAAGCAAGAAAAATTATCCTGAATGGTAGAAATGGGGGTGAAGAAATAGTAGACATGAGGGGTAGAATGAAGGACTGGACTCTGGTGCTCACCCTGGTACAGCAGAGCGGGGTCCCGGCTCCAGCTCACTGCTCCCTCTGGTCTGGGGGATAGGGGATGTGGGGCTTGAAGAGCCTCTCATCCCTCTGCGAGTCGGCGGTGAGCTCCGGCCCAACCTGGGCCTAGCCTGTGTGGATAGGGGTAGACTTAAGAGGCTGGGTTCTTCCACAAGGCTTTTCTGCTTTTAGAGTTTCCGTGTACAAGCAGCCGACAGGTGCTAGAGCCTTGGGTTCCTGGGCACTAACTGAGAGGACAGGACAGGGTGGCAGCTGTAGAACTCCCACATCACTCATCTAAGGGTGGCTTCCTCAGGTATACCATGGCTAAGAGGTGGCCAAGTAGAAAAGTACAATGAAAAAGGATGGTAGGGGACTGGCAGATATCCCTCAGCTTTCTCAGCCTCCGCCCCTGCCAGAGAAGCTTAAGCTTCACCCGTCCAGTCAGCTTCTGCCTCTACCCAACTACGGTCAAACTAGGAAGGGGAGCTTGTCTGAGTTGGAGGTGATGGTAAGGTCGTTACTAGAAGCAGTAACCAGATGTGTTACCTGGGGAATCCGGGACCCCTCTTGGCGGAAACTCTCCTCTGGCAGGTCTGGTCAGAAAGAGAGGAGAAGCTAAGGACGGGTAGGAAAGCCAAAGCTAGCAGGCTGTGGTTGGGGTGCATCTGGCAGGGACAATGGAGTCTGAAAGCAAGCAGGATGCCTGGCCGAGTGGGACTGGGTAGATTTACACATAGGTACCACAGCAGCTCTGACAGGCTGGTGATAAAAGGCTGTAAAGCAGGGCTAAACATCTTCCCCCTGTCCCCCCCCCAGTGCTCACAATAGTGTCTTGCTGGGTTCTGCTAATGCTAAGGACATGGAAGGACACCCAAAATTTTACCTGCAAACGAGTCCTAATGCAGGGGATCCGAGCACCAGCCCCTAGCAGACTTTTCCCGATCACCATGACAGCCTCTGGCTTGTCCCCTGAAGATGAGAATGAGCAGCTGTTCCCTAGAGAATAGAGGAAACTTATCAAGGTAGGGCTAGAAGAGAAGGTAACTTTAAATCAGTTTCTTGACCTTGTTTTCTTTATGGTGCTGGGGATTAAACCTAAGATTTCATGCTAAACCATGGTTGAACACTGAGCTATACGGGCAACCCTTAATCCTCAGCACCATTGAAGAATTGGCAGTACAGGCATTTATTGTTGGAGTGGTTTGTGCATGGTGGGATTTTAGCAGCATCCCTATCTCAAACTACTGTATGCTGTTTCCTCCCTAGGTCCTTCCCCATTGTAATAACCAAACGTTCCTTGGGTGGCAAAATTGTTTCTGAACGGTTCTAATTTGAGCCAAGGATTGAAGCTACAACTTTTGGTGAAAATAAAAGTTTAATAATTCAATTTGTAGACCTTGGAGCTCACACCAGTCATATGTTTAGGCATTTCGAAATTAGAGGACAGTTGGGCATGGTGGCCATGCCTTTGATGCCAGCGTTCTAGAGGCAGATCTCTTCGACTTCAAGGCCAACTGGTCTACATAATGAGTTCCAGGATAGCCAGAGCTACACAGACCTTGTTTCAAAAGGAGAAAAGAAAAAGCCATCCTGTCCAATTGATTAAAAATGAATAGGTTGGTACAGTATATGTTGCACTCAGTCAAAGAAAACATCCTGCCAGGAATGGTGCTCAGTGGGTTAGAGGTCAGCCTGGTCTACAAAGAGTTCAGGACAGCAAGGACTACAAAAGAGACCCTTGTCTCCCAAGAACCAAAACAAAACGCTGGGTCTCGCGGGAGAGGTGGCTCAGGGGTTAAGAGCACTGGCTGTTTTTCCAGAGGTGCTGAGTTCAAGTCCCAGTAGCCACATGGTGGCTCGCGACCATCTATCACTGAGATTTACAGTGAGGTGTGCAGGCAAAATGCTGTATAAATAATAAACCTTAAAAAAAAAGTTCATTAAAAAGAAAAAAACAAAAAAAACCTTAGAAACAAAACACTGGGTCTCTAACATAAAAGAGTAGTAGATGGATTCAGGTTTAGTGTAGCGTATAGGATGCCATTCACAATGTTAAGTGAAAAGTTAGGGAGCGTGGGTAAGTAGCACTTTGCAGGTAGAAAAATCCTCAGGTCTTGAACTATAAAAGTTGGGACTAGCTAGTATACAGCAGGCCCTGCACAGAGTGAACAATGTTCAATAAATGCTAGCTGTTACTTTACAGACTTATTTCACTGGATTCCAGCCTTCTCTACAAAGGCACATGTGTTAGGAGTATGAGCTACTAGAACAGCTTGCACCTGGTCTGTATATGTATGTGTACACACACAACATACATCAGTTCAAGAAAGAAGTCCAGGTTGACAGAAGGGGTTTCTTCTTTAGGCTTAGTTGATAGCTTGTCTAAACCTGGGGTAGTAGGGAGGGAAGAAACTGGGCAACTCAGATTTCAGGGGCAGGGGCTACAGACCTGATAAGCTGAGTGAATTAGGCAGGAGGCAGGTGCCAAGGTTCCGTGAGGAGGCTGGAGTGGGACTAGCAGGAGTTGGGGAGGGGGTCAGGCTGCTTGTGTTAGGGCGATGGTTCAGTGGCTGCTGTTTCCGTCTTCTCTCTGTGCACCGGGACTCTGTGTGGGAAGGACACAAGTAGGTAAAAGATCAAATAAATGAGACACTGTAAGATAGCCTTTACTGACCTTCCCTTGGTGAGGCATGGGCAGGTGATGCCCGCTTTCAAGTTTGTCAACAAACCAGCTATCAACTCTGTTCTGAAACAACTGTGAGACAAGTGGAAGGTTATCTGACTATTCTAGTCATCCAGATCTCAGCCAGCTCTCATCCTACCAGTTTATTTTGGTAAAAAGTTACTGAACTTGGCTTCTAAAACACAGCTTTGCTGGGCTTTTCTCTTGGCGCCAACTGCTGCTCGTCACGGATCTTCCTGCCACCTAAGGACCGGTGTTCCCAGTCATCTAGCCTTGGCCTTCTCTTAAATCCTTAAATCTCTCTCTCAGGCCCTTCTATCCCAAAATGTATTGTCAGACATTTCTACCTGCTAAGTCCCTGATTGTCAAGCCAAATCTCATTGTTTTCTCTCCAGTCCTTTCCTTTTCCCCATCTAGCAAACTTTCATTTTTCTGTTTCTCCCTTGCATTTATGTCAAATCTAATGGTTGTAGGCTTGCAGTGGAATCCTACTCTCATGCCAACACTAGTGTCTAGATATAGGTCTTTTCACTCGTTTTCCTCTCTTAGCTTGATTTTTAAAAAATTTTACATATGAGTGCTCTATCTGTATGTATACCTGCATGCCACAAGGGGACATCAGATCCCAGTATAGATGGTTGTGAGCAACCATGTGGTTGCTGGGAATCAAGCTCAGGACCTCTCAAAGAGCAGACAACACTCTTAACTGCTGAGCCATCTCTCCAGTCTCCAATTTTTTTTTTTTAATCACTTATCCTTTACATAGGTGCCACCAAGTTATCCTAAAATAAAGGCCTGGTTTTTAAAAATAACTGTGGCTTGGGAAAGGGAGAAACAACTTATTTGCAGAAAGATCCTCACTATGTAGTCTAGACTCTCCTCACTCTATAACCTAGGCTAGACCTGAACTCTTGGTCTTTCCTCCATGCCCTCTAAAGTGCCTGGATTGTATGCATGCACCACTACATGTGGCTAACTTGTGGAGGTTTTTAAAAGATAAAGTCTACTCAACCTTCCACATGGTACATCCAGAGTCCTGTCTGCTGTGACTCCATACTACCTATCATTAGGATGCTGGCTTGATCTCTCAAACCTCAGCTGATACTGCTACGAGCTATGTGGTTCCTTTGAAATTTTTTTTTCTCTTTTTAGGGAGTACCTGGATTATCTTCCATGTTTCATCTTAAATGTCAGCTCCCTGTACAGAATTGGTTTTCAGAGCATCCCTAACTTTTTTTTTTAAAACATGGCTAGTAGTTGTTTATAGATCAGTTACCTCTTAAAAATGTAAGGGCATACTTAATCTTTAGGGATAGTACTCTGATGTACTCCTTTGGCTGGAACTTGACTATAACAACTTCTGAAGGCTGGGATTCCAGAGAGATAGATGGTAGATGGATGGGAGAGGGGACTTGCATGTTCAGCAGCTTTTAGCAGGTGCCAGATGTTCTTGAATCATCATTGAACCAAAGAAAATGGTGGTGCCAGTATTCTAATTGTCCTCTAATGCAAATTACATGTGTTGTGAAAAGTCTCTAGCTTTGGAAGTCAGTGACAGTAACCTTATCCTGTCTATACTTGGCTTTAGCAGGCAGAGGCAGGCACATGCCTGTAACCCCAGCATGCAGACTTTGTGGCAGGGGGATCACAAGTTCTAGGCCAGTCTGTGTTTCATAGTAAGGCTCAATTTCAAAGAATATTTCTGAAATCTGTAAGTTCAAGTTACCTATAGTGACTCTTACAATGAATGGCTGATCCTATGGTGGAAATCCTCCTGGCTGTGTCACACTGCACTGGGTACCAATTAGGAGTCTAGGGTGGCTAGCACAAGAGCACAAAACAACCAGTCTTTATGGGGCTAGTGAGAGTTAGTAAAAAAGCTGATATGGTAACAGAAGTCAGTGAAACTTGTGGCCACATCAACCTGAAACATTTGACAACATCAGTGACTCAGTGACATAGAGACGCCAGTGTACAGACCTGGTGATTCTGATTAAAATGTGGATATAAAAATCATGTCTCTTAGGGCTGAATGTGCACCTTAAATCCCAGTGGTGGGCAGATCTGTATGTTAGACTAGTTCAAGCCAGTCTAATCTATACAGCAAATTCTAGACTAACCAGGGTTATATAGTGAGTCCCTATCACAAAAATTAAAGCATGTTCTTCAGCACAGAAGGCAGAAATAATAGCGTTTGCCAATGATGAGAGTCTGTACACAGACAAGCTGAAACAGTGATGGGCTGAACTTTCACCTCACCCTAAGGAAGGAAGGAACAAGCAGAGTGACGGGAGTATGGTAGCACATGCATTGTAGCCCCAGCACTCTGGAGGTGGAGACAGGAAGAAGGAATTCAGGGCCAGCTGCCTACAAAGTTTGAGCCCAACTGGGGCTCTATGAGATTCTGTCACATTAAAAAAAAAAGTGATTAAAGCCTTTGGGGCATATGTAGTAATAAATGGAGTGCTGAGTGTCACTCCAGAAAATAATGACGAAAGCCAGGTAAGAGATAAAGAGGAAAAAAAGTCAATACAAATGTGAGAGTAGATCCTGAGAAAGATAGCAAGGCTAAGGCTCAGGAATCTTAATCCCTAATCAGATTGGTATGAAATATATCAGGTATTAAAGATAGTATAAATCAGTTACTTAAGACCTGCCTAGGCCTTCCTGGGCAGTAAAAACACAATTCTGGCTCACTTTTGTGTTTTGACTTTTGACTCCTATTGATCCAGGCCTTCCTCAATTCCTGTTGAGAGGATAAAAGGAGCCCCAATTCTGTATTTAGTTTTGAGTTACAGACAACAGCTTAATGTTGAATGCAGGGTAATGTGATCAGCTCTGCTTCCAAAACTGGTAAAAATGGTATTTTACAGTAACAGGCTGGGACTGGTAGGATTTGGCTGGAGCCATGGTCTGGTAAGTTGAGCCCGCTGTCCTCACCTGGAATGTGTTAGGGTGCATGTTGCAAGGCTTTGGAATTTAAGGCCTCAAAGTTATAAGTATTAGTCTATGCTTTATACCTAGACTCTACATTTCTCCAAACATCTTTGGGACATCTCTCCATGTAGAACCCTAGATCTTATTGAATCCTTGGAATGCTCACACAGCTGGTTCTTATAACCCTATGAGAATTAGAAAGATAGATAAGCATTAATTTGACTCTGAATCAAACTTTTCATTCAACACATAGTAAGTATTTGCTGAACACTAAAGTGCTACATACTAGTATTGGGGGAAATTTCCTGGCACTGGTTTGCAGTTGAAAAGATAAAAGTGGAGATGGTGATAAAGACTCCAGAGGAACCGCCACCGATAGCTGGCTATTAGGTACTCTACCAAAAGTTGCCTGTTGACTGGGCCCAAGGCATTGACAAGACCAGAGAAGACTTGTGATAGATGGTTCAAGTGCCAGAGCTGGGAGTCAGACGAGAGAGGTGCTGGTGATAGGCTGACAGTGAAAGGCTCCCACCTTTTTACTCAAGTGCCTCATCTTTCATGTCAATATTTGGCTGGATAGGCTGAAGGGTCAAGACTGGAATCAGGCAAGTGAGATCCCCAGAATGCAAAACTGAAGGAGGCTACTACATGATCATGAAGTTGTGTGTGCTGGGCCTCACCTGCCTATGCGTAATGTACAGGAGAGACTGCCTTGTCACTGGCTCCCTTTAGCTGTTTATCTCTGCTTTTGCAGTACCTTGCATGCCTCTGACTTCTCACTTCTGTACTGTTTTCCAGTGACCTCTTCTTCCCCTGCAGCCACAGTAACTATACTGGTGCTTCTGAGACAGTAGACTGGAACTGTGCTACACATCTGGGAAGGTAGGTAGAGTGTGTTTTGCAGCTGGGACGAGTCAGGTAGACTCCCGCCCTAAGGTCAGGTACTGGGAATTAGGACTTACTCAGAATTTTTTGGCCTCCTGTGTTAGAAGCTTTCCTGTTTGTCTAAAGTTGGTGATTCACTGGCCTTCTAGAGCACCATCTCCCAACTCTAGATGGAGCCTTTCAGATCAGTTCCCTCTCTGTCTTAAGCTGCTGTCTGACTGCCCAGATCCTTTCTGAGAAAACTCCCTGGAACCTCCAATCTCATGTTTGTTCTAGCCAACAAAACCAATAAAATGTATAGTTAAATATGATATATACAGTAATTGAAATTTTTTATGGGGAGTGGGTGGACAGATAGGTCTCATGTAGTCCAAGCTGGTCTCAAACTCAGTATGTAGCCAAGGGGTGACCTTGTCTTCATCTCCCAAGTGTTGGAATTACAGGTATGCACCACCACACCTGACATCAAAATTTTATAAATACATTCACAAGTCAAAATAACAAAATTATCAAATCACCACAATCCAAATTTGGGGGCTGGAAAGTAAAGCTCACTTACAGATAAAATTTCTGAGACCTGAAATTATGGTTTTTTTGTTGTTTTTTTCTTCCTAGCTTTGAAAACAATAGGCCAGCCAGGAAAGCTGAGTGAATATATACCATGTCTGACAAGCTGAGTTCAATTTCTATGACCCACATGGAAGAAAGAGAAAAATAATTCCCATCATTTGCTCTCTGACCTCCACACAGGTGCCAAGGCATGTGCCCTTGCCCATAGACATATGTGCACTCACAATAAATAAATGTAAATAAACCATTTCTCTTGCTACAACAAATGTCCCAAAGCACATGGTAAGACAAATCACACTGGACAAACAAATTTTCTTCAGAGTTGACTCAAGATGCCATGTCCAGATGTTAGTCTACATTGCAGGTCTATCTAAAATTAGAAACAGTCTTCCTTCCTGGGGGTCTTCAAAGTACCATGTCAGTAAATGCCCAGGGAAGCACTGTTAAGATTCCTAGGACCTTACTTTTATAGTGTCTCTTTTAATAAAACTTTCATCTTGGCCCTTGATTTAAAAGCCATAGTTTTCTGCTTTGTGTAAGTATTTATGTAAGTCTGTTCTCTAACCAGCTTTTTTTTCTATTCCAAGCTCATTCAGCTGAGGAAACATGCCTTCTCACTTGGCTTAACTGGCACTTCTACATTGAGACTTAGATCTCCAACCCCTCCACTTGCCCTTTCTATGGTTCTACCTACAAAGCATCTTCATAGGTAGTAACCTAAGGAGTCTAGGCATGTTTAAAATAGCTTTTCACTTTTCCCCCAACTGTGTCTTAATGTCAACACAACTTTCCCCCAGTACACAGATTTGAAGTCTTAATTCATCTGCCTTTTACCATTATTGGATCCTAATACTTCTGTTCTAATACTTGAGACTTCTTTCCTCTGCAGACCTTGGTACAAGTTCTAGTTAGCTCATCTGTAAATGACTGCAAGCCTCCCATCTTCCTGTCCAGATGTATAGTATAGTCTCTTTTGTGCCCCCTTTTTAGAAGCATATAGTTGCTACCATATGCCTCATTCAACTCAACATTCTTGTTTTGTTGTCTACCCAAGAACTGTGTTTCTGATCATGTCATTTCTCATTTCTGAAACATTTTTATCAAGCCACATACTATTTGTTCTTCAGAGTCGTTTCTCAACTGAGCATGATTTGTTTCCCCAAATGCCTTGGATGTTTGTAATGTGCACAATATTTTTTATGTTGTATTTATTATCTTTTTTCCTCTGTTAAGCTTCAAGTCAGTCAACCAAGAATTACTTAGTACTCAGGCTGCATATTATCCATTAGTTCTCTGGGGAAGTAATAGAGAAAGAATACATAGCCCCCACTTCAAGGATTTCAATGCAAAATTCATTATCAAAAAGTGGGAATGGAGAATGTCAATTACTGACTAAAAACTGCCTACAGCTGGGAATGGAAGCACTTGGAAGTTGAAGCAAGAGGATCAATCCTAAGTGCAAAGCCAATCTACAGTATAGAACAAGACTTTGGCTCAAAAACAAAAATCTGCCTTGAATCCTTTAGGAATGATCTAGAGAAAGTTCTTTGTGGGCAAGGACAGAGGATTTACAATGCTGATGAAGAAATTATGAGCTAGGATCTAGGAAAGGCTGACAAAAGAAAAAACAAAAAGAAAAATTCCGTCCAGAGTTAGCCTATGGATACTGGGGCCTGAAATACAAGCTGGGCTCACTGGCACCTGTGGGGTAAACCACTCTTCTCTAGCTTCACCCTCCATGAGAGGTCGCCTAGATTGGCCTTCATCCTGTTATTCTCCTGCTTTCGCCTACCAAGGTAGGGCTACGGGTACATGCCACCACACCCAGCTGGATGAGCCATTCTTAAAACAGTCTTAAGTTTTCTCATCAGAAAGATGGGAATACCATTCTATGCCACAGGACCTGGTCAGATAAGTGAAGCTATCTCATTCATTATTAAAGCTACCTAAATATGAAGCATTATTGTTACTGGTTTAATACTTTAAAGCATTTAAGTATTTATTCCCAAATTTAGACAGAATCTCAAAGTGGGTTTGGAATATAAACAAAACCAGTTTTCATATCAGAAACAGTAACAGCCTAATTCTGTTGAAGCTGGACTTTCTCTGTGGCTTCTCTAATAGTCAGATTTACAGACACAGACCCAGTGCATATCAGGGCCATTTCAAAAGCCAGGTTGCAAAATGAAAAGCAGAAAAAAATGTTCAAAAAATGGGGACAGCTGGAGGACCAACAGAGCTCTTAGCTCCAGCTCACAAGTCTCCATTTTTGACAACGCATTGAAGACATCCACAGTACTGATTTGTGGTATTTCCAGAACAATACTAAAAGTGTCTCCCCACCACAGAAAGCTCTTGGCAGCTTTCTCCTCCCTGCCCCCACCCACCCACCCACCCACTGCTTACAAGCCCGTGTTTTGGTCATAAACTTCTGATCCAGTATCTATTATCGCATCAGACCTAAGGGTACTTGCTAATGCCCAGTTGAGCAATTGTGCACTGCTGGAATGGGAAGGCTGTTGGTTTATAAGCCTAGGCTAGGAGCTGGTTCAGTTCCGTGTTTCTTTGGAAGAACTGGAATCTTGATACTGCTATCGTGAAGTCAGGAAGTTTCAGCCCACAGAGGCGGTGAATAGTGTTCTTCATTCTACAGTGCTACAGTTTAAATTCTAAAGACGTTTCCTCCTACTGCCAACAAGAAGACACTGTGATATTGTCCTTGATGTGGAAGGTCCATGTCCATGTTTGGCACTGCTTTAGCTAGTGTTTTGTCCTTGGAAATGTCCCTGGCTCCTAGCATGTGCTCAAACTACAATCCCCCAGACTTCTTCCTAGGGTCAGCCATATACAGTATTGCTCTGAAGTCATGCCGCAGGGAACAACAAGGTCGCAGGAGAGGCTGCAGATTCTTCTGCTACAGACTAGTTTTATTGATTCACCCCTTGTATGTCTTCAAGCTCTTTTCCCCCAGCAATGCCCCAAACAACCAAACACCTGCTGCAGGGGCTCCCAGACTGGCTTACCTCTGACAGGGCCCAGCACCCGATGGCTGACCTTTTGGGTGCTGGAGCTCAGGCCTGGCAGCCCTGCAGGCCGACTGCCATGAAAAGGGAAGCTGGGAGAGCTCTTCATCTGTGGAGAGTTTTGCTGGCTGCTGCCACTACCACCACTCGTGCCAGTGCTAAAACTTCGATTCCGGCTCAAGGCATTTTCAGAGCAGGAAGTGGGCAATCCACTGCAAAGAAGCAGATGCCAGTTAACCCTGGGCCTGGGAAGATGTGTCCTAGGGTTTTCCTCAGGATATGACAATTAAAATCCCCTTCTGGGGTATAAAAGGGCATAGAAACCCATTCCTAGGAAGAAAAGAGGGAATGCATAGCCATGGATAAGGCTCTAACTTGGGGCATACCAGTTAATCTTGGAAGATCATCCTCAGTAGCTGAACTTCACAAAGAATTTCTCCCTTATTTTGTTGGTGCTGGCTCTAGAACCCTCTGCACTTAGTCATTCCGAACTTTTGGAATCTGAGACCTGCCACACCCTCACCACAAAGACAGTGGACTTATGCACTGCTCTAGATCTAGGAGTCCCTTGGCCTGATATTCAGCTCCCTTAGATGTAGCACTACTAGGTGGAAAGAAAGAGGATTCCATTCTCAAAAACTGAGGTCATCTTACCAGTTTTCATTTACCCAGAAGCACTCCCTGGGTGGCACTTTCCCCAGAACCCCTGCCTCTAGAGCCTGCCTACCTCCCTGCACTCTCTTCCATGCTGCTGGTCTTACTTGTTATTTTTGGGAGGAGTTCGAGATCCTCTCTTCTTGTTCACGCCCACATTCACATTACTGGTCACACCTCTGCTGTTGCGCACATACTTCAGCATCCATGCCCGAAGGTTAGTGAGGCTGCTGTGTTCTGACAGCACAATTCGGGGCCATGGGTTACATTCTGCCATATCCAGAGCTGCGATGGCCATAGCCCGGCCCACCTGTGGGGAGTTCAGTTTGGTTCAGTATCCTTGTCCTCTAATCTGTTGCTTGGGGGCGTGGTACACACGACAATAATAGGAGAGAAGAGGCCGAACCTAACAGTGGGGACCCAGGTCCTTTATCTCAAACAGATTCACAGCGTGCTCTTCTGGGCAGGAGCTGCTGTGCCTCTGGTTGACACCATGAGTGGCTTTCTTAGAAGAGTTTGTGAACATCAAGAGTACAATAATGGTGCTTCTGAGCCACAGCACACCATGAGGAGAGCAGCTCTGGCCAGGTCATTTCCTTAGATGTACCAGGGGAATGTCTGTAGTTGTGGTCAGAAATCATGTCTGTGTTCTTGCCTACTGCTGTGAAAATTAGCTGAAGAAAAGGAGTACAACCCTGAAGTGGACCTTAGGGTTGGGCATCAACTCTTCCCACATTTTGGGGTTCCCCCTTTCCCACTTACTCTATGGATTCATACCTGCTCAAATAGTTCCACAGTGTATCTGGAGGGGAAAGCTGGTGGGGGAGGAGGGCTGGCTCGCCCATTGTCATGGCAGGCAGCAGGGATGCTGTTTACTGAGCGTCCAGTGTTGTAGTTGCATTCAAGTGTGTAGCTAAGACACAGAGACCTATATCAATGTGTTGCCTGAACAGGACAGAACACTGAGGGACACTGTAGATGGTCTAAGAACGTAATCACTTTGAAACAAGGCCAAGAGAAAATGCTAGTAATTTCCCAGTAACAACTGACCATGGGCTCAGAAGTCCTCCAGAAGTAAGACTCCCAGATTAATGCCAACCTTGCTAACTGAAGCTCTCTTTTGAGAAGATTTGGGTGGTTCCAGCCCCTCAAACACCCTGGAATAATTATCTTTTTCCTTAAAGAAGTTATTTTCTCAACTATGCCAGTTTCCTCCAACCTGTGGATTATCCCTGAGGCTTTGTAGACGGCAACCCGGCCGCTTCCCTCTTTGGACTGGCCATCTCTACGGTCTCGGGCATACATGTTCTTCTCTGAGAAATTGCAGCCCTGGAAGTCAAAGTGGGCTGAATTCAAGGAGATGAGCTTTGGATATAGCATGTTTTCCACCTGTTTCGGGGGAGGAGAAGGAAACTCAGAACATGACAGAAAGAAGGGACAAAGGCAAAGAAAATCAGGCAGATAGCCATGTGACTATTACAACTATTACAGCACATAATATTACAACCATCGGCAGGAATCAATGTTTCTTCAAGTTTCACTGTTGAGCATTAGTTCTTTTAAGCTCTTAGATTTCCCCTCCAAATTTCCCTTCTACTCTGGTTCTTAAAGCTCTATGGAAGACTGGGAGGCTGGCAGCTTGCTTTTTACTTAGAGGTCATGGTAAAATGGCTAAGCATAAGGCCCCTAGCACGTCTCTCTGCCCTCTCTGGTCCTTTGGCACTTGTACAGAGGTAGTGTGCCCAGGCTTCCTGCTCCTCCAGAAGGCTACCCTCCCACCCTGTTTGTAAATAACCCTTATCTCCCAACCTGCAACACTTACTGCCACACAGTATCTCAAGTCCTACCTGGGTGCTCTCATCACTAAAGCTGTTTCCATACATGAAGCAGCCTCTTTTGGAAGCATGTCCATGCAAGTCAACATAGTAGGCAACACCACTCTCTTTTGGGGGAATGGTGTCAGGGGCTGGCTCCTCAAGTTCAGGGGACTGTTGTGGTACAATCCACACAGTGTCAGCCTTCTCATCTGCTGTCTCCGTCTCGGTCCAGGTCTCAGAGTTTTCCTCATCAGGTGACTGCCCACGGTGAGCTTCATTGTGGAGATTATTGGCTTTCTCGAGGTCAGAAAGAGGAGTTTCAGGAGGGAGATGAAGACTGGGCTGCTGGGTAGGGGGATTCTTGGCATTGAGACGGGAATGTACATGATGGTAGAGAAGCACGGCTTTTGCACCATAGATGGCTGGGTGCAGGACAGCGTCAGGCTTCAGGTACTGACGGTTCAGATTCACTCCACGTGAGTCTGTGCTGTAGGAAGATAGGACTGAACAGGGTCTAGAGGTCTGGGCAGCAAAGGAAACACTAGAGTAGGTGAAAAGGGGACTGGAAGACTTGTAAAGTGAAAGGCTTAAATTATGCTGGGAAAGAAAGGAGGACATGGCCCTTCCTTGACTTACTGTCACCCTACCATAGAAATCCAAGGATAATTCCTTCTACCCAAGTAAGTCTTTGCTGTTGCTCCCACCTAGGGTGTGTTTACATGCAATCCCATACCGTTTCAGCTCACTGGAAGATTAGAGGGGCTTGCTCATGTTAGGGTACAAGAGAACTAGAAAAAAAAAAGAGTCAGAATGCTGGCTGACTTTCACAGAGAAGTAGGACACGAGAGAGACTTGGGCAAATGTAGGAAGGCTATTTAGGCTGCTTACCGGTAGTGGCCCCGGACCACACCATCAGGGTTTAACATGGGAATCAACTTAAAGACAAACAGTCGACGTAGAGTTTGCGCCCGGGGGTCATCAGGTCGGAGGATGAAGTCCAAAAAGCCGTTGAACACAAAGCTAGATGGGGTCTCTCCAGGGTGCACCCTGCTGCTCAAGAAGAATATCTGAGGTGGAGAAGAGAGCAGACATGAGGCTGGTGATGCTACAGCTCCGCTCTGACACATGTGGACAGGGCTGCCTGAGGCAGGAAGAGCCTTAAGACTTCTAGCTGTCTGTTTGCCAGAGGCAGACGACTGTAGTCCTCTGTTCTGGGCTGCAAGCTAAGTTGAAATGTGTCGAGGTGAGAGCTTTAAGCTATCCACAGTGTCTGGTGCTAGGACAAGGCTAAAGCACTATTTCATTGACATGTATGTCAATGTGCCTCTGTATGGGCGCCTGTGGAGGCTAGAAAAAGTTGCTGTCATCACCTGGAGCATGAATTACAGGGAACTACACAAACTGTGAGCGCTGGGAACCAAACAGGGATCCTTTGTAAGAGTATCAAGTGCTCTTAAAACCGAGCCATCTCTTCCACCTAAGAGTATTGCTTTTTCTTTCTCCGCACTTACCCTTTTGCCTGTGAAATGGAATGGTCGGGGAGTGTTAAGATCAGGAAATAGCTGCTCTAGACGGGGCTCCCGTTCTTCTCGAAGCCCATGGCAGGAAGTGATTGTTAGTAGATCTACCCGAAGTCCATCCAGAGAATAGCAGAGAAGCTCCCGGTGGTAATAAATGCTATCCACAGGACTATAAGGATAAAATCACTAGTCAGGAGTCCCTGAAGTTCTAGCAAGAGCATGCAGCATCGCCAGCTCAGGGCTTATGTTATCTGCTCCCATAACTTTTGGGGCCTTACAGTGCTTTGAACTGGTGAGGCTAAGGAAATGTGTGGACTTGCACTGCCAGATGCAGAATGCAGGACTGAAGTTTTCAGCTTGTGCACATGCATGTGTGCATGCATTTATAACGCACATGCACCTGCATGTGCACATGCCATGACACGTGGAAGTCAGACAGCAACTTGGAGAAGTTGGGTCATCCTTCTGGCATGTTGGTTCTGGGGGTGAATTCGTATCATCAGATTGGCAGCAAGCAGCCTTCTGTACTCACTGAGGCATCTGGCTGTCATTCCTCCGCCCCTTTTATTTAAGGGTGGACTTTTTGTTTGCATTCCTAGTTTTTGGACCATCAGGATGCATTAATTCGTGTAAACACAGAGTTGTTCTCAGTAGAGGAAGAAGTAGCTATGCTGATTAGCCACAGTACTGGCTAAATTCTAGATAACTCATGGCAACTGGAGTAGGCACATGAGCTGGGCAGGTGGAGAAGGGAGGGCAGGTGGTGATGATTACGGTACATAGGAACACCTTTTAAAAACTGCTACATTCCACACAGGGAAAAGACTGATGAAGTTCTGGCTAGTAGCTCTTAGGACAAATGCCAGAAGCAGCAGAGGTACTGTAGGATCGAATAGAGTGTAGAAGGGGTAAGAAGGGGTTAGCACCTGTTATGGGCAGAGTGATTCTCTGGAAAGCGCTGGTCTAGCTGGTTTAGCAAATCCTGGCAGTCACTGTAGGAGAAAGGGTAGCAGAAGGCGAAGAAGGTGGTGGCTCCCCGGCCCTCTACGAAACGGTGAACAAAGGACAGCACAAACTGTGTTTCTGTCATCTAGGGAACAGAGGAGGAAGAGGGAAACATGTCGTTTGTATCAGAATTGGGGACATCAGGAACTGACGTCATGCCTGTCTACCTTTACCAACTCCCCTCCCTCTGATACTTTCCTTATGATAACCAGCTTCTTCAGGCTTGCTGAAGCAGGGGATCATCTGGGACCCCAGCTAGGGGTGGAAGAAAGAACATACTAAAATGTAGGGGTTCCACCTGCCTGGTACTCTCTCTCAGGAACTTGTTTCATCTACTTGCACCCAGTCCTTCCTCCTAATGAAGAACTTACCTCAAAGGTGGGCCGGTCTCTAATGCGTTCCCAGCGTGGGCGGGAAGGCAGTGTCCGCACAAAGGGGGCCATGCCCTGAGAATATAGTTTGCTTTGCTTGTTCATGTTCATAATGTTGATCTTGATAAGCTTTCCTGGAGCTCCTCCCCGGACACTGAAGTAGAACCATGATCTGAGAGCCAAAAGTGAGACCAACTGTTAGTTGCGGGAGGTTAGAGAGATGTGTGGGGAAAGCTGAATCAAGTCCAAACAACAAAAGGCTATTTAGTAAGAAGGAAAGGGAGGAGGTGTTGGGAAAGATATTGCGCTGGTATATACAAAGTCAAAGGACTGCCTACAGTTTGCATCCGGGCACTCAGACATTCCCATCCACCCTTGCAGTCCTCATACCTGTTCCCATTCTCAAACTCTGTTTCAGCACAGTCTGGCCGGGTCCAAACATTGAACTCGTAGTCAGGAGAAGAAATACTACTAGTGGGGGCTGATGTCCCCCCTCCTACTCCTTCTCCATCACTGGGCACAGTTTCCACCTTTTCCACATGGGCTAGGTTCCCTGAATCAAATCGAGAACTGAACAGCAATCCCCCACAGCGCAGCTCCATGGTGGGGCTGGGAAAGCATCCTCTCCCCACACAGGCCCTGAGAGCTGAAAGCTGGGATAGGGAGGAGGGGGGAGAAAATAAAACGTTTTGGTTACTCTCTGAAGCAAAATACTCCTTTTTCTCAGAAAACATGGAAGTGGACTTTGAGCAAGATCAAGAGAAAGTAGAACACTGTCCCTGAACACCCAAGGGTTATAAGTGATCTAAAGAAGACCCCATTTTACTACAACACAGCTGTTCCCAAATCAGATACTCAATGGCTTCCTTAGCTGAGTTGGGAAGTGCTACATTCTCAAGCCTTTCAACAACCCAAAGAGCAGAGACTAGACTGCCGCGGACTCTATGAGGGAAGGGCCATTTAAGGATTTTTTTCTAGATTGGCTTTGTACTGTGCAGCCCAGAGCAGGAAGAACCAAGTGTCTAAGTGTAAAGGGCAGCTTGCTTTCTTTACCCTTTGTCTTCGCAAGCACGAACTAGAATTATACTGTTGTTTCCCTGAGACGTGGAAGAGCTGTTTCTGTTGTTGCCACCCCCTTCCGCTACCATACCTATTAGGAAAACTAGAGAAAGGTGGCCTGTGCCAAGTCAAAGCCACTTGCTCACCTGCCCTGAACCTCAGTTCCAATTAGGCTCTGTTTCCATCCTCCCGCCCTGTAGACGCTTGGAGGCAGTGCAAAAGCTACCCTCGAAGGTGTGGGTAACGGGCGTCCTAAGCACCCTTAGGAAGGCTGGGCCAGTAGAATCCCGCTGGGAAGTAGCAGGCAGCTCCCCGATTCGCGAGGACCCTCGCACTGACTGGCAGGGTGGGGTTTGGAGGCCTGGGAGGGGTCGAGACAGATACACAGGAGGATGGGAAGGGCGGTCCTCGGGGTCAGAGGTGAGGCCACAGGGGCGGAGGTGGTCCACCAGAGGCGGGGTCGGCCGGCCTGGCGCGGCCGGGGGGGGGCGGGGTGGCATTCGAGAGGGGCTCGGGCGCCGCGGGCGGGAGAAGGGGGCGGGGCCGGCCGGCGGGGCCGCGGTCCGCGCGGAGCCCCTCACCTCTGCTCCCGCTCGCCGCCGCTCCCGCTCCCGCTCCCGCTAGCGAGGCGGCCCTCGGGCCCCGGCACCCAGGCCCTCCACCCAGGACCCACACAAAACCACAGAGCCACGGTGCCGGGACCCCGCTCTGCCAGGAAACAAGAAGTCTCTTGCCTATTGGCCGCGGCAGCAGCTGGCTACTCGCCCAGTAAAGCGCACTGCCATTGGTCGGCGCGCAGGGTTCCGCGCACGTTGGCAGGTACCGGTGCGGGGGCCGTTTGGGGGCTCCCCGCGGGCCAGCGCCGTCCGCCGCCCAGGCGGTCTTCTCCGTAGGCGGTTAACCGCCCGCCTCCCCGAGGCGGGCGAGACAAAGCGAGGGGGGCCTACGGACGCACACGAAGGGGCTCACCTGCGGAAAACAAGAAACCTCGTGAGGCGGAGACGTGCTCCCTGCGCCCCTCCTGCGCCCCTCGCCCCGCCGTGGGACAGAACGCCCGCACCAGACCGTGCACCGACGGCGTTTGGGGCTGAGGCGGTCGGCGTGGCGTGCAAAAAGGGGAGTGGAGGATGCGGGCATCGATCCCGCTACCTCTCGCATGCTAAGCGAGCGCTCTACCATTTGAGCTAATCCCCCGGCTGCCGCTCCTTGCCTTCCTCTGTCTGCACAAGGTCTTCGCGGCGGTCCATAGGGCAGGCGGGTTCTAAAGCGGTTCAGAGCAGCTGCAAGGCTGAGGTGGAACCCTCCGCCGGGTTGGCAGCAGAGCCGAGTAGACACACGTAAGCGGTGAGGACCCGTCCTGAAGCGCGTGCCACCGTGTCTTCACACAGCTAATGCGCGAACAAGCCGCATTGTACTCCGACTACTCAACTGCCTACGTCTCCCGCCCACGGTCAGCAGCAGTCCGGCAAACAGACGGTGCATATTTTAAGTAAGCTTCTTCTCCCGGCGGAGTGACTAGAGCTAGGGTGAAGCTTAAAAAAAAAAAAAAAAAAACAAGCAAAAAAAAAGCCGCACACGAAGTCCTTCGAGCCGGAATCGAACCAGCGACCTAAGGATTGCCAAGTTGGTCCAACTACAGTCCTCCGCTCTACCAACTGAGCTATCGAAGGCCCCGCTGTCGTCCCCCTTTGCCTTTTTCCCTCTAAAGCTTACTGAGATTTTTTTTTTTTTTCTCTGCCCAACTCGGGGATGCCGGGCTGAAATGAAAGGCCAAGGAAGCGGCAGTGCCCGGCCAGCGTGGGGCGAGCCGGTTTGGGGCTGAGCCGAGGCGGCCTTCCTCCCGGCGCGCGGACACTGTTTTCGGTGTCCTGGTGCTGCGGATCGCGCCGGCTGCTTCTGCCTTGGCAGGTTTCCTTTGGCTTTTCGGCGCGGCGGAAGACATTCACTCAGTCCGCTAAAGTGCCGGGGTCCGTTCCCCGAGGCCCGCGCCGGAGCGAAACGAGCCGGTGAGCCGTCGGCCCGTGTGGTGTGCCCCGGTCTCTGGGACCAGATGCTCCCGGGTGCCCTCGGGCTGCGTGCAGTACCCCGACCAGCCGGTCCTGCAGTGCCCAGCGCTGGCGAGGCCTGGCAAGGGTTTCCACCCCACCTGGGCACCGCTAGCAACCAAGCGTCTTCTCTGGGGTGAAGGGCTGACCCCTGGGCCAGCCCCCACTGCTGCTAATGTATTTGTTGCTCTTCCTCACAGGGCCAGCCCACTATTGGCTCACCGAAAGCTATTGGATTTTTTTTTTTTTTAAACAAAGGAACAAACTCAACACGCAGGTCCCCCGTGCAGCTTGCTGTGTCTGGCGGAGTGGGCGTGTGTTGAGGTGCGTCTCTGTATATTCAGTTGCTGATGGCTAAACCCGCAGAGAGCTAAGTACTAGATCTTGGTATTGTTTCTGCGGCCCATCACCAGCCTTATATTAATGTTAATGTGAACATTCGTCCTTTCTCACTTGCCTAATGGATGTCACAGGGGGAAGGAGGAGAGGGAGGGAAGAGGGAGAAGGAGGGAAAGAGGAGAGGGAGGAGGAGAGGGGGAAGAAGGGGAGGGAGGAAGGGAGAGAGAGGAGAGAGGGAGACAGAAAGCAGAGAAGACTCCGTGAACAGGGGCGGAAGGTAGAGCTGGCGCGGGCGGTAGTGCTAGGATTCGTCCGCTTAAGCTAGAAAGCTGACGGGAAGACTGCCCTAGCTGAAAGGCGTAAGCTAAAATATTAAGGAAAAAAAAAAACCCTCTGTGCAATTATTTATACTGCCGGAGGGTCCGAAAGCCCCGATGTGGGTGTGTCCAGAGACCTGACCTCCCCAGTCGCAGTTCTGAAACACCCAGCCAGGTGGAGAGATGGTGTGAACTCTTGCTTTGACGTCATTCTGCTCAAAAAATTTTTTAAAAGCTACCACCGTGACTGAACCCCATCTGTGGATAGTTTTTAGGGCATGCGCTTAGCATTTAAAATTCACGAAATTAATTAAACTAAAGTACTTAATTCAGTAAACATTTTAATGTACATTTCTCTTTTTCTCCTCTCCCTTCATTTCACTATCACAACATCCCCCACTCCCGCTCTGTCTCTCCCGCCCCCCTTTCTTCCTCCTTCCCATTCTATATTTGTGAAGTCTTTAAAACTTATTTGAGGTTCACATACCATACTTATCTATTTGCTTCTCAAGCCTAAAGCACCAAGTATTCCCAAAGGGATCTTCCACCTAAGTACTGACCGGGCGCTTCACTGCTTAGATCAGAGGAATTCAGGATGCGCGACTGAGTGACATTTAGCACAATCACAGTGATGTCCAAATGTCATCTCTCCGCTACAGAATTTTTTTTTGTAGTTTATTTATTCACTTTACCTTCCAATCATAACCCCCTGCCTCCTCCCCTCCCAGTTCCACCCACCCTCCCTCTTCTTCCCCTCCCACTCAAAAAAGGGGTGCTCCCCCATTAACCTACCCCAGCACATCAAGTTGCATCAAGACCTCTATAACAGTGGCCTGGCAAGGCAGCCCCACCAGGGGGAAGTGATGGAGAAGCAGGCAGCAGGGACAGTCCCTGCTCCCCTTACTCAGGAAGACCAAGCTGCTCATCAGGTACATAGGTGCTTGGGCGAGGGGGGTGGAGGTGGGGGGGGGCTGGTTGTTTTTGTTTTAATGTTCGGGCTCGAGCCTAGGACTAATCTTGCTTCCAAACTCGAAGAAATTCTCCTGCTTCTGCATCCAGAATGCTAGGATAAAAGTGTGCACCATCACATCTGATGAAAACTTTTTTTTTTTTCTGAAGTCATTAGGAAGAACATCCATTACCCTTCAAGTAATCACTCCTGGCAGCATCGCTTCCCTTCTTTCCTTGGCAACCACTCACTAACTGATTTCCAGTCTCTTTTCTTTTCGTTTAGGAATGCATCTAGGAATGGGATTATAATATTACATATTTAATTTTTTTAGGAATGACCAAGCTAACACCAAAGCTGAAACATTTTAAAAGTTTTATTAGCGTATATGAATTATAAATAATGGATTTCATTGACATTTTTATAATCTGTTTTGTTTCCATTCATTCCTTACTACCTCTCCTGATGATCCTTCCTCTTCCCAAGCAGCCCCTGCCTGCCTTCTACGTCTTTTGTATGCGTCACACAGTGAGTTAAAGCATGGATTAGGGGTGGGTGCAACCTTTTTGATTCCCATTAGAAGTGTACGTTGAGTCCAATTTCTCCACAGCTTGTAAACATTTACCTTCCATATTCTAGCCAGTGCTTCAATAAGTTGAACTCAGTTAATCAGTAGCATTTCCTAATGTCATCAAAGACACTTTGAAATTGTTGGTTGAATATCTTTTGATCTTACCATTATTTATTCATCTTGTTGTTGGACAGTTGTTGGTTATTAATAATTATTGATTTATCTTTTAGTTAAACAGTGGTTATTCCTAAACCAGCTGTCACCACAAAGAGACTAGGATGTGTTTAGTTAACCTAGAGCGCAATGCTGGGCAATTAGTCCATTCTAAAGCTCCAAGCCCGCATAGTTTCCTACCATTCAGATTTTACCTATTAACTTGCTTTTAATCATATCTTAGGTCCGATTCAGCTCTCCCTCATGGTTCCAAGTCCTCTCCTGCCCATCTCTGCTCTCCTACTCCTTCCAGTAGCTTCTTTCTCCTCCCCTCTGGACCAGAATACCCCACCCTATTCTCTCCATTGCTCAGCATTGGCTGATCGTTTTATTGAAATTACAGAGAACAAATGGTGGCATGTTTACACAAACTTGAGACAGTATTACAGTGCAATGTCCAGATTGAAACCAGATAGTGAGGGAGAGCATTTGAATAAACAAGGGTAAAAAAAAAAAAACTATACCAACACAGTTTTTAAATTTTATTTTTGTTTTGCTTGCATGTACATCTGTGTGAGGATGTCAGTTCTTGGAGTCACAAACAGTTGTGAGCTGTCATGTGGGTGCTGGGAGTGGAATCCAGGCTCTCTGGAGGAGCAGTCAGTGCTCTTAACTTCCGAGCCATCTCTCATTTAGCCTGTTATATGGGCAGTTTCTATTTAACATTTCAGTATAAATACTGTTATAATATTATTATTATTATTGTTATTCGGGTTTTGGTGGGGTTTTCTGTTGTTCTGAGACAGGACATCATGTATCAGAGGCTGACCCAAGTGCTAGTGATCACAGACCTGGACCACCATCCTTGCCTCTGCACGTCTGTGTTTGTCACAGGCTCTCACTATTTAGCCCCCAGCTAGACTGGAACTCGGTATGTAAACCAGTCTGACCTTGACACTTTGGAAATCTCCTACAATCTCACTACCTCTGCTGAGGTTAAAAGTATGAGCCTCCAAGCCCAGAGTGCACATTCCTGGAAATCTTTGCCATATTTCTGCTTTCCCATCTAGACAGTGTTTTAGCAATATACTTGTTTGGTGAAAAAGTATTAGAGTTTTCTGCTTTTTGATAAAAGTTGCCAATTTGCCTCCCAGAAATATACAAACTTCTATCAGAGCATTGATTGATTTAAGTACTAGAGATTCCTCCAGAGCCATTGCGATGGCTCAGCAGTCAAGGCGCTTGCTGTCAAGCCTGGTAGATAATGTTTGATCCTCTGGAGCCACGTGGCAGGGGGAGAAACCAACTCCTCCAAGTTGTCCTCTGACCTCTACATGAACACCAGGACACGCTCAAGAACACACTTGCACACCTGTACACATGTAACACTGAATAAATGTAAAAAGAGAACTACTGGGATCTCTGCTACTCATTTGCAGAATTACTTATGAATCATGTCTTTTACACACACAATTTTGTGTTCAGTGCTTTGTGCTTTTTTAGAGTAGATTTTAACATTAAAGATATGTTATTGCATATTTGTTGCCAATGTATTTCTCCAGTTTGTTTTTTGTTTGTTTTTAGTGATGCTTTACATTACAGACATATCTTAAAATTCTGTGCACAGACATTTCTCTATAGCCAAATATCTTGGTTATTTATTGGGTTCTTTTATCCACCCTTATTCCACCCTTCCAACCCCTAACACTAGGTAGGAGAGAGAGAAGAGAGGAGAAGGGGGCCAAGGAGCCATTATCATTAGATTACTTCCTGCTGATTAGGGGCCTCAAGTTCCTTGGGGCAGGGTTTTGATCTTTGCTGGTAGACTACCCAATTTCTTCTCTCTTTGCATACAAACAGCAGCCAGCAACAGCAGCAGGAGGAGCAGCAGCTGCTGTAGCTTCCCTCTCTTGAATTTATACACCCTCTCAGGAGTCCCCAGAACCTCAAATGTTATACACTTGCAGAAATTATCTGCGGCTGGCAAAATCATGCCCCTGCTAGAGTACAAGGCAAATCACGGTCAGCCGCCGTGGGGACTCTGCAGCAGCCCCATATCCCCCAACTGGGATTAAAACCAAAACATACTCTCATAACATTTCTGTGTTCTTAAAAGAAACCAAAAGCTGTCATTACATTTATCACCAATTTCCTCTAGGATTTTTCTCTGCCGCTTTGATATTTAGCACATTATTTTGCAAATGAGTATTAGATAGCCACATATCTTTTAACTTTTTCCTATTTTATTTTAATGTATTTGAAATATGTTTAGGGATGGGATGCACATTTTAAAACAAAACACTTGGACTGTCGGGAGGGCTCAACAGGTAGGTGCACTTGCCGCCAGGCTGGCGACCTGCGTTTGACCCCTGGGATCCACATGGTGGAGGGAAAGAACCAGTTCTTGCAGATTACCCTCTCACCTCGACATACACCACACACTGATGCTGCAGCACATGAACTTAACACACAGGTACACACATGAAGTAAATGCCGTTTTAAAAAAGAAGCATATATGGTAAACATTAAAAAAGAAAATAAGTGCTAAAATAATTATATAACAAAATTAGATAATCTACATACACCTGGAAAGTTCCCAGAAATACACAAATTACTTAGATTGACTCAAAAGAGATATGAAAAAACTGAAAAAAAAAAAAAAAAAGGCTGGGTGGTCCTTTAATCCCAGCACACAGAAGACAGGGGCAGGCAGATCTCGATGAGTTCAAGGCCAACCTGATGTACAAAGTGAGTTCCTGGACAGCCAGGGCTACACAGAAAATCCCTGTCTCAAAAAACCAGAACAAACACCCACAAATACCTAGTAGAAGGAAATTCAGAAGCAGAGAACTTCAATGTGAATTCTAGCAAATATGTAAAAAACAGTCAACACCAATACTTTCACACATTTATTTAAAAAAAAAAAAGAAAAAAAAAGCAGAAACAGCTTATTCATTGTGTGAAAGTCAGAATTTGATGACCTGAGTTCAAGCCCAAGACACGCCACAGTGGAAGGAGAGAATCAACTCCCTCGGCTTGGTCTTGCCACATGCACAGCCCCTCACAATAAACTGAAGGCCTTAAATAATTGGCAACACACTTCCGGTCATCAAAAGCTCCAGTAAAGTCAGCATAGTTTTTGCTTTATCAGATCTTTTTGGTTTAACAATGACATTGGTTTGCTATTTATGTTCTTTGCAAAAATACATTATAAAAAGATTTGGTTTCAACATTTTGTAAGACACAATACTTGTCTATAAAAATCTTTGCAGGAGCCAAAGTACTAAATGACACTAATCCTGAAAAGTAAAGGTTCCGAACGATCAAGATAATCCCGGTAAGGGCTACAGCGATGGCTAAGCAGTTAAGTGCACTTGCTGCTCTTCCAGAGGGTCTGAGGCCAGTCCCCAGAGCTCAAGTCTGGTGCCCTCAAAACTGCTCATAACTCCAGCTTGAGGAACTCTGATGGCCTCTTCTGGCCTCTCTGGGTACCCATACATACACGGCAGGCAACCATAAAAAAATATTTTAAAAGATGACCTGAATGTTAGCAGTTGCTATATCTTTCATATACCCAGCTCCAAAGGGAACCTTTTATTGCATTTTGTCTCCATTATTTGAAGAAAGACTGTTTCAGGTTCCCTAACAATGATTAAGTCTCTCAAAGGCCCTGAGTTTTTCTGTCTGGTGGGTTCATGAACACTGATCACTGCCATGGAGTCACAGCCCATGCCCCCCTCCACCGAGGATGCTTAAGTGAAAGGACCGATACCTGGACTCTTGCTGGTGCCCTGGCAGGTTTACTCGTGTTTAAAACCAGCTGTGCTCATGCCAGTCACAAAGGCAGATGATAACTTAGCGTTATTATGAGAACAATCTTGAATTCTTAGACTCCTTCAAGGTTCTAGAGGATTTCTGACCATACTTTCAGTACTGGTATACAAAGAGGTTCACTTTTTTCTTTTTCTGAGACACAGTCTCTCTACATAGTGCTGGCTGTCTTGCCTCCGTCCCTCAAGTTCTGGCTTTTCATTGTTACTGTTTTTGAGACAGGGTTTCTCTGTGTAGTCCTGACTGTCCTGGAACTCACGCTGTAGACCAGGCTGTAGACTCAGGGATCTGCCTGCCTCTGGGTGTTGGGATTAACGGCATGTGCCTTTCATAGTGACAGTCTGTCCCTGTGTAACGCTCTATGATGCCAGGGATCCACAGCAGTGCCAGACCACCACAAGACGTGCCTATGACCCAGAAATTTTGGAACACGTGGTTTAATAGGAACGTGGTAAGTTAACAGAGACCACTAGTCAAAATGACCTTTATCTTCCTTTCCAGGTTGTTAGTTCTGCTGGCTGATGCTTACAGGCGAGTTAGAAGTTTGTTTTTGTTTTGTTTTGTTTTTTTACCTCCTTTGAGCCTCCCCTGACTCTTCTGAGAACAAAAACCTTTCTCTGTGGTAGGTGAGATTATAACTTAAACTATGTGCAGTAACCAATGCCATGGCCATGTGGGAAAGGCAAAACTGGAGATTGTGAAGACCAATGTCCTCCAGTGGCCCTGTGAAAGCATCATGGGGAAACAGGGCAATTGTAGGCCAGTGAAACCTGTCGGCAGAGTGGTGGACACAGCCACTGGACACTTAGGATTCATTGTGGTTTTGTGTGTACATGAGTGAAGGCGCCTGTACACACCAAAGGCGTCAGGCACCTGAGCTGGAGTTACAGACGGCTGTGAACCATCCAGTATGCGTGCTGGGAACTGAACCCGGATGTTCTTGCGGGAGCAGTGTGTTCTTGGTCACTGAGCTATCGCCCCTGGGTCCACAGTGGGTGTCTCATGTCACCTAATAACTATGGAAGCAAGTGCTTGTCTAAGCTACAGATCTCAGGTGGTAGCTGAGTCAGTGTAGGGTCAGAGTATACATGAGCATGTTCTGCACTGGTGAAAGACATCAGTGGTGGGGAATGTGTGTGCGCGCGCGCAAGCGCAAATGTGATTTGAGGACAAGCCTCTTATTTTCCCCTTGACATAATCTGAAACTGCTCTAAAATAACTTATTTTTAAAAATGACCAGTGTGCTAACTTCACTAATAGCATATTAGGATTTCTTTTTTTTTGAGGGGGGGGTGCTGATACAGGGTTTTTCTGTGTAACCCTGGTTGTCCTGAAACTCACTCAGTACACCAGGCTGGGCTCAAACTCAAAGATCCACCTGCCGCTGCCTCTCAAGTGCTGTGGTTAAAGGACTGTGCCACCACTGCCCAGCTCAGTACACTTTTTTTTTTTTTATTGAGGGGCAAAATACACAATACTAAATAAATATTCACCCATACCATGAATGGGGGGAAACTATTATAGTAAAAGAATGGACCATTTTAAGCATCTCAACAAGTCCCACATCTCTTAGATGACATTAAAATTCCCACAAGCCACCCAACCATGTAGACTTCTATGTGAAGGACAAGTGGGGTGTTTTGGAATGGACAGCATGCCCATCACTAGGAAGCAAGCCATCTGTGGATTGACTGACAAATGCTTCAGGGGAGCCCAGCAACACTGTCTGTCCTTACCCGGCAGGCAGTGTCTGGTTATCTAAAACTGAAGCTGAGGGCTTGAAAATACCAAAGGAAAGTAGAAATGAAATCTAATCAAAACTGGAAGGGTTTAGAAATGACTCATGTCAAGGTCTGAGTAGGAACTGTTAATACTGAGACAGACTCATGATTTGTTACCTGTTGGACTTCAGCTGCATGAGGTGTGACTGAGGGGTCGGCTCCCCACCCTCCCAGTCACTGTTGCCATTGGTAACAGTGTCAGCACCACTGGAGAACAGTCTGGGCTTCACACTGCTTCAATTTACTAACTCAGCTTGGCCTCCCAACTTGTTGACAGCTGTGTAGAAATGAAATGTCTGGATGTCTGGCTTTAATGGAGAGCAGGTGGTACTTGTCGACAGGCAGGGAAAGGGCTGTACTGTCCCTAACCTGGGGGTTAAAAAATGTGAAAGAGCCACTTTCCCCAATAGCCTTAGAAAGCCAAGTAAGGATGGTGTTAAGGTCCCCGTAAGGTGCTGTAGAGATGCCAACTGATCTAAGTTGAGGGAAAACGCCGCAATTTAAGAAATACCAGAAATTACGAGCCCAAGTAAAATCGCTGCGGAGTGGAAGCCAGCGCAGCTACAAGACATGCCCAAGGTTGCTGGATCAAAAGCACAAAAACCAAGCTAGCATTCTTCAGACAGCACGGTTTCGTCTTGTGCCGTGGCTGAGCCAGGCTGCCCTCTCCAACACGATGCAGGGTTGAACCGTTCATGGCTGACTGACAAGAACACAGCATGTGGGGCAGTGTTTGGTCCTTGGATGGGCAGGGATTTTTGTCACTGGGAACAGCGGTCAAGATTAACTGTCACTAGAGCAGCAGGGAAACAGCTGTGGCTGTTTACTTCCTAAAATAAGTGGCTAAAGCCAGAAGCCAGGGAGTATGAATTGGGTCACCATATTTCCAAACTTGCTCTTGGGGAAGGGACAGAGGGATCTCCACATGCCACAGGAAAGGGGCTATAAAAGAAGTGGCTGCTACTCCTGCTGCTCTTGGGGCTTCTTGGGGGAAACAGCCACCAAGAGTCTCAGAGACGAGTGAGAACACCTGCAATGAACAGTCTCAAACCAAAAGGAAAAGACTGGTAATGGACCCTGGTTTTGTCTCTTCTAAACCCACTGCCTCATAAAATGAACCAATTAATCAATTAAGGATCCTGCTTTCCCAATCACACTGAGGCAAATTTTTGGGTAGGAGCCATTGACAGATCAGACAAAACCAGTAGAGCCAACTGTATCATGGGAACCTAGTTTTGAGTGATAAAGGTGGACTTTCCCTGCCAGAAGCCCAGGGCAGAAGCCCAAGGCTCTGTTGTTCTGTCCCCAAACCATGGGGATTCATTCCCACATGAAGATGCAGAAAGCTGGAAATCCAGTCTGTGTCCTTTATTCCACCCAGGATCCATATGCTGATTCCCTTCAGCAGGCTGACGGAAGGGTGCTGCTCTTCAGATGGATAGTGCTGTGGACAGATCTGCTGAGGTGACAGAGAGGAGTCCTGGCACTGAAGGGAATGGAGTTGAGAAGCTCCACTCACTGATGGCACAGGGCACAAGTGGCCTCGGAAGGCTTGCTTGTTCTGGGTGCTGAGTTAGCAGGCATGTCCACACGGCATGTCGGCTGAGGCCACCCAGGCTGCTGGTAGAGGTGATGCTGCCCCGCCTACTGTGGTGCTGGTTCTTCTGAAGTGCTTTCCCTTTTTCTGCTGTGGCTCACGTTAGACCAGGCATGGGAACAAAGGGCCACCTCCCTTTTGGAGGTGGGCTGTGGTGGCTTACGTGAGGACATGGAACAGAGAGGGGTGAGAGAAGTGGAGAAAGGCTACCATCCCCAAGGAGGCTGGGAGCTGCGCAGCTGGGCTTGAGATACCCCGCAGACCCGTGAGCAGGAGGCTGAGAAGCTCCGGCCCAGTCCCCTGAAGATGGGAGAAGCGAGGCAGAGGCACCTGGCCTCTTGCCTAGGAGACGGGACTCAGGCACCAAGTGAAGAGAGGGCCACCTCCTCTACCCTCCAGCAGTCTCCGATAGCTTGCCCACCACAGAAGACAGTGGCCAGGCAGGCAGGGTCTATTGCTGGGATATCATAGCAAGCGCCCAGTCCAAGAAAGCCACCGTGACATCCTGTAGGCAGAGCCAGGTCCATCGGGCAGCTTCACCGAACTGTGTCTTAATGCAGGCCCAGGTCACTTCCCCTCTACGAGAAAAGTGGAACATTCGAGAGGGATGGGGGTCATGTGTGGGACTGTGTCACCTCATAGGACTGCAGCTTAAACCCTCATCCCAGAGTGGCTGTGGCAAAATGAATGGTGTAGCCTTGTCCCCAGTGGCCAGTGGGGTTAAGGGACCTGTAGAGCCTGGAGTGGAGGTCTTACCTGCAGGCCTCGTGGCAATGCTCCTGGACGTGGGCCAGGACCGCCAGCAGCAGGTGCCACACGGGCAGCAGCACACTGTGGTAGAAGAGCAGCAGCAGCTCCTTCAAGGAGTGGAAGAGCTGGTGCAGGGCCTCAGGGAGCTGGACCTGCAGGACCACGGACAGTGGGTGGGACAAGAGGCCCAGGGCAATGTCCCCCATCCTAAGGGTTCTGCCCGTGCAGAAGTGCTCCAAGACCTCTGTCCCTGGGGGGATGGGTCCACCTCCGACTCCTGCTCTCCAGCTTACCCTCTCCAAAAAGACAGCGAGGCTGTCACCAAAGCAGGCAAGGTAGGAGGCACAGTGGGCAGAAAGGAAGCTGACCGTGGCATTGGTGTGTGTCCAGGCCAGCTGCAAACCGGGCTTCACCACAGCAAGCAGGTGGGAGCCCCAGGCCGGCAATGTCTCCTGCAGCCAGCTGTAGAGAAATTGGAGGGGAGAGGTCTACTCTGAGCTTCCCCTGGCCAACCTGCTCACCAAAGAACAGCCAAAAAAGGGAGGACAAAGGACAGGAGTCTCCCAGGTACCTCCCACGGTCTGTGCCCACCCTCAACACCAGCCTGCCTTCCTTGGCAGCAGCTCACTTGTAGCTCTGCAGGCAGTAGGAGAAGAGCTTGGCACACACTTCCTGGCCAACAGGCAAGAAACCAGACGACTGAAGCCACCGGCCAGTGAGGGAGGCTGCAAAGGGAGCCTCCAGTGAGCTGGGAGGGCAGGCGCGAGAACTTGGAAGACAGACATTCCAGGTCCCTGGGCAGGCACAGAGAGGCTGTGGGGTGGCCTAGACAGGTCTGGGTGGAGATTTGGCCCTAGGGGCTGAATACTGAACACCTTCTGCTGGGTCAAGAACAGGAAGGGTGGGACACTGGGTAGAGCCTTAGACTTAGAAGTCAGAAAAACCTCAGGTTTGAGTATCTGCCCTTTTACTAGCTACGATCCTTATTTTAAAAATTAAATTTACTAGCTTATTTAGTGCATGCACATCATGTTTATATGCTATAGCATGCACATGGGGGTCAGAGAACTTGTGTTGAGTTGGTTCTCTCCTTCTACCATGTACACCCTGGGGATGGAACTCAGGTTGCCATGCTTGGCAGCAAGCATGTCTGACCACATCTTTCTGGTCCTACTAGCCATGATCTTAATCTGAGGCTACACCTTTCCTCTCCCTCGGGAGTTAAAAGGAGAAAACATGTATTCAGGTGGAAGGGAAGAATGTCCTGTCTGTGCAGGAGAATGGCTGAGGTAGAAAGTGTTTGCTCTGTAGACTGAGAATTTATCAGGACGAGGGTGGGGTTTGGAGATGCTGCACATAGCCCTGTGCTGCCCACCATGTTCTCTTCCCAGACGACTTACCCTGGAAAGAGCTGTGGGACCGAAAATCATGGCACAGGAATCCTATTGCAAAGACCAGAAGCAACAGGACGAGCCGGGCCCAGGGTGGCCGAGGACCCCGTGCCTGTTGCAACAAGCCCTGGCAGGAGAGAGAAGATGGAGGTCAGAGGGGGGAGGGCTGGTCCTTGCTTCTTCACACAAGCCCCAAGTGAGGCCTGCATATAAGCTTGAGGTAGTGGGAATCCACAGATGGGTGGGACAGGGACGTGGCCCAATTCAAACTAAAGGTGTCAAGACAGATGTCAGACTGCATGTGGGCTGGACAGGCTGGTGTCACACCTTGCAGGCTACATCACAGGTGACAACATGCTCGTTGCAACCACTGCCCTTCTTCAGAAGCTCTTGGTTGGCAAGCTTGAAAGACTGAATGGTTTCTTGCAAAGACTTCCGCGCCTACAGAATACCAAGAGTTGAGAATGTGAGCCCCAGCCAGTAAGAGGATCCTGAGCCTCCATCTTGCTTTACACTGTGTCAAAAGCGCAGGAAAGGGAGGACAGAAGTCAAGGGGCAAAACCCAAGAACCCAGACTGGGTCCAGCCTCCCACACCTTCCCAGCCTCTCACCTTCTTAGGAATCCGCTCCCAGGACTTGAGCAGGTGCTCCAGCAGCAGGCTGAGGAAAAGTACAGCCCTTTCAGTCAGCAGCTCCCCTGGGCTTACTTGTCCTCTCTGCCTACCAATTCCCGGGTTCTGAGGGCTGAAAGATCCCCATCCACAGTAGTTCTTTAAAGGCCACCCCAGCTGTGGTCTCATCCAAACTAGGAGGTATGAGCCTACACAAGAGTGACCAGTGTTTCTGCTATGACACACCAGCCCAAGTCTGGAAAGCATACAGTAGGAGCCTTCTCTGTGTAGATCAGAGCAGGTGACCCCACCCCCACCTGCCTGGACTGTGACAGGTGCTTGGGGTACAGCTGTCTCCAGACACTGGTACTGAGGGCGTCCACAGTCAGGCACTGGGTCAGGCTGCTCAGGAGCTGTACAGGACGAGAGAGAGAGAGAATGCCTGGGCCTCAGGATGGTGGAAAGGAGGATGCTGGGGCTTGTGGTAACAACACATCGACAGAGGGTGAGGAATAGTGTCAAGACCCCTGGAAAGCTGAGAAGATGTCTCGGGATAGATGTGGTTCCCAGCTACAGCTTGAGCATAAGAACCTTGTCTCCAAGTGGGCATCACTGACCACCCTCCCCCATCGCAGGCCTCAGTGGTAAAAGCACAAGTGAGTGGGGCAGGTGGCTGTGGGCGTGAGCTGCGGAACACCGGGGAAGTCACCAGCCGAGGCTCCCTGCAGTCGAGCTCTGGGCAAGGAAAGGGTTCTCACCTCTTTTTTCATTTCAGCAGGGCAGCTAGGGGTGGCTCTGGACAGGAATGAAGGGAAGTAGGTGTGCAGGGTGGATTCTGGCTTTGCCCCAAACGCCAGCACCTTCAGTCGGGGGAAGAGCCGGCACAGCTGTTCCTGCAGGCTATGGGAGGACAGCCAGGCTCAGGCTGGGAACTGTGGCACGTGAGCCCATCCCTGTCCTGAAGGGAGCGTCACTAAGTGCTGGGAGATGGTCCTGAGTCTCTGCACACAGAAGAACCTTGTGAAGTTTGTCAAAAGACAAAGCTTCTCTCCCTAAAAACTGCCTGATGTTACCCTCAAGGACAGATATAATTTCTGGGTTTCACAGAACCCTTGAAATCTACTGTTGAGCTTTCAAGTTGTGAACCTAGGGCTTTTGGGGAGAGGGGATAAAGTGCAGTGTTGTGGCCGGACTTTGTGCTGGGATCTCCCTCAGCGTGCATGCTCCACACAGTCTTACCTGGGTGTTAGGGAGTTGTTTGGCATATAGGCAAAGTCCAGAAGAGGGAAGAAGTCCTTGGGGCCAATCATGCCAAAGCCTTTGGTGAGGTTGGGATACATCCTACAAGAAGAAGCAGACTTCTTGGAAACCACTGTGGTGCTCCAGCCATGAACTCGGCTAAGCCAGTGTACAGGGGAAGGGACTCTACCCCAGCCCCGGCCCCGGATGGCTCCCTCCCTTTCCTTCCTCACCATCACACTTGGAGGTGGGAGGAGCTGGTCCTGACTTTCCTCGCATCTACGGAGACCAGGATCACAGCATCCCATTTTGCCGAAACAGCCTCTTGTGGACACCCTGGGCCTTCCCCTCGCTGTCCCCCCATTACTCACAGGAGCAGCCGGTCCAGGTATGCGATGGCAAAGGGAGACAGAGACTTGATGCCCAGCACAGGCAGCATGATCCCCAGCCACACTGTGGAGTTGAAAGTCAGGAAGCCTCAGCCTCCCGCACAGGAGCCATCAGAAAGGAGACCGGGCCATCCTTCTCTGTTGGTTACCTTTTAGTCCCTCAGTAAGGTTGGTGAAACCCGCCTGCCCCAGGGCCCACATGATGGTCAGGCACTTTGCTGGTCGGCTCTGGTGGGACCTCAGAAGCTCTAGGAACTGAGATGGGTAGACAGGTAAAGGACAGGTCGGCACACCAGGAGCACTACACATCCCAGCGGGAAGGTTACCAGTGGGGAAGGTGCCAGGAACAGTGGAACCCCACTGCAGTGCGGCACAGTGATCCAGCTGATAGTTTCCCTCACGTTTTTCAAAGTGGCTGACCAATTCTAGGGAAGTTATGGAACATCTCAATAGCCCAGCCAACCCACTGATACAACGAATATACGGGTCATCCTTATCCAATAGATACATAGCCAACATTAACGGTGTTACGTGTTAAGTCCTCTCCGCAACCAAGACCAACAATGCAGAGTCTATCTAGTTCCCCCAGGCCCACCTCTGGTGTTCTCAGCACCACCCAGGCCTCACCTTGCCCAGGTTTGAGGTGACAATCTTGGGTCTGTCTTGCAGAATGGCCTGAATACAGATTCGGTACCCATGGAGCGACTCTCCTGGAGAGAGGTATATTCTCAGATCTATTCATATCACTTGGCATCCTATATTTTTCCCCCAGATGTGAGCCCAAATCCCTAATCTCTTTCTTTCCAAAAACAATGTGGGGATTAGCACATTTCTTGTTGAAAAGGGAACTGACGAGCATGTTGGAAGCAGGAAAAAAAAGCAGTGGGCTCTCAAGATGGCCACCCTTCCTAGGGCGCTCTTACCTGGTGTCTTATCCAACTCTTGCAGCATGGTGAACAGACAGTGGTCAAAAAAGAGTTCCACAGACCCCTCAGCTTTGGTCAGGAGCCCTCGGATGATCCCACGTAGCTCTCGGCTCACGAGGCTGTAGGGATAATCTGGGGCCATTGGCCTCTGTGAGTGCTAGGACCAGATGACCTTGCACTGAGGCTGGCTTTCTCTTCTCCAAGGAGGCCCAGCCACTTGCACAGACATGTGTCTGACACAGGACAGTAAAGGCACTGGGCTGTTAGGAATGTCAACCCTTTCAGGATGTCCTCGGCCTTATCTGAGCTGAGGGGTGGGGGACTAACCATGCGGGTACTGGCTCAGAGTAGGCTCAAGCCGTGGAGTCTGGAGCTTGTAGTTGAGATAGCTGGCCAGGTCCTTGAGCCACACAGAGGGATTCCCAGTGAACACGCTTTGGCTCTTGTCCAGCTCCTTCTGGAGAGCTGCCACATCCAGCTGTCAGGGGACAGAGACCTCCATGGTGAGTTGTTAAGGAGAAGAGAAGCAGGAGAGGGGTAGAAAAGTGGCTGATGGAGGTTTTGTTATGTGGAATCCTACAATCGTGCCAGATCCTACGAGAATATGGGGCGGGCAGCCGAGAGCGCTGGTATCAATGCCCCGAACTCGTAGGCCCTTCACATATTCCAGGGCAAGGAAGAGAGGGCAAGCTGGGACAGGCAACCTAGCCCAGCTTTGCTTTTCTTCTTTAGATATGTTTATTCATTTATGTATATGAGCGCTTTGTCTTCATGCCTATCAGAAGAGGGTATTAGATCGCATTACAGATGGTTTTGAGTCACCATGTGGGTGCTGGGAATGGAACTCAGGACCACTGGAAAAGCAGCCTGTGCTCTTAGCCACTGAGCCATCTCTCCAGTCCCCAGGTCAGCTTTTCTAATGCCTCCATCCTGTTCCCAGGATTTCCATCATTCCCTCACCTACACTATTTATGAACAACCCACTTCCTTTCTAAGTGCAAACATCCCTTCCTTCGGCACTGCCATCTTCTCTGGAACGTCTCTCATCTGAGTGTCCCAAATCCCAGATACCTGCTCTCAATTCCCTATGTTCTCAGCATCCCAAGCCCAGGCACACTTACAGCTTTCAGGGCATCCTCCAGGCTTCGGAATGGGCCCTGCTTCTGGTTTTGGTTAGTGACAGCTGTCACCTTCTTTGGTTGCTTCTTATTTACTGGTTTCTTAGACTCCGCAGCAGGGGGCGGAACTTGTTCTTTATTCTGCCGCTTCATAATTTTCTCAAAGCCACGCTCATAAAGAGTGCTTGCAGTCTGGATTGGAGCTGGAATGAAGACAGGCAGAAAACAGCAGGTCACCCTTAAGACCCCAGGAGCCACAGGGAGATGATGTCCCAAGCCCCATTCTTCTTTGGGAGCTGCTTAGAAGTACGGCAAAGAACCCTCCCGGTGGCTGTTTTCAGTCACCACAGGGAGGTCCCTGGCTCTTCCAGTTCTTTATCAGACAAATCAAAGTACGTGGAAGCCTGGCCAGACTTGGGTACAGGAGGTGGGCTTCTATGGCTCTGCCTGCTTGTCTGAGGGTAGAATTTTTTCAGCACGGTTTCCATCTCCAATTTTTCTTGGTTCTGAGATGACAACTCTATACTCAACAAGTGGCAAGCTTTCTCCCCTCCTCTGGGGACTGTGGGGACAGGTGACACTGAGATTAACTCGTGGTTGGAGTGTATGCCGGGTCATTTCTCCCAATGCTGGGCTTCTCATCCAGCCCTCTCAGCCCTGCTCGTAACTTAAGCAGCATCCCAGATGCCTCTGCCCTGTCGCTCCGACACCTGGCCAGAGAGGGCCGGGACAGCTGAGAGGGTTGTGTGCAAAGGCCTGAACAGATGGAGATCGGAATTCCAGTCTCCGACACGAGAGTCCGCTTCGCTGGGCCTCCGCTTCCAGATCTATGCAGTGGGGATGGCCACCTCTCCCTGCGCTATCAGTCAGGGTGGCTCGGACCCCGTGGATCCGCTCCCGGCTCCCGCAGCTGCTGCGCCGCGGCCCTGCCCCACAGGACCAGGGGGGCGGCGGCGGATACTCACAGCTCAGGTCGTATTTCCACACTCCGTTTGCCTCCCCGAGTGCCCGGCGATCACCGCCGCCGCCGCCTCGTCCACTGCTGCTTGCTACAGGCCGCCGGCCCCTCTTGACCACCTCCCAGCCCCCGCTGCCCGCTGCTCTGGCCGCCATGACTTCGGCTCCGCCACCTCCCAGCTTTCCAGTCGGCACAGCCTGCGCGCGGTGCCACGTCTGCTGCTACCGCCGCCGCAAGGCATTGTGGGACTCGTAGTCCGTTCGCGCCGCGGGGCCGCTGGACTAGGGACTGATGGCCCCGGCCAGGCCCCGCCCCTGCGGCGAACACCTCCCTCGCTTGCACCTGCGGCCCTCGCCTGGCCCTGGACGCCTTGGAGATGGCACTGTTACTTTTTTTTTCTTTTCTTTTCTTGGCAATGCGCCTGAAGGATGGAATGAATATGGTTCTCACCTCGGGAGAGTTTGAGGGTTAAACGATTTCTTCCTCCTTTGAAAGTGCTAGTCTACTAGTGATTACACTTCGTATTTGGCGGCCAAGAAACTTAGTTGCTGAGGTGTGGGGAGGAAGCACAGCGCTGAGAGCGTCAGACAGGGAAAGGCTGAGAAAAGTCTGGGGCGGCGAGGCCTTGTTCCCTTTCCAGGCCTCGGGGAAAGGAAAGGCTCTCTGGCTCATGCTATGTACTAGATGTTCAGCTAAGTGGCAGAAAGCAACAGGCTGCAAGCGATCGCCTCCAAACCTTGAATCATCCCAGCTAAGGAGCATGACGTATGGTGAAGCAGCAATGAGATTTTCTCAATTAAGGAAATGTGCTGCTTCATGTACTTGAGTGTTTTTCGAGAGAGGGTTTCTCTGTGTAGCCCTGGCTATTCTGGAACTAACTCTGTAGACCAGGCTCGCTTTGAACTTAGAGAACCACCTGCCTCTGCTCCCTGCCTCCTGCCTCCCGAGTGCTGGGATTAAAGGCTTGGGACTGTTGTACACATTCAGGAGCAGGTTCAGCTGAGGAACACAAGAGACACTGGGGACAGCTGAGGAGGATGAGTGAAGGGTTTCTGAAATAGGTGGCAGTTGAGATGGCTTCTAGGAAGGGAGACTTTTCTTTGGTTGGGGATCATGGCCAGAGGAGAGACTACTTCAATTGTATGGCTTTATTAATTTAGGCAAAGGTCTAAGAGTGGTAAGACTAGTAGTTGTTTGACATGACAGGACTTTATGTGACTGGAAAAGGATTTTGGCTGCCAAATCTGGACTTCATTCTCTAGATCCCAGAAAACTAAGTGGAAGAGTGACATGGCCCTTAAAAAACAGAACACCGGGCTGTGTGCAGGATGAGTCATGGAGGGAGAAGGCAGGTGAGGGGTGACCGACCCTTGTAACCTTCTTCTAGCATCCTCCATCCCCTTTAGGCTGGACCATGGCTGTCTGTCTGTCAGGGAGCTCTGAGATGGAATGCCTTTGCCAAGAAGGTATCTAAGCTGAGCACCAATCAGTTCATTTCTCAGACGCCACCACGGCTCCTTTTGTTCGATCCCTGCCACAGGTCTGACCACAGAAGAGGCCCACAGACATGGCTTTCCCCTACAGCTGCAGTTGATCCCATGACCTCTTCTGGCACCTGAGGGCATCCACGTGTATCTACCCACTCACCAATATGTAAGTAAAAATAATGAAGACATTTAAACAAGAGGTTGGATCCTAACCAAGATTTCTACCACCTTGAGCAAGCCTCGTTTTGCATGGTTTAGGACAGTAGCTCTCAACCTTCCTAATGCTGTGACCCTTTGATACAGTTCCTCATGGTGTGGTGATCCTCAACTATAAAATTAGTTTTGTTGTTACTTCATAACTGTAATTTTGCTGTTATGAATCATAATATCTGTGAATATCTGTGTTTTCTGATGGTGTTAGGTGAAAGGCTGAGAAGTGCTGGTCTAGGTGATCCCAAGTTGCTCAGAGTCACTTCCGTATTCTTAGTCTTTGCTGGGCTTCCAGAGCCTTGGCATGCCTCTTTGACAAACACACTCCAGACGTGTGGGGCTGCGTGGATGATGTGGGAGTGCTTCTGATTCCTTCCTCTGTTACACCCTGTTCTACAGAATGACCCACTTGGGGGCTGGGGTGTAGTGCTTGGGGACTGGCTTTGGTTTTCACCCCCAGTGCTGGTGCATGCACACACACACACACACACACACACACACACAAATAATGAAGAAAAAGAGGAACCGTGCTGTCCTCTGGGCCCCAGGCTTGTTTGCTGTGCAGCTCTTGTGAGGTGTAAGAGTTCTGACAAGGGGTAGAGGGTTATCATGTAGTCCAGCCCGAAGGAGACTGGAACAAAACATTCGTTGGCCAAGTATTCCCTCCCTCCCCCATCATCCCACAGCCACTTTCTGGGCTGTCCTCCTTACGGCCACAGCTCTAGACTCCATCCTTTCTCCTAAGGCGCCTCTGTTGTGGTGAGACCACTACAAATCCTAGAACTGTCTTACAACAAGACACCATTTGACGCACCAGATTACAGCAAGACAAGCCACCCTTTGCTTCCTCTGGACAGTGTTTGCTGGAACTGGCTCTGCTCCTGGCAAGGGCAAGGACTGGATACATATAAACACAGTCTTCTCAATGTCTCGCTTTGTCTGTGCCTTATGCTGTCTCGAGTCTGGTGCTTTGACACTAGGTAGTGCCTAGTGTTTGAATTCATTCAGGTCTGGACATAGAGATGTACGAAAACAGCTTAGCAGGGTGTATAGAGAGGTGCTTTCATCATCCACTAGCCTGTAAGTCATCCCTAATAAACCCATCAAAATAAACTTGAAGAAGTCATTTTTTGGGCTGTTGGTGTGCCATCTCATTTTGGAAGACAATGTTACATCCCCGAAAGAGCCACATAATACCTGCCTTAAGAGTAGTCCTCAGTCTTGGGAGTTGGGTCAAGGTCAGAGCCTAGTGTCAGTGGTGGCTTGGGATAATGTGAGGCTGTGCTGTCCTCTTAAAAGAGCAAGGAGGACAGAAGGTGACGTGTTCTCATTGCTGGCTGTGGTTCAGTCGAGAGAAACATGGCAAGGACTTTTACCACACAAATTTATTTAAATAAAAGTGAACACATATGCAGGCTGGTGCCCAAGGGGCAAAGGTGGGGAGGTGGGGAAATGGGGGACAGACAGACAATGGGGCCCGGCAGAGTCTGTGTGGTATAACTAGGCTGCAGGAGGGAGTGGACAGGAAGCCTCGGGGCAGTGCTGGGCTTCCGTGCTGAGGCAGGGGCCTTGGGTGGGTGAGCCCAGTGCCTGGAGGTCATTTCTATCCCTTGCATGCTCCTTCTGTCTCCCTGACCCTGGACCCACAGCACTGCCTCCTCAGCCCTCCTTCCCTCTTCCTCATGTCAGCCTTCCCCTCAACTACTGAGGGAGAAGTCAAAAGACAAAATAAATAAGAATTGGTGAGTCCTGCCCCAGTCGTGGCTATAGGGAAGGGGAGCCAAGCCAGGAAGACTGCCCCAAGCCCTGCTGTCAGCCTTGGAAAAGAACAGGTAAAGTGCAAGGATAATCCAGTAAGTAAAAATATACCAATGACTTTGTCAAATATACAGCTGCTGGCTGTCAGGGAGCAGATGGCTGGCGTGTGGGTGACAGCAGCACCCTGAAAAGTGTTGGCCAACACAGCATAGAGACAACGGAAATAAATAGGAGTGGGGAGTGGGCAGGGGTCCTGGACATCCCCTGGGCCAGTGCCACGTGGGGGACCCAGATAGGGCCTCATCCTCTCAGCTGCCCCAACCTCCCAAGCACTACTCGCCTGGCTCCCAATGCTGCTGCGGCACTGACACAAAGCACCCGGCTGGCTGACTGGCTGTAAAGAAAGGACTATAATGTGGGGTGGGCGTGGGGGAGCGGGGGCAGGGGGAGCCACAGTCAGCCAGGGCTGGTGCCACCCTCAGTACTCGTCCTGGTCTTCCTGTCGGTGTTCTTCAATCTCGTCGTCCTCAGGGGGCGCAAATCCTTCCTGGAGGGGAGGAGAGCGAAATGGTGAGCCAGCTGGCCATGCTGAGGGATCAGGTTCCACAGGGCCTGGAAACAAGGGCCGAGTGGGAAGGGAGGTGAAGAGAGGGCACACCTCCGTGGCATAGAGAATGCCAATGATGCCTGAGATGACAGGGCTGTTTTCGCTTTCGTGCTCCTGGCAGATCAGCTCGATGTCGCGTAATTTGCTGAAATAGAAATCCCGCTCTTTTTCCAGCCCATCCACCGTCAGCTTCAAGTCCAGCAGCTGCGTGGGCAGAAAGAAATGTTTATGCCAGGTGTTCCTCCCCCTTGGCCCCAGTGTCCGCTACCTTTCTCATGCCACTCGCCTGCTGGTTGAGCTCAAGAATTTGGGCATCGGCCTCATGGCCACCATTTCGGGCTGAGGGGGGATTCTTCCGGAGGATGCAGGGTGGGGCCACATTGCTGAGTCTGCCAGAGGTCTGCATGTTCTTGGGGCCTGTGGGGGATGTCCTCTGCGGAACTGTCCAGAGGACAAGAGTCAGGTGAGGCGACACAGCATATGAGAGCCTGGTGTGAGGACCATGCAACAGGCAGGCGCACACTCTCCCTCAGGAAGAGCATCTACATCTAGGCCTCCAGCCTCAGCCACACGTCACACAACAGCAACTGGACAGCCCTTTTGCAAGCCTGGGAGCGTAAGTGCCACAGGAAGCTAAAGGAAAGGTGATCTGAGTGTCGGGATCTGAAGAAAGCTGGCCTGAGGGAGGGACGCAGGACACTGGGATGGTGAATTTGATGAAATGGAGCTGGGAGAGTTCAGGGCCTTCGGCACTCATAGATGAGACCCAGGAGAGCAGTAAGTGCAGTCTGTCCTAGCACAAGCCAAAGCCACCCTCACTGAAACTCAGCCCCACCCCTCCAGCTTCCTCTCAATTTGGACTCTGCTTCCCTCTGCTGGGCTGGACTGGTATCTGCACAGTGGTGGAGGACTCAGGCTTCTCTCTGGCACAGCCTGCATGCTGTGGCTACTTGCTCGTTAGCGACTGCCCCTCCCTTGACAACGGCTGCTTCTAATGCAAAGCAAGCAGTTCAGTGGGGACAGGCCCAGGCAGGACAGCAGCGCAAACAGAGGAGGTGGCTCTGCTATGACGGGTCAGATGCAGGGGGGAGGGGGCTGCTCCCCTCTTCCTTGCCACCACTTCGCTGTCAATTCAGGCCTTATTGCTTCTCTCATTGCTTCTACAAGCCAGCAAGGTGTTATTTCTGGAAATGGATCTCTGGGCTGCTGGCTTTCAGAATAGAGGAAGGCAGGGTCAGGCTTGGCAAACTCCTGCTTTTGGGTATCCAGTGGCAGGGATACACAAGGGGCTTGGGCACTGGCGCCAGGTGCTCAGCCCGATGGATCTGGATAGAAGAGCCATGTCCCATCCAGCTTGAGGCAAACAAGCTAGCTCAGAGCGTCCTGGGTCTCAGCGAGCTGCTACCATGGCTGGTGCAGGTGGCTCTCCTCTTAGAACAACTTTTAGAGCCCTCTCATCCCCAAATGGGACTCCCCATCTAGGTAAGCAGCAGGCGATGTCATCTGAACTCCGTGATAACAGTCTCCTCCAGGCTGGCAGGGCTGGACCGGTGGCCCGGGGGGCACTCCTGGCTGGATAGCCCTGCCGGCCCAGCCCCCCAAACTCCCTCCACCAGCTTGGGCATGTTACCTGCTGTGCCAATGAGTTTCTTGGATTTGCTGAAGATCTGATCACCTGGGTTAGGAGGTGGCGCTGCGTCCTGGCCCTGCCTCGCCAGCAGAGGGTTGTAGTCCTTTCCATCATAGTTTGCGTCAAAGAATTTCTTAAACCACTGAATAAACTCAAAATTATCTTGGAATTTTCCTTTCACTAATTTCTCTACGGGAATGATCTGAAATAGACCACATAAGCAGACCATTTTAACCACCTGCTGTGCACAACTGCCTTCCGCTGTGAGCACAGGAAAGCCAGCCCCTAGGCCTCAGCATCCTCTACCTTCTCCATCTGTACCCCCTCCCCCCATGGCACCAGAGTAGACCAGCAGGCTGGCAGGCCCCACCAGGGACTCAGGGACATTGCCTTCCTACAGGCACAAGAACTGTTGTGTGGGAGGGTACCCGGCCGCCTGCCTGCACGTGCACTGGAGGCTCAGGATCCACACAGGCAGGGTAGTAAGCTGATATGTTGTGGGGTCTTGGAAGAGATGTAGCCTCAACCTCCGGAGGGGGCGGGTCCACAGAGGAGAAAGGGAAGGGAGTGCTATCGAAGTGGGATGTTGGGGGGGGGGGGTCAAGTGCATTCACTGTATCTTGAGTTGGGTGGACAGCATTCCCTTTGGGGTGTCAGGGGTAGAAAGACACATGACAGAATGAACTGAGTCGCCCTTGTCACCCTGGCTGGTGAGTCATCTTCTTCCCCAGGGGAACACAGCTCCTCATGGACCCCCAGGGTACAGACACCTACTTTGTCAACACCCATCTTCTTGAAAGCTGCTTGCAGCACCTTGAAGTTGTGGATGTATTCGTGTTCTAGTTTGGCCTGGAACTTGACCTTCCTCAAGTGCACACAGCCAGGGAAGAGCATGTCCATGAACTGGCAGTAGGCTGCCCCTGGGAAGAGGCATGGCTGATGAAGGGTACCCAAGCTACCACCCAGGCCTCATGCTGCTCTGCTCCCCAAAGCCTGGGTCCCTCTCCCTTTGTCCTAGAGCTAGGGCCATCCCAACTGAGACTTTAGATATGGTTCGATGCCCCTTGGTTTTACAAGAATAACCATGATTACTAGTGTTCTATCTTTTGGTGGTATTAAGGTTAATTAAACCCAGAGCCCTGCAAATATGCAGCAGGTAATTTACCACTGAACTACATGCCCAGCCCCCAAGTGACGACTTACTGAGTCAAACCATGTACCCGTACATTCCAAACACTTCAGCACGGAGGTCAGTTCAGGGGATGGCACCCCCAAGGGCTTCATAGAAGAGCAGAGAGTTCTGCTCTCCCGAGTGGCCTCATGAGGCCCTGTGCTTTTAACTTGTGTGGTCCCTGTCTTTCCTGACTCTGGCCACCCAGGAATGCCCTGCCTGTTTTCCACTTTTCCAGCCTCTGTTCCCTGATTTCAACTCTAAGCGTATCACGGGCTCTTCCTCTGCTTGTTAATGACAAGCTACAGGAGCCTCTCCCCACCTTCCCTTGGGCCACTCCCTGTTCCAGCTTCCTACCTGAACAGAGCTGTTCAATCTTGGTGTAGTTGAGGTGCAGGGAGTCATTGACCCACGCAAGCATGTCATGGCGACTCAGATTCTCACTGGTCACAGATGTGGAGTACACATTGACGGCCATACCCCAGCTGCAGAGGAAGAAAAGAGGTGATGTCAACATGGGGCCTCCGGGCTGTCCTCCAGCTTGAGGGTGGCCCCAGGGAAAATGAGCATTCCCCTACACCAGCTTCCCCATTCACTTAGAGATTGGGCTTATGTTCATTCCTCAGACATATTAACTAGTGTCTCTGATACCTAGGCGTGTCCTAGGGGCTGGTGCTCTGGGATTGGTGAGAGGCACAAAGTTAACTAAGGAACGTCTCTGCTTCAGGAGACAGGCAAATCTCAGCACTGTGAGGTGGGTAGTTGAGGAATACAGGAAGTTCAAGGCTGGGGGGAAATGTGTGATCTTTTCAGCTTTGTAGGGCCGAGAAGGCTTCAGAGCAGAGATATTGGTGCCTGAGGGTAAGGAATGTCTGGGCATACCAAGGAATGAGGAGGAGGGTGCAGTAGCCTAAGAACTGGCAAGAACAAAGGCCCAAGAGCTCTGAGTTGCTAAGCAGGCCCCAGGGCATAGGTTTCTGTGTTGAGTCATGATGTAATGAGATTAGCAGGGACGGATCTGGAAGAGTTTTGTTTACTCCTGGGAAATTCTATTTCATCAATGGGAAACCATTGGGAGATTTTAGACAGTAACCTGACCAGATTTGTGTTCTAAAGCTAGCCCACCTTTGGGTCTCCTCTGCTTTTATGGTCCCTATTCCCCTGGCCTGTGGTCTGCTGGATGACCCAAAGGCAACTAAATACCCTCTTTCCAGAACGGGCTCTCAAAACATACTTCAGTCCCGAATCACTCTGCTATACACCTGTGAGGGCGCCCTCCTAGCTCATCTGCACTCTCTTCTGCCATCTTCCTGTACTCAGCTCCCTGGCCTCCGTGTGCCAGGCTCTTCTTCCCTCCCTCTGACTTACTCAAAGTTTCTGGTAGCCACAGCCACTGGGAACCTCCCACAAAGCCTTCCGGCCTCCAGGCCTTCTCCCACATCCATTCCAACACTGAATTAATCTAACAGCAGGCCTGGACACCCACACCCCAACCTCAAGCCAGCAGTGGTAAATAAGGCATCCACAGATGTATTTGCCTCGCAAACTTGAACTGTTCAGCAGTGGTAATGCTGGAAACAGTTGAGTTTGTGCCCACTATAGGTTGGGAGGTTTTGCACGGACCACTTGGGATTTCTCAAGTATTTTTGGCCACTCTGGGCAAAAATGTTCCTCCATTCACACAGCTGGTGCTGAGCAGGGACACTGATCCACTGTCAGGAGGCAGGTGAGAGCACCCTCCTACCTGTGGTCCACCCCTGAGAGAAGTGAGGCATTGGCTGTGCTCTGTCATTGCTAAGAGAACCATTTTCTTATGACTGGGTCTTTAGCAGGAATGGAGAAACAAGCAACTTAAAAGCACCATGTATCCCAAGAGACTGAAGCACTCCCATTTCTGGAGTAAAGAGTATTTTTCCAGTTTTTTGTTTATTTGCTTTTTTTTTTTCTTTTTCAAGACAGGGTTTCTCTGTGTAGCCCTGACTGTTTGGGAACTCACTCTGTACCATTAAACCAGGCTGGCCTCGAACTCAGAGATCTGCCTGCCTCTGCCTCCTAAATGCTGGGATTAAAGGCGTGCACCACCCCCACCCAGCTTTTTTTCTAGGTTTAATATGCAGTGTCTTTGTGAAGGAAGCCTATACCATCCCAATTCCTAGCGACCTGTGCATTGTTGCCCTCAACACAGCCACCTACAACTTGCTCCATGGTAATATGCGAGGACTAGCGTTTCTAATGAGACGGTATCTGCATGCCCTGGTGCTGTGGGTCCAGGGGTGACATGCTGCACCACTGGAGAAGTAGGTGAAGAGACTTCGGGACTGGGAGCAGACTGCCAGAGACCGGGTGAGTAGGGAGCCTCCGGCCCCTAGCTCCTAACTTAGAGGTCGGAGTGATGGGGTCTGGTTAGGAGCAGCCCAGGTGGTAGAAAGGGAGCTCAGTTGGTAGGCCGTTCGCAGCACATCAGATGTGGTAGCACCTGACCTGGTCCTGTCCTCCTCATAGCCACATTAAACCTGGAGGAGTGCTCATCACCAGCTAGACCTGCTGAGTCAGCAGCTGGCTTTGACAAGCCCTGCTGTAGATCAGGGCCCGCTCAGCGCTGTCTGGGCTGGCTCCCCTTGGCCTTCCACCTGACCCTAAGCATCGCTACCTCGTGGAACCTCATGATATGCATCTTTAACTTAAGTGAACTTTTCTTTTGGCATTAAAAACCCCTAAAGGAAAAAAATCCTGTTTTTCATTCCTAGTTCTTCCTCCTTTTAAAAATAAGCCCTGTCCTTCACTGGCTGGGGAAAGGGAGCCCAGGCAGGATGGGGCGGGGCTCAGAAGCCAAGAAAAACAGAAATTATTATCTTGGGACTTTCTAAAGACTCAGGACCTGGCAATTTCAGAGGTTTCCCAGGATAATTCCGACAGAGCTTGAGCCTGCTGCCCTGTACCTGACCCCCAAACTCACCACTAGACATGTTTATGTGTCTGCCTGCCCTGCCGGGATGTGCCTGGAATCATGGGGTTTCCAGAGCCGACACTTAGGGAAGTTACTGAAGGACTAACAACACCCCTTCTCAGTGTCTTCCATCATGTTCTAGCTTGATTCCCCAGCTCCACTTCTTGCATCTGGTGTCAGCATCCTCAACGGAGAACTTTCTTAGAAGCTCCCTATGGGACCCGATGGCACCCTGGGCAAAGCCTCCAATGGCATCCTTGCACTCGCAAGATCAGCGTGCTCATCCTTTCTACTTGAATGAACTCCTCAGTGGCCAGGCTGTCTGCTTCACCTCCGGATTCCAATTCCTCTCTAGTTCGTGATGGGCAGTAACAGCCTAAGCACATTGGGAGCCGTGAAGACTGGAGTTTCTGAGCCTCTAAGGGAGTTCCCGGAAATATCAGCAGGGTAGTGAACAGCCTGGATAGATACTAAGCTTTTCAAGATGCAGAATAGGAAAGAGTCAAGGACTGTGAGGGTTAAAAACCTGCCCCATACTCAGTAAGTTTGTAATCTTACGGGGACAGCAGAATCAAAAGAGGAGTGTAATTCAGAGAGAGGTGGACTGAATAAACTGAAGCGTGCGACAGGTCTGTGTGGTCTATTGGGCTGGGTGTAGTGGCTATCAGCTATTCTGGTGGCTGCCAAGAATGAACCTTTCCAATATGGGACTCATTTCTCTAGGAGGTGCCTGCAGCTATTTTGTCTCTGGGCTTGTGGGGAAGGACCAGTCTGGCCCCACTGACACTTTGATGGGCCTGAAAGGGTCTGGACTTGTAAGGTGCTTGTTCTTAATTTTGCCCTGGGAATTCTTCAGCCAAATTAGGGATTTTAGTCTGTGTAATGGGTGAGACTTTCAAAGGCTGATCGTTGAAGGTAAGCAGGGCAATGGCCCCATACCCCAGTCCTCGGTCTATGACCTTAAATGGTCTGCTAGCCCTTGGGACCTTCCTGAGCTTCTGTGGCACCAGGCTTTTTGGATTTAGGGCCCACTCCATGTATTCCAGGGCCTCTTCACTTGGAGAAGCAAGCGTGTACATGTGCCTGTGTGTGTTTCTGTTACATATACAAACTCTCTGTCTCTATCTCCATCCATCCACCCACCACATACACACTTTTTAAAAAACCTCAGGTGATTCTGCTGTACCACATCCCTCATCTTAGCAATAGCAAAGGCTGAGATAGTGGGATTATTTATTTATTTATATAACTATGTTTTATTTATTTATTTATTGCTACCTCTATTGACACACCAAGAAAAAAAAAAAAGAAAAACCTGTAGTTTCTCCTAGAGATTAGGATACAACTGTTCTCAGTGATCACTAAGAGCAACATGACTACTTGAAAAAAATGCCTAGGTCTCTGCAGCCTGGTCAGATACCTCTGCAGCCTGGTCAGTGCCCCTTGATGGGGCAGCTTTCCCCACACTTGTCAAGAATCTTATCTAGGGTCCTCGAGGCGCAATGGTGCTTGCAAGAAGAAAGCTGAAGAAACAGACAGACAGACAAACAAAGCAGCCCTCTCAGGGCCGAGGCACCAATCATAGGAGCTCCCCGACGGGCTGTGTGGGAGAGCAGCCAAAACCAGCACCAGAGTGGCTCTTGCAGTGGGGGTACTCTTCGCCCTGTCTGGGTGCCTCTTGGTTCAGAAGGACTCATCTGATGGCTCCTGTGAGGACCTTCTAACACACCTCCCATAGCATCACGAAGAATCCAACCTTTGGCCCCCTGGTTAAGCTGGGGCCCTTTACTTTTCCTAAGTCTGGCCCTGTGCATGAAACTGACATGCCACCAGCAGGTGGCACTCAGGTGCTTGAACTGCCTTTCTGAGCTGTGGTGTGTGTGTGTGTGTGTGTGCGTGTGTGTGTGTGTGTGTGTGTGTGTGTGTGTGTGTGTGATCTGAGCCTCCTTTCCCCCAAAGAAAGCCAATTTCCTGGAAGAGGGTAAAGCAGGGTGCCTGTCCCCTCAGAGCCAGGTCAGCTGGGGTGGGGTAAGCATGGGTTACACTCTGAGATTCTCCTTCCCCGAAAGCCACTAGTGATGGCCTTCTGAGTTGAGGATTGACTTAGGCCCAGCAGCCAGTTGCTGGGACAAAGGTGTATAAAGCACTGGCCCAAGCATTTGGTTCCCATTGGAGCGGCTGCCTGAACGGTAGCAGAGCCACAGACTGCAAAAGCTCTCAACGATAACACATTGTCACAAAGAGCTTCTCTGCCTCCAGGAGAGCACGGTAGGCCACCTCCCGGGCTGCAGCAGCAGGCTTCCAACTCTGTCCTCATCTTCCTTCCACCATTCTCGTCCCAAGGTGACTGTCAGGAGAAACAGCTCCTGATTGGGTTGTAGCATGTTTCCTTCTAGGTTAGCTAGAGACTCCACAGTCAGATCAACACGTGGTCTTGGGAAAAAAATCTGCTTTTCCGGCCCTTGCTTCCTGCTACTAGGTCTGGAGTCAGAAAGGAAATCACTAGGAGGTAAAAGTCACTGCCTGAGCCAAGGTCCCTAGGGCCTAGGTGCTGTCACTGGCAAGGGGGGGTGGGGATCTGCAACTTTTGGGGGGAGGGGTACGGAGCTGCTGCTTAACTCTGCTGGCTGAGGCTCTGAAAAACAGCACCAAGAGCAAATCTTGATATCCTGTGGTCAGAAGGTTCTCCTAGCGGGCTGCTGAGATGGTTCAGCGGGTAAAGTCCCTGCTGCCTGATAACCTGGGCTTGATCCCTGGGACTAACATGGTGCGGGGCTTGGCTGGATTAGGCTGAAGTCTGACATCTCTGGATAGCAATTTGTTTACGTCCATGACAGTGGACTCCCTTTTCTCATCCAGGTTCTAAGAGCCCCCCTCCCCCCCAAATCTGAATGACCCAGGTTTTGTAAGGAGCATCACATAGCCCTCACGGCAGATTATAGGCTGGACTCTTTTCTGATAAGGAAACTGGTCCAACAAGCACCTGGGAATTCCTAGAAATACCCTGTCCTGATAAGGATCTTAGTCTTTAGCAGCGACCTTCAATTGTACTTGGAGATTTCCCCACCCGTGGATAATAAAGTGCTGTGTGCTTCTTGTGATAGGACTGTGCTACTGCACAGAAAATAAGATACTGTACCACTACATGCAAATCAAGTATCCCTGACCCCCTGCACCCCAGCGAATCAAACACATTCACCCTCGAAATTCCTCCTACTGCCCAAAGTTATAAATCTCTGATTTCAAATAAATGTGCTGCTGGCTGTTTTCCTGCTTTGTGATACCATCAGCCTTCTACCAAGGCCGCCTGATTCACCATTTATCCCTTGCTGCCCTCTGGCCTGCTGGGCCTGGGCCTCTCCCAGCCTGTGTCTCGGCTGCAAGCTGACCAGGCATGGGCTTTCGCCTGCACCTCCGCTATGCTCAGCACAGCAGCTTGACCAAGAGCTGCACCACTCTGATATCACCATAGGCTTTGGAATGCCCAAGTTTCCACTGCCACAGGCCATCTCATTCTTTACTAAACTGCAACACACCGTGGAAAACCTTTCCACATCTCGGCCTAGCCCACTCAGGCCTCACCCTAAAGCACTCTAGCCAATCCCGAGAGAAATGGAACCCCCGTTCTCCATCCAGAAGCCAAGCTCCAGGACCCCACTGAGCTCCAGGCCCCTTCCAAATGAAGAATGATAACATGGTGGAAGGAAGGAACTGACTCTAAAGTTGTCCTCTAACTTACACACACACACATATACACACACACACACACTCATGCAAGCAAATCTTTTAAATCTTTTAAAAGAAGGGTTTCTATAGACCCACAGTTCCTTCTCAGACCCTGGGCTCCCTTGCTAACACTTCCATTCCTAAATCACAAAGGCAGCATGCTTAAACCTCTGAGATCTCACATGCTATTACTTAATTGCCTAACCCTAATCCGAACTGCATTTCATTTTGGCTTCCTGTCTTTAAATCTTTAATGGATATCTACCTTCTACACATATCTCAAAGACAACCCAGGGGCTCCAATCATTTCTAATCTCTAGGGCTTTCTCCCAGCTTCAGCCTTGATCTGGATGGTTCTGGAGTATTCTCTGCAGGTCCCAGCCCTGAACTTCTCAGTGTAGCCATCCACACCACCATAATTTGGGACTGACATGCCACCATGTCAGGTCCAAAAACTCTGTTGAAAGAGTCCTGGATCTCTAGTCAGACCGCCTGGGTTCAAATCCTGTCTCTTCCATGTCCTGTTCTACTTTAGGCCTCACTTTTCCTTATTTATAAATGTGCAGTGCGAGTTCCACCAGGGGGAGCTGGTGAGAGCTGAATGAGCTGTGTACTACACAGCACTAAGCACGCCCAGAGCCTGACTTTTGCTAAGTGTCACCAGTTTTACTGGGAAGAGAGGCCCAGAGCACTCACTCCAGAGCAGGCACTGGCACACAACTATGTATGGTCAGGTTGCAGAGATTTTAACAGTGGTTCAGGAGTCATCTTAAAACTGTCTTGTTCTCCGTATTTCTGCCTCAGGCTAGCCATCTGGGCCTCTGGCATGATCTGACCTCAACTCCTAGTTTCCCATACATCTGCCTGTTGTTGCTGTGTTGAGACAGGGTCTCACTGTAAAGTCCTGGCTGGCCTGGAACTCACTACATAGGTCAACTGGCTTTCAACTCACAGGGATTCACCTGCCTCTGCCTCCCAAGTTCTGGGATCAAAGGTGGGCATCATCGGGCCCAGCTCCATGTGTCTACTTTCAGATGGCATCCTACCTTGAAGGGAAGCTGGAACAGAGGCTGTGAGGCCTGAGAAGACAGAACTCTGTGGATCCTGCCAAAATATCTCCACTCCCGACATGGGGCTATGCCCATTGTCCCTGGGCTACCCCTTCCTGCTCAGGTCCTGCGCAGGTCCTCAAGTCACCTGTCTGGAAACACCTGCAGAATTGCTACCCCTTCCCTGTTTGGCTCACACACCCTTGCTATTCTGGGCATACACGGAGGCAATGTGTGCCAGTAGGGATGGAGGGTGCTGAGGGGCTGGCAGAGACAGAGGGTTCTGCCAGCGGGTCACAAAGCCCTGGCATGCCTAGCCAATCACCTGCTTCTCAGAGATGAATGAGGACCTGACTCACTGAGAGGCTCAGTGGTGGAAAGCTGGATCAGTTATGCCAGAGGTGGGAAGGTGAGTGCTAAGGGTCTGCCCAGGACACACATGCACCCGCCCAGACAGAGAGCAGCACAGGGTCTGGATGGTGGCAAGGCACAAAGGAGCCAGTTTCTTCAGAAATCTGTCCTCACCACACTTCTAAATCACTGAGCTCTTCCCCAAGACCATAAGCCCTGCTGAGGTCTCAGCACTGGGTGATGGGTCTATCTTTATTTATTTTTTTTTAGATTCTTTTTTTTACTTTTCTTTAATTTTTAAAAAAAGATTATTTATACAGTATTCTGCCTGCGTGTGTGCCTCCACATCAGAAGAGGGCCCAAGATAGACAGTTGTGAGCCACGATGTGGTTGCTGGGAATTGAACTCAGGACCTTCAGAAGAACAGTGCTCTTAACCTCTGAGCCATCTCTCTAACCCCAGGATTTGAATTCTTTCAGAAGTTTCCCTAGGGTGGCCACTGTCGAAGGAAAAGGTGTCACAGTGAGGCTAGATGTTCTATCTGGTCCTAACTCAAAGGGTTAAGGGAGAGCTGGGCATGCAGAAGCAGACCCACTGCTGAAAGTAATCCTTTTAGTAAGGCCCATCTGGGTGGGAAGGGAGAAAGACAACCATTTCCTTCTGAAGGCTTTTCTCTGGATATTTCCCGCACTGAGACAAGTTTCTCTACGTCACAGTCCTGGAACTCTGTGGATCAGGCTGACCTCAACTCAGAGATCCACCTGCCTCTGCCTCTGCCTCCCATGTCTGGGATTAAGGATGTTAGAGGTATCACCACACCAGGCCACTTACTTATTTGATATACTGTCTTTTAAAACTTTATGTGATGAGTGTTTTGCCTGCACATAAGTCTGTGCACTGTGTGCATACCGGGTGTTAGTGGAGACCGGAAGAGGGTGTCAGATTCCCTGAAATCATAGAGTTACAGTTTGTTGTGAGCTACCATGTCAGTTCTGGGCATTGAACTCAGGTCCTTTGCAAGAGCAGCAAATGCTCTTAACCACTGAGCCATCTCTCCAGCCACAGTAATACTTGCTAAGCCAATCAAACTCCGTGGACCCATCATCAAACCAAGGCTGGTGGGGTTGTGGTGCAGTGGGAACGGGTCTTCCTGCCTGGACAGCCTGAACAAGTGGCCTCAGTTTTCACGACTGAAGAACAGGAACAGTGAGACTGTTGAGTGTGGGGCTGGTCGGAGGGGAAGGGGGAGACACTTGTGAGGACTGAAGGCCGCATCACCTTAGGAACTGAGCAACTTTGAGAACCATCAACATATTCAACTCATTTCCGTCTTTCCTGACTGACCCTTTGCTCAGAGTCCTGAAGAGGCAGAGGCTTGGCTTTTGGTTCTTTGCTGCCAGGCTGCCAAGGCTCTTGGCAGGAAGACAGAGGGTATCTTGGGAGCTTAGTACCTTTCTTTTCCTTCAGTTACTGTGGACTAGGATCCTGAATCCTGGATGCAACAGCTGCTAAGTGTGATTCTGCTAAGCAGTGAGAGAGGAGTCACTCGGGTGAGGGGCTCAGGTGGCAGAGGTAGAGTGCAGAAAGACGGTGTTCTGTTCTTGTTTTTTATGTGTCCATGCCAAGGAAGTGCTGCTGGCCACTGGGAGAGAGGAAATGCCAGCTTGGTTTCTGGCTACACATAGTAGGAGGCCTTGGGACTCTCAGCATAGACTCAGACCCTCCCAGCAGCAGAGAACACAGTTCTCCAGGTTACTCAGGGAGGGATTTCAGGATGGCCACATCCCAGGAGTGTCTTTCCTCCTAGAAGGCTCAGGGGGACAGATAGCTGACCATCCCAGGTGGCCTAGGGACAGGAAATGGAGCTATGGGAGATGCTAAGACATGTTGGGAAGAGAACATTCTTGTTTCCAGAGCCCTACTGGGTCTGGCATCTCCTTGGTGGCTCTCCATGCTACCAAAGCCTGTCCGAGTCTATGGGAATACATACCAACCAAGTTACTTTGTGTTCCTTTAAAACTACATTTGGGCTGCCAACATGGCTCAGCGGGTAAAGATGCTTGCAGCAAAGCCTGATGACCTGAGTTCAATCCCCGGCACCCACAAGGTGGAAGGAGAAAACCAGTTCTTCCAAATTATCTTCTGATTTCTACATATGCACCACAGCACACATATGCATAAAATCATACACATACATACACATGGATACACACACACACACAAACAAAACCCAGAACATCTCTTCTGATATGAGGTGTATTGTGGTCAGCTAGGACAGTGTTAAGTTCTTGGCCTTCTCCGATGTTGGATTTTATGAATTGATTAGTATGTTTCCTCTGGCCCTAAGCTCACTCAGCTCTTTCTCTGTTTTCTTCCTTCCTTCCCCTCTTTCAGTGCTCCCTGAGAATCCTCCCACTTTTATCCCTTTGCCCTTTTGACAGGGTACAAACTGCTCATTTATCCTCTAGCCTTCCTATCAGCCTGCCATAAAGCTGTCCAGAACAAACTTAAGATTCAGCTGATCATCATTCCAAATTCATGCCCACCTTACAGGGTCACTCCCAGACAGAGCCAGATCCCACCTTAAGGACGCACACTGGTGAGGTCCCAGAAGGACCACCTATTTTCCTGTAGCTTCTCTTCTGACCTATCACAGGCCCTGAAATGCCTATTGGGAGCATCACTCATGTAGGTGAAAGCATTTCTCCCCTTAATCACCAAGTCACTTCTGCATATGAGGATTGAAGGCCCTGGGTTCAAGTGATTTGCCCACAGTCATGATCAGCCACTGGCAAGGTTAGGGTTGCACCCAGGCCTCCCAGCCCAGGTCAGCTCCTTCCAAACCATCTCACTGACAGGAAGAGCAGACTGACGTCTGCACAGCTGTAATACAGAACACTGCACTGATTTCACCCTCTGAATGAGAGGAGGACAGAATTCCAGAGGTCTCCCCCCTTTCTCTCTCAGCTACTGTTTCAATCCGCCTTGCTTTCAAACATCGAGCACTTGCTAACCACTGGCTCATGTGCCCAACATGGTGAGGCTCCTGGTAGCACACCAGCATTGTTTTAAGGCCTGGCCTTGTCTTTAAGGAGTCTTTTTGTTTGGCTGAAGCCATTCATAAAAGATCCAGAAACCCCATCACTAGAACAGTGTATCTGTCTTCCGGGCACCCCAATGGTAGACAGAGGATGAGTGGGGGCTTGAGGGGGGGTTTGGCTGGCAGGCAATTCTAGGGGAAGGTGGTCCCTGGTTTGGGCCTGTAAAGGATGTAAAGGATGTCAGAGAGGCGTGACAACTGGGAATATGGGGCATAGGACGTGTGTTCACTGTCACTTTTATTTGGCAGAGTGAACAGGAGACCTGTGACTAGGACCTGGAGGAATGTTAGGGCTGGGCCAGGTGGCTGAGTCTCCGGAGCCAAGGGAGGGGCTGGTTTCCAGGAGTAGGGTGGCCATCCAGTTATGATCTGACCAGAACTTAATGAAGCGGTCATAGAGTGCACAAGAAGGAATGAAGGAAGCCTGAGTCATTCTGTGGGAGTGTGGGGACAGAGGCTAGGCCCAAAAGTGACTCGGGAGTCCCAGCCAGAAGAATGCTGAGGAAGGAGATCAGGAGTCTGTCATCAGGGTCACCTGTGTCTGCGGCAGCCTGTACAGCAGTGAGGTCAGATTCCCTTAGTTAAAATTTCAAGTGCAACGTAGATTAAGCGTAGACTTGTACTTCTTGGTTTGAGATCCTCCACGTTCCCTCGGAACTCGGGATCTATCCATGCTAAGTCAGTTCTAGATCTCCTCTACGTGAGGAGACTTGGGAGTTGGGGAATATCCCCCTGCTTCGTTAAACACTGGATCAAGAAAAAGAGGAAGAGGCAGGAGGGTCACAATTCAAGGCCTGCTTGGGCAACTTAGTGACTCTATCTCCAAATAAGAAAAACGGAAGAAAGAAGGGATGAATGGAAGGATGGACAGGGCAGAGGATATAGCTCAGCTATAAATCCTCATATGCAGAAGTTGAGTTGTGTAAGGCACTGGGTTTAATTGCCAGTACCCCAAAAGAGTGAGGGGGAATATTACCAAAATCTACATGAAGTTGAATATTTAGGGAAATGATTTTAAAAAATATTGACTTTAGTTTTAATGAACATGTGTGTGTCCTGTATGCTGTCGTGTGCCGGTAAGGTGCCTGGGGAGGTCAGAAGAGGGCATCAGGTGCCCTGGAGCTGCAGTTCTAGGTGGCTATGAGCCACGTGAAATGGGTGCTGGGACCCAAACTAGGGTCCTCCTGAAGAACGCCACGCTTTCCTAACCACTGAACCATCTCTCCAGCCAGAAAATAATGTTTTGAGTATTAATTCAGGGTTTAGTTTAGCTGCGTGGTTCAGTAAAGGTTTTTTGACCTTTAGTTTTAAGGAAAATTAGTGTAAGAAGACAATGAGTAAACAAATGTGATTGCCAGGAACACTGGGGAGACTCCTCTATACTCCTTACTCCCCCACTCCACACCCCACAGCTGAAGCGTGTGCTCCCCACACAGGACTGTGTGCCAGCCACTGTCGGAGGCATGTGGCCTCCAGGAAGCCAGGAGACTCAGGCTGGGCAGGGGAGAGAGATGAGCAGAGGAGACACACTAAGCTGATTAAGCCACTCTGCTCTGCTAAGAGGCTTTGGGGGAAAAGCAGAGTTTGGATTGAGGGTGAGAGGAAGAAAAGGAATGAGGACGAAAGGGAGACAGCCAAGAGTCTGCCCAGAAGGCATGTGTGGGCAAAAGGTGCGACTAAAAAGGGGCAACAGCCACCTCAGCAGCAGTTCTGGATGCATGGTCAAGAGGGAAATTCCCCAAAGAATTTTAGTTTTGTGTGAATATAATATACTGTTTGGTAACAATACAACAGTACCTGTAACACTATAATTAAAACAGCAATACCACCCCCCCACACACACACAAATGAAATTGTTACAAGTGAACTGCAGCATTTAGAAATTTTACTCAGCATACAACTTTCAGAGGTCTTGTTTCATGTTATCCTTTCTATGAAACACTGAAGAGAATTCCAAGTGCTGCATAAGTCAGCATTTCCTCAATTTTTGCAAACTTTTCACTTTAAAGTGGTTTGAGACTCAAAATTCAAACAAAAGTAAAGATTCCCGGCTCCCTCCAGTAACAGGCTAAATTACTAAAAACAGGAAACTGACATTTGTTGTGTTATCTTGGTTTTATTCCCTGTCGCTGTGACAAAAGTGCTTTGGCAAAAGCCACTTAAGGAACAAAGGGTTTGGCTCACAGCTGCAGCCCATAGCCCAACACTGCAAGGGAAGCCAAGGTCCCAGGACCTGGCGACAGTCAAGAGCAGACTGAATGGACGCGCTCATGCTTATGCTCGGCGGATTTTTTTTCACTCACACAGTTAAAGCTCCTAGGGAATAGTGCCACCCATTGTGGGTAGATCTTGCCACCTGTGGGTGATCAAGATAAGCCCCACAGACACGCCCACAGGCCAGCTCCATCTAGATAAGCCCCCACTGAGTCACTAGGACTGTGTCAAGTTGGCAATTAAAACCCAAGCATCACAAACGTCATTAACCGAACGGTGTCACACCCTTGTTGTCACCGTACTTCAGAGACAGAGGCAGGAAGATTAGGAGCACAATAGTGAGTTTGTGGTCAGCCTGAGCTATATGAGATCTTGTCTCAAAAAACAACAAATAAACCAGAAACCTCCAAAACAGCATCTAAAACAAACAAAAATCTAGAGACTGTTTTTCTTTTGTTTGCTTTTTGGTTCTAATGAGGAAGCAGCTACTTATGGTTCCAGGGCTCTGAGCAAACCTATAATCCCACCTCTAACAACATTCTTTACTGGGAGCATCAGGGTCTTTCAAAAACTTGTTGCCCTTCTCTATCATGCTATTGTCTGTTTTAGTTCTCTGTAGTTCCTGTTTAAGAGGATATTGTGCAAGTCTGTGTAAAAATTAAGAGGTCATCTGGAATGTCAACACATCCAGCCCTATGGATTCCAGGACTGGAGAGATGCTCCTTGGTCCTCTTAACTGTTTGAAGTGTCTTTCAAAACCATGCTGGGCATGGTGGTACGTGTCTTCAATCCCAGCATTCAGGAGGCAAGAGGATCTCCAAGTTCAAAGTCAGTCTGGTCTACAGAGTGAGTACCAGGACAGCCAGAGATACACAGAGAAACCTTGTCTCAGGGGGAGTGGAGGGTCATGTTCAAGACCCTTGAACTAAACACTATGATCTAAAATATTTTTGGTGAAATCATACCCAGGCCCTGAGTATTATTGGTTTTTGTTTGTTTGTTTTGTTTTGTTTTTATGAGATAGGGTTTTTCTGTGTAGCCTTGGCTATCTTGGACTCACTCTGCAGACCAGGCTGGCCTCAAACTCACAGCACACTGCCTGCCTCTGCCTCCCTGAGTGCTGGGATTACAGGTGTGCATCAGCTGCCCAGCTTCTTACTGTTTTTAAATGTGTTGATTTAATAAAATGTATACTTTTGTTGTTCTTTTAATTATTTCTATATTTGTTGCTCTTCTATGAGCTGTTTCTGGCTGTAGCATCTGAGAGATGCTAAAGTCTGCAACCATGTCTGACATCTGGAAAGCTTGATGAATTCTCATGGGTCATGCTTCTGAGATAATCTGTACTCACCTCAGACATATACACAATGCTAACATTCTCACAGATGCACGTGACACTAGATGTGCCCTGACTGAAGGTTTTGAAGATCCACCAAAGGCAGTTAAGCAGGCAGAATGTTCCTGCTATACTAAAAAGAATACCAAATTTCCCCAACGGGGGAAAAAGTTGAAGATACTCCACTCTTAAGTTTTTGTCTGGGGGTGGGGGGAAGGTCACATGGGAAGGACTGGGTTCAGAAAAAGAAAATGACGTAGGGTTTCCCAAGTCATTGCTGTGACTAGGGGGAATACAGAATGTAGAGGAGAAACTTTAATCAACTAGAGAGCCCTGTGGTGTGGTGCACGTATGAACAAATGCTCCAGTACACTGCGCTATGCCCACAGGCGGTGGGGAGCATGGAAAGTGAGGAAGACGATGCCACATGCCCCAGCTCCTGCTCTGCCTCTTAGGACCCACCTCCAATGTTGCAGGAGGTGGTGGCCTCTCCAGGGCAGAGGTTCTTACAACACACAAGTGCCTTTTAGCCATCACCGTGGGGTATGAAACAAGGACCACTACAGACAAGTCACGGAAGAGGGAGTGTAAATGACTAATTTAGGATACAAACTCAACTTTACAGAATGTAAACTGACCTGTGGACAGATATTATGAAGGTCAAAGTTTAGGTAGTGTGGTAGCCACACAGAACTTGACTTTGGACATTTCAGGTTAGCGGTGGTTACAGGTCAGGGGTAGTTGCTGCAGGAGAATCTTAGAAGGCCTAGCGCAGATGGCTGCTTAGGCGGGGAGAGGATTGGAGGCTGTGCTTGTTTAAAAGTAGTGTGTGACATGCAGCAACATTCAATGGTGGAGTCAGGGAGGGGTTTGGGAAGAAGCCCCGTGCGCTGGCCCTAGCTGCATTCACAGCAGATGCTTCACGGATTTTAGTTTCCCTTTCTCTTCTCTGGTGGCGGTAATAATAAACAAGGGAGTAAAATCACACCCCAGGAAAGCACCTAGAGAGCCCAGTTTCCTTAAGCCCGTGCCTCTCACACTCGGGAGTCAGCTCTTAGGTCTGGGTGAGGTCCTGAAGGACTCCCAGAATGGAACCCTTGTCATTGTCCCTGGTATCTGGAATGCTCTTCCTCTTGTTTTAGAGGGTGCTGTGAGACACTGGTGGCTGACTAGCCGCCTCGCTCGGCTCCGCACTCCTCCGCTTACATCAGTTGGTTACGCCTATGGGTGTGGGCATTGTAGCACCTGCTGTGTGCATAGACTCCACCACAGGTTATCACGCCATCACGACGGCTGACTCACACAGCGGCTACGTGCTCGCTAGTTAATAAGTATTTTGAATAGTGGTGATGCCTGTGGTAAATTGCTCTTTTGACTATTTCCCAGGAAACTGCCGCCTGTCACAACAGCTTAATATGATTAAAATAGCCTGGGGATCTACTGACACTATCTTCTTAGCCTTCCCTCTACAGTAAGGCTAAGCTGTCTGTTCCACTCCTGTTCCTGGCTCCGCACGCACAAAACATGAGTTCTCCCATTGAGCTACAGAGCAACACCCTGCTTTCTGTCACAGACAATGACAGAAACCTGTCAGGTCACCTTCCTGGTGGTAGGATGTGGGGACAGCTATTTCAGATGAAGCCAGATCCTAAGTAGAGATATATCTAGACAAGTCAGGATGGCTTTGAATGCCGATCAAGATGAGACCGCAGGCAAGACGTAAGCACACAGCCCATAATCCCAGGACCTGGGAGGCAGAGACAGGAGGATTGCTGTAATTTGAGGCCAACCTGGTCTACAAGTGAGTGCCCAGGACAGCTGGGGCTATGTAGAAAGATCCCAGCCCAAATAAGGAAAACAAAAGGACTTTCAACACAGGGACAGGTGAGTGAGTTGGGGCTTGTGAGACTGCACTGTGCTTGCAGCCCGACTTTGGTGCCAATGGAGAAGAGCGAGGCCTGGCCCAGGCCCTTCAGGGACTCTGCTCTGGGTCTTAAGAGGCTGGTGGGCAGTTCGGAGTATGGTCCTAGCTAAAGTAAAGTGAGCCCTATAGTTAACAATCATAGGATTTAATGACAAAATCTACTGCTGAGGCTATGAGAAAGTCGCTCTTAAAGACAACTGGTAAGGGTTTAGACACCCTTGCCCTTAAGCCGTTTTACATTTATTATTTTGTTCATGCCTGTGTATGGGTGCATGAGCCATGGTGTGTGTGTGAAGTTCAAAGGGCAGCTGTGAGCAGTCAATTCTGGACCCACCCTTGTGTGTGGCAATGATTGAACTTGGGCCATGAAGCTTGGCAGAAGGACCTTTATTAGCTGGAGCTCACTGGTCCACTCTTGCCTTTTTGAAGGGCAATTTGATAAGAAAAAAAAATTAAAAGCCTTTATATTTTAGATATACCCTTTGACCTTAACTCCCTGTCTAGGAATTCTATCATAAATCAGTAATTTTAGATAGGTCCAAACTTCAGGCGTTTATTTGTTTCAAAACATGGATTCAATATCTCCCTCTGGCCTTCACTATGTAGCAGACTGGCTTTGCACTCCTCTTCCTCCTGCCTCCATCTCCAGGGTGCCGAGTTCACATATACAGCACCCCCACACCCAACTTTAGGCATAGGCAGATTTATAATCATGAAAAACCAGCATCAGAAACGCTCAATAACAAACTGCTAACACACATCACAGTCCATCTGAACTACACCTCTTAGGAGAGTTAGTCAAGACGTATTCCAGACATCTTCGGCATTAGGAGCTGCTGACTCAGCCCCCGTTTTTCTTCCCTGCCTGTCTCCACAAAGAGGCCAGGGATGGAGAACCTTGCTCCTCTAGCCTCCCTCAGAGCGAGTCACTTTGAGGCCAGGAGGTAGCACTGCGGCCTAAGTGAGCTAGAAGGTGGCTCCTTAAGTTCTTTTACCAGCCTGAACTTCCTTCTTCCAGGTTCCCATCACATGAGCAAAATACTCCCCATCCCCCAACACACACCTGTTCACGTGTCTATAGGGCTTGCTCTTCCTTGCATCAAAACAGTGCCAGGGCCAGGGTAAGAGCTAGGGCTGGGGTGAGAGCAACGGCTCAGTGGTTGACAGGACTAGCTGCTTGTTCAGGGGTCCGGAGCTTAGTTCCCAGCACCCCGAAGAATGAGGCAGCTCACAACCGCCTGTAACTCAAAGTCTAGGAAATCCAGCATCATCATCTGGTCCCCTTAGGTACCCCTCCCACAAGAACCCACCTGCATACATGCACACACAGACACACACACACACACACACACGCTGCATATTTAATACACATCGATACGAGTAAGAGATCTTAAAAATCCCACAAAACAGTCCTGACAGAATTGTTACTGAGGAGACTCAGGAAGTAAAGGTGCCTCCAGGCCTTACAGCCCTGACCTTCAGGACCCAGATGGGAGAGAAAGAGAACTGACTTCTGTGAGTTGCCCCCTGACCTCTGCACACTCACACTGTGGCATGTGTATGCCACCCGTCAATATTCCTGGGAAAACGGGTAACAATGTTCATGTCACATTTTAAGGGGGTTGTATTACTGAACCAAACAACAAACAGACCTGGAAGAGTCATGAAAGGAGATATTCTTCCATTTTAATTGTTCTGTCTATGGTGAAATTGTAGTTTTTTTTAACTTATTCTCTAGATTTATCTGGATTTAAATTTTTTTTGATAATGGCTGGACCGTGGTGACGCACACCTTTAATCCTAGCACTTGGGAGGCACAGTCAGATGGATCTCTGGGTTTGAGGCCAGCCTTGTCTACAGAGTGAGTTCCAGGACATCGAGGTACACACAGAGAAACTATCTCAAAAAACCAAAAAATTAGTTTTTTTTCTATAATGAACATATATACGACTTTTAGGATTGGCTATGGTGTAGCTCAGCGAGAGAGCGTGCTTAGTGTGAACAAGGCTCTAGGTTTCATAGTGCAGTTAATCAACAACTAAGCAAAGGATCCACCTCAAACAGGGTAGAGAAATGACCACAGAAAGCCTGGGCCAGGCAAGTTCATGACAACTGCCAAGGTAGCTACTCTACAGTTTCTGTTCAGGTGCTTCAGACTCCTACTGACTTTCTGGTTTTAAAAGGTCCTCAGTGGCCTCCAAATAGGATCCAGATGTTCACCTCTAGTAGCTGGGTGCCAGCAACAGGATGACCCAGAGTCCCAGCATGCACCTGAGTGTGGTATCTTTTGTACAGCCTTCGGTACCCTCATACACTGACAGGGGCTCAAGACTCCTCCTGGTGCCTTGCTCTTTAGTTGCAAGCCTTGCTGTTGGTTGCTTCCTCCTGTCTCTCTGCTTCTTGCTCAGATGAATCAAATGAGCAAAGCTATCTGAAAGCACCTCACATAAAATGGAACAAAGCAAAGTTACAGACAGCTGTGAGCTGCCATGTGGGTGCTAGGAATTGAACCTGGGTACTCTGGAAAAGCAGCCAGTGCTCTTAGCCACTGAGCCATCTCTCCAGTGCCCTGGTCCTCAATTTCTGACACAGTAAGATATTCTAGGCCAAATGACTCTCCCCATCCCAGTCTGGGGATGACATTTCTCTGAAGAGTCCTGGACTTTTGAGAGGTGGCTGGAGTCCAGTGTTTAATCACAGCAGTAAAGAAAGGAAGAGCTCCCTCTGTGATCACGACTCATGAGCAGAGTGCTTTCTACTTCTAGTTTAACAGGTCTACTGGATACAGACACACCCTGTATTTACCTGCTGTGAGTAGTGGCTATCATTTGGCCATGGAAGATTACAGGAGCTTTAACTGAGATCATCTGGCTGGCCAAGGTACAGTTTTCCACAATTGGCCCTTTCAGCCAGTGCCTGCTAAGTGCCCACTAAGAAGTATTTACATGTTATACACAGGGTCACCTGTCAGGAGACACAGTCCACTGTATACTATAAATATGACTGATACAGTTCCCCATAAGTCACCAAGCAGCACTGACTTAAATCACCAGTGGAAAATAATCTACAGACCTGGAAAACTGTAATAACAGCACGATGTGGAACCTGGTTGTTGTAACACGTCTGGACAGAAGTGGCAGTTATTACAGAATCTAGAAAAGGGCTGGAGAGTAAAACTCCGTCAGAGAAGGTCTGACACTGACCAGTGTACTAACATTCTTTTCCGCTGCGATTGAGATTCTGGTCACCATGTTGATGGTGGAGGGGCATGGACTGACCGCAGTATGGATGGATGACTCAGCATCTCCCCAGTCTATGTGCTCTTATGCTCACAAGCAAGCTCTGATTATTGTTCTGATTTCCAAGGCACTGCAGGATAGGAAGAAGCATATCCCTGCTATATTAAGTTGCATCTCTGGCATGTATGCGACTGGGCAAATAGCTGTAGACAGTGTCCGCAGGGCCTTGTGCCCTTCAGAATTGGTCATCAAGTTGTCACACCTGAAGGCCCGAGAGACTCGGACCCTGAGCTGTGTCAGTTTCCTTGGAACACAGCACACAACTAATCAGTGAATTTAAAAATTACATGTATTTATTTGTGTGCGCGTGCCCACACATATGCACCATAGCAGGCTTGGGATGGTCAGAAGACAAACTGGATGGAGTCGGTTCTCTCCTTTTATCACGTGGGTCCTGGGACTGAATTCAGAGTCAGGTTTGGTTGCTCTGCTGGCTTGTCTATGTCAACTTGACACAAACTAGAGGCGTCTTAAAAGACGGGACCTCAATTGAGAAGATTGACTTAGGCATTTTCTTAATTAGTGACTGATGGGAAGAGCTCAGACCATGTGGGTAGTGCCATACACTGGCAGGTCTTTCTGGGTTCTGTAAGAAATCAGGCTGAGGAAGCCATGAGGAGCAAGCCAGTAAACAGCATCCCTCCACAGCTTCTGCATCAGCTCCTGCCTCCAGGTTCCTGTTCCATTTGAGATCCTGTCCTGACTTCTTTTAATGATGAACAGCAATATGGTGGTGTAAGCCGAATAAACTCTCTCCTCCCCAACCTGCTTTTCAGGTCATGGTGATTCCTCGCAGAAACAGAAACCCTAACTAAGACTTGAGTGAATAAATGCTTTACTCATTGAGTCATCCTGTGGGCCTCCAGTCAGCCAAGATGTCCAGAGCTTATTCCATTTCCTTCCAGCAGGCAGAGAAAGAGTAGGCTGAAATGTTGGACAGCTCCCACTGGTCTGGAGCCAACTCCTGGGGTATTCTGGAGGCATCCTTAAGGCAAGCTGATAGCCTCTGTCCGTGAAAGAACTCCAGTCCCTGCTCATAGAGGGTGGGTCACTATATCTCTGTCACATGACCTTGGCTTTCCAGTCAAATTCAAATTTGTAGATTCAACCAGTGGTCGAAACCAAGCTGGGCCTATCTCTAGTACAAGAATCAAGGATTAGAAATACTTCCTGTACACAACAAGGACATTTGCTCAACCATGTTCGTAGCAGCTTTATTTGTAATAGCCAGAACCTGGAAACAACCCAGATCTCCCTCAGTCGAGGAATGGTTACAGAAATTATGGTACTTTTACACAATGGAATACTACTCAGCAATTAAAAACGAGGAAATCATGAAATTCACAGACAAATGGTGGGACCTGGAAACGATCATCCTGAGTGAGATATCCCAAAAGCAGAAAGAAACACTTGGTATATACTCACTTATATAGCCCTATAGGATAGGATGGACATGCTGAAATCTATACACCTAGGGAAGATAAGCAAGAAGGAGGACCCAGGGTGGGATGATCAATCATCGGTTAGATGGACAAATGGGATGGACATTGAATGTAGGAGAAAACCAGCAACAGGACAGGAGCATGCCAAAGAGGACCTCTGAAAGACTCTAACTAACAATGAATCAAAGCTGGTATTAAGACTCACAACCAAGCCATAGCCAGAGTGCAGGGAATCATATGAAAAAAGGGGGAGTTAGTAAGATTTGGCGAGGACAAGAGCTCCACAAAGACCAAATAGATCAGGGCACAGGGGTCTTCTATGAGACTGTTTCTCCAACCAAGGACCATGTATGGATACAAACTATAACCCCTGCTCGAATGTGGCCCATGGTAGCCCAGTACCCAACTGGGTACCCTAGTAAGGGGAACAGGGACTATTTTGGTCATGAACTCAATGGCTGGCTTGTCGACTGCCCTCCCCACCCCCCCCCGCCCCACCCCCCAGGAAGGAACAGCCTAGCTAGATCCCAGA
>CM053755.1:30983380-31100666 GCA_028658305.1 Pachyuromys duprasi | reverse complement strand
GGGGCCAGGGAGAAAATGAGGGAAGGATGGAAAGAGTGGGAGGGAACGAGGGAGGGGGCTACGGTCGGGATACAAAGTATATAACCTGTGATTAATATAAAAATAAATAAATTACTTAAAAGAAAGAGAAATACTTCCTGAACCCAGCAAGCACCAGTGTTGATAAGGCTGCGAACGGCACACACAGAGGTTTCCCCAGCTGGCTTCAACCTAGCAGACCCACAGTGCAGGGAGTCACACTCCCACCCTAATGTCTTTTCAATTCTCTCCAACAGTCAAACTAGATGTGTAATGTTTGCTGATAAACCTGGCTTCCTCCCCCTCACACATCACTCCCAACTCTTACCATAAGTCAGCAAGCGACTCCAATCCAGGCAGGCCCCATACTTCCTTCTGATCACCTTAGCTCTTTCCAACGAGACAAAGAACTCCTGTCCCTGGGAACAACTTGTATCTTGGAGAGGGGCTTCCGCTATGACTAGAGAAACTGGTGTAATCTGCTGGGAAGCTCAGCCAATTTGACACCACATAGCCTACAGTGACTCATACAAAGGAGCCAAGAAAGGAGTACAGTGACTCAGTTTCTCACACTGCACTTTGCCAGCTCTTCCACTGCAACATGCACAGGATATCCAGAGAAGACCAAGGGGGAGGCATGCAGTCCTCAGGGCTGCCTTGAGGCCAGCCCCAGTAGAGAAGAATGGGACAGGGTAAAAAGGATGTGAAGGTCCAATGCATGCAGGGGATAAAGCAGACGCCTGGCTTTCTTGGGGAGAGATGAAACAGTGTGCAGACTCAGCACAGGGACACGGAGGACTTCTAATCATCTTCCCACTTCTGGCCCACGCAGTGTCCTAATGAGGCTGCCAATGAGTAATAATCAATTACCAGTCACTTCCAGTTTATTAGATTTATGCATTTTCAAGAGTATGGCAGAGTATATTAAAACTTTGAATTCAAGGACAGGAACAGGGGTAGTGTCACTTAACATTCGTCTTTTCATTTTAATACATGGCCAAAGTAGACCTGTAATGTTTACTGAGTGACCTGTCTTTTCTTCCTCTCACAATCATCCCAACTCTTACAACAGTTAATATTTTAAAAAAATACCTAAGGACATTTCTTAACGAGACCAAGTGTTATGAATTATTCTAAAATACTACTTTAAAATCATCACTTTTTAGGGTATCAGTGAGACTGGTGGTTAAGGATGTCTGACCCCAAATCTGATGACCTGACTTTGATCCTCAGAACCTAAGTAGAAAGAGATAACACACTCTCCAAGTTGTCCTCTGATTTCTACACATGTGCCATGCACGGTGACTTTACCTAAGATAAATGCAAAAGAATGCAATTAAAACTTATGTGTTTGTGCATGTGAATATGGGTACCCTTGGAGGCCGGGACACTGGATTCCCCAGATTTTGACTTATAGGCAATTGTGATCTACCTGATGGGGGTGCTAGGAATCAAAATTGGGCCCTCTGCAAGAGTAGTGTGTATTCAGTACTGACCTGTCTCTCCGGATCTAAAGTTACTTAAAAAAGAATAGTGTTGGGGATTGAGTCCAAGGCCTTGAGTGTGCTAGGTGAATGCTCTAGTATTATTAAGCTACATCCTCAGTTCTAAACTCACTTGTCTTAGAAGGTAGAACAATACCTTTTGGATACAAAACACTGTAAACATCTAATTTGTTGTTCTTTCCTAGATATAGCCACCATCATAGCTTCTGATTTCTCCAAATCATGAGACTGAAAAGCTTTAGACACATCTAATTTCTATTAGAAACTTGGCACAAAGTATGTGTCCAGTTTTGGTAGTAAAGGATAGGAACTCAGTTCTCACTTGTGTGGCCGAAGCAGGTCAAAGTGAAGAGCCTCGCTTGGCCACAGAATGGCACATGGACAGTGGCCACCTGTCCATAGCTGTCTGCATTTACAGTCTGAGAAGCTGGTCTGTGAATGTGAGACAAAGTGGATGCCTAGAAGGTGGCAGGTCCTTCCAGAGAGACCGCTGGGGCATTTTCACAATGCTGCAGAGAGACAGAAATGGGGATATGAAGGGCACTGCTGAAAACGAGCCCATTTCTTTACTGCAAAGAAACAGCGTGCTTTATTATATCTCCAAAGAGCAGCGGTTTCTTTGGCAGACATGGGCTGTAGAACTGAGGAGCCATGTCTTTAAAACTTGAGTGGCTGTGGCCCACAGACCCACCTTCAAGTCCTCTTCTTTCTCCTTTCACTGCCAAACTCTTTCTTGGTGAGGGGAAATGGTGGTCCACACAGCATTTCCTTCTTGCTAGTGTCCGCTGACCATCAGCCACTCATCAAGCAAGACCTGAGGCCCTCCCCCAGATGACCATCTGAAACTCCCAGAAAGAAGGTGTTTTAGATTTTTCCTTCTTTCCCCCTCTCTCTTCAAAAGACACCCACATCAGTTTCAGACTGACAGTCCTCCTGCCTCAGCCTTCGGAACGCTGGGACTACAGTCAGTCAACACCAGATCCATTTTTTTTCAGATCTTTAAAACCCAATAACTGTGTGTTCCATACCCACCCAGGGACAATGCTGAGCACCGCTGACAGGCAGACACAACACAGGGTTCTGTCTTTACAAAGCTCATTGCAGAAAAGCAAGCACAGAGGTGACACACTATTACAAGGATAATGAAGACAAGTATGCAAGTAGTCACCCTCTTATTACTGCTATTAAACTTGAAAATTACATAAATAAATATAAATAACAGATGGGTCAAGTAAGCTTCCATTAATAGGTACATGTTTTCTTCAAACCTTTATATAAGTTGAGCTATATGTGCATATATTTTTATCAACATTTAGAGAAAAGAGAATCAGAATATGTTCTGTGACTTTCCCCCTCTAAAAACTCCACGGTCGTGTTTCTGTGTAGATATGGAGAAACACCCCACTCTCTGCTGGCTGTATGGTATTCTTTCAGCCTGAAAAGGCTGGGCCAGAAGGTGATGTGTGACCTGGCTGTGAAGGAAGAGCTGGGTTCATTCAGCAGTGTGCCACCTGCTCCACGTGCGATGAACAAGATGCTTGCACAGAAAGAGCTGCTGAGTGGGAAAGGAGTTTGCTGGCGGGCTGCTTATTTAGGGGAGGTGTGTAAATGCATGCTGGCAAGGTAGAGATGCTCCTCAAACTTTGGGGCACATCAGAATCATCTAAGGAATGTGCTGTATTCCCCAGCCCCCAAATCCTGAGTCAGACTCCAAGGCTTTGCTGTCACCACTCCACTAGGCCTCCTCTCTCTGTGTGATGGTGTGGTGCCTGTCCTTCACTAGACCAGCATCTCCCCAGCGCTCCCACGGCAGAGGGCATCCTCACATCCTGCACTGACTCAGCAGTCAGCCAGCCTTGTCCTATAGCCAGCTCTTCACTTTAGAGTTTATGTCATCTTTCATCTGAAAAGTTCAAAGTCTCCTCAACATGGCCTGATGAATCATGGGAACAGGCAGTGACCTCATTTTCTATGTTACAGAAAAATATGAGAGGCGAGGAACTGACTCTTCTGGCATGCCAACAACACTGAAACTGAGAACATAGTCAAGCCTGTCTGTTACTCTGTTCACATTATTGTCCTTTCCCTTGAGTCATACAGGTAAACTGTGACTTTCATTATTTTTGTTTGTTGTTTGTTTGTTTGTTTCAGGACAGGGTTTCTTTGTATAGCCTTGGCTGTCCTGGACTCGCTTTGTAGACCGGGTTGGCCTGCCTCTGCCTCCCTGAGTGTTGGGATTACCTGTCCAGCCATGACTTTGATTTTTAATTAAGGTGAGCAGGCAGAGCTTTCTATACAGGTGCTCAGCTCAGCAGGGTACCCGTTTCTCTCTTGGACCAAACCAAGGAGGGGCTTCCTGAAGCTCTGGAGATGAGAAGATATTTCCTGATGTCCAACAAAACATAAAGCCTTCATAGACCTTTCTTCTTAGGGGGTAAAGAGAAACTGAAGAATGCCATTTGTGGTGGTTTGAACAAAAATGGCCCCCACAGGCCTACAGGGAGTGGCACTCTTAGGAGGTGTGGCCTTTCTGGAGGAAGTGTGTCCCTGGGGGCTTTGAGGTTGCAGGATCTCAAGCCAGGACCAGTGTCTCTCTTCTGCTGCCTGTGGATCTCGACGCAGAACTCTCAGCTCCCTCTCCAGCACCATGTCTGTCTGCACGCCACCATGCTCCCCGCCGTGATGACAGTGGACTAAATCTCTGAACTAAGCCAGCCCAAATGAAATGTTTTCCATTTTAAGAGTTGCCATGGTCATAGTGTCTCTTGACAACAATAAAACCCTAAGACACCATCACACAATGAAAGAAGTAAGCCAGTGACATCTCAAGACTTGACTTCTATATCAATTTGGAACACAAAAATGCTAGAATTGTAGGCTATTTATGAACAAGTTGAGTGGCAGTGAGTGATATGGCCAGGACTTCCCTGTGGATCATGCTGAGTCAGTGCACAGCTCTCTCCTGGGTCAAAGGGACACAAAAGAACAGGATCTTTTTTCTGCTAAGGAACTGGAAGGATCCCTTTTGGCTTTGGAAGAAGCTCTTCAAGCCAAGCCTGATCTCAAGAGGGAAACCTCCTTTGGGCAGAGGTCCTCAGAAGTTACAGTGTGGGTGGACAGACTGGACTATTACTAATATTGACCCAAGGCCAGACTATCCCAGATAAGGGTATGTGTGGGCTAGGGCTCAGGACTGCATTTTCACAGGCTTGCCTGGTGATGCCTGTGAAGCGAAGCTCTAGAGAACATACACTAGGTCCAGCTGCTAGCCCTGCCTGCTCCTGGCCAGTAAGAAGCCGAGTCACTGTAAGACATAGCAGGTTACACTGTGCTCCTCCTCATCCCCCAAGGCTTCAGTCTTTTCTTTTGAGTTCCAGAATGTTGTGATGGGATGAATGCAAATGTGAAGAAGAAAAATTTAGGAAAAAAGTGTTGCCTTCTTACATAGATGTAAAAACAACAAAAAAAAATTCCATCGATGGGGCGGGTCACAGGTCATGACTCTTAGCTGACTGGTTTTTACTGCCAACTGTTCTAAAGCAGATAAATGTATGCAGTATAAATAAATGCAGCATCTTTCTTGATGATCAAATACGTAAATTTTAAAAATTAGGAGGACAGATTCTATCTTAGGCCTTTATGGAATGCTGAGACGGAGGGAATGGCCTTGAATTTAAAGGCACCAGGTAGACCTCTACCACCAGGAAGCTGGTCCTTGAGCAGCACTGGTGCCGTATTACCGAGGCATGGGCGAGTACACCCTGGAGGCCTGGAATATTGACTGGCACAGTGCTAGTGCACAGGAAGCCCTGGGCTTGATCAGTGCTGCATGAACAGCATGGGGCGCATGCCTGTGAGGCAGCATTCCGGAAGTGGCATCAGGAGGATCAGTTATCCTCAGCGACATAGTAAGTTCTAGGCCAGCTAGACTGTTGGGGGGGTGTATGTCAGGTGACAGCGTTGTCTGTATAAAGGCGACCGTAGGATGGGGTCTTCTGGTAGCTTTTAACCTTAAAGAGGTGGTTCTCAGCCTGTGGGTTGCAACCCCTTTGGGGTAGCATATCCTACCTATCAAATATTTACATTATGGTCCATAACAGTAGCAAATTTACAGTTAGGAAGTAGCAATGAGAATAATTTTAGGGTTGGGGGTCAGCACAATGTGAGGAACTGTATTAAAGGGTCGCAGCATTAGGAAGGTTGCAAAACACTGCCTTAAACTGTGTCCAAAACCAGAGCAAGTATTCAAAAGCTCTTTTTAAAAGTGAAATCCTGATTGATATAAAAATAAATTAAAAAAAAAAAAGAAAAAAAAAGTGAAATCCACCGGTTAGAATCTTAAACCTCGGTGTAATGACAGAGGAGCTGAAGCAGAAGTCAGCCTATGGGCCAGCCATGGTGGCGCACACCTTTAATCCCAGCACTCACTCACTGTCCCCAGCATGCCTGACGTGGTTGTGCACTGTCACCTTTGCCTAGGGCCTCATCCTAGAAATGAGTCTGGGTGCCTAGGAACCTGAACATTTCTGTCCTAATAAATTGTTCACTCATCCTTTAATTGGTTGTCAAATCTCTTTTTGAAATTCCCAACTTTATATTCACCCATGAGAAACTTTTCCAAAACTGGTGTGAGTGTTTTCTAGCAGATAAATTTAATGTCAGGAATTAATTCTCTTTTCCCGGTCCCAATCTACCGCTTTGAAGTCAGCATGCCTTTCATGTGTAAATGTGAAGAAAATAAACATGAATAATGAATGCCTTCTCATCCTCTTCAAGCAGGAAGTTTTATTTACTTCTGAGGAAGAACTCATTCTTTTCCAGAGCTGGAGAGTCAGGCAGAAACAGAGTTGGGACTCTAGTTTTGATAGTCTTGATAGACATGCATGTGCTAATGAATATGTATATGTATGTACACATACGATTTATTTTATACGCATTGGTGTTTTGCCTGGAGGTATGTCTGTGTGAGAGTGTCAGATCCCCTGGAACTGGAGTTATGGACAGTTGAGATCTGCCATGTGGGTGCTGGGAAATGAACTCGGGTCTTCTGGAAGAGCATCCAGCGCTCTTAACCGCTGGGCCATCTCTCCAGCCCCTTGATATGTATTCAAATGGCTTCAAACACCACCTGCCTTCAGCAGCCACGGCATATGGTCACTTGGTCCCATGCTGTCTTCCTTCTATGGAAGTACTCCTCGCCCCTCATTCTCCCTTCTGGCCAACACCCCCATGGGCTTCCTGTATCATTTGCAACAAGAACCCTAGCACTTGCCATGCAGCCCGCAGTTCTCAGTATGAAAACCGGTAGCCCTCACACTGTCCATCACCTCTTGCCCTCACACTGTGCACACTTCTTGTGACGTATCTCCACACCAGCTTTGTACTTGTGGCTGCACAAAATGTCCTCCTTGGGCTAAGCCGAAGCTCCTGTCGCTTAGTTTCCTGGTGAGCACCAAAGGTGAATGCTGTGGTGGATGCCCTCTGCTCTACTTTCACCTCAAAAACTTCAAGGGAGCACTTCATCTCAGCCAGGTCGCTCACACCCTCATCTATTATTATTTTAGTTTTGGGGGGGGGGGAGCGATGTACAGATGTCACAGGTTCCGTGGCATGCACATGGAGGTCAGACAGCATTCTTGGTTCTCTCCTGCTACCTTGTAGGACCTGGGAATTGAACTCATGTCCTCTGGAAAGTGTGCAAGTGCCACACAGTGTGCCAAGAGCCATGCAGCCGGCCCCAGACCCTCCCCTTCTTGATCACTGCTCATCTAGACTTGTGGAGTTTTCTGCCTAAAGGAACCCGGAAGAGAAACCTGGTCCACATAATCCCAGTTCTTCCTTTCCTTGATCCTGCCTTTCCTAGGCTTGAAGGAACAGCTTCTGCCGGGAACTCCCTGAGAGATGGTGACTAGCCCTACCTTTCTTCCCCACACCCCGCAGGATTACAGACTGTGTTAAGCCCACCCCCAACGCACCCATGCCCTCGCACCAAGAACCTTTGAATCTGCAAAGAGGACTTTGCAGTGTGGGGATGGAAAGACTTTTCCGGATTATCTAGGGGAACCCAGTGGGGTCACAGAAAGCTGGAGGGTCAGGGAGGGTGGCGACAGAAGCAGAGTGACTCAGGTCCTTGAGCCAAGGAGGGCGGGCGAGGAGACACATTTTCAACTTTGGCCTCCAGAAGGAACGCCCTGCCAGCACCTGCACTCTGACCCATGGACCGTCCTCTGGCTGAAACAACACACATTTATTTCCCCACCACCCTGGGGACCAGAAGCCCCAGATGCAAGTGTTGGCCCAGCTGCACTCCACCCTCTGCAGACCCTGGGGACCTGTGCTCCTGGCTTCTCTTCTAGCTTCCAGGGGCTTTAGGCCTCCTTAGGGTTATAGCCACACCACGCCAATCTCTGCCTCCGGGGCTCACGTTTCCTCCTCTTTCACAAAATCCCTCTACCTCTCCTTATACATACAGGTATGTGTATTTGTGAGTGTGTGTCTGCCTGCTTGCCTGCCTGCCTGAAGACAGAACCCAGGGTCTTGCACAAGTCAGGCAAGTGCTCTATCACTGAGCTACAGAGCTACATCTCATCCCCAGTAAGGCGATGTGAGTGCATTTAGGGTCCCCCTAGATAATCCAGGCTCAAGATCTTTACCTGTTTGTTTGTTTTGAGACAGGATCTTTCTACATAGTCCTGGTTACCCTGGAATTTACTATCTAGACTAGGTTGGCCTTGAACCTACATAGACCTGACTGTCTCTGCCTCCTGAGTGCTGGGTTTAAGTGTATCACCAGCTCTTTAACTGAACTACCCCTTTTGCCATATAAAGTACTGCTCATCCTTTTGTCATATTAAGCAGTATTCTCAAGTTCTGGGATTCAGGACACTTTGGAAGGCACCGTTCAGTCCACTAACCCACTGACAGTTTGGACTTCCAGCTTCCAGAGCCCTAAGATGATACATGTGTTTTTCTAAGCAACTACATTTGTAAGTTCTTAGAGGTGCAACTGAAAATCACTGCACAAATCATCTCCTGTCGCTTGGATCCATTAAGCCTAAAGTGTCTGTTGTATGCTCTGGTTATGACAGCTGCCCCGCTGGCTGTGGTTGGCATGGGCCTGGTGTGCTCATGCCCCAGAGTCTCCTTCTGCTGAGCTACCTCTGCTGGAATAGCTTTATGTGCTCAGACAGACTCAGGAGTCCCTCTGGACAAGTATGGGCACACAGAGAAATGATGCACAGAATATCATAGCTCCTGAGATACGGTGGGCAAGAGTATCATATAGTACCTCAGTGGAGCATGGCCAGGCGGGACCCGGCAGACTCTGACAGCAACCAAAAGGGGACGAAGGTGTTTTGAGCAGCATGCATCTCAACAACCTTTCTCAGAGCAGAAGCACATCCAGGGCAGCACCTGGCACTCAGCAGCTGGTACCCAGGCTAAGAGAATGAATTCAGGACCCAGGACATCCCTACTGCTCCTCTGCATTCTGAAACCTGCAGGTCAGCTTAGCTAAGGCAGCGCAAAGCTTTGATAGCCTATGTATTTAGCTCTTAAGCAAGCACAGTGATAGTACCCCACAGAGTGTGCTGGCCAGTTTTATGTTAGCTTGCTGAAAGCAGAAGTCATCGTCTGAGAGGAGGAACCTCAATTGAGAAAATGCTTCTACCAAGTTGGCTTCTACCAAGTAGGGCATTTTCTTAATTAGTGGTTAATGGCGGAGGGCCCAGCCCATCGTGGGTGGTGCCATCCTTGGGCTGGTGGTCCTGCATTCTATAAGAAAGCAGGCTGAAGACAGGCAGTGGTGGCACATGCTTTTAATCCCAGCCCTTGGGGGGCAGAAGCAGGTCGATTTCTGAGTTTGAGGCCAGCTGGGTCTACACACAGAAACCCTGTTTCAAAAACCAAAATGAAAGAAATAAAGGAAGGAAGAAAGGAAAGAAGAAAGAAAGAAAGAAAAAAGAAAAAGAAAGAAGGCTAAGCCATGGGGAGCAAGCCAGTAAGTGCCTTCCCTCCGTGGCCTCTGCATCAGCTCCTGCCTCCAGGTTCCTGCCCGGACTGAGTTCCTGCCCGGACGTCAGTGATGAACAGTGATATGGAAGTGTAAGACAAACAAACCCTTTCCACTCCAAATTGCTTTGGTCATGGTGTTTCATCACAGCATGAGTAACCCTAAATAGGACAAAGAGTGCATTCAGAACAAAGTTCCTGATATTTTATTTCAGTCTTTGGAAATCACGCAATGTAACCTGGGGACAAACCACCACCAGAGCTGTGAAAGCAACAGGCAGTACTTCTCACAGGACTCTCGCCTTGGGACTATAACATGACTGCTGGACACCCTAGGGCAGATGAGGATTCTAATTTAGAGAACATGCAAGAAGATGCAGTCCATGTTCACCAAGGTAAACAGCTCAGCCTCGCAGCTGCATGCACAGAACACAGGCATGCACATGAACACACACACACACACACACATGCACAGGCACATGCACAGACTTGAAGAGACTGGGTTGTGCTTAGCCCACCTAAACTGCCCCTTAGGATGACTTCTGAGTAGAGTAATTAAGAATGGTTTTATTTTACTTTCTTTCTGAGTTTTTGACACATGATCTTGTGGAGCCCAGGCTGACCTCAAACTCACAATCCTCCAGCCTCAGCTTAAGTGTCGGTATTAAGATGTGTGCCCCTGTGCCCAGCCTACATGGTTTTACTTCTCTCATTCACCCTTTTCTAACTTTCTGAATTTTTCTACAAATAAACATTAGTAAGATCTCATTTTGCTTTTTAAATGTGCATATTTATTTTTATTTTAGTATTTGAGTGTTTGCCTTTGTGTGTGTGTATGTGTGTGTACCACACACGTCTGATACCTGTGGAGCCCAGGAAAGTCATCAGATTCCTGGGAATTGGAGTTACACATGGTTGTGAGCCACCATGTGCGCCCTGGATGTTGACACACACCACAAACATACAGACCATACATACACCCATACATACATATACACACACATACACAAAATAAAGACAGCTAAATTATCACCATTTCTTATGTGGATGAGTAAGTCAGTCTTGTCTTTGCCTCAAGGAGCCTGTTAGTTATGTATAAATCACACCCACAACTATAGATAATTATAAGCTGTTGCTATAGCACATTGAATATTACAAATGACAAATACTGGGACAGAACATTTCTAAAGCAGAGGCCTTTAATCTACTTATAAAAACAATTTTATAATCTAAGATACATCCAAGCAGATAGACAGAGATGTATGTAATAGCAAATGGTTCATTAAAGCATTCCCACCCTTATCATAAGCACCTGGCGGTCGGTATTTTCCAATCTGTTATTTCTTGGGGGAGGGGGTTAAAAAGTCTCACATAGCCCAGGCTGGCCTCAGACTCATTACATGACCTTCAATTTCTGATCCTTCTGCCTCTGCACCTCTTTGGCATTAGGATTACAAGTGTGCATCATCATGTCAGCTTATGTGGTGCTGGGGATGACACACAAGGCCTTGCGCATGCTCAGTAAGCATTCCACGACCTGGTTATACCCCCAGTCCCTGGCTTGTTCCTTTTAAAGACAACCCAGTGACCTGCTCTCAGCCTGCTAATGACTGTGAGCCACAATCTGGAAAAGCCTGTAACGGAAGCTACTATAGTTTGGATCAGAGTCCTACGTGTCAAAGGCTTAGTTGTCAAACTATGTCCTATCGGGAGGGGTGGAACTCTTAGACAGTGCGGTCTATCTAAAGGAGGTTAGGTCACGGGGTATATTCTCTCTCCTCCATTCTCCCTCTCCTTCCCTCCTTCACCCTTCTCCTTCTTTCTCTCTCCTTCTCCTCCTCCCTCTCTCTCCCTCTTTTCCTCTCTTCCCTTCCTCTCTGCCTTCTCCCTGGCCATCACAAGGTGAGCCCCACCCCAACACTCTCCCGCCACGACATTCTTCTTACTGCAGGCCCAAAGCACCACAGACAGTTGACAATAGACCCAAAATACATCTTTCCCCCCTTGTGTTGATTTCCGCAGGGATCTGGTCACAGTGACAGAAAGCTACCACAGGAGCTAGAGTGGAACAAGGGTGGAAGCCAGAGAATGCTTTGTTGTGGGAGCAGTAGTTAGGCCAAGGCAGCCAAGGTTAAGGAGAATCAGCTTAAACCAGCCAGGGAAGGATGCTGTGTGCAAAGGGCACAGCATGCACAGAGCACCCTCATGTTACAGGAAGAGAAACTGAGATCAAAGAGATATGACCTTCTCAAAGCCCCATGACTCTGAGCCCCATGACATCGCCTAGTTCCAGGGTTGAGGTTCTTCACTAACTGCAGCCCATTAGCTGTAGTTTTTCCCTTGATTTTACCCAGCCACGAGCCAGGCATTAATGATGCTCTCCCAGGTGGAGTAGGAGAAATGGGGAGAAGATGGCATGAACGAGGCTGTTTACAAAGAGCCCATTTGATTCTCCCTGTAAAACAATGCACCTCGGCTCCACCCCACCTGGCTTGAAGCCTGCACAGGGCTGTTTATTCCTTCCTGTAAGGACTGGCTGGAAGCCAGGCTCCTGCTTGGGCCCTGGCTGGGTCCTGACTTTCTGGAAAGGACATTGACACAGTGGCCAGGCAAGGGTTAGGATCAGTTTAGGGTCCAGGAAAGGAGGTAGCCCTCCTTTTCCTGCTCCCCATACTCATGCTTGCAACCTGACCTCCCTCAGGTTTCTGCCCCGTGTGTCCAGGGTCATCCACCCCGTGACTGCTTTGTAGCATTAGCTGGGTGAATGCCTTCAGTTGTCCAGCGTGAGGGTAATTTGAGTCGACCAGGTGAAAGGCTGTAAGCAAGGGTGTCAGTCAGGGTCAGGGTCAAAGCAGATGATCTAGGAGGGCGTCAGGACAGAAGTGTTCGTGGAGGCAAAGGCCTTTGGCCAAGCTTGAAAATAGGTGAGTAAAAGGACAGCTACATGGAGTTGTGCAGTTTACATACTGCACAAAACACTCCATTCAAGGTGTAAGTGAAGGCGGGAACTCACTCACAAACTGCACTTAGATCTAGCCAGGGGTGGCATCAGTCTTGAGGACTCAGAGATGGTCCTCCTTGGCGGACAAAGGGCCACTAAGAAATGGCTTGGAAAGGCCTGGGGACAAAGGAAAAGAAACAGCCTGGCACACACAACTGCACATCTAAGATACAGCTCTGGGGCCTGCAGGAAGCCAGCGTCTCAAGTTTTAACTCTGCATGCAAGCAGATAAGGGCTAGTGGCGGGGCGCCTCGGTAGTGGTGACAAGCTGGGCCCTCAGAGCAACCAGCTGACAAGCAGAGGCTCCTCCCAGTGCCAACAACTTATAGAGCCAGACTGCGTGATCTCTTTCCTTTTCCACACCTCCCTCGTCAGCGTCAAGGCAAGCCAGCTGCACCATGAAGCCCAGCTCTTCTGAGATTTTAGCTATTTAAAAATGTGGCTGGTTATACATGTCCATTTAAAACAATTCCAACAAGCACACAAAGGTAAATGAAGGTAAAGGTAGCCACAGACAGAACTTACAACCCCAGGGAAGCTCGTCCTCTGTCTCTAAGCTCCCTGTGGTCTACCCCTCATTCCAAACCTGCTGTTCTCACTGGGGTCTCTGGTTACTCTGCCCTTTCATTCTGGTGGGCAGCCAATGTCACTTAAATCTGGAGCCCTTTCATAGGGCCGGTTGCTCCACAGCCATCCTAAACTCTGCCTCCTCAGAAACCCTGCCCTGAAAATGTCATACAGCCCCGATCCTGCTGCCCCTCCCCTCTGCTGCAACTCTGGGCCGGCACAGAGACCTGGCCCATTATGAATTCATATGCCCAACCGGGCCCTTGCCCTGAACAATGAAACTTTTATCATCTCCAAATGCCCAGCCTAAATCCTCACTGTGGTTAATTCAGGCCTTCAAGACCTTAATCCCCACCCCCACCCCCCTCATTCCTCTTCAGCAAGCAGCCCTGGCTGTTTCAGACGACATGAGTGCCATTTCTTACCAGGATGCCAGCCTGAACTTTACCTATTGGGGAAAAGAGCCATTTTCTCTTCCCACCAGTCTCTGCAAAGGTTCCCCTTTCCCTAGTGTCTCAAAAGACAGTTCTTTTCTGCCCCCTTTCTCCTTGCACTGAATGGTTGTCTTCAAACACAACAACCCCTTAGTACATAAGCTCATGGGAGATTGACTCCAGGGCCTTCCAGTGGATGCTAAAGTCTTTTTGTGCTCAGTTCTCCTATAAACAGCCTAGTGCCCACAGACAGCCTAGGCATAACCCCCTTATACTCTAAGTCAGGGTCAGGGTCAGAGTCAAGTGGATGGTGCGGGAGGACACAGGAGGATTACCCATACTATCTAATGCCACGACTACACATTTCCTCTCACAGATTCAGCACAGTACTCTCAGCACATGGCAAATTCAAGCTTTGCTTCTTGTTTGGTTAAATCCACAGCTTTGGAGGGTGGACTCTAACTCCTATTCCTTCATGCCATTAAATATGTGAGGGCTCCTTCAAAATCACTGTAACACTAGACTTTAAAAGTTAGCTGGATCACCACTAATGCATAGCAACCATATACAGTGCATGCACGCATGCCTACATACATATATACATACTGCATACAAGGCAGAGAAAACACCCTGTCAAGTACTTGTTGACCCTACTTACAAGGCCTCATGACGACAGCATGCACATTGGCAGGAGTAACCTGTAAGCCTGGAAACTCCACTTTCTGAGGAATACACGTCTTATCGAGTCATCTCAAAACACTGTAGCTTGCTATTTTGGGGCTAGCCCAACACATCTCCATACTTAGCAGCGGTCCTGTCACTTAAGGGTGTTAACAGGAGGCCTCAAGTGTGAGCTTTCGGCTGTGAACTCTACTGATCTAAAATCAGAACAAATCAGAGACAAAAATCAGAGTCCTTGACAAATGGCAATAGCCTGCAAGGAAGGGGACAAGGGCTGGCCAGCGGCCAAGAGTCTGATGCTGCAGGGAAGTCTGGCTACAAGGTACACTTTACAGCCCTGGAGATAAGCCTTCAGCACAACACTGCTCATGTGGGAAGGAATATTGAATTTCACCCAGTGGTCCAAGACCTGCCTCTTCCACATGGCAACACACACATTAATCCTAACTATGATCTTGCTGACTCAAAACCAGCTAAGATTTCACTTCTAGCCCATCAGGAGACATCACTACAAGGTGGCCAGGACAACAATGCCCTCGAGAGAAGGTGACTTGCTTATTCAACAATCACTTGGTAGTGGAGCCTTTCCAATTAGACATAACCAAAGACTTGCTCACTAATAATTCCAGGCAGCCAGGCTTGTGTCTTCCCCATCTGGAACAAGTGCTAGGGCAGTCAGAAGAGACAGACCCTGCTTAGTAAACATTTATTGCAGCACAGACCAAGCTGTGGGACAGGCCATATGTGTCTCAACTCCACGTCCTGGATACCCTAGATGTGTCTCTTCCCTAGCATTTAAAGATGAATAGACTCCATTACTGGCAAAAGCCTAACCGAGACAACCATGTCTACGCTGGAAGGAAAAGGGGTCTCTGAGCTGAGAGACAAACGAAATGGGACAAAGACAGAAAGAAAGGAGGCCATGCAGGTCTGAGCAGAGACGGAAGACAGTCCCAACAAGAATACATGACCTAGCTCAAGCCCCAGAGTACTGGAGCTCTGGCCATTCAGAGAAAAAGCATGGGAGAAAGGCAGGCCACCAAACACAGGGCCCGTGTCTATGCCAGTGATACATTTAAACAGCAAAAGTCAAGAGGCGCTGAGAGCGGTGGCGCACGCCTGTCATCCCAGCACTTGAAGGCAGCAGAGGCAGGCGGATCTCTGTGAGTTCAAGGCCAGCCTGGTCTACAAAGTGTGTCCAGAATAGCCAAGGCTACAAGAGAAACCCTGTCTCAAAAAACCAAAACCCAAAACCCAAAACAAAACAAAAAGAAGCAAATAAGGCTATTTAAGACCCACTTTACAAAGGTTTATTTTGTGTGTATGTTTTTATTTGTATGCCTTGTCTGCATGTATGTATATGTATCACACATGTGCAGTGCCCAAGGAGGCCAGAAGAGGACACTGGGTGTTCTGAAACTGGAGTTACAGATGGAGAGGCCATGAAGAAGCCTGGGTCTTCAAGAGCTCTTAACTGCTGAGCCACTTTTCCAGCCCAATTTTCACGTTCTTGTCATAACTATTTTACATTTTGTTTCTTCAAGAGAGATTGTCTCATTTGTAGATGGACTCAAGCTGCTTGGCTGTGGCTTTAAGACATCCATCCAACACGCTTAAGGTTCACGCTGCGCTCGTTCAAAAGAGAAATGAAGAGGCTACCTAAAGAAACACTTCTGAGAAGTGCAGAAACTCACAGTGACAGTGAGAACAAATAGGTATTAAAACACTAAACGCCAGACTGGGGCTGTCGCTCAGTAGCATGTACGAACCCCAGCAGCTCATAAATCCAGGCATGGTGGCACGGTACCCTGATCTCAGTACTCGGGCTGAAGGATCAAAAATGTACGGTTATCTTCCAGTGTGTAGTAAGTTCAAACTCAGCCTGCGACACAGAAGACCCTGCCTCAAAATAAACAAATGAAACCTGAATATCCTGAAGGGGAGGGGGTGAGATGGCTCAGGGAATAAAGGTGCTTTGAGCCAAGTCTGAGGACCTGAGCTCAATCTCCAAGACCCGCACGGTGGAGGGAAAGCACAGAAAACCATCATGTGTGAACTGTCTTTATGGAGTGTGTCCCACAACAAATAAACTGCAAAAACATTTTAAAGACTAAACACCTTGTGATTTTGTTTTTGTTTTTTTTTAACAAAGATTTTATAATGGAAGTTTTGGTTTCTCTAAAAACTCAGTTATGTTAGGTAAACATGTTTTTGTTTTAATCACAAGTGTGGGGTTTTAGTTTGTTTGTAGCTAATAATTGCCTCATACAGGGGCGTGGTCTTTGCCAGCTGCAGTTGGTTGAATTCTGAGGATTCTGAGGGGTATAAATATGAGAGCCCATAGGGAGAAGGGGTGGTGGTTTGGAGGAGACAGATGGAGAGAGTGCTTTGATAATGCTTCGTAGAGAGAAGACTGCTTGCTGCATTTGCTAGTTTGCTGGCTACTTGAACTGCTGGATATCCTGATGACTGAGCTGGGTACTGCCCCAAATCTGATGGCCCTACCCAGCTGAACAAAGTAAAAAGGTCAACGTCCTCTTCCCCTTCAAACCTTCTTCCTCTCTTACGTAGGGCTGGGAGGTTGGAAGGGTGGTAGAGGCTTTAGGAACCCCAAATAAAATAGAGCTTAAAAAACTAGTGCCTACAGAGATTTCTCTATTATGTGGAATCTATATGTCACTAGTTCAAAATGTTACTGATGTTTAACGAGGAAAAGCTTTAAAAACATTAAGAAAACCATCAATACATACTCAGTGATAATCATTTATAATTGGTGGACACTTTCCTGGTATCTTTTCATTTTTCATATCTTAATAGAGTGGCATCCTTGAAATACTATTTTATACCTTGCTTTTCCCACTGGTCATATAAGAAGTTCTAATGTCAGCAAGTGTGTGTGTGTGTGTGTGTGTGTGTGTGTTTGAGATGGGCTTGGGATACTGCCTAGGCTGGCCTGGCACTTGGATCTTCCTGCTTCATCCTATTGAGAGCTAGGATTACAGACCACGTCTGGCTTCAATAATATTAGACGGAGGTTTTAATGCCTACGTAGTGTTTTATATCTGTGAACCTGACCAACCCTCAGGGTCTAACACTTCTGGTTGTTTTGCATATTTTTTGGAGGTGGAAAAGATTGAGACAAGGTCCCACATTGTAGTCCTGGCTAGCCTGGAACTATCTGTAGACCAGTGCATAGGCCAGAATAGCCCTGAACTCACAGCGATCTGCCTCCTTCTGCTTCCCAAATGGTGGGCTTAAAGGTCTAGGCCACCGTGCTCAGCTCAGCACTTCTGGCTGCCAACAATGCCACTCTTTTAAATATTTTATATTATTAATGTAGTAATAAAAATATCTATGGGCCAGAGAGATAGTTTAGAGGTTAAGAGCACTGTCTGCTCTTCCAGAGGTCCTGAGTTCAATTCCCAGCAACCACATGGTGGCTCACAACCATCTGTAATGAGTACCCTCTTCTGCATGCAGGTGTACATGCAGATAGAGCATGCATATTCATAAAATAAATAAAAATATATCTTTAAGAAAAGATTGGAAAAAAAATCTATGTATTTTTAAACACACCTTTAACTAAAGGTCCTAAATAGCCTAAAAATGGAAATTTGATATGTGTCTCTTTAAGGCTTTATGTGTGTGTATACTCAACTCCTAGGCAGATTTAGAGTCATGCTTCTTGCTCAGCTATTTTAATCATATCATACAAGTGGTACATATTTCAAATATTAGGAAACACTATTATTTGAAACACTATTTTGTGTGGAGTCAAACATTTCGGACGGGCTAAGCTCTTATTTACTTGAGTGAAGTCAAGCGTCCAGAGCTTGGAACACTGATGTTATGATAAGAAGTTGGAAAACAACATCTAGGCACAGCAAAGTTGGTAGGGCATGTTGCTAGTGAAAACATGATCTAGTGTGTGGCAAGAACTGGCCAGCCAACCTTACACCGGGGAAAATCCACCCTTGGCCACAGGATGCCCCACCAACCCTGGCCAGCTACTATGGAGATTTGTATTCTTAGCCAAAGGAAAGACCGGGTGATGGGCTGTGAATTAGTCAGCATAATCCATGCTACTTCTGGTAAGTACCCAAAGCATATGCTCGGCTGGTAAATGTGTCACCAACAGGACACCTGGCTAAAACAGACAACTAGCCAGCCAATGACAAAATTAAAAATTCAGCATCGCTTAGTGAATTCCTCCCACACTGTATTAGTCATTTCTTTCATCTTTCTTTTCTTAGATTTACTTATTTTATGTGCTTGAGTGTTTTGCCTGCATGGATATGTACCACATGAGTACCCATGGAGAGCCGTGAGCCAGCATGTGGGTGCTGGGAACCGAACCCAGGTCCTCAACAAGAACAGTGAGTGCTCTTTAGCGCTGAGCCGGCTCTCCAGCCCCTTATCAGTCATTTCTACCAGGAGCTGTTGATATTGTGTAAAAGGACCAGCCAGTCCCATCACCAAGTGTATCCACACTTCAGCTAGGTCTCCAGCTTCAAGCTCTTTTGATGTTAGAGACACAGGATTTAAAGTGTTGTTATTATTTGAGAAGCAAAATCACTACGTAGCCCAGGTTGTCCTGGGTGCTGGGAATCCACATCCAGCACCATGTCCAGCTCACAGACCTGATGTAAAGGTAACATGGGCAGATGCCACTTTGGTCGATAGTTGAAATTAAATAATCTTACAAGGAAGCAGTGGTTACTTCAGCTGGTCAAGAAGAGGAGATTATTCTCAAAAGGGGAAGGAAGGGACAAGGGGACTAGTGGCGTAGGCATTCATTAAGCATCCTGGGCTGCCAGGGAAGCAGCCACGTCAGAGAGCCCTTCCTCGCTCACGAGGTTTGGACACTGGCTTGGTCTCTAAAGGAAGCGATCTAACCATTCATTGCTCCGTCACTGAACACTACAGCTGGGGTTTATATTAAAATGTGTCTCCTGAGCCTTACGCACTATCAACTCTATCTGGTCTTCTCTAAGCTATGAAACAGTGTGCTTACAGCAGGTCAAATAGAGACAGATAGGAAGTAAAAGTTCCCCTTTGAGCCTCCTTTCCCCTTCCAACACCCACATTTTACTTCCCAGAGGTAGATATTTCCCAAGTTTATTTGCAGTCCTGGGGATCAAACTTAAAGCTGTCCACTCCAAGGGACTACTCCACCTGCTACAGAGCTAGTCTAGGGGCCTGGGTAAGGGATACGGACTGGATCTGGGAACTCAGATCCATCATCGAGTGTATCCACACTTCAGCTAGGTCTCCTGCAGCTTCAAGCTCTTTTGATGTTAGAGACACAGGATTTAAAGTGTTGTTATTTTTGAGTTATTGTTCTTACTATTTGAGTGTTTGGCCAACTGAATGGCTCCCGCTGGTAAAGGCCTTGTGTCTTTTTGTAATGGCTCCATCCAGAATGACCTCACCTTCCCTCTCCTCACTCAGGGAGGAGGATTCCCTCCTGGGAGGAAGGGCTCTTTTCCCCTGACCTCTGTACCCCACAGGTACAGAAACTGATCTGAGTAAAGTCATGGTTCAAGGCGCACCTCTCACGGCAGGGGACATGAACTAGGGCCACGTGAGGGTTGTTACTAATGAGCCAGTGCTCAGCTGCTTTTCTATTTCAAATTAGGATTGCTCCTCGGACTAGCCTCCCCAGCAGAAGGCCCGAGCACAACACAACACACCAGCCTGTGCTCTGCTCCAGGCCACTGCTCATGCCTGGCCATTCTGTCAGACAACCAAGTCAGCTGAATACATGGAGACAAAGGACCATTTCATACATATGGGCTCTCATTTGGCAGTTGAAATGACACTGCAACTCTCGAGTCTGCTTGGGACAAACCTCTGCTTCCACCAAACACATTGTGAAGGCTCTGAGGAAGGGGGCGTTTTTGAGTCAGTTAAGGGGGGACTTCTTAGGACAAACTTTGAGAGATTATTTTTAAATTCATGACACCAGTAAATGCAAATAATGATTGCTACTTGCTACCAAGCAGCTCCTCTACAAGCTTTGCTTACTTGCATCCTGTAACAGCCTTACAGATGAGAACTGTGGACAGCCATCATCCAGGCTTACCGACAAGAAAACTAACACTTAGCAGTTACATAACCTGCCCAGGGTCACACGGCCAGGAAGTAGAAGGACTGGGATTTGTGCTCAGATATACTTGTTTGGAGAGTCCAGACCAACTCAGTTGCCAAAGGATAGGGATGAGGAATCCAGGTGGCTCCCAGAACCTATGCAATGTTACATTGGAGGGCTGGGTGGGAGCCCTGAAGCTGTCCTTCACCCTTGCTCCCATTCTCAAGCCCATTTCTACCCTCTTCCTTGCTTTCCAGAATGCAGAAGCCTTGGAGAAGCTGAGAAGACTTCAATACCCAGCTTTGCATTTGCTTTCTGTTAGTTGATGCATGTTTTTAAAAAGAAGACCTCCTGAAGTCGCAATGTGTGAGGAAAAATTGTTATTTTTAAGGTGGCAAGAATAAATATTTAATTAGACACTCTGACATTACATTTTGCCTGGCCTTGCAACATCTCACACAATAGAAGAAGCCTTTGTCTACAGTGCTAATTACAGGCTACTAAATCATTTTTATGAAAGCCCTTTGTACCATTAAGTGTGACAAATGCAGCAAGGTGGCAGTGTAGACTAGCCCTAGTCTGGAAGTGTGAGTTCTAATCCTGACTCAGACGCTATTAACTGCCAGCAGTCATTTGCATGGTATACACAGTTGACAGCGTTTTCACATACTTTCTCCATTAGTCGAGTCACCTTGGGGCAAATCACTTAACTCTTGGTGTCTCATGTCAAAACCTGGAAATGAGAACATCATGACATCTTATGTCCTGTCCAGTCTGAACACACTCCAGGGAGAGAGATTCAACATCATGTAGTGAATTCTTATCACACCCTATGTGTCTAGGATCCTCACAGACAGTCCATAAACTGGAGCACACGCCTTTCAGTCTGAAAAATGAAATCTACTCACCTTCTGAAAAATACTACTTGCTTAACTCCAGGGATAGTTTGTAAGAAGTGTGCTCCCAGCTGTTGGCTAAATTTCTGGAGAGTGCCCTGTTAAGGCCCTGAGCTGGACTCTTACATGGGAATATTGTGTTGTTCAACAGCTACCAGCACACCTAAGTCTAGTTCATCACCTAAACCCACAGAGAGCACGGAATTGGAGAAAGATTTCAGAGACACCCACCTTGACAATGTGCAGGTGCTTGGGTGGGGCAGCCCTGGCATCTTCACAAAACGGAAACACCATTCTAGCTCGAACTCACACAAATTTCTCCTCCAAGGCTTGCTACTTCCTGCTTCTGAAACTAGGATGTAGCTCACAATGCACATACATAGACACAGACACAGACACACACACACACTTTACCTAAAGCTGTTGGTAAATTACAGGATTGTCTCAAGATCAAGGAAACACAGTCCTATAAAACCATAATATCTATTACACAGCTTTAAGTCTGGCTTGGTCCAAATCATGCTCCTCTCCCTGGTCTTAACAATTAACTTCAATGGCAGCTGGACAGGCCTATAAGAAAGGTCTCAGTTGTTTCTTAAGAGACTCAGTTTATAAACATTCAGTTATTATCTCATAAAACACCGGTATGGATTTCAAAGGCAAATTAATCCATATGAAAGCCTCTCTGATGCTCTGAAAAGGTACTATCCCACGGCAAAACTGCAAACAGAGCATTGCACCTCACACTCGCCTGATCTCTCTCTAGCCTTGACACATTTTCTTGTTTAACTCACCACCCTCCACCCCAGTAATAACACTGATTCCCAAAATACACCCGGCCTGGGAAGAGCAGCTCCCAGCACAGCTGTCTCCTGCCCTCCTCCGGCATTCGGCATTCGGGACGAGCTATGCGCCCCGGAGAGGAGCAGGAGAAGGAATGCAGCTCTCGGGCCCCAGGTTCCCACCGCGCCACAGGCAGGTGCATCCCGCCAAACCCCAGACTGGCATCCGAAACACAACGGACTCCGCTGTTGGATGGGGGCTGTCATTTCCCCGAGCTCCATCTCTGTGTTAAAACTAGGGCGACAGCCGTCTTTGCTACTGTAAACTAATCTGATGGGCATGGAGGCAGGGAGCGGCCCCGACGAGGCTGCCAATAGGCCATGAGTGAGCAGAGTCCAAGAGCAAAATCTGTTTGCCACCTCAGAAACTCCTACCAAGTGGGTCTTTCACCACGAGTTTGGGGAGTGGGCCATGCCCTTCTTTGTAGCCTGGAATCGAACAAATAACAAAACACAAAAACTCAAACAAACCCAAGGCCTCCTGTTCATTAGAACTGCCTTATGCATAGTTCCTAACACCACATTGAAATCTGGGAGAAAAAAAAAGGAATCAAAGGAAGCTGGCAGTGAGGTACACACAGTAGTTAGGAGCCCTCGAGTCGAGGCATGTCTAGGAAGAACTTTCTGGCTATGAGCACAAACTGACTTCAGCTGTGTTTCTTGCTGGGAAAAAGAAAATAGCTTTGGGACTTTATTTCAACACGAGGTACGGCAAGCTGGGCAAGCTGGTGAGTGGCCAACGAAACCCTGGGAATCAACCATCCCCACCAGGCAACAGCCCTCCCCCCCCCCCAGGAGACTCAGAGCTGCAGGAGGCAGGAATACAGGCCCCAGAGGGACCTCATGGAGGGATTCTCAACCGCCTCCCCTCTCCACTCTGCTCACATGGTCAAACCCCACAGTTGTCTGATTGGCTTCATCACCAAATGCACAGGTATGAGAAATTAAAAGCCCTAATCAGCAAGCACTTGCTGCTGCAGATATTACAGGTCTGTCTTCAAAACTCGTATATGCCAAGGTTGTAACGTGACTCTTTGGAGACAAGGCACTTAGAGAGTCCTGAAGGATGCTTACTCACAGAAAAACGCACGGGAAGCACAAGAACTTAAGCTCCCAAACCAACCACGTCCCCTTCCCTTCACTCCCTTCTCTTTGCTGCACAGTGCGGCCAGGGCAGTGGCTCAACACACTACAGGGCCACCACGCACGAGCCCTGAGCACCCAACAGTAGCTGATGGCAACGTAGCTTCACCCCTTTAAGCAATACCTCTTCCGAAAGCCGCGCCGGCTCTCTGCAGCTACTTACAACTATCCAGGCCTGCTTTCCTAAGCCAGTCCGGGCACGAGCGGGTCAGGAGTGGGTGGGTAAGTACCCTCGGGTCCCAAGGTTTGGACAGATACAATGCCCCCCTCCCCTAAGTCTCCACTGACTGGGGACTTGTCACTCTTTTCTCGGGCATATCACTTGGGGAAACCAGACGCCGGGAGATGTCAGGCCCCGGAGTAAAGAGAAGGGACAAGGACAGACGGGAGAGAGTTTGGGGGGAAATACAAGGCCACGGGCAGAGGTGCGACAGCGCCACATCTAGAGGGGAAGAAACCCTAGGTGGGTTCGAAAGGAGGGAGAGAGGGAGCGGGGGTAGGAGGAGTGGCTGGGGAGGCCTGGCCCCGGAGGCCACCGAGGAGGCCACCGAGGATGGAAGCCCGGCGGAATGGGACACCGGCGGGGGTAGGGGCTGGCGGGGATGGGGAGCCCGGTTCCCCTCCCCCAGCCCGGCCCGGGCCTCCCGCTGACTCAGCCCCACGGCGACCGTGGTCTCGGCCCGACTCACAGTGCGCGAGGCGGCTCCGGCGGAAGCGGCAGGGGAGGGGACAGGAGGCGGGGGCGCTGCGGCAGGGGCTGCGGCTCCGGCCGGCGGCTCCGGGGCGGAGGGTCCTAGCAGAGGCCGCCGCGGTCTCCGGCTTCAACGCACAGAGACTGCGGGGGACGAGAGCACTGCGCAGGCGCGATGCGGCCACTGCTGTCAGCCGGAGCGGGGCGGGGCCAGGGCACCCGCCGTTTCCACGGCAACCAGGCGGCTAGAGGCGGACTACCCCTACCTCTACCTCGTCCTAGCAACGGCGCCAGGAGGTGCGGGAGACATGAACAATTCCTCCAGATAACCATAGCAGCGAGGAGGAGAAACCGCCCGGTAAACGTACGGCGGTACTGAGGGAACGCTCTTACCTTGTCACCATGGCAACTGGGAACAGCCCCTTCCTTTTTCCTTAGCAACAGGGTAACAATTCCTCCACCCTGCCTAGTCAAAGGAGGAACAAGCCTTTACTTCTGATTCCGGAGTTGCGGGACGATGGGGTCTTTCTTACCGCTTTAACAAAAGGCAAAAGTGGAGACTATGACTTCTCTTCCGCCGATATGGGAGACCTGAAGCCGGGTTTGATGATCTTTCTTGTTTTATGGCTTCCAATTAAGTCTGTTACTTTAATCTTTAAGTAATCTTTAGTTTTCTTAGTCACGCACGCCATTTAGCCTCCCATGAGGAAGCCTGCACCTTTACCTCTAGGTCGAGCTAACCGAATGGCGCTTATACACATGTTGGAGGGTTTTGTTTGTGTGCCATTATTTTGAGACAGGTTCTCCGAGCCTGGTGAATTACAGACTCACACTTAGAATTTCAGAACTCGGGAGGTGGAGGCAGGAGGATTGCCGAAAGTTCAAGGCCATCCTGGGCTTTGGGAGTGATATGCCCTCTCAACAACAAAGCAAAAACAAAAGACAGGGGATTCTTTCTGGAGCCTGGTGGCCTTGAACTCACTGTCTTTGATCAGCTTATCCCTTAAGTATTTACCAACCATACAGTCCCTCTTCTAGTACATTTGCCAACAGCTCCTGTTCCTTCCCCTGGCCCACTCGCTGGTGTAGATTCCATTCTTCACAACTAGGTTCTTCTTTGACAGGCACATTCATGTTCCCAGATTCCTTGTTCCAAGTCAGCTTTGGTGGATCTTCTCAGTGTTTGATACCTCCCCTTCCTCCCAGTGCCCCAAAGACCTTGGCCCACTCTAGTCTCTCTAGGGCTTTGTTATGCCCAGCACCACTGAGATTTCATCGGCTTGGTTCTCTCGGTGTCTTCTGTCTCCCCCTCACCCAGCCCAGACTCCCACGGATGTCTTATGGTCACCTCTGAGCCCACCTTGCTCACACCTTCTTTGTTACACGCTTTTTACAGTAGCATCCTCATACTTCTGTCTCTGCAGTCAGACTATGTGTCCTGGTGGGCAGGAATTCTGTCTTACTCATCAGCTTCCTCGGCATCTAGGACAGAATGTGACACATAAACGTTTATGTAATTGACTCCAGTGAAGACAAAGGTTTTCATTCTTCCTCACTTTCTCTGACTTAACTGCCTCAGACTCTCAGTCCAGAACTTCCTCATTGTCTATGCACATATTTTGTCTTTAATACTGCTGCTTCTATTTTAGCTGGCCCACACCCTTAGCTCTTGATCTTCATGCCAAACCCTAGTCAACTATTAGCCAAGACTGGCATGTTCTGTCTCCTGAAACCTCGAGTTTTGCAGTCCTCCACTCTCACTAGTGTTTCCGCCGATGTGTGTGTTCATATTGCCGAAGACATCCTCCTTCCTGTCCTTGGCCGTAGTCACCCTCAAGTCTCTGCCTTTGGTGAACATCACTGGATTCTTCTGGGCACATTTGTAGTGAGAGTTTTGGTTTCTTAAAAACAACAACAGCAAGCACCTAGGACACAGATATACATGCATTCAAAACACTCATACACATAAAATAAATCAACTAAAATAAATATTAAAATAATAAGTACTAACAACAACAACAACAACAACCCAGTTATGTGAATATGTTTTTGTTTAATCCCGGGTGTGGGATATGGGGCTGCTCAGATTGTCCACAGCGGTGGACTATGATTGTCTTATGCAGTATCAGGGCTGTAATTTTTGCCTGCTGCAGATAGTTTGCCATTGGAAATCTGGAGACGCTTGAGAGGAGGACTGCCGAAAGTTCAAGGCCATCCTGGGCCTTGACAGAGCCCAGAGAGGGAGAGGGGCACTCCGAAGGCTTGCTGGTTGTTGGATATCCTGATAATGAACATTGGATTTGCCCCAAGGAATCCTATAACCCTAATCAACAGGAAGTAGTCTAAAGAGACCTATGCCCCCTTTCCCCTCTAACCTCCTGTCTCTCCTACCTGGTGTTGGGGGTGTTGGAAGGGATTGGGGTAGAGAAGGATGGTGGATATAAGAAGCCTATTTTAGAGGTTAAAAATACATCTACACATTGACATGCCAGAGATGCTATGTTTTCTTTGAGTAACTTAAAAGTCAGGCTTTCTCCTCCAAGTTTCCCTGTCCAGTTCCCATAAATTCCACCCAGAACTTTCCAAAGATGACTGATGTCAAAGCACCCGAAGTGGGTCCATTTTCTCAGGCAAAAGAGGAGACTAGAGAGTAGAGAGTTAGAAAAAAGAGAAAGAACTGACGTAGTGAACCAGTTCCCTCCTCTCCCATCTAAAGCGATTTTCAGGAAAAAACTGTTTGACAAATAAGTTCCAAGAAAAACTGTTAGAAAGGTAGATGCCCATTTACATTTGCCCCTGGCCACAGAACTGGAAAACTGAAATGGTTCCTGACTCACCTACAAACGTCTGAATGCTGTAAACACCAGGGTGGAACTTCAGACTCAGTTTCCTTTTTTCCCCTTTGTGAAGTTCTGGCTCAGCTCTGTGTTTACAGGTGTAGACCTAAGTGGTGTAGATAAACTGTGAGTAATCCGGAGATAAAAGACTGTAATTCTTGAATCACCATCTCTCAGCACACATGAGGCAAGAGGATCTTTCTAGAAAGCACTTTACTTATCCCATCTCCCAGACTCTCTGTGTTAAGACTTTAAGGTTTGTTCATTTATCTGTTTTTGCATAATGAATCACTATGACTTCTATGGTGTAAACAATCATTTCATTATCTTAATTTCTGGCTAGGAGTTTAGGGTGAGCTCATTCGGATGGTTCTGGTGTCATTGTATTCAAATGGTGGACTCAAATAGCAGGGGCTTTCTGGACAACCTTCTGTCTTCATGGTACCTCAGAGCAAGTTTTGGTTTTCCTATCATCTGGTGGCTTCAGGGCAACTGGGCCATTCACATAGTAGTTGAAGGTTTTAGGGGTAGATGTTCCAATGGAGAAAAAAGTAAAATCCCTTTTATAACCTAGCTTCAAAATTGCATAGTTGAGCCATGTCCTGTTAGAAAACATACACACACACACACATACACACACACACACACACACACACACACACTGACAAGGCAGGGGGCATAGATCCCATGTCTCAATAGGAAAAAGGTCAAAGTCATATAACAAAAGTATGGTCTTTTTCTTTCTATGTGTGTGTTCTATGTAGGTGTGTGCATGCATCAATATCACTTGTCTTCTTTAATTGTTTCTCCCTCCCTTATTGTCTCTCTTCCTTTCTTTTCTTTCTTTCTTTCTTTCTTTCTTTTTTTTTTTGAATCAGGGTCTCACTACGTAGCCCTAACTAGCCTAGAGCTCACTATGTAGATCAGGTTGACCTCAAATGTATACAGATCTACCAGCCTCTGCTCCCAAGTGCTAGGATTAAAGGTTTGAGCCAACACATTCAGCCTTTACCTTATTTTTTTGAGGCAGGATCTCTCACTGATCCCACTTGATCTCCCTGATTGGCTAAACTGATTGTCCAGTGAGCTTCAGGGAACCCTCCAGTCTCTGAGGTCCCTAGCACTGGGATTACAGACTCGTGCCACCATGCCCAGCTTTGGCTTGGGTACTGGAGATCAAACCTAGATCCCCAAGTTTGTGTCTCAAGCAGTTTATCAACTGAAGCTTCTCTCCAGCCTGATAAATATATGCAAATGGGAAGTATTGTTGAGGCCAATAATCTAGGAGGTATAATTTGCCATCTCTGATATCTGTTCACAAAATACACTCTTTTCCTCCCTCAAGGCCCTCATGTCTCATTGCATCAGACCAATGACAGATCTCATTATCTGAATCAGGTCCCAGTGTGTATATTGCTCCTCTGGTCCTGTATCCTGGGTATATCTCCTGGGTACCAGTCCACCCATCAGCCAGAAGAGCTGTGAAGTCAAGAAGCTCATCACCTGCCTCTTACAGAGTCAACATACAGTAGTAGTAGGGGATCATTGATCTGCATTGATACTCTCATTTCAAAAAGGAAGAACTGTGAAGGTATCATTGCAGATGCTACTTCATAGTGGCTGGAATCCAGCGATACACTGCTGTTGTTTGATTAAGAGTACAGTATCACACCATTTACTTCTATAAGCATAAATATGGGTTATTTTTCAATTGGAAGGAATTATTTCCTAAAATGCGCGCGCGCGTGTGTGTGTGTGTGTGTGTGTGTGTGTGTGTGTGCGTGTTTGTGTGTGTGTATGTGTGTGTTGGAGGAGGGTGGGGCTACAGGACAACCTTGAGTGTTGTACTCAAGGCATGGTTCAGGTTTTTAATTTTTCAAAGACAGGGTTATTTCCCTGGCCTAGTTCTTGACAAGTTGGTTAGGCTGGCTGGCCAGGGAGTGGGAAGTATCCATTTGTCTTTGCCTCTTCAATACTGGGGTTGTCCATGTGAAGAACCACATCTGTCTCAGCACCCCAGTTGTCCATGTGAACAGCACATCTGTGTAGAATTTAGGTCCTTGTGCTTTACTGACCAAGCTCTCTTCAGCCCAGGCAGTTTCTCTTGTTGCTCAATATATGATAGATATGCCTTTTTATTTATCTACTTGTTTTGAAATAAGATTTTAGGTAGCCTGATTAACTGTGTACCTGAAGCTGGCCTTGAACTTTTGAACCCCCTGCCTCTGCCTCCCAAGGGCTGGATTACAGGTGTATGCCACAGCTGGCTTCTTCCTTCTAAAGGCCGAATTGTATGTTCATTTCACACCGTACTACCCTTCACCCCTCAGTGAGCACTTTGCTTGTACTCATCTTTTGCCTATTGTGCTATTGTGAACCCAGGCACACAAATATCTCTTTGAGACCTTGTTATTAGGGACAGAGAAATGGAATTGTCAGAATATAAGGTAGCTCTGTTTTTATCTTTTTAGAGGAAACATTCATTGTTTTATTTTTATTTTTTGGTAGTTGTCATAATGTCTGTGAGCCGGACTGTCATAATCTGACTTTACTTTTACCTTTGAGACCATTTCATATGCTATTGGCTACTTGTACATCTTTGTTTGGGGGGGCCGGGGAGGATTCCTCTTAGAATCTTTTTCCATTTTTGAATTGTTGAATTTTCCCCCTGTTGTTCAGTGTTAGGAGTGTTTTCTGGTAATTGACCTCTTATCAAATATATAAATTGCAATCGATTTTTCTTATTCTCTGGGTTCTCTTTTTATTCTTGTAATACTATTTTTTTAATGTGCATTGGTGTTTTCCTGCATATGTGTTGGATCCCCTGGAACCGGAGCTATAGACAGTTGTGAGCTGCCACGTGAGTGCTGGGAATAGAACCTGGGTCCTCTGGATGGAAGAGCTAGAGAGGAGACACACATTCTCCAGGTTTTGGTTTTAGAGAGTAAGAACAATATATTTTTGTTTGTTTTGTTTTCCAAAACAGGTTTGTGTAGAAACTTGTGTAGAATTCAGTGTTCTTAACCACTGAGCCATCTCTCCAGCCCCCTTGATTGACAAGTTAAAAAAAAAAAAAACCTCATGAAACACATTTTGTGTTTTCTTTTGTTGCCTGTAATTTGATGCTCTGTCATGACACTTTCTACTGTGCCTTGTCCCACAAATGTAACCTTGAACACTGGATGGTCCCCAGGATTCCCATCACCACCATCCATCTGAAGAACACCTTCATCTTGTAAGACTGAAACCCCGCCTTCACCCAACAACAGCTCCCCTTGTGGTAGGCCGCCACTCTGTCTGCTTTCTTCTCTCCATGCATGTTCCCTGAATGGCCTCATCTCCTGTAGCTTCCGACTCTATGTGCCTCCTTCATCGTCAGTTCTCCCACCTTTTAGACCTTCTAAGCAGCCCGGTGTGTTTAAGTGAAGCCTATTCTCTCTCCCCACTTGCCAGTACCTAGTCTCAAGTCCTAATGTTGTTGATGGTGTCAAAACAAAAACAAACAAAAAAAACTAGATGTGATCCCAATCCACCCTTCTTCCCAACTTCCAGGATAGTTTTCCATTTTAATCAATTCTACTTCTGAAATGTCACTAACATCTGTTTCCTCTTCTATCCCCCTCCCCATGACCGTCACTGACCTAGGATATTTTATTATCTCACGCCTGCTCTCTGTCAGTCTTTCCATTTCTGATCCACCCTCAAATCTTAGGGTTCTTTCTGTAAGTCAAAGCCTTTCATATATACCTGGACTTAAATCCTTGACTTTCTCTAGCTTATAAGAAAGTCATATAACATAAGGTGGAAGAGCTATAGCTTAGATACACATTCTTCAGGTTTTTGTGTTGTTTAGAGAGTAAGAACAACAATATCTTTTTGTTCTGTTTTTCCAGACAGGTGTTGGTGCTACTTTTTAACTCTATTTTATGTTTCTTATGCTTTTTCCTTCCTGCTCCACCTCAATCCCTCCCAACACCCCAGTACCAGACAGGAGAGAAAGAAGATTAAGGAGCGGAGTTCCCTTTAGCTACTTCCTGCTGGTTAGGGTCCCCAGGTTCTTTAGGGCAAGTCCAATCTTTGTTTCAGGCTCTCTCCAACTTCTTGTCAAACTGCATCAACAGCAACCAGAGGCAGCAGGGGGAGATGCACCAGAAAACTTCTTTCTCAGAGCTCCCTCTTTACCTCTCTGGGCTCTGGCCTTTATTCTTCCTCAGAATCCTCAGCTTTAAACTATCTGCAGCTGGCAAAGAGCCCCTCTCAGAGCCTGCACCAGGCAAATAGTTTGCTGCTGTGAACAGTCTGACTCAGTCCCATATTCCACACCAGGGATCAAAACAAAAACATGTTTACATCCACAACAGATAGGTTTGTGTAGAAACTTGGAACTCACTCTGTAGACCAGGCTGACCTCCAACTCAGAGATCTGCCTGCCTCTGCCTCCTGAGTGTTGGAGTTAATGGTGTGCACCACCACTGCTAACATCTTTTACACTGAAACAACTAAACATATGAAGTAGATCAAAACTATGTGATTGTGAAAATAAGAGTTTTAGGGAAAGCTGGTGTTCCAGCAAAGATGCACTTCATATGATGCTGCCTGTGTCTTTAGGGGTACTTTAATGATGAAATTTGGGGAAACACTTGTTTAAAGATAAAATTTAGGCTCCTACATATGGTAGAGACTGTATTTGACACACTATTTGACCATGTTCACTCACCCTCCACTCTTTTCATGTCCTTTCCATGTCAATGCTTCTCAACAAGTATGAAAACAGCTACTTGGAATTGTATAAGCAAACAGCTGTTTTATGGCTGAGACAGGCTATGGAGTGATCTCTCCTCAAAGAAACATCTGTCCAGTGCTTAAATTTTAGTGTTATCTACTCTCTGGCTTTGTTGTGGAAGATGCTCCCCCGGTATTTTCCAAGTGTGGTAACGTTCCCATTTTCACATCAAAGGCCCAGGGATGTTAATAACTTGCCTAAGGGTATGTGGCTAATGTGCATCAGAAGTAGGTTCTGGCTGGGCAGTGGTGGCGCATGCTAATGTTAGTCCCAGTGCTCAGGAGACAGAGGCAGGCAGATCTCTGTGAGTTTGAGGCCAGCCAGGGCTATACAGAGAAACCCTGTTTCAAAAAACCAAAAGGAGAACAAACAAAAAAGAAAACAAATAGAAGTAGGTCCTGAAGTTACAACCAACACCCATATCCACACTTCCCCATGCTTTCTCTACTTTCTGACTACAACCATTTGTCAACATGTCTTATCCCCAGCTCACTAAATGTCCTTGGACCAAGGAGCTGTCCTTGGTTCACTTTTACACTACCTAATGCAGGCCCAGTAGGTGATGCACAGGCACTTATTAAATGAAAGGCGGAACATTCAGTAAGTTGCTAAATATATGACATCATTATTAAAAGTAAATTGCTGATTTTTCTGTTTTTAGTTTAGCATGCCACAAACACTATACGTAATTACTTTTATATAAAGTTCAAATTTAAGTGGCTACCCTGCTTTATTTATTTAAAGATCGGGGTGAAAGAGTCAACTCTCTTAAGAGGCCTCCAGATATGAGAAACACTGCTAAGCTCCCTCATTTGTGTGCTGGCTTGCACAGCTGTAAGCCCCTCTGGGGGTCCAGGACCAAGCACAGAAACTGGCTGTTTTCCTTGAGCTTTACCTGTGCGCTTCCTCACAGCCTGCGGCTTAAGCCTAAGCAGCCACTGGTGGATTTAAAGCGCCATCTGGAGATCTTTTTGGGTAGCACCATGGCTGGAGTCCTGCCCACTCAACCTAGAAAAGCCCTGGTAGACCAGGAGGCCAGGCAAGGAGTGGAAGTGGATGAGACAAGGGAAGACACACCTTTCTGGAAGCTGTTGCTCTGGCCAAAGCTGAAGGCATGCCAGAAGAGATTAATACCAAGGGCTTTCCTCTCCCAGAATCTTCTGCTTCTCCTTTTCTCTACATTTTCCAAGGCATGAAGTAAGCGCTCTCTCTGTATATGATGGTCTCATCTGACATATAAATTTTTATATTCCACTGAAATAAAATGTATATACATATACGTATATGTGTGTGCTTTCAATATCATATGTATGGATATGATACTAAATTGAAGCTATAAAAAATTTACCTCTATGCCTTTTTTTCCCCTAAACGTTTTCTAGATTTAGCTCTTAGATTTAATTTTTGGTTCATTTTGGCTGAGTCTTGCATATCGTGAGGCAAATTTCCAATCTTGATTCTTTTCCATATAGATATCTATGTTTCTAAGCACAATTTGTTGGGAAGACTGTTTTCCTCCACTGAATCGTGTTGAAATTGTTACTGGAGTTGTTAGGAATTAGAGTTTGGGCCGTGGCAGCTTTAACAAGCAAGGCTGGGCCACTGGCCTCAACAGGCAAATAATAGTAACCGACAGAAAAAGATTCATTCCGTGTGACCACACTGGAAGGACCAATGGTGCCCCCAAATCCATCTTATGAATACTGACATGAGGTTTAAATGGAGAGCAAGAGGCATGCATAATTGTGCATTTCTGGTCAAGGTGTGGTCCTCACCCTCACTAACCGAGCACTGACATCTACTGTTGGCTCGAAGTCTGTCTTGCATCATCAGCCTACTGTGCACTCTGCTTCCAGGAGATAAGTTCCCCTCTGGCTGATGCCAAGGTCTCAGGCTTTTCCTTCACCAGCACGAGACTTCTCGGGGGGAAATGTCAAGTCCTTAGAGTTCATTGTCTCCATAGTCTGGTAGCAGAAGGGGTCAGCATGTGTCCTTAGAATATCTTCATTCCTGCCTTGTTGGGTGTGTACTTGCTATGGTTTGGGTAAGGTTTGAAACATGTTGCCCGGAGGCCATTGTGTTGGCAGCTCAGTCCTCAATGTGGCAGGGCTGATGTGGAGGAATGTTTAAGAGGGAAGGCTCACTGAAAGGCAGTTAGGTCGTGGGGGGCCCCAGCTTCATGAATGGGTTAATGACGATTTTACTAGCCTTCAAGATTTTCCTTATTTTACTCTTCTGAGTCCTTTGAGCTTTCAAATGAATTTTAAGACCAGTTATTTATTTTCACAGCTGCAGTTCTGATGGGGATTATGCAGAATCTATGGGTCTATTTGGGGACTAGGACCACCTTAATGACATGAAATTATCTGGTTTATGCCCATTGAATGATCTTTTGTTTATCTAGATATTTTAAACACTTCTAATAGTTTCATGGGGTTCAGAGCACAACTGCATTTGTCTTGCTAAATTTGTTGCTAAACACTATTCTTTTCAGAACATTTACCTTCCATGTATGTTTGTGTGCCTGAGTACATGTATATGAAGGAGCCTGAGGCAGTCAGAAGAGGGTATCACATTCCTCCAAATTGCAGTTACGTGTGGTTTCAAGCTGCCATGTGGGTGCTGGGAACTGAGTCTGGATCCTCTCCGAGAGAAGCAAGCACCACTGGGCCTCACTACAGCCCTCACTTTATTCTTTTTGATGCTACTGTAACTGGAATTGCGTTCATGTCACTTTTGAATTGCACAAGTCCCATTCTACACCAGCAGGAAAGCACTTTGCCTGCATCCGTCACATGTATGTATGCTTTTACCCTGTATATCAGTTCCTGTCTGTGTACACACTGAAGACAAAGTTGTCCCCTCCATCTTAGACAGTCTTGCACACACCAGACAACAAGATGTGTCCTTTGTATCTTAAAAACTCAATGTCAAGAAGCAGAGCCAGAACAAAGAGTATGCATTGCATGATTCCATTAATCAGGGTTCAAAAGTAGACAGCATTTATTTGCCAGGGAAGTAGTTATCCATCAGGGGATGGGAGATACTGAAAGGACAGGAAGCGTTCACGAAGCAGGTCTCTCAGGTGCTGGCAATGTGATGTCTCCATCAGCGCTTTCATTTTATACAGATTTATCAGGCTTGTGTACTTAGACTTCAGAGGTTGTTTGTATAGCTTTTGCTCAAACATTTGAGAAAATGATGTCAAGGAGAGAGATAAGACTGTGCTGCTTTGTTGACTTGAGCCATTCCAGACATAGAGTGCTGCCCTTTCATGCACTCTTTTTGAATTTTGCTTTTGGCACTAATATCTACTTCCCTTTCCAAGTGCCCTTCCTTAAGTTTTAGAAGGGTCCTTTCCTCTATCCGCCTAAGGTATTTCCTGGTAAGGGGCTTAGTTTACACCCAGGTATAAAAAAAAAGTATATGAATGTTATGGTTAAGGAGCTGAGATGTGACAGGTATCAAGCTGCACCTCTCTCTGCACTTAGAGCCTCAATCAAATCTGCACATGTAGCCTCATTCCCCGTAGCATTGCACAGTGGTCAGGCAGAACCTTGTACAACATGGTTCCTGATCTTGGTGGCACAGGACTGACAGGTGAAGCCGTGGGAAAGGACAGGGTAAGACTCCTGAGGGTCCTACTTCTGACTGATGCTGGGATGCTGTGGTCCAGCTCTGCTCATGATGTCTTTCATCCAAAATGTCTTGTCACAAGAATTGCATAAACTTAGCTCTGCCTCCACTTCTTAAAACTTCCTTATACAATTTTCTAAGGCAATGATATCATTTCAACATCCAGCTAGACCAGACTTTCTTCATCTCCCTGCTGTTGGGTTGAACAAGTCCTTATCATGGCGGCCGCCCAGAGCACATCCCAAGTAGATTGCTCGGCAGTGTCCTGGAGCTTTGACCACCCCATTCCAGTAGCACCACTAAGTTGTGACTGCCAAAAGGACGCCCAAATATTCCCTGTTCTTGCCTTCTGGAGGACACAATTGGCCCTGGCTGAGAGCCACTGTGCTCAATGGTCAACTTCGGTCCTCCCATCTAGAAAAGAGCCCCACTTTGCTCACATCAGGGTGAACCATTATGATCCCCAAAGTGTTGGCGTTGATTAATGAACTGGGATACCAGTTCTCATGACGATGCCAGATGAAGGCATGGCATCTGAAAAACAGAATTATGACTGGAAGGCAGCATTCTCTTATTGCCTCTGGTACCAAGTCCCGAGAGTTTCGCAACCACAGTGCAGACATAAAGGAGGAATTGTAAAACGTTCTGCGCAAAGACACTATTAGGGCCATGTTGCAGATGGTTTACTCACGGACACCTGGCTGTTGAGCATCTGAATAAACTTCAGCAGTCCCTCCATAGCAACTCTTCCTGAGGTGTCCGCACTGGGCCTCAGGTTCTTCTGAGCCACCGGGAATTTTGATGACCCATGGCCACGGGCACAGGCCTGTAAGGCATTGCGACTGAAGTGTCTTGTCTTTGGTACTCAAAACAGGTCTGGTCCTCTCTGGGAGGTGTTTTCTAGCAGCTTTTCCAGTAGTTTTGGTTCCCTCAGGAAGGAAGGGGTCAAAGCCTTTCCTGAAGTCGTTAGTGATGGTAAGCCCTCGGGTACCTTGAAACTCAACATGGTGGTGCCGCTGGGGCTGATCAAGAGAGGGACTCCTGGGTCATCGGTCCTGCCAAATTCAGGCCAGTTTGCGATGGCGAATTCCCACAGCATAAGAGATGCTGCTTAGATGACGTCACCGATGCACATAGACCTACATGCAGCAGTTTGCAGTTCGGTGACCTTGGGAATTTCCCCTCAGAGGGGCTTGAATCCCTATAACCATGTTGCCAGCCTGCCCAATGAGATATGACACACAGAAATCCAATCTCAAGGACGTTTCCTTTTAATAAAAAAATATGTGAAAAAATTGCAAATCAAGGGAAGTTTCCAACGCACTCATGTGACTTGCCAGAGAACAATGCTCATACCGGATGCAGACATCACTCTAAAGCTAGATACTGAGAAGAGCAAAGTGTTTTTAATGTAAACTTTTAACAACACTAAGCCAAATGTGTTGCTTTGTTGGCAAAGCTGCATGAAAGCTTATTGCCAGGTGTAGTAGTAAGTGCTTTTAATCCCTATGAGGTCAAGGCCAGCTGGTCTACATGGTTCCAGGCCAGCCAGGACTATATAGTGAGATCCTGTTTCAAAAAAAAAAAAAAAAAGGCCAACAATAACAAACAACAACAAAACAAAGAAGGAAATAAAAACCTTTTTACCAATTAGGACGATAATATCTACATTTCCCAGTATTGTTTCTTCTTCAAACCCAGGGTTCACATGACCTTTCACAGTTCCTAATGTCACTTGTGTCTGCCTGTGAGTCAACCTGTAATTCCAAGAAAGCAAGGCTGATGGCTGCATAGCTGATTCTCCTATGGGATCCTAATTTTCAAGTCCAAAACTGTGGTTCTTTTTCGACTGCACACATTAAGGTATCCAGGGTCTTTCTAGGCACTTAACCTGTACACTCCCTCATGCCATGCAAATGCCTGTCCCATGGGGCAGTGCCTGCCCTTTTGTTTTGAGAGTCTCACTCTGCACCCCTGCCTGCCCTTGCCCGTGCTGAGACCAAAGGTTCTGTCTTTCCCCCAATCCATAGATTTACCATAGATTTGGGGCAGTTAGTCAAAACCTACTGTGCTCTCACCAGTGTGCTGAACAGATTTTCTCCATTGTCTAGAATTTTCTTACTAGGGTTGTGTCTTTGAGGGTAAAGAAATCACCACAAGGTACCCCACAGTACTAAAATCAACAACACACCCCTTCTGTCTGAGCCAGGGTCTATGCATATGTGACCCAGGCTGGCCTCACATTCATGATCCCCTTGCCCTTACCTTCCAGATGATGTGACTATAGCTTGTACTGCACTCCTTTTAGTTTGAATTTAACCAGTTAATCCCTAACATCCTGGGGGAGGGGTTATTCAAAGATGGGGTTCTAGAGAGCAAGTGAGCTCTGAGGCAAAGACACTCTGAGGCCTCGGGATGCCATGCCTTTATGAGGATAGTCTCTCAGCTTCTGCTGAATGGGGTTGGGGTTGGCTTTCAAAATGGGAGCCAGGAGAACAAGGTGCCCAAGGGTAGGCGAGGGAGCCACGAGCCTTTTCTTTTTGTTTCTACTGCTGCCTCTAATTTTTCCTATTTCAGAGAACACACCAACTGTCCCAGGAAATCTGGCCCCAAATTTTCTTTTCCACCATCAGAAATTGTGGGCTCTCGGGAGAGGGATGACCCTTAAAACAAATGTTTATTTTTTAAACTTTTTATTTCGATATCTCCAAACCTTGCCCAGACCTCCCAGGTGAAGAGTGATGGCTCAGAGCTGTTCTCCCAGCAACACACAGCTGCCGTACAGGAGGCTTTCCGCCGGGCCACCTCCTCTTGAAGAAACACAAACGGAGGCCGAGTGAGAAGTAGCTACAGTTTAATACAAACCTGCACCAGGGCACAACGTGTTGGGCTGTTTCATTTTGCCTCAAACGGTGGCCAAAAGCACAGGACCATGTGTCGTCTTGGGATTGACACAACCTTAGCACCATGACGTTTACAGAGGAGCAAGGGAGTCATTCGGGGGTGGGGTGCTGACAGCTCCGTTCTGACAGCTGTGCCTGCCATCTCAGCAGCTGGAGGGGGTTTGGCTTCCGTGTGGTTCTGTGTTTTCTGGGTCAATATAAGAGATGCCCTCATCATGGCACTGGCTTGACAAGAGACCTACTGTGGACTCCTAGCACTACACACACGCGCACACACACACACACACAGTAGCACAATTTTCTGGTAAGTTAACCCCACAAACCTAGAGAGCAGCTAAGGCAAGAACAACAGTATTTATTCAGTAAGTACAAGACCAGTTTGAGAGCTGCATTCGGTGCAACCAGAGACCCTTTACATTCCAGCCAGCAGCCACTGGACCTGTGATGGGGCTGGCTGGAGCTCTGCACGGGGCAGGAAGTGGACACGGGAGGGATGATGGGTTGCTTGGCTCTTAGAAGCTCCTGGATGAGCACACAGTCTATGAAAGCATGGGTGTGGGTCTATAGAAGGGTGAGGGCAGGTGAAGTGGAAGGCCTACAGTGACCTCTTGAACACATACTCTCCCACCACTCAGGTCGCACACTTCTCGGAATGGAGACACTCAGAGGAGGTAAGGAGTTCCTGGCCCAAGCCTTGTGGCCTGTCTAGTTGGCCCTACCACCCCTTGGATCTCTGGCATCTGCCCAAGGCCTATAACCCAGCAAGGGCAGAAATAGACAAAGCTGATGAGCTAGGTGTGGTAGCTTATGTGTCTAATTCCTGTCCTTGGAGAAACAAAGGCAGAATTGTTATGAGTTCAAGGCCAGGCTACATAGGAAAGACTTTGTGTCAAGAAGGAGGAGGAGGAGAGAGGGAAAAAGAAAGAGACAGAAAGACAGACACTGTACCAGGGGCCAGGGTCACTTGTTTTTGTTATCCCTGAAGGCTTTTCCAGGGCCATTACCTACTACTCCTGTGGCTATCCCTGTTCCTGGGTTATCTGTCCTTTCAGCTAAGTGAGGGTAATGGGAATGAAGTGAGGATGAAGAGGCAATTAGAATCACACACAAGTTCCCAACACTTTTCTAGTCCAGGCTCAAACCAAGAGTATACAATTAGTCAGTTCATGACAAAGATAAAATCGACTTGTGCAAAGCAAGGCAGAATGCGCTCCCCACGGGAAAGCATTCTATCTGGTTAAACTCCCAGCCAGTCTGACATCACCCCACAGCTGTTTTCCCCAGCTAGGTTAGACAGCCACAAACAACTCGGGGGCCAGAGGGTCTAAACCTTCGGGGCCTCAGTTTTCATCTGTGAAATGGGGAGACTGGTAAGCCTTCCACTGTCAAGAGGAGCCAGTGAGAGCTGATACACGGAAGGGCTTTGATGTACCCAAAGCAGGGAAGAAAAAGAGGTGCAGGGATGAGTGCCAAGATCTCTGGGGCCTCTGGCAAGTTTGGGGAGCTCAAACAAAAGTGAGATCACTTGCCAAGGGTTGGCGGGGAGGCTTATCAAAGGCAGACAGCCACTTCCCAGATTGTGTAGCCACCTATGAGAACCTCCAAGGAGCTTCTGAGATGGGGGTGGGGGGCAACCAGTAGTCAACAAGATCAGAGTGTTGAGTACAGGGTCCTATAGCACTTGTGTAGCAGATTCCACAGCTAGGCCTTGTGGGTTGAAGCCCCTTCCCTGTGGCTGGCTGGCCAACCCTCTTCTACTCCCCCTTTCTCAGCAGGTATGAGGCCTCTTGCTAGTCACACAGGAGGAGTAGCTAGGCCTTGTCCAGCAGGGGCAAGTTATAGGAAGCTTTGTGAGGGTGTGGATGTGGGGTTGGTTAGTGCTGGGAGTAACCAGAAGCAGAGATGGGAGAGGACCCACCTTGCTGCTTGAAGGTTTTTAGGGTCAGAATCCAGGACATTTGAATGTAGGAAGGTAGGAGGGGGTGGCAGGAGGCAGGGGTGTGGTGTAGGGGAGGCATGGTACGGGGCTTCTGGAAGTAAAGGACCCTGGGCTCGGGGGAAGGGACCAGGGGGACAACCTGCCCCCACCTCTGCCCTGTACTGTCTGGTTGATGGTGAGTGCAGCATCTCATACGAACCAAATCTATTCCTGATTCTATGCTATGCTAGTGACACGAAGCACCGTTATTTTCCACAGGGTGCACAAACAAGTCAAACCAAACCACTGCGCAAACCAAACGTGCAAAACAAAACCATTTACACGCGCCTGGCACCAGCCCCATGCCCACCTAGCTACCTTTCTGGGGCCTGGGACTCCCAGAGGGTGTGAGTAGGCAGTGAAAAGAGGCTAGCAAAGGGCACAGGGTGTCCCAAGCACAGCCACACCTGGGGTGTCCCAACTGTACCCACATAGGGCTGGGGCGAATCAGGAGAGACGGGACACCGTGGGCATGGCTGGGGAGTTGACACCTGTCTGACTTGGGAAATGTCACCATGGGGCCTAGGGGGGGGGGAGGGGAAAGGCCCTTACTTATAAAACATAACTGGTAAAGTGCTCTGGACACCTGTCTGGGTGGGCAGCAGGGCAGGGCACCAAAGTTTGGGCCTTCCCAGAGCCAGCATAGGAGGCCAGGGTGAGAGGAGGGGCGGGGCCAGGCGCTATGCATTGGGTGCTGTGCATAGTGTGGGCTTCTGGGGCCCAGAGAAACCCCAGGGCCAAGGAAGGAGCAGAGCATGAGGATCAGCTCAAAGTGCCTTGTTAGGGGTGGATCAAAGCCCCGTGAATCTCGGTCAGACAAGGGAGGCGAGGCTCCCTGGTTGGTGGAGACCACACTGGTGAAGCACTGCCCAGCCCAACCTCTCCCACCCCCTGCAGCTGCGGCCGGAAGGTGTGCAGGCGGGTGTCCGTGGAGCATCCCCACTTGGCGGGGCTGGTCAGGGCCTTTACCAAATACCGCTCGACCTGCCTCCAGGGGGCGCAAGGATCCGAGCTGAGGCCCGCTTTGGAACGTGGTCGTCGATCTGAGAACCTGCAGGAAGGAATGAAGCAGGAGGGGTCAACCTGGTGAGGCTGCCTGGGTTAACAGGCCCCCTTTGGCCACTGAGGCCCAAGGGGCTGAGTTAAACCTTCTGCGGTCCGTTCTTTCTCCTCTCTGGCCACTCCCTTAACATGCATGTGAACCTTAGTGTGTATGTGGAGGCCAGAGGATGCTGCCCGTCTGTTTTAAGACAGGCCTGGAGCTGTGCATTGTATTGATATGTGCATGTGCCCAAGGAGGTGTTGGATGGAATTATAGGCCATGAGCTGCTGGGCTGCGGGCAGTTGAGCGCTGGTAAACTGGGAACTGAACACAGGTCCCCTAGACGAGCAGTGCATGCTCTCAACTGCTGAGCCCCCAGGCCTGGCTTTTTCAACATGGTTTCTTGGGATTGAACTCAGGTCCTTGTGCTTACAGGGCAAATGCTTTACTGACTGAACCATTCCCCGAGTCCCAGCTATTGAGGTATTCCTCTATTCCATCATCTGGATGAGAAAACCAGGGACATTATATAAGCTCCACGGCTTACAGTATAAGGGGTTTGAAGAGCCTGGGTTTGAACCCGGGTCTCCTGATGCAGAGCCTACTTAAGAGCTTCCCTGCACTCAGTCTCTTGTGCTATCAGAGCAAGCGATTAGCTGGTTACCACACAGGCCTTCAGATACAGGGCTTGGTGAGCAGACCAGAGACTAGAACAGGGAACCAGGAACTATTTTGGAAAACGAAAGACCCTGCTCTTTGGAATTCTAAGAATAAGGAGGGAGGGGGGTAGTCTTTCAGAGATCACAGTGGGCCATTTGTCCGTGTTCTCCATCTTCAACAGAATAAGACTCAGGGCTGGAAGAGAGACGGTAGGCAACTTGAGGTCTGCCGTGTCCAGTCATGGCTCTTGGTCTGGGGCAGGACAAGCAACTGGCTAGTCAGGCCCCACGGTCCCAGGGTCTTAAAATTTTTTGCAGGGTCAGCTGTTGCAGGCTGTGATGTGCTCAGGTCCCAGGAATCCACACATCCCTGACTGGCAAAGCTTCAATGTGTTTGGACAGTGCTCCAGAAACACCACCCAGAGCTCTCGTTCCACTGCTTGTGGGAGTGACTAGCCCTTCGGGAGCGTGTTTTTGGAGGGCTCCTCTCCACAGGCCACTGACACTCTCCAGTGGAAACCACATGGCCTGGTATAAGCAGTTCTCAGCACAAAGCTGGGCGCCTAGGCGGGACCTCGGTGGGCGGGGATGGGGGAGGCTCAGGAGGTGGGACCTAACCAGCCCTTGGCCTCTCATCTAGGGATGGTTTGTGTTTGGTCCTCATTCCCTATGCCTTGGGACTCTATGCTCTTGTTACTCTTGCTTTTCTTCCCCAGAGAGACAGCCCTTGAAGAGTGGATTCTCTTTGGCAAGTTCTGGGGTTGGGAGGCTAGGTCACTGCCCTTTCAGGTGGTGGTGATGGTTCCCACCGAAACATGAGGAACTGACACACCTCACAGCCTCTCTGTCTGCGCTCCATTGAGAACATTTCATCATTTTTGAGGCAATGTTCCCCACCCAAGGACCACAGGACAGCTGAGGTATATGTAAGGTATAATAGGATAGACAGCCATGGCCTAAAGGGACCAGGCTCACTATTGGTGTCACTGGAAGGACAAGGTATTATATAAATGAGGACAACATGACAGACAGACCTAGGCATTCTGGAGCTAGACTAGAGCCTGGGCCTGTAGAGAAACTGGGAGTCAGAGCCCAAAGACAGAACCATTTCACTTAACCATATTGAAATGTGTGTCATACGAGTCCTCGTTAAAAAGCAAAAAGTGGAAGGTGAGGTTGCTGTGTGAAGGCTGGAGGGCAGAACTGAGTAATGGGAATACCAAGTGGCGGGGGCTCAGTGAGGCTGGGAGGGAGAGGGGACAGTGAGGCTCAAGACAAGCAGGGATGGCCATCCTGTCTGGGCACTGGACATCTGTGGGGTCCATCTGCAATGACCTCAAGGTGTTTCAAGGGACAGAGACATATCACAGGGAGAGCATCCACTAGCCTGTGGCCTGTCCTGCAGCTGACGAACTCTCCTGGCTCCCACAGGCCCTTCGGCCTAGTATGTCTCTAGCAGCACACGATGAACACCTCAGGGTCCTCCCAAGGACCAGCAGGCTGCAGCCCACATCCTGGGCCTCTGTCCTGCCTGCCAGCTCCCTCCACACCCTCCCCCTTACCGGAGAGACTGAAACTGGATTCGTGAAGGTCCCGCATGCCCCCGTGCCGGGTGACTGGCCGCGTGGGAGTGTCTGCCAGTGGTGTCCCCATCTCTTTTTTCCCAGGGTGGACAACAACAGCGACGTCCCCCAGGTAGGGGGTGCGGTCCACTCCCCTCACCTTTAAGGTCTAGCGAAGAGAAAAGACAGGCACATCAGAGCCAAGGGCGCAGCTGCAGCCTCCTCCACCGACAGCTGCCGCTACCCACCCCACGACACGCAGGTGATAGGCTTCTTGCTTCCATGATCCAAATGCTGAAGAACGGCTTTCTTGCATCTACATAAGGTGAATATGTGCACGCAAGAACAAGCGCTCATGTGCAGGAAAGTGCCTCAGTCTCTGCCCTCCACAGGGGTGGAATCCTTCCAGGGGAGCTTGGCAGGGAAACAGTTGAGGAACACCTCCACGTGTTCTGAAACACGCACTGGTGTCCTGACAATGCCCGGCTCCCAACAGGCTAGACCTTTCCCTGTGGTCTGACAACCCGGCGAAAACTCAGACTAGATATTATTTGGTTTGGACACGGGAGACTGCCGGAAGCAATGCTAGAGGGTGAGGGGTTATACTTCACAAGGCAGACCACCAAGGTTCCGGTCCCAGCTCTGCCCCTTAGTGCTCTTCTGGCCTAGGTCAGTTACGGCGATTCACTCCATTAAAAGTGCTCCTGTGAGGGGGGAGGGCGCATTGGAGTGCGTGCCAAGGGAGCAGCAGCTGCGGCGATGTGAGCGCTGCATCCTCTGGGGTGTGAGCCCCAGCATCCTTTGGGATGGAACCTCAATTACAAGGTTGCATGCTGCCCACAGTCTTTTTTGAGAGAAACAACAGGCACAGAGGATTTCTGAAGCGGCCCCTCCCCCACCTCCGGCATTAGCAAGAGGGGAAACCGAGCTGAACAAGCAGCCTGCATTTCAGGGGGACCTCACTGGTCACAGACACACTCGCCAGGCTACCTATCTACTTGCCTATTTAAAATCTCTCTATCGAGACTGTAGAGATGGCCCAGGGGTTAGAAGTGTGTACTGCTCTTGAGGAGACCCTGAGTTTGGTTCCCAGAACCTGGGGAGGTGGTTCACAGCTGCCTATAAGTCTAGCTCCAGGGGCATCTGAAACTTCTGGCCTCCATGGGCACCCATACTCATATGCACACATACACATACACAAACACACACACACACACACCACTACCATCATCACCATAGACGAGAAGTGGAAAACAGAAATTTCCAACTGCGCTATCCCTCCTGTCCCTCCCACACACTCTTCTGGAAACATGGTGACAGCCAGCATCCAGAGGAAACTGTGTTGGGGCTCGAGTCTGAACTGTCTCCCACAGGCTCACGTTCTAAAGCTTATTCCCTGGCTGGGAGCCCTGGAATCTTCGGGAGATTCCCTGGCCTTTGAAGGGTGTTAGCTGGCCTCCAGTTCCGGCTTCTGTCCTCTTCTCCATCTCTACAGACTCGCGTTATCATGAACTGCACCTGGTCACTTAAAACATCCGAAACCAGGAGCCCGGCTGACTCTTTCCTCGCTTAAGACATTCTGGTCACATTGGTGCAAACACAACTAATATATAGCATGACAGCGTCTGAGAGTTAAAGGGGGGAAAGTGAAGATGCCCCCCCCCCACAAGAGGCTCCACCTCTTCCCACACATCTTCCTTCCAGCCCTACCTTACCTTCTCTCTCTGCACCAGTTTCTTATAGACAATGTCTGGGAAAGACCTCAGGGGGCAGAACTTGCCAGTACCCTCTGCACACATGAAGACGCCATTCTCGTACACGACACGTCCCCGGCTGATGGTGACCAGCGGTACGCCGTGACAGCGCATGTTCTCATACAGATTAAAGTCTCCACCCTGTACCTGGGTGCTGGCTGAGATGGTCCTGGTGGGAGATGAGGGTGGGACAAGACCTTTTGAGCCCATGTAAAGATGGCAGCTCTTTATGGAAAGAGATGCTGCCCAACAGGAAGGAGTGGTCCCCAGAGCTGTCTGACACGGGTTTAGTTCCATCCCCTCATAATCCTTGTGTTGAAATCCTTAACCCCAGCACCTCAAATGTGGGGCCATATTTGAACACAGAACCTTTAGAGAATTAATGCAAAAGGAGGTTTTATAGGTGTGGGCTTTCCTCGTCTAACTGGTGTCCTTAGAAGAGGGGACAGGGACCTTACTGGACATGGATATACAAAGGAATGGGTATGCATACGAGCATGAAAGGCAGAAGGTCATTGCATGCCACGCTCACATTTCTCTACACTTGCAATGGTGCAAAGATTATTTGCCTTTGCAGTTCTGTAAAGACAAATTCTTAAAAACCCCAAGTTCCCCTAACCCCAGGAAGCTGGCGGCAAAGCTTTACTTTGTGGCTTCCGGGTCCCACACCACCACATCGGCGTCAGCTCCGGGAATGATGCGGCCCTTGCGGGGATACAGGTTGAGAATCTTGGCTGCGTTGGAACTGGTGACGGCTACGAAACGGTTCTCATCCATCTTTCCTCCAACCTGGAATGTGACAGAGGCGTCAGTCAGCCTGGCTTACTCCCCAGACACTTGCTACCCAGCCTGTGGTCTTTCATCTCAGAGGGTTCTGTCTGTGGTCCTGAGGCGAACAGTGCTCTGTGCACTGTCTCACATGAGTCAGCTGGCAGAGCCTGGGATCCTGCTTGCTCCTTTCTCCCTCACCCAGCCAGCCACCCTGGCGACTTGTGCCAAAGGCTGCCTGCCTGAGGCAAATGTACCTCCTAAGAGCAGCTCCACTCACGTGACCACTGGGGATGACTAAGGGCTTTCCCTTCACGTGGGGCTTACATTCCCTCTTGTTTGCTGGGGTTCTTCCAAGCCCCCCACAGGATTCCTGAAACCACAGAGAACTGAGCCCTGTACATTCTAGGCTTGCTTCCTATACATGCACACCTATAACAAGGTAGGCACAGCAGGAGGCTAACAACTACTAATGCAACAGAGTTATTTAACTACACATTGTAGCAAAACTTATTGAATACGTATAGCATAGGGAATGGTAGCTCATGCCTGTAATCTTAGGAATGTCCTGAGTTTAAGGCCCGGGTTCGATAATGAGTTCCAGGACGGCCTGGGGTACAGCGTGAAACCCTGTCTCAAACAAACAACTCCCCCAAACTTAGGGATGAGTTTTAGAAATTTTCATTTACTGCTTTGTGGACCATGGACCACCTGAAACTGTGCCTCAGTGGGGGAGGCTACTGTGTATTCTGTGTTCTGAAAGGGCTACCTGAACTGCGCCTGGCAGCTGTGTGCCTTTCCTCACAGGGACATGTCCTGAGCTAACTCCTGTCTTCTCCCTGAGCGGGTGGCTTAGCTTTCAGGAATCCAAATCTCTCTGAGCTCATACTGATTGTTGAGTGTATTCTGTGATAGATCAAGACCAAAAAAATACTTATTCTGATGGGCAGGGCAGATGGTATTCAAATGAAATCCCAGCCCCTATCTTCTTAGAAATTTAATTAGACAAAATATACCCAGAACTTTATATTCATGTCCCTTGACCCAGAAATGTCTGTCGAGAAGCCTATCCTAAGGAAGTAATTAGAAATGGTGACATTCACAAATAAGGACTTCTTTACAGCATTACTTAAAGTGTGAAAACTGGAAATGGCCAAACGTTCCAAAGGAAGACTTAAACATAGCATTTCCACTGGAGGGAGTATCACGTAGCAATTAAAGAAAGATGCTTTGAGCCCAGGGATGTAGGCAGAGGTGGAGTGCTAGCCTAGCACGGATGAAGGCCAGGGCTAGATCTCAAGTGCCAAAAACCCCAATGTTTTAAAGAGCCCACAACCCTGTAGTGCTCTAGGAAGACACTCAAGACGATTTAAAATATGAAGAAAGAAAGACGAATCCAGTTACTAAAATAATGCGTGGTAGCCAGGCACAGTGGCTTACATCTAAAATCCTGGCATTTGGGGGGCTGAGGCAGGAACGCCACCCAACATTCAAGGCCAAACACACCTACAGACGCGCTGAACCAGGAAGACTTACTCAAGATGCTAAATTTCTAGGTACCAAATTGTAAGAATTTTTTTTCCTATGCTTTTCTGAACTTTTCACATTTCAGTAACAGGTCATGGGGTGAGCGTTTCCCCCAAGTGTGCATGAGGTGCCACTGTGCCAAGCTAAGTGTGACCTGTGTCACTTCTGGAGGACTCCACCAACCTCTTGCCTCAAACAGAAGCCATGATTGTGTCGGCTCTCTTGCAATGGTTGTTCTTGGTTGTCAGCTTGACTGGGATGAACTAAACCCCAAGCAGCTCTGAGGGATTTTTATTGACTGGATCATTTGAGGTAGGATGACTCATCTTAAACCCGGATCTTTTGAGGTCAGAAGGGTCTGAGCCACACTTTCTGGACTTTGCTGAGCCCTTTAACGCCGGCAAGGCTGAAGACACCTACCACTCCCCTCTCCCAGATGACGCTCATTCGATCCTGCACACCGCTCACTCCGTGTGGGATCTTGGTGAAGTCTTCCTTGCCCATGGCTTTCTGCTTTGTGGTGAATGGCCGGTGGTCGGATGCCACAATGTTCAGAGTGTCACTGTGAAGAGAGAAATGACCAGTGAGGAGCAGGAGGCCGATGCCTCTGAGGGTGAGGACAAGTTGATGGAGAAAAATCTAGGCTTGGGAACCAAGAGAATCCATTTTTCAACCTCGTTCTGCTGCTGCTTATTTGCTGGGTGGTTTTGTTCCCTTCATTTAAATGAACAGTTTATCTGTCTACAGAATTGGCATACTTGCAGAGCCATGTTCCAGGAGACTCCAGTAAATTCTTGGGCTGGTGATTGTTAAGATAGTGGGTGGTGGCGCACGCCTTTAATCCCGGCACTCAGGAGGCAGAGGCAGGTGGATCTTTTGTGTTCAAGGCCAACCTGGTCTATAGAGTGAGTTCCAGAACAGCCAGGGCTACACAAAGAAACCCTGTCTTGAAAACAAAAACAAAACAAAATGAAAAACAGTGCTGGAGAACAACTTGCCTACCATTTTAGGGTTTAGCTGGGGTGAGACGGTAAAAGTGGTCTAATTGTCAAGGGCACACATGCCAACTTGCTTTCACCAGCTGCCTGCCCTACACTGTCTCAGCAGAACAAACATGGGAGGTGTCTGGCAAAGCTTTTCCAGGCTCAGTGTTAAACTTGCTAAGTGACCTGCAGCCACAGCACTCAACAGAAAGAGGACCATGACTTAAGCCACTCTCTGGAAGATGATGAGACTGTCAACAGTAGCATCCATGACAAAGTCTTCAGACCGTTAGTGCTACCGGAGGCTAAGGCTCCATTGGGACCTCAGGCAGATACAGAACCAGGGAAGCACAGTGGAAAGAGGCACACTGTGGCCTGTTCCCTGCCACAGAGGGAGGCGGACACCCTACCCATGTTCGGAGATTTCTATACTAGAAGCCATAGCAATGAGAATGCTTGACACTAAGGCAAAGCAACCCTAGGAGGCACCTGGCTGCAGCAAGGAGATCATGTAGAACTGGGGACCCTGCAGGGACTACCCAGTAGGGGCCCACAGGGTCTCATGTCCCTCATAGGTAAGCACATGGCCTCACTGGGCCGCCCACTCGGAAGAGGCCCTGGGAGCAGAACAGCTCTTGCGATGTGGTCTGGAAGCAGATATTGAGGCTTCTGAACAGTTACAGAGGGCTGTCTCTCCTGGGAGCTGGCAGGCCCATCTGTTAAGGCTCTTGCCAAAGACTAATGTCCCTGGCAGATCAACAGCAAGATGACTCAGCTCTTCAGGTGCAGGGCTGACCTTGCCCTGGGCTGTAGAGACAGAAGGAGCCACCCACAGAACAGGAGTGATCTAATGACCTACCACCTGCACCTACAGAAGTTGTGAGAAATGATGGAGATTCCAACATACAATAATGGGCTGAGGCCAGAGAACCCTGAAACTCAGGCTCACCTTTTGAGCACTCAGCTTCTTCAGACGCAAGTAGCACTAATCAGTGGGAATAAAAGGTAGCACATTTACATTTATTATTTATCTATTTATTTGTGTGTTTGTGCACATGTGTGTATGGGCATGGAGATCAGAGAACAACTTTCAGCAATCAGTTCTTCCTCCTAATGTGGGTTTCTGAGGAATGAACCCAGGTTGTCAGGTTTGGTGGTAACAGCCTTTTACCTGCTGAGCCATCTCGCAGGCCAGGAAACTAGGTTTTAAAATAAAGGACAAATGTGGATTATACTTTTTATTCATGCTTAACCTAAGGAATTACACCATGAAGTAAATGATGGGTAAGCGACAGATTCTCCCGTAGGGAAGGGAACTGATGTCTGGGTTTCCCAGCCAGAATTCTGTAGCACGTAAATTATACCAGTAACGTGTTAGAGGAGAAAATTATAGTAATCATAAATTCCTATAAACAGTTAAATTGTGCCCGAATCCTATAAAATAGCACACATTTACAATGTGCACTGATTAAAAAGGAACAAAGACTATTTCTCTACCATATGAAATCATAATTCTTACAGGGCAATTTATTTAAATAATTAAAGCAAGTAGAAAAGCAGGCTAAATGTAAAAACTTAAATTATTCCATGAATAATGCTTCCTTTTCCAGTCTATTTGCGTGTGAGTGCACACTTATTTGTGTTTTTTGTTTCTTTGATTAATTTGCTTGTAGCAAGTGGAGTATTTTCAAAGTATTCTTTGAACTCAAGTAAAGACTTATAGTATTATGGTATTTTTTAAAAAAATGTATGTACAGGTGTTGCGCATGTTTGCATGTGTGTGGGTGCATGTGTGTGTGAGCACACATGTGAAGGCCCAAGGTTGCCATCTGGTATCTTCCTCAACACCTCTCCCCTTTATTTATTGGGTCACTTGAGTACCTCCATTTCAATTAGATTTTCCCCAGGAATGTTCATGTTGAGAGAATAGAGGGAAGCTTGGCGAGAAAGAGGAAAAACATGTCCCCGCAAAGAGATTTCACACAGGTCTGATGACTTGGCAGACCATCTTCTAAGGAGACTGTAGTTAGACAATGATGGATCAATGATGGGCAAGACCTCACCTTGACCTATTTGTGCCTCTTGCTTCTCCAGAAACCTAAACTTCATGTCAGGATCTGAAGATAGACTTCTCTTCCAGGGTTTGAGAGGTGCTTTTGTACACTGTCCCCACTAGTTTACCCTACATCCAAGTTCTGAGTGAGACATGGGCGGTCCAGCCTGCTCTCCTCCCAAAGGGATAGCCAAGCCCCACGAGCTCCCTCTGGGCTGGGGCACCCTTGCCGGTGCTGGAAGGGGACATGGAGAAGACACCCCAGCTTTCTTTCTCTTCCACCTCCCCCAGCATGAGCAGAAGGAGCTAAGGAACTGGACCGGGAGCCGAGTCTAAACTAGACAGGACTTTCGTGGCCAAAGGGAAGAGAAAGTAATGCCTCTCTCTTCCCAGAATGTCACTAGCATAGGACAGAGAAGCTGCAAGCTGTCACGGAAACAAAACCAACCTTTTCACGACTGAGCCTTGACAAATCCAGAATATTCTTTGCACTGTTTCCTTCAGATCAGGGTTGAGCATTAGATAGAGAGGGGATTGAGAACGGAGGTCACAAGAGGTAGAAGAGGGAAGGAAGAAAGGGGACAGAAAGAAGGAATGCACAGGAGGGACACACAGGGAGAGAGGCAATGAGGGGCAGAGGTGAAGGTAAGCATGGCTGATCTGTCAACTGCCAGGCCTTTAGTGAGGCACACCTCTGGGGGGGTGTGTGTCTGTGAGGGCTTTTCTAGAAAGGACAAACTGAGGGAAGAGGAGTACGGGTACTACCATCCCAAGGGCTGAGGGTCAGGGCTGAACAAAAAGGAAAGAAAACCAGGTAACGGTTCCTCTGCTCTCTGTCTCTTGACCCACTGAAATGTGAAGTCCTAGCTGCCTGCCCCCATGCCTTCATGGGGGCTGTGTCTCTGGAAAGTAGCTAAAATAAGCCGTTCTTCTCTTAAAAGTTGCTCCCTCAGGTAGTTATGTTACAGTAACAATTAAAGTAACTAACGCAGTCAGGAAGAGTGAGGTCCACTGACATCGGAAGATGTCCTGTCCTATGCCCCAGCTCCTCACTGGGCTTTAGGTAGGGTGCGCCAGTGGCCTCTGAAATGCTGGCCAGTGCTCTCACTCCAAACCAGCTTGTCAGTGAAGCTCAAACCCATAGCAAGGGGTTGTTGGGCTTTGGAGAAGGAGGTTCAGGCAAAATCACCCTGTGGGCCTAACAGGACCAAACCCAGGTCAGGTTTGGTTTCTAGGGCCGGAGGACATCATCTTAAAGAGTGCTGCCCGGCTCAAACACCTTACTTGGCCAGCAGGCTCATGAGGTAGGTGGAAGTGTTGGTGTCCAGTCTCAGAGGAGGCACGGTGACATAGGCGGCTGCGTGGGACCAGTCCTGGTGGTAGTAGTGCAAGCCTGTGAGTGTGGCATGTGCGTTGGTGGTCTCAGCCAGCACCACCTTCCCTGGAAGAAAAGTCAGAGCATAACTAGGAGGTCTAAGAGGTGGTTGGACTGTGCATCTTACTACACAGGCAAAGGAGCTGAAAGTGAACATGTCCAGGCTCCCTCGGCCATGTGTGAGCCCAGAGTCTTTCTCATTCTGCTGACCCTGGGCAGAGAAGGACATGGGTTCTAAGGCCAGGGGACACAGAAGGGAATTTTGGGGAGTCTAATGTAGCCTGGCTGTGTGTGGCTTGTGTGGAGGAAGGAGGGGGGGAGGGCAGGCATGTAGTACCGAGCCCCTTGGGTAGCCCAGCCTGTTCTCTGGGCAGGCAGGTGACATGGTGGCTCTGGGAACTGCTGGGGCAGAATCCATAGCAGGTGCAGAAGGACAGGGAAGGGGACCATCCATGAAGGTTGGGCCAACACCCCAGCTGGGATCTCACAGAGGACCTCAGCTGAAGGAGAGGCAGAAGGTGGGGCCCAGATGTCAAAATGTTATGAAGGCTATGGCACCCTTGCTTTGGGCCTATACCCCAGGGTTCTAGGCTGACTTTAGTTCTCCTGGTTCCACACCCTTACCAGCACCCCAGGCTACTAGCTTTAATACTACCAAATTGACTGCACTGGTAGTCACACAAACCGGTCAGATGCAGGGTTCAAGGTGGTGAGAAAGGGAAGTTGAGTCTCCACACTGTTATTTCACCACTGCCTTCCATCCTGTCCCTCCCCACACTGATTTAGAATTTTGTTAGTTGCCAAGGTAATTGTTAGTTCAACGTTACAGACCAAAAAGACATCAATTAGTGAGTCAATTTAAGACTTAGATCATTTGACCTGACCTGGTCAAGGTAATATTTTTCTGCTATGCATACACATGTGAGGAAGAGGCGGAGGGGACTGGTTCGCGTCTGAGCCCAGGCTAGCGCAGGGCACCGTGAGGCGGGCACTTGCAAAGAAATGGGAAGGGCAGGCTATCCCTGGTCTCAGCAGCCAAGCCTGGTGGACCCTTATCGTCTGATCCCACAGCACAGGGTACATGCCTAGGACTCACCTTGCATCTTAGCAGCTGCTATGACATCACCAGCGGAGATGCTGGACACGTTGACCAAGTAGATGGGACAGTGAGTCTAAAGGCAAGAGACAGCAGGAAGTAGGAGGAAGCCCCATAAGGCTGCCATATTCCCAAACCACCCCTCAACCAGTTCCGCACCAATATTTATTCCTGTGCGTCACTCTTCATCAGTAGGCGATAGTTTATGCTCCGGATGTAAGGCTGGCAGTCCGAGCACACAACAGACTGTAGTGTGCGGAGCAAGGTGGAAGCAGATGGAAGCCAGTGTTGGGGACCACCACCAACCCAGGAGGTGACCCCAGGTTGCAGCTGCTGAGTCTAAACCTCAGATTTTTTTCAGATCTCGTGGGGGTTTTCCTATTTTATCTTTTTTCTGTTCATAAACATGATGACCCCGAAACAGTCAGGTATTACATCCTGTACCTGACATTTTGATGCCTGTTATCTGATGGTCAACTTATCAACCGACAGAACGAACCCAGGAGAAAAACCAGGCTCAGAGTCTAAGCTGGACAAAACTGATCTTGTAAACATCTGGACTATCATACAGATCAGCTATTCTGACACAGAACAGCACAAATGTAGGCCATGGTCTAACTTCTTTGGGCACATTTGAGCTAAGAACCAAGAAGCTAAAGGTTGGTTAGATCCTTCCTTATTATGGGCTGGGAAGTATATGCTATGATAACTGTTGTCATGACAATGGAACAAGGTCCAGACCTTTAAGGAGCTAACAGGAAACCTTCTTAGATGCTATTCTGCATGAGCTGATTAATCCTAGGGTTGGTCGACCATACCTCGAGTTTACATCCTTTTGGCCATTCCAGAGGGGAAAGTCTCATGCAGGAGCCTTCATTAGAGTCAAGGGGTTAAGGAAAAGCAGATATACTCACAACACAGACTGCTGGGCACTATCCCGCTTTCTCATCTAGCGGGTCCCTCTAGAGCCTGACAGCCTGGTTTCCTGGGTCTGCATTTCTGACACATAATGCTGACCCTGTCACCCGGGAACCACACCATTGGAATTCAATCCCTCTAAAGCCTTTTGTTCAGATTATCCGAGCAAACTGAACCCTTCAGCGACATCTGCAGGGAAGGATGGCCTTTCCTTAGCACACAGCACACTCTCTCACTTTGGTTCCTCTGAGGCCCAGGAGCTTGTCCCGGGCAGAGTGAGTGATGCCATCGCTCTGATTTCAGCTAATGAAGTATCGGAGCGGGTGTGTGTGTGTGTGTGTGTGTGTGTGTGTGTGTGTGTGTGACGTGCAGGTGGTGGGAAGCACGTATTTATTAGGTAAGAGCAAGGCTCTGATTTCTGGCGCCATCTCCTCGCTGTTTTCTGCCATGATCCACCAGTGCCTTGTAAAGGGCTTTGCAGGAATGGAACCAGGGAGAGAAGCTTGAAAACAACAGCCCAGCAGCAGGCACAGGGTTAAACTATAGCTGCATAATCCATTTACTCTTGAGCAATGAATCACAGCTTCAACGGGTGAGCTGGGGTGGGCAGGATGCGTGCACCAGAACTCTGGGGCTGATACATCCACGTCCATTCACCCGGGGTCCTGAGAGCCACCGGAAGCGTTGGCCTCCAGACAAGAATGAGTTCACACCATGGTCCCAGTGTGGAGAACGGCAGCTACTTACCCTGTTTGCAATGGTGATGACCCGGTGGGTGGCTTCGGCTTCCAGCTGTGAAAAGCAAGGGTGAGAAGGAACCGCCTTCATCATCGGCTTCAAGCCAGCATCTGCCTGAGAGCGCTCTGGGGCAGCTAACACAGCGGAGGGGCTGGCCGCACCCACAGGGACTGGCTGTGGATAAGGGCAGGACCCTGGCAGGGGCACCGGGAGTCCTGGGATTTAGGATGGGGGGAGGGGAGAGAGGCGCCTTTGGCGGATGGTACTCAGGGCTTAGAAAGGTGTTTTCTGGGGCAAGCCTGGTGACTCGGGCTTGGAACTGACTTGTCCTCTGCCGCAAGTGTACTGTGGCACCCCTCCCCCCATACACAAAGTAATACTAAATCTTAAAGAATGTTTTAGGGCAGTGAAAGGACAGTAAACAAACAACAACTTAAGAGTCTCACTCTCCCGGCCTGCCAGTGCGTTCTCCCAATGGCTACCACAGAAACGCAGTAAATGTATCAAGCTGAGGCAGCGGTGGCGCACGCCTTTGATCCCAGCACTTGGGAAGCAGAAGCAGGAGGATCTCTATGAGTTTGAGGCCAGCCTGGTCTATAGAGCAAGTTGCAGGACAGCCAAGGCTACACAGAGAAACCCTGTCTCCTCAACACCACCCCCCGCTTCCAAAATTGTAAACACACATAAAATATATCTCAAGGTGGAGATTGATATCAAGCCCAGAGCAGCGTTTCTGTACTCTAGCATTACTGACATTGGAGGCAAGTGTTCTCTGTGGTTGGGGCTGTTTGCACACACGCTCTTGCGTTTGTTTCTGGCGGGAAGGGCTCAAACTCTTCCTCAGTAGAATCTCCAGAGTACGGAGTCCTGGCTTCGAGCTCAATTTTCTCCTAATACACAGAGACTCTGTCTGTCTCTTTTGTCTCCGCATTCAATTTTGGATAAAGTGACCCCTGAAACAGTCTCTCCAGTGCCTTGAAATTGGAATTAAATGGGGCATGATGGGGCTTATGCTGTCCTTCCAAGGAAAGCTAACGTAGTATAGCATAGAGAAAGCTTTTCCCTGGGAAGCATCCAGATGGGAATTTCACTCAGGGGGGAAAATTATGTAAACAAGTATTTTGTCCCTGCAAACAACATACTTTCATTTTCTTTTACTTATTTTCTGAGGAAGGGTCTCATGTAGCCCAGGCTGGCCCCAAACTTGCTATCTAACATATTTTTTGACATTTCTTCTGAAAGATTCCACAAGTGTTATGGTTTGAATAGGTAACAGTTCCCATAGTCTCACGGTCCTAATTTGTGGTCTCTAGGTAACAGTAGTATTTTTGGAAACAACAGGCAAGGCTGAGCTGCAGGAAGGATACCACTGTGACTGGGACCCTCCTTGCTAGTTCCCTGGCGACTTCCTATTTCACTCTCTGCTTCCCGGTTGGTCATCAAGTGACCAGGCCTCCTTTGCCATATTTTCCTGTCACCAAGATGTTCTTGTTCAAGCGGAAATATCCACTGAATTATTGGAAACAATGAGCATGAGCAATAATGATAATAATAACAATAGTAATGATAGCTTTTCTCTCAGCCTTATTTTCAGTGACAGAAAGCTAGTGAACACTGGAAGTCTACATGAAAGAAAAGATGGTGACCGCAGACAGAGGAAGTTCCTCCTACCTCCTCTGGACGGCTGATCTCAATTCCTTCGGGGCCTGTGATACCCAAATCTAGAGCCTCCTTGGCACCCTGAATAAGAGAGAAAGACAACAGAATTACAGAGACACAGGAAACTACCGAACCTAAGAGACAGTGAAGTGTGCCAGTATGCTTCCTTCTGTAATGTTCATTTTCCACAGGATAAACGGGGCCTCATGCAGTAAACGTCTCCTGATTGTCTTCTCACGTCTTAATGACTAGACAATATCTCTCTTATTCTTAAAAATACAGCTCAGTCACTAAGCAACGGCCTGGGGACCCCAAAGACAAACACCCGCTAGTTGCTTTAAAAGTTAAAGCTACTTTTTTTTCTGAAAATTTCAACAAATATCGCTGATATCAGCGACTCCTGGGATTAGCTTCACCCCAGCACTTAGGGGAACCGAGGGGTCCACACTTTGTACCAGGGAACAGACATTTATAATGTAACTGTTCTGACAAAGAGGTATAGAAAAATGGAGTGTGGCTGTTTGTTTTGCATGCTGTATCTCAATAAAATATTCCCAAGAGATGCTTTAAATTATTTTGCTCTAAGTGGAATGTAAAATTATAACATTCACACTAAATTATCATCTAAGACTTAGACAACTCTTGAAATTATACATATATATGAATACTCGATTTCAGACCAAGATTTGGCACCCCAGATGTTCACATTTCTATCATTTTACCACTTGATTTATGTGACCCTTGAAGGACAGTAATAAGGTGTTACCCCCACACAATAACCTCAGTTGCAGACTTGCCTCAGCCACGAGCTCCCCGTTTTCAGCGTGGACTCGGGGGATCGCCCCAATGTCCCTGCAGGCATGAAACACTTGGTATAGCTCACTGTCTCGAAGCATGTACAAGTCCTTGTAGGTCATGAACACCTGGAAGGAGTTGACACCCTTCTCCCTCACTAGTGTCTCCATTTCTGCTTTCACCTGGAGAGCGAAATGCAAAGTCAGTGCCGAGTAGGTCTAGCAGGGGCTGGCCCAGTAAAGGGGGGGCCCTGGCGGTGTTGACAAGGGCTGCGACTGTCTGTCTCAGAGGCTTCAGTTCAGGCTGTAAACTCCCAGGACGCACAGGACATAGCTCTCTATGCCTGGGCTGACCATTCCGCAGTGCTCCCCACTAGGTGTCCATGGTACCTCATGCACACATGAGGACATACTGAAGAGTAGCAGTCAGTGCAGGGAGCCAGTGCCCCCGAGTCTGGCCCACGGCCTTGGACTCTGTTGCAATATGATACTCACTGTGAATGCAGGAAAACGGGCTCTCTAAGTTAGGCAGGACAAGCCCACCCACCATCTACGGACTCCGAGATGGTTTTTTATGGAGTGGTAAGTGTTTACGTGCACAGGACAGCATCAGGCCCCAGCCAGCTCAGTCACACACCCCCTTGCACACCAGACCACTGGTGCCTCTGTTGGGGATTCCATCAGCACTGTTACCTTGGGTGCCCACCAGGTGATGCCCACATGGAGGGCATAGTCACAGCAGACCTTGGGGTCAGCCAGACCCCTGCACTTCTCATAGGCTTCCACAAGGGAGGTCTCCTTGTCAGGCAGGACGTGACCGATGATCATGGTGGTGCCACCGACGAGCGCCGCCTGAAGGAAGAAGGGGGAAAGCCAAGTCTTGTCACAGCTCTGCCTGCATTTAAGTCACTTCTGTGCTAGGACAGTGCTCAGGGTCTCCCCGGAACAACCACGGAGGTTGGGAGGGTCAAACACAGCAGGGCGCTTCGGAGGTGTGACGGGTGATTTTCTTTAGAACTGTGGTTCCAGCAAACACACCTGCTTCTTCCTCATGTCGAGTTCTAGCTTGGTTTCTTGTGGGGAAAAAGCACTTGGCATATTGTGGAGTCCAAGCTCCTACCTTTCCAGTAGGATCTCCCTCCAAGTGATTTTCAGCTAACTCCAACATACAGACAACATAGCCAAATGCCACGGATACGCAGATACCTGTTTAAAGTGCGAAGCCTACTCGAGTGTTCACATAGAGAATCTGGTGATCTAGTTCCATAAATACACTGAAACCAAGTGTGTAATATGGCACTTTGAAGGTATTTTTCTGTCAACTTTTTGGTTTGCTTTTCGAGACAGGGTTTCTCTGTGTAGACCCGACTGTCCTAGAACTCGCTCTGTAGACCGGCTGGCCTTGAACTTCTGCCTGTCTCTGCCGGGACTAAAAGTGTGTTCCACTACGACCCAGCTATTCTGTCACTTCTTATGAAGCTGTTTTACTTAAGTTGGGAGTAATAACAAATGGGTCAAAGTTTACAAAATAAAGTACTCTTTTGGTGTGAGAGTTGTCAAAAATAAAAAAATAAAAAATTCACATACGCCTTCAACATCAGCCCCTTTGCCCACATTTCCCTCTTCACCCAGAGTATTAGCTTCATCTCTGTTTTGTCTGGGATGGAACACTTTTAGGTGCATGTCTAATTTACCAGTGAAAAATGACCCACAATTTACAAGCTTCTCAAGATGCTACTTTAAAAATAGTCCCCTCACCCATTTTTCCTGTCTGTTTGTGTATGTGTGTATGTGTTTGCATGTATGTGGGGGTGGTGTCTTGATCAAACCCAGAGCTTGCTGGTAGGGCCAGCCTGCCTCGCCTGTTTGCTCTGGGGGTCTCCTGACTCCACCTTTTCAGGCAGGGTGCTGGGAACCTGAATTCCAGTCCTCAGACCTGTGAGGCAAGCACTTTGATCACTAAGCCAGCACCCCCACTCCCCACCCCTACAAAGGACATTATAAGAAGCTTCACTCACAATCACAGAACAAAGCCCCGGGGAAAATGACTAAACCCATACTAAATTCCTCCATAACTCAAGAAAGAGGGTGACTTTTGTGAACTTCCAAAACAGACATTACCCAAAGGATGTGCTGTTCCCAAATGAAACCCTGCTATGATTAAAGCAACTGAGAGAGGGTTCTTCCTGCTTGGACAGCTGGAAGAGAAAGTCAAATATCACTTCTGGAATGGCGAACTCCAAATGGCACTTAGGGTGCCACCCTGATTGTTGAGGTTAATTATCCCAATTCATTCTGCTCTCCACAAGAGTGAAAAGGGCGATGAAGCTGTCTTCTCTATAACGTCAAATTCCCCGCTCACAAGCCAGAGACACCGAGAAAATGAGTCCGGCAGCCAATCAACAATTAAGAATGAAAATCTCAGGGCCTGGGTAGTCTTGACAGGGTGCGTTGCTTAAAGCAGCCAAGAGAGGGCGGTAGCTCTGTGTGATTCACGTAGGGGTGGGGGCGGGGCGGGGCCGCACAGATTGTAGTTTACTAGCTGGCTTCAGTTCCCGGTTCTGCTGCATCCTGCAGGCTGATTCCTCCTCACAGCAGCTGGCTGTACGGTTTTGTCCTGCCATGCATTTCTTGGCCATCCGTGTGCACATGAGGGAGTCCGACATATTAGCCTTGTACACCCTAAATTGTTTTGCTCTCTCTTCTTTGGTTCTCAGTTGCACCCCATGCTGCTCCTTCAGCGCAGCAGCACCCACGGATGGGGGAAAAGGGGACCCACGGGAAGCAGAGTGATAAAGGAGTCAGGACGGCTCTTAACGCCCGAGGACCCCAAGGCAAGGGACAGTACGGACGAAGCTAATAAACCGCTAACCATGACAAATATGTCCCTACAAGGGCCTCTGGAGCTGAGCTACATATAATGCAGATATCGGCTTTGCCCAGAGTCAGCCCAACCCCACAACTTCCTCCCTGGATGCTTGCTGAGTACACAGGTCTAAACTGTCCACTGTCACAAAATGGCACCCAGAGAGCTATCTGTGTTCTGATCCCCAAGGAGACAGGCTCATGCTTGTGGCTCCTGGAAGGGCTCCTGGCCTTTAGTCGGGGAATTCCAGGGACCCACAAAGGTCTGGGTCTGGGTTAGGGGACCCCAGGCAGATGCAGCCTCTGAGCCCTGTGGGAGAGGAGAGCAGGTATTCAGAGGCTCCGGGCAGAATCCTCTGGAGTCTGAAGAACTGAAGAGTCGTGGAAAGCATACAGAACAGTGGTCTCGACTTCCCCACCTACTGGCTGTTATCCGGGAGCAGCTGGGAGCCCCCTCAGTAGGTCCACACGCAGCCACACGCATGTGCATGCACACGTGCAGGGCAGCAGCTATGGGAGGCTCGGAAGGGCACACTGGTAAGTCTGGGCCTCCAAACCAGAGTTCAGAAGCTCAGCAAACCTTCCTCCTACCAGCTGTGGGCTTGGGGCCTACCTGACACTGGGGGGTGTACATTTCCTCACAGGCAACACACACACTGGCCTTTTAAACAGGCTCGGTTCAGAGACCCAGGATGAATGCCTTGGGCTCAGTGTTCACAGGAACACGACGGCGTCACAGACATGACAGGTCTTTTTACCATCACCCCACAGAAAGGCCTTGCAGAGATCACCACTGTCCTTTTTCAGATGCTCTGAGAAGAACATGTTTAAGGATACATGGCTGTAGGCCTGTCACGCGCCATGACTACTTAGACAAGAACCGTTGCTTAGGTGACCTGAAGGCAGTAAGTAGCTCACAGCACGGTGCACGGAGGCTGTCTTAGGGCCTCTGCTGCTGGGAGGAAACAGCATGAGCCAAAAAGCAACCTGAGGAGGAAGAGTCCACCATCAAAGGAAGTCGGGGCAGGAACTGAAGGCAGAGCTCAGGCAAAGGCTAGGCTTGCACCCCAAGGCCACCTGCCCAGGGGCAGCACAGTGGGGCGGGCCCTCCACACCCAGCAGCAATAGAGAAAATGCCCCACAGGCTTACCCACAGGCCAGTCTGCTGGGGACATTTTCTCAGCTGGATCCCTCTTCCCAAATGACTCTAGCTCATCAAGTAAACAAAACACCAGCCTGCTGGTGACATAAAAGAGCAATGGTGCCATGAGCAGAAGAAGCAGATTCAGTGTGCTCGCGAGATGCCGAGAGCTATGCTGAATCACACAAGAAACTCAGGAGGAAGGATGCCAAGTGTATTATTGACAGCGGTTTGGGGTGACTGGTCCTGAGTTTTGTTTTTTTTTTTTTTTCCTTTTCTAAAATCCATTTAACGGGATATACTAATTTTACAACCTACACTAAAAGCAATGTCATCTTTATAATAGGTACTATACAAATAAGTTTGGAAGAGGCTAAAACTAAATTTAGTTAGCCTTGCTTCCGTGTATAAAAGACATTAAAATTATGTGATATTTCAGAGTAAATGCACAGAAGATTAAAAAACATGTCCAGGGAACCTACCATGCAAATTTATCAGATATTCAGAATTTTAACATTTTTGCTCCAGATACTTTAAACTTTTTATTTTATTTTTTTAAAAATAGCACTTTGTGTGTGTTAGGGTGGCATGAACCCAGGCTCTCATGATACACTCCCAGATAAGAATTTTTTTTTTCCTTTGTATATTTGGTTATAAGTGTGCGGCCAGTGTGCAGGAACCTGTTCTAAAATTCAGCCTTTTATGCACGGCATCCCATCAGACCTCCCGATACAGGGGTCTGCACGTTCACCAGACACTGGTTCAGCAAACTGAGCAGGTACTGTGTTCACTCAGAGATGTTTATTTGCTGGCACAGGAGGGAACAACGTATTGGTCCTTCTCAGCTTTATAAGGGCAAACAGCGTTGAAGGGTCATTCTCTTAATATCTCCCATGTGGTTACAGATCTCGATGTTCCCCTAAGTTTCTTATGATGAAGTCCCCTGACCCCCTCCCCCACCCCCCCATGCTTCCCCATGCAATGTGCTGGCTGTCTTGCTCCAAGGCAAAGAATGAACAGGTCAAGGCAAAAAACATTGTCCCCTGCTGCTGAGAAGGCACTTAGGACAGGGCCAGTCTGGGTTTCCCCCTGAGCCCGTGCTCAGGTGGGTGGGATCACAGGGCTGTACACAAGGAAGCTGTTAGGACTGCTCTATTGCTATATGGCCTGAGGACCTCACTTTAAAGGGAGTTTATACTGAGATTCAAATGACAAGTATTTGATGTTGCCATGGTTCAGATGTAACCTGAACATCACTTCCTAGGGCAGTTTGCGTGTTAGAACTTAATCCACACTGAGATATCAAAAGGGTAGGAACAATCCCATTACTGTGTCTAGAGGTGGGCGTCTTGGGAGGTGATTAAGGCAAGGCCAAGGAGTTCGGCCTCATGATTCAACACCGATGGTCTTACAGGGAGAAAGACCAGAGAATGTATCGCCACATACTTGTACTGTCTCCTGCTATATATAACACCCTGCACTCATTTAGGACACTGCTAGCAAGAAGGCTACACCACCAGATGCAGCCCTTGGGCCCTTCAGGATCATAAGCCAAGCTCAGCCCTTTCCGATGGTAAATCATGCAGCCTCTAGCATTTCATTACAGCAACAGTAAACAGACCAACACAGCTGTGTTCTGTAGACATATCTCCACACAGCGGCTAAACCCATCACGGTTTATGTGGATCCGCTTCTCGAAGAATCGCTGAACCACTTTTTCTTTTCACATTAAAATCTTCCTCTTCTTTTTCTTTAATCCACATTCTAAGCACTGAAAAAAAACCACCGACTCATTGGTTTCTGTCGTACTTGGGGTAACATCCTTCACTTTCACAGTTAACCATTGCTCGCTGGCCTTCTTGGGAACAAGCTCTTTCATGGCATTGCATTTGTTTGTTTGTGAGGCAGTAGTCTCCCTACTCGCTATGTACGTACACCACGTCCTGATCCCTAGTGTGTGCATGTGCGGCGTTCCTGTATTTAACACTCACACCTCACTTGTTCCGCTTCAGAGGAAACAGGCAGCATTCAAGTCACAACACACTTCAGGGATAATGCTTCTCTAGATGTGCGCCGACACTTCAAAGATGTGAATGCTAAACCCAGAGGCAAAACTACCTGGACGAGAATCAAACTTGGTGTGTGTAAGCAGATGAAGGTTTAAAGCCTAGTTCCAGAGGCAGGTGTCGTGGTGCACACTATAACCGAAGCACTTGGGAGGTGGGGACAAGAGGGTAGGGATGAGTTCAAGGGCACCCTCAGCCGCTCAGTTCATTTTACATTGTCCCGGACTAGGCGAAACTGACTTTCTTTTTCGTTTCTACTTTTAAAAGGAACTAAGTGACATCACGGGTGACAAGTGCCCAGCTCTGTGCTTCACAGGAGGAGCTCGGTAAACGGTGACTGTTGGCAGTAGTGACTTGGAAGTTGCCGCTGTGCAGCTGGGGCCTCAGAAGCAAGAATATAAATGCCTTTTGGAGCAGAGTCCAGCCAGCAGAGAGGACGAGGAGGAAATGCTCACTCCCAGCAGAAACGACTTCAGGGTTCTACAGAGACGCGAACCAGCGCGAGCCAAAGTCCCCAAGGATGTGTAGAACATCACATTCAAAAGAGAACTCAAGGAAGGGTTGCCACTCAGAGTGGGGACTGCTGTGGCAAGGTGTGTGTGGGGGGGTCGCACAGACGGAGAATGGACCTGTTCAGTCCTGGCTGTGTGACATCTAATGAGGACCGAGTGCATGAACCCTGATTATCCTGGAATCCATGCAATCAGCACTATTTGTCTACTTGTATTTCCTGTAGCACTGAGGGGACTAGAAGCTCCTGTAGAGAGAACCCTGGGCTCACTCTCATCCCTTGATGTGTCTGTGGTCCAGGAAGAGGCTGTTTTGAGAGCCCAGTGGCTCTCTCTCTTCTGGCTGCCTGCTGATCGGACGCAGAACTTTCAGCTATCTCTCTAGAGCCAAGCCTACCTGCATGCCACCGTGCTTTCCACCATGATGGTAATAGACTAAACCTCTGAACTGTAAGCCAGCCTCAACTAAATACTTACGTTTATAAAAGGAAAAGCTGCGGTGGTCATGGTGTCTCTTCCCAGCAACAGAACCCTAACAAAGACATTGGGTAAGGAAGCTCAGGCCGGGAGGAGGTGGTGCCATCCTCTGAAGCAGGCATCCCTAGCAGAGCAATGGCTGTTGCTAGGAGTGAGGACCTCACTTGGCTTTGAGGACCTCTGAATTGGTGCCTCTTTAGTTAGACAGAGGAGTCACTGGTTACAGATTTTCTAGGAAAAGGCTAAGGCTCAGAGAAAGAAGACAGTCTAGTTTTAGGCTCAAGTGGCCAAATAGTGTCGGGTCAAAGGTGCAGACAAGAACTGGAGGGAGACAAGCAAAGGGTCCTCAGGAGCCCTGGCTTGCACAAAGCTATAGAAGCCAAGGTGCTGATACTGCTGGACTCACTGGCTTCCGGAGAGCTTGGAGGCTAAAAGGCAGGGCCTTCGCACTGGTGAGCAGACTGAGGCCTTCCCTCACTCAAGACACAGCGAGCACGTGTGTTCAGCACTCCTGACTCCAGCTCAGCAGGTGCGTACCCTCAGCCTGCAGCAAATCACTGCTGAGTTAAAGGAGATCGTAGGCGCGGCGATGACATCCAAGCTTTCCTCATCCTCTCCTTTTCATAAGGGGTTCTGTGGGCTCTGCCCTGGTCTGAAGGAGGCGGGACAAGGCCTCCTATTCTCTTCCCCGTCTGCCACAAATTCCACTTCCCAAAGGGAGCTGGCTGGCTCCGGCTGGGGCAGTTGCATACAGAGGGGTTGGCTGGCAATAGGACCACTTGGCAGGAGCCTGCTAAGGCTCACTGCAGACCCCACAGGGAAAGATTGATCCATGGTCTGAGGTCCTCACACCTGGAGGGCTCCAGGGCAACAAGAGTGCTTCCTATAGAAGATGTGGTGAAATCAGATCCCAAAGCATCCCTCGGCCCTATCCGTTGTTGCTATATGCACGGGTGGGTCCAGGAGTGGCTGTTCCCTTTAATCTTCACAGCTGCTACCACACGCGGCAGGCGTTGCCACCAACCCAGACTTTCAGAGACCCAGGCAGGCTGCAATCCGGGCATCCGTACTCCCAAGCCCACGCTCTCCTGTGTGTCTGAGAACAGGGCGAGTGCGCAGAATCAGCCTCTGAGAGCTTCAGCCTCGGGCGGCCCCACTCCAGCTACAGGGTTTCCTGGAGGGCGTGCTTAAAATAGACCACTAACAGGAAAGCGCATACAGTGGGCCTAATGGCTTTTTTTTCCCTTCTTCCCATTTTGGAAGTCAGGAATACATGAGTATCAGTTGGTGGGAGGATTATAGACGCATATGTGGTTTTTACGGTGAGGCATGACACACATTTAAGTCCTAGAATGAATGAATGAATTTCCACAAGGCACTAAGGAGGAAGACACAACCTGTCCCTAGCACAGCGTGACATCACCCTCGCCGTAGTCATTAGCCCACTACAATAGCTCCTAGGTTTAACTTCAGAAAAAAAATTAATATTACTGATAGCCTACTGCGTGCTGTGTTTTGTTTGTGCTCGGTACTACGGCGGACATCTGTATCGACCCCCTGGAGACTCGGGGAAGACGTGGCAGAGAGGGCGGAATGAAAGAGGAGGTTGGAAGATGGGGAGGGGTGCCGTGAAACGCTGTCTTCCGGCCCTGCCTCGGCTGCTGGGCTCTGACATTACTGCGGCTGTGGTTACCTACACATGCTCGGGCCAACGAGCTCGGCCAGCATTCCAGCGGGCAGCACCAACTGGACTCAACGGGTTGTTAAGATAAGTCCTGAACGTGGTAGGGGGATATTCTGAAAGGCATGGAGGGATTAGGAGGGGGGTTTGGGGGCGAGTTTGATCAGGATACATTGTGTGCATGTATGAATGAAACTGCCGAAGAATAAATGAAAGATGTTCTTTTCTTTTACGGTTCTGTAAGCTGAAAATGGTGGTGGACACCTTCCCACAGAAGAGGGTCCCCGTGAGTTGGGAGACCAGCCTTGTCTACACAGTTGCTCTGTGACGGTTTCCTGTAAGATTGAAATATTCCATCCTACAGGGAAGCTCTTTTAAAACAGGAAGGAAAAACAACAACAACAACAACAAACTCAAAATAGCTTCAGGAAGTCCCTGAAACTGATCAGATTCACTAGACCCCTCTCTGCCAGAGTAAGCAGCAAACTGCAAAGACTCTCTCAGACAAGCAAAGCTGCCAAGAAGACTCGGAGCCCACCAGCAGCTTGGAAGAAGCAGAAACCAGCTGAGGTGCCTAGGAGAAGTTTAGACCAACTGAGGCCCTGGGAAGGACACTGCAACCTGCTGAGCGGCCTTGCAGGCTGTGTACTGTGTTCCAGGTTCCCAGTTTTGTGAGCTGTCCGTCAGCCATGCTGGGGTGGGCTTTCGTGATACAGCTATCTTTGAGTCATTTCTGTAAGTAACCCCAATAAAACTCATCGGTGTCAAGTTGGACTTTGGTGGTATCTGTACTTTGATCCATCAAGGGATCCCCATCTGGGGTGAGTAAATGCAAGTGTGTATCTCCCTAGGGAAACTTTTGTCACACACCAGTGCATTCCAGGCCAGCCAGGGCTGCTGAACTTGCCCCCCCCCCAAAAAAAAAGTTCTGTAATTTCTAGTCCCCATGTCCATAGCATTCCCAACAGCTAACCCAAGACTCCATTCACAGTCGAAGATGGGTGGGTAGGAACGTGTGGTCTGTGCACACAATGAAATGTTCTTCTGGCATGAACAAACACTGTCTGATCCCACTCAAACGCAGGACCCGAGCAGTCACACTCACAGAGACAGAAAGCAGAATGGGGGAAGAGGGAAACAGGGGTTAGCCTTCAGTGTTGTGGGGCTGCAATTACGACAGGCTCTGGGCACATGGGTGGCAAATGTGGTCCAGATGAACGCGCCTACAACCCACAGAACGCTGTATCTACGTGGTTAAAGTGGGGCATTTGGTTTGCTGAATTTACCAAGGTAATTTAAAAAAATATCGTAGGATAGGGTGACGCCTCTCATTTTACAGTGGGGGCATAGAGGACATCTCACAGGCAAACTGAATGAGAGCCCATCTGACCCCAGCCCCAGGATCTTTCCAGGCTAGTCATCCTCCGCTCAGGCTAGCCTTGTATGACTGCGGGGCTCCCCACTGCCAAAATTCAAAGAACGGGAAAGAGTGCAAGGGAAATTAGACCTAGCTGTAGCTGACATAGAGGAGGGGTGTGTCTGGGGCTTGAATTACAGGGCTAACCCCGAGAATTGTACAAACATTTAAAATTATGAAATAAGGAGCCGGGGGCCAGAATGATTCTCTGATCCAGAATGATTATCTTCAGCGCCGAGCACCCAATTTAAATTCATTGTGTTTAATACAAAGCCCCAGCACTGCACAGACTGTCTCCTGACATGCGGTTACCATGGAGACCGGAGATGATCCTCAAAGGGAGCTGTGTGGCAGAAGGGAACGGGGCTGCCAGCGTTCAAGAAGCCAGGGGGCCTGTGGAAACAGCTCTGCAGCAGAGCGGTACAGAGAGACCCTCTGTCACCCTGCCCTCTCGCAAAGCCACTTCTAATCTCAAAAAGGCAAAGTTTACAGACCAGCAGGCCGCACGGATGCTTAGTAAAAGTCCAGGCTGTCCACAGATGCCCGGGAGGACAGCAGACCAGCACTCCAGAACGAAGCGCATGTACCCCTGCTTGTGCTCTGTGCATGGCGTTTCAGTGATATCAGGGCCTTGATTTAGTCCCATAGCTAAGTGGTGACAGCGCCACGAAGCTGTTCAGGGAGAATGCCAGGAGTGGGCATGCCCTGCATTTACTACGTTTATTTATTTTTTGGTTTTTCGAGACAGGGTTTCTCTGTGTAGCACTGGCTATCCTGGAACTCACTCTGTAGATCAGGTTGGCCTCGAACTCAACAGATCTCTCTGTCCCTGCCTCGCAAGTGCTGGAACTCAAAGTATATGGCCCCCTCTCACCTCTGCATGCCCTGCATTTATTAATCTGGCAAATGCTGCAATCTCTGAGATCCAGCTTCCTACCTAGGAAGGGCGGACAGATTGCAAGATCTGCCTGAGTGGGCTTCCGGAAACCAGAAGAGGTGCCTGACAGAGAGGTGCTCTGAGCAACAAGTCAGAGTCTCATGGCTCAGGCAGGGGTCAGGGGCCCTACTATCGAAGCAAGGGATGCAAGGGAAAGCAAGAGAAAGGTCCAGGGTTTGGGGAGTGCCATGCTTTCACATGCTAGCAGGGGTCTGGGATCCCCAGCCTGCTGGTCCTTGAACTCTGTGTTTTTTACATGGCAGAGAAAACAGACTACGTCAGAGCCTGGGGCTTAGAGATTAAAGACACAAGTCCAAATGTGTGTTATGTCTGGCAAAGGGAGAGGCAAGCAGCAAGCATGAAGAGAGAAGCCAGCCCAGGCCTGATGGAAAACTGACCACAAGGAAGCCTACAATCTGACAGTGCTTAAGACTTTCAGTCTAGAAAAAGTTACCCTTGTCTATTGACTCAGGACTCTCGAGTCGACACCCGGAGCCTGAATTTGGAACATAGGGAGTGCAGAACAAATTCTCTTTCATGTTGCTGTCATGCTTTCACACTTCAAACTGGAAGGTTATACAAAGGCCATACATACATTTACATGAATACCTATAGTCACGCTATAAATATTTCCCCCCCTTTGAGTAACATAAGGAACTTCAAAAGGACTGGGAATGTAGCAGTTGGCAGAGAGCTTACCTGGCATCCAACAAAGCCCTGGTTCCGATGCCCAGCATGACAAAAAACAAGCATGGTGGCATACACCTGAATCCTAGCACCTGGGCAGTACAAGCAGAAGGATCAGAAGATCAAAGTCATTCTCAGGTGCACAGTGAGTTCAAGGCCAGCCTGAGCTACAGGTAAAAAACAATATGTGTGTGTGTGTACTAATTTTTATCTACCTGGGAAGGAACTGTGCTAAGAACCAAGGATGTTTGCCAGATACTTGGTTGATATTCTCAGTTCCCAGTTTTTAAAACTGTTTTTGGTTTTGAGCCTGCATGAAAAATGGTGGTTTCCTGTACATGGATGGGCAGAGACAAGTTTAAAGGTGAAGATGGAAGTTGGAAGGTTTACTGCTACCTGCTCTGAAGAACTTACTTAAAGCTGCTACAATTGAGTGTATGGTTCTGGTGTAGAGACAGACAAATTTGGGAAAAGCCAGAAAGAAAAAAGAAAAGAAGAGAAGAGAAGACAAGAGAAGAGAAGAGAAGAGACGAGAAGGAAGGAAAGAAAGAAAGAAAAGAAAGAAAGAAAGAAAGAAAGAAAGAAAGAAAGAAAGAAAGAAAGAAAGAAAGAAAGAAAGGAAGGAAGGAAGAAAGGAAAGAAAAGAAAGAAAGAAGCCCAGAAATACCTATGATCAGCTGACCTTTAACAGGGGGTAGGTAATCTTTTACGTAAGTGGCATTGGGGCCCCTTGATAGCCATATGGGAGAAACCTCAACACCAACCCTTACCATGTGTTACTCAGAAAAAATTAACTTAAAATAGCCACAGGCCTCCTTATATGAGGTTAAAATTACAGAAGAAAATGTGTAATAGTTCAAAAGCCATTGGCTGGTCAGATGTACTGGTGCACGCCTATGATCCCAGTCCTTAGAAGGCAGAGCCAGGAAGACTGAGAGTTCAAAGCCAGCCTGTGCTCTACACCCAAGACTGTCTCAAAAGATAAGCACGGAAAGTTCATGTGTTACAAGCGTTATCCCTAAATTTCTACGTTGATGGTTTTGGAGGCAAAGCCTCTGGGAAATAAATTAGAACTCATGAACATAGGATCCCCATGTTAACAACAGCGGCTTTCTAGAAAGACTAAGCCCAGCATGACTGCCCTCTTTGACATGTGATGGCTTTTGCCACATTATGATGCAGCAAGCAGTTCCTCACCAGACTCAGTGCCATGCTCTTGGAATTCCTAACCCCAATGAGCCGATTCATCTCTATTCTTTGCAAGTTTGTGGCATTTAGTTCAAGCAGCAGAAGTCGCACTAAAAGAAAATGTAGGAGAGCCAGGCGGTGGTGCACACCTTTGATCCCAGCACTCAGGGAGGCAGAGGCAGGCCGATCTCTGTGAGTTGGAGGCCAGCCTGGTCTACAGAGTGAGTTTTAGGACAGACAGTGCTACACAGAGAAACTCTGTCTTGGAAAAACAAAACAAGTGCTGTGAACAGCACTGGCTGTTCTTCCAGTGAACCTGGAGTCAACTTCCAACACCCACACAGTGGCTCACAACCATCTGTGACTCTAGTCTCAAGGGATCTGATGCTCTCTTCTGGCTTCCTTGAGCATCAGGCAAGAACATGGTTCACATACATGTTACACGCAGGGAAAATACCTGTACACATTAAAATAAAAAAAAAACAAACCAAAAAACCTTCCAAAAAAGGAAAATATCTTACTGACTGTGGATTTTGTAAAAACTTCTTGATTCTACCACAAAGAAATGAAGGTGAAAAAGAAATCAACACATAAAACTTCAAAACAAAACAAAAAACATTATTGATATACATGAAATTATACATATTGAACTTCCAGGGCTTTGACTCTTTAAAAAAAAAAAGTCATTGTTGAGGGGCCTGGAAGATGGCTCAGTGAGACAAGGTGCTTGCTGCGGACACATGAGGACCCCCACATAGAAGTCAGGTACATCTGTAATCCTAACGCTTGTTCAGGGCAAATGGGGAGCAGAGATGAGAGAGCCCCCAGCAGTCCAGAGTCGGCTAGCTCAGTAGACGCAGCAGAAACAAAGGAAACCCATTTCATCCAGCCTCGGTGATGCACACCTTTAATAGCAGCCCCCTGGAGGCAGAGGCAGGAGGATCTCTGTGAGTTCCAAGCCAACCTGGTCTACATAGTGAGTTTGCGACCATCCAGGGCTACAAGCGAGACCCCGTCGCCAACACGATAGAAGGCAAGGACTGCCACCACTGAAGGCTGCCCGTGGCATGGGTGCCGTGGCAATTGTGTGCCCATTTACTCACACACGTTCCCTCCCCCTCCCCCAACAAATAAATCAAATAGAAGTCACTGTTAAAGTTAAGTAAGCAACTGAAGGGAAATATTTATTTTACAAAGCAGATATCCAACCAAGGACCTATCACTAGACCACATAAGCAACTCTTGCTGATAAGAACCACCCTCCGATAACCCAATTAAAACTTGCAAAAGGCACAAGGTGACAACCAAAGATACTTATGGGCATATGAGCATGGCAAAGTATTTGGCCACAATCATTAGGGAAATAGCACAATGGGACACACAGCACATTAGAACGGCTCAAATGCAACAAGCAGACCATAACGAGTGACTGCAAAGAGGCAGAGCATCTGCTGGGAGGAACATAAACTGTTGCAATCAGCGTGGGAACCAGTTTGATGATTTCCTAAAAAGCCAAACACACACCCACAGCGTGACTGAGACACTCACTTCTAAGCACTTTCCAAAGGGAAATGATAGCTCATGCCTGTACAAACACATAGGCATGGATGCTCAGAGTAGCTTTGTCTGAAATAGACACAAGCTTAACAACACTAAGATAAAAAGCAGATAAAAGGGGGAGGGGGAGGATGCATATTTCATCATTCCATTTGGAAATGCTGGGAATACAAACTAGCCTGTATCAACAGGGAAAAGGTCAGTGGCTACCTGGGGCTGGAGAGAATTAGAAAGATGACAAGGAGATAAAGAAACTAGGGGATAAGAGGCATGTTGCTTATATTAACTGAGATGCCATGCCAGTATAAATATACCAAAAGGTAACACACTGTGTGCTTTAAAAATGTGTAGCTTCCATTTGGATAGCCAATACCAAATGGTCAGCTGTAAAATCAAGTAACATTATAAAGATGGGGAAGTTTGAATTTATATATTTAGAAACACACAGACACACACAGAACAACAATTATAGAAAAGGAGTCTATGAATTTGAGAGAAAGTAAGGTGGAGGGTACATGGGAACAGTTAGAAGGAAAGGGAAGAGGGAAAATGATGTAATTATGTTTTAATTTAAAAATAACTTAAAAATATGTAGCTTTTGGCATATTCGTATCAATATCAACAGACTTGTTTTCTTTCTCTTTGTATAGACATATTTATTTTTTATTTTATGGGAATTTCGTAATTTTATTTTTTATTTTATATTTGCTGACAGGTATCTCTCTCTCTTCCTTTCTTCTCCTTTTTTTTTCCTTCTTTTTTTTATTTATTTAGTTTGTTCTGTTTTTCAAAACAGGGTTTCTCTGTGTTGTCCCAGCTGTCCTGGAACTTGCCCTATCTACAGACCAGCCTGGCCTCAAATTCAGAGATTCACCTGCCTCTGCCTCCCAACTACTGAGATTAAAGGCATGAGCTACCAACTCTCCAGCCACAAGCTGGTTTTCAAAGCTCTGCCTTCAATCAATATGACCAATGCTTACTTAATGCTTAATAAATGCTTACTTAATGCTTAACAAGCGTCAAGTGCTGCTTAAGTCCTTCACAAAGAGTACTTAATGAACGTAAGTGAAGGGCCATCACAGAGGACTTCAGTGGCCAGGAGACATGGACCAGTGCAGCTCACAGACTGTGAAGGCAGCACTAACTTGTCAAGCCTGGGCAGCGTGTCCCAGATTCGCCCCTAACTACTCCACTGAGCTGACAGTCAGCGGCTGTGTGGGTGTCTGTTGTGTGGTGAGAGCTGGATGAGTCTTTGGGCAATCACAGGCCAAACATAAACCACGGTATGGTCTCTGGTCCCGAGTCTCCTCCACCTGCCTGAGAGACAAACTTTGCTCAGGAAGCAACCTCAAAGCCCAGGATGGCAAATGACTCGAGATGAGAGACCGAATTCACTGCAGGAAGTGTGACACTCAGGTACTGAGGAAGGGTGCCACAGATGGGCTGCAAGTAGCATGGCCAGGAGGGGTGGACAGCTAGGTCTTTGGAGTCAAGATCTGGAAATCTAACCTCAAAACTTAAGACAAGTGGGCAGCTGCAGCAGCACTTAAAGCTGGGATACGGTCAAGGCAGAGAGACGGCTGCTGGTGAAGGGACCGGGGTGACTTTTGACTTTAAAAATAAATCTGTTCAGGGCTGGAGAGATGGCTCCATGGTTACATGCACTGATTGCTTTTGCAGAGGACTGAAATTCTATTCCTAGCACCCATGTGGTGGCTCACAACCATCTACAACTCCAGTTCCAGGGGATCTGATGCCCTGTTCTGACCTCCTCGGGCACCAGGCATGCACATGGTGCACAAATCAACATACAGGCAAAGCCTTTACACACACACACACAGAATATATGAACAAACCTACACTTGATCTTAGCCAAAAGGCCGAGAAGAGATGAGTGAATAAATCTAATTTTAAAATTTTGAAATCTATTTGTACAATATTGTCTATCTACCTATTCATTTCCGTGTGTTGTATGCGTGTGTGCGCACAAGTGTGTGTGCATCAGTGAGCTCATCAAGGTCAGAAGCTGATACTGAGTGTCTTTCCTTATAGCTCTTCACCTCAGTTTTTGAGGCAGGGTCTCTCACTGAAGAGCAATGAAGGCCAGCAACCTCTCAAGATCCATTTGACTCATCCAGCGCCGAGGGTACTGCTGTGCCTAGGTTTTGTGTGGGTATTGACGACCAAATTCAGATCCTTACTCTTTATCCCCCGTGCCATCTCGCCCAAGGATAGAAGTTTCTGTAGTTTAACTGGTGAGTGGAAGGTAGAATGACAATAGAGTGGCCCTGATTATTCATGTGATGCCTTGTGGTGATGCCTTGTGGCAGGAACTCACAGTGATATACACCCTTCCACAGAGGAAGGAAGGGACCCAGCGAGGAAGATAGCACCACCGCCCTAAAGGAAGGAAGTCAGCTCTTTAAGTGGGCCTCAACCAAGTAAGCCAACCTATCCCGGGTCAGGGCTTATCCTGATGCAAAGAGATTCTGCCTGGGGATTTGATGGCAGAAGATTTGAGATGAGAGTAGCTTTGAAGATGGGGCGGGGTTTGAGGCAAGGGGTATGAGGCAAGGCACTGCTGCCAGCCTGAGGGCTGAGGTCAGCCTTCAGCTGAGAGCCAACAAGAACAGGGACCTCAGCCTTCCCCAACTGCAAGAAACGGAGTCCTACCGCTAGCATAAGACCTTAGCAGTGACACCTTGATGATAGCGTGTGAAACTGTGGGTGGCAGGGGACCTGTGCCAACGGCCAACCTGCTAAACAGCTAATGGATGGCCATTGTAAACTGAGACGAATACAGTAATTAGCTACACAGAAGAAAAGGAACAGGACTCCTTGTAAGTAGACCAGCCACCATTGGGGAGGGGAAAAGGATTTCTTCCAGGTGCCTACACAGCAAAATAAAAAGACGACTGAGCTATGTTGATCCCAACTAGCACAGCCAGTCCCGAGGGGTGGCGGCAGCCAGGAGGGCAGCATGGTACAGCAGCCGCCGAAGCAGCAAAAGGAGCCGGGAGATGAGGGGCGATGCCCGAAGAAGGCCAGTGTAGGTGTCAGGGTGACACAGACAGCAAGGGCATTCAAAAGGGCGGAAGGGCCAGAGAGACAGCTCGGTCTTGCTGCTCCTGCAGAGGACTGCATTTGGTCCCCAGCACCTACATCCAGGAGCTTACAGCTACCTGGACTCCAGCTCCTCACACACACACACACACACACACACACACAAACTAATACAAAACAAAACTCTGTCCACACAGGAATAGATCAAGCTTCCACCTTGGGTGGGTGTCGAACTCAACAGCTTGTCTGAACTGTGTCAGTTCTGTGACATCTTTATGAGGTCCAGACAATTTAAAGGTCATGGAGTGCCAAGGCAATTGTTTGTGTGTGGTCAATTAGGAAGTCGTAAGGTTGTCCAAAGAGGTGACTATTTAAGGCAGCGGTTCTCAACGTTCCTAATGCTTCAGACTTTTAATACCCTTCCTCACGCTGTGGTGACCTCCCCCCCCCCCACATAAAACCATTTCATTGTCACTTCATAACTGCAATTTTGCTACTGTTACTGTAATATAAATATCTGGTTCTTGGGGTATTTGATGTGTGGATCCCTGTGAAAAGGTTGTTGGACCTCCCCCTCCCCTACCAAAGGAGTCTCAACCCACAGACTGAGAACCACTGGTTTAAGGAATTCCTGAGAACATTAGTGAAAAGGCCTAAATTCTGCCAGGCGTGGTGGTGCACGCCTTTAACTTCAGCACTCGGGAAGCAGAGGCAGGTGGATCTCTGTGAGTTTGAGCCCAGCCTGATCTACATAATGAGTTCCAGGCCAGCCAGAGCTGTTCTGGTCCAATTAGCTTTGGGACTGGGCAGTAATTAACTCCTCCTCTCTCCATGTCTGTTTCACTGGGGAATGGAATTACATGACTTGGAAGGTCTCTCCCAGCTTCATACAGGAATAAGGAAACATGTGACCCTAGGAACATCAATTAATAAGCAAAACCTTGTGAGACTGGGTCTCCACAGGCAGGAAGCATTACTGCAGTACTTACAGGTTAGAACCATTATTTTAGCCAGAAACTGGAATTAAAGCAAAAGAAGAAAGGCAATAAGCAAACATTTAAAAGGTCTGATTCCAAGACAGCAAATTTCAGAGGCAAACCCAGCCTGCCCAACGGTGAATGGGTTCCTTGGGAAGGATGTTGGCAAGGCTGAACACACAGAGCCTGGCATATCACAGGACCCTGTCAGATAGGACCCTCTGTAGTTGGAGATGGAAAGGGAGGGCGAGGACTCTCCAGTGGGGATAGAATGTAACAGGCCTTTTTTTTTTTTTTTGAGACAGGGTTTCTCTGTGTAGCCTCGGCTGCCCTGGACTTGGTTTGTAGAACAGGCTGCCCTCAAACTCAGTGATCCGCCTGCCTCTGTCTCCCTGAGAACTGGGATCAAAGGCGTGCGCCACCACGCCCAGGACTGTAATAGGCCATTTTAATGTATGCTCCTTAACAGCTCCTAAGCCTGCTGCACACCTGGCAAGCTCTCTTCCCCCACCCCTCATAGGCTGACTGTAAAAACCCCTTAGGGCTGACTTTTCCATGGGAGGGTGATCTTTGTTACCCACAGCCCTTGGGGCGTGAAGGAAATTATTCTGAGACCTCCAAGCAATGGATCCATTTCAGCCAGAAACTGTGTGATGACCAGCTGCCCACTTCTCCATAATGATTTCTGCAGGGGACATACAGAAAGGTAGATTGCGGGCCGGGGGCGCTCAGAAAGTTATAGGGTGGAAGGCTTAGGTTAGGGTTTGGGAGCTCTCATCTTGGGGCCTGGAATGTGAGTGGAAAAACAGATGCAAATAAGTTTGGCAGGCAGGCTATGATATCAAATGGAATTCAGCTGTCAGCCTTGGCACTCCAATCGAGGGCCAGTCAGATGGGCATCAGAGCACAGCCAGGGCATGGTGCCATTCCAGATAGCCAGGAATGTCCCCAACAATCTTCCTTCGAGTGCCTAGAATCACCAGGGTACCTTGAAAAGATATGGATGAGGGACACACAGACCTGACTTAACTGTCTGGGCTAGGGCCTGACACTGGCAGCTGTTAAAAATTCCCCAAATAGTTCTAATGAAAGTTGCTTCCAAGGACCGAAAACCATCGGCCTAGGCTGTGGTTCTTAGAGTATTTTTGGGAGGAGACATGAGAGACACACAGGACGCTTTTGACAGCGGTACACGTCTGCCCATCTATCAGCACGTTAGTGAGGAGGCTGGTGCCTACAGTTTTTAAAAAACTGCAGGGATGGCTCAGCGGTTAAGGGCACCGGCTGCTCTTGAATCCAGAAGATGGGGATTCAATTCCCAACACCCACATGGCAGCCTTTCACTCCAGTTCCAGAGGATCCACAGATACACAAGTAGGCAAAAGACCACACACACTAAAACAAAACAAAACCAAACTGATGCTGATTATTTCACCTGGCTATGAAAACCACTAATTGACAGCAGTCTAACACCCATTATGTTCTTGGTGGCACAATATGACGGAACTCAGAGCAGATAATCCTAACCTTTAACCAACACAACTGGGTCAGTGGATGTTTCTTCCCCTGCATCTGCCTCTCCACACTGGGAAACAGCCTTCAGGAACGGGATCTGAATTACTGTCAAGTAGTTGGCACTAGAGGGGAGCCTGCAGGTCACAGGGGTGTAGGGGAAGTGGTGCCTGGGACACGCAGGATAATGGTGGGTCAAGTGACAGAGTTGTGAGTTGGGGAGCAAGGCAGAGCCTGCCACTGGCTTGCTACAGAGCGAGAGAGACTTCCCTTCAGACCCAGCACAATGGAGACCCAGATTCTCCTGGCAAAGCCAGGCTTTCAACTGTTTTGTTTTTTTTCCCCTAGCCCTGATGGCTGGTCTCCAAACATCAAGCATGCAAACTTTGAGGAGGGCATGCATTGGGGGTGCAGGGTTCAACACTCAAGTGGGTGTGCCTGACAAGCAGGAAGAGATGCAACTCCATCCCTCCTGCTCTGCTGGGCGGATCTCTCTCTCAGGAGCTTCTCGGGAGCTTTTCCTCCAGGCTACGATTGTATTATAATAAACCCGGGTCCTCAGAGTCCATCAGCATTTCCTGACAAGAGCTAAGCAGATCAGTGGCATTGTAGAGCCTCTTCATGAAGGCCACGGTGGCAAGATTAAACCCACAGGTCCACATCAGTCAGAGTCAACAGGAGAACAATGTTAAGTTCGAGCCCTGGAACCCAGGTAAAGGTGGAAGGAGAGAACCAATTACACCAAGTTGTAATTACTTGGTTACAACTTACTCTATATGCACAGAACACACACACACACATTTAGGAACCAGGAACCAAGATGTCTTGGAGGAGGGGTGCCTATAATTGAAATTCCCAACAACGCATTACACAGAGTGGAGGTGTCTGCAGCAGCCCAAATCTGCTGATCTTTACTCCCACAGGGGTCTTTGGATGTTCTCTGGTATTTTCTGTCCTAATGGGCTGAGCAGCCTTTAAAAGATCAAGGGTTCTCTTCCACCTTGCGCAGAGAGCCGGTGCACAGAATTCTTCATCAGCTATAAAGAGCCGAAGGCTCTCAGGGGGAAAACCTGTCACTCCTGGCTAATGAGGCCCCTGTCATAGACAACGTGGAAAAGAGGACAGCGAAGGCCAGCCTGACTTCTGCCAGGCTGGCAGAAAGCACAGGGACAGGGTGGCATCTGGCTCAGGACTAAAGGTCTCCCAAAAGCAGAGGCAGCAACCAGCAAGCTATACTTTTTGGTTCAAGGCCTGCAGCATCCTGCAGAATGGGCCCCCGGGGCCAACTGGAGTGGTTATCAGTCATGTCAAGGTTAATCCTACACTCCCTGTTAGGGTTTAAGTTAGGGAGCTACTGGGCAGCACCTACAAATGCTGAGCACGCCTGTGAACCAGACCAGACCACGACCTGGCAAGTTACATCTGCAGACATGCACATATACATGGCACTTTGAACACACATGCCAAAAGACAGTCACAGAAACATCCATGGGGACAGCGTTGGCTGTGGCCTCCCACTAGAAGGACCACTGACAGTCCGGTGGATACGTTCTACGCAGAACGCCACAAGGCCAGGACACTCAACAGACACGCAACAAAACTTGGAAGAGCTACTGGGTTTCATTTACATAAGATAGCGTAGGTAAATACAGCCAATCTATAACAAATATACTCAAAACCATTGACTGAGCTGCTTTGGTTTTTATTTATGTATTCATTCACTTGGAGACAGGGTCTGTCTATGTAGCCCTCCCTCGCTCACCCAATTCTCTGCAGCAGTCTCAAACTCGCAACAATCCTCCCACGTTGTGGCATGTCCCCTATCCCTGGCTCTCGTATACTTTACCACAGTGAACCATATGATTTGTGAATAACACCTCACTGTTATGTTCAAAAATCTGTAGTATTTGAAGTCAGGACAGTGGTTACCCTTGATGGAGACTGGGCGGGGCCTCTGGGTCTCTGCTCATTGAAAAAGAGCTGGTGACAAGAGCCCATTTAGGTGTGACGACCCTGGGTGCCTGTGCACCCCTCTGTGTGTACACCGAACCACAAACAGCTGGGTGGTGGCAGCACACACCTTTAGTCCCAGCACTCGGGAGGCCGAGGCAGGTGGATCCCCGAGTTCAAGGCCAGCCTGCTCTACAGAGTGAGTTTCAGGACAGTCAGGGCTACACAGAGAAACCCTACCTTGAAAAACTGAGAGAGAGAGAGAGGGAGGAAGGGAGGGAGGGAGGGAGGAAGGTAGGAAGGAAGGAAGGAAATAACCACAAACAGAACAGGCCTGGCCTTCGTGCTCGGGGTCCCCAGCGCCACCACCCCATCCCTGCAAAAGGACCCCAGTTTATGAGGATGGGGTTTCCTAATTCCCTAGGGAAACATCACCTGTGGAAGGCAGAGAAGTTCTCAGAGCAGAAGGCACAGCCTCTGCGCCCTTCTCTTCCCCAGACTGAGACAGTCCTCAGAGCCAGGAGACTTCTACTCAGAGGCCAGGCCTGTGGCTCTTGGGCTCTGTCACAACACGGCCCTCCAAGCATCGATCCTGCAGCCTCTGGGTTCGGAAGTGAGTCTGTCTTCACTCCAAGGAGACCTCTAGGCCTTGGACAGACAAGCCTGTAGGACTGTCTGCCCAGAGCCCAGCCTCTCCTGTCTTTAAAACTCCAGCTGGAATTCTCAGGGTGAGCTTGGGGGACCTGTCAGTTGCTGCCTAGCAGCAGGAACACCTGAGCCCTAGGAAAATGAATCTCATAGGGAGAGTCCTGAGCTTGGGGAAATTAGGGTGCAGGCCCGAGTGGGACATAGAACTGCAGGCATGGGGCCAGAACCTGGCGGATCCCTTTCACTCAGGAAGCTAGCCAGGGCTACACAGAAAGACCCTGTCTCAAAAACAAACAAACAAACAAACAAATAAACCAGGAAAGAATTACAGAAGATAGCTATGTCTCATTCACACTTCCTGCCACTTAAAACATCGAGAGGTGACTTTACAATCTGTCACAGACACTGGAGTCCTAATTTAGCTTACCATGCATAAACAAGTCTACCAAATCAATACACATAGCAATAAACACAGCTGATTCTCCTCTTCCTAGGTCTGTGTTACACAACATAAAAATGTAAAAGTGAAGTCAGCTCCCGATCGGCACAGGGGTGATTCAATCAGCGAAACAAACTGACCTAAGTGCTTCCTTTTAAATGATCCAGGGTGGTTGGCTGAAACCCTATTCTAATTGTCACATCGACCCCCGGGAGAAACCCTTCTTGTAGCAGTACAGGGAAGCATTGGTTCACGTGGGCCTCATCGGGAGCAGGAGAAAGCAACAAAGAGAAAGCCACTTTAAGGGCATTACCTTGGTCCCGTGGTAGAAGTCGTCCACACACGTGGCGTTCATGAATGTCTGGTGGAAGTGGGTGCTGGTATCAATGCCCCCAGGGAGCACCAGTTTCCCGGTGGCGTCGATCACCTTGGCCCCACCAGGGATCATGAGCTCGCGGCCCACCTGCTGGATGATGCCGTTCTCAATGTAGACGTCCGCCTCGTGGGTGCAGTCATCATTCACCACCTTGCCTCCCTTGATGAGAATGCGCACACTGGCCGGATTGGCGAGCATGTTCCTGGGGAAGGTACAGGGGGGAATCTGGTTAAGGTCACTTCCTCTGGTGACAGCTCAGAGGCCCCTTCCTCTCAGAGTTCAACACCACAGGCAGAGTGAATAGGGAGGGGCTAGCATGAGAAAACTGATCCTCTAGGAAGCTTTAATCATAAGTCTTTCCATCAAGACACAATGGCATTAATAGAGAAGCTGGGCGGGGATGGGGTGGGGGGTGGAGACTGGGACCCACAGACACATCGCTTTTAGATGTGTACAAGTACACATGCATGTGCGGAAAAAACATGTGGAGGTCAGAGGTCAATCTTGGGTGTAATTCTTCAGGTGTTGTGCATGGTGTTTCTTTCCTTTTTTTTTTTTTTTTTTTAGAAAAAAAATTAGGTTTATTTTATGTGTATGAATGTGTACCAAGTGTGTGCCTGATGTCCAAGAAGGTCAGAAGAGGGGTGTAGTTTCTTGTGAAATTTGAGTTAAGGACGGCGGTGAGCCACAATATGGGTGTTGGGAATCAAAACCTGGTCCTCCGGGAGGGTGCTCAGTGTTTTTAACCACTGAGCCATCTCCAGCCCCATTTACCATGTTTCTTGAGAGGGGAGCTTTCAACGGGACCTGGAGCCTTCTGGCCAGGCTAGGCTGGCTGCTTAGCAGGACCCAAGATTCTCCCGGCTCTGGGATTACCAGGATGTACCATCCCACCCAGCTTCTCGCATGGGTGCAGGAGACTGAGCTCAGGTCATCATGGTTGTTTCTGCAGCAAGCTTGTTACTGACCAAGCCATCCTCCCAGCCCTATCACTTTTTACCTTTCTAAAACACCATCTGAATTTATATAGACCTCTGTAGTCATAGCTGGCCTTGAACTTTTGTCCCTTTCCTCCCCAAGTGCTGGGATTACAAGTATGTAACCCTATGCCAACTTGCTATATGAGTTTGAAACGTTTTGATACTTACTATCTAATTTTATTTCCAAACTCTCACTGGGAGTCACATTTGACAGGTGAGAAAGCTGAAATTGCTAAGGAATTTGTGATCACCAAAGAGCCGGGTCAACCAATGGGGCTTATGAGACCAGTATCTCTCCAGTCCTCCATGGTGTAGAAGGCTCTTGGGGCATGTTTCAAAGAGCCATATTCTCCGAACCCCACAACTAACTCATAATATTCTTCACAGAGAGTCAGTAGCCTTCATGTCCTTGGATGGGGCTCAAAAGTCTACCCATGAAGCCTTTGTAGCTGTCTGTAGCTTGTCAAACTGTTGAAAAACCCCTTTGGCCAAGCACCCAACCCCGGAGATTAAAAACTGGAAACCTTATGATTTTATTTTTGAGACAGGGTCTCACAATGTAGCCTTGGATGGCCTAATCTGCCCCTTCCTCCCAAGTGCTGTGATTACAGGCATGTGCCCCTATGCCTAGCCTTTAAGTCCACTTTCATATATGGTAAATATCTTGTCCTTCAGGACCCAATTCTACTGTCCTTTCTAAGAAGATGCTTCCTCTGACTCTTCCTATATCTTCTACACACTCAAGTGCTTTCGTGGTACTGGATTCTATGCCTGCCTATGGTCTGAGGCTTCACAAAGGAATCTCATAAGTCACCTTTGACCTCACCCCTCCTTTTCCCCAGTACCTAGTAGAAGATACATGTATTTTCTTGGTTGCCGTTGCTATGATAATCACCATGACCAAAAGCAGCTTGGGAAAGAGGGTGCTTATTTCAGTTTATAGTCTATCATGAAGGGAGCCAAGGCATGAGCTCAAGGCAGGAACCTGAAAGCAGGAACTGAAGCAGAGGCCATGGAGGAACACCAATCACTGGCTTGCTCTGATTCCTCTTTCATACAGCTCAGGCCCACCTGCCCACAGGCAGCACCACCCACCCAAGATGGACTGGACCCTCCCACATAATTAGCAATTAAGAAAATATGACACAGACACCTCCATGTGCCAACCCAACGGAGGCAATTTCTCAGTTGAGGCGCCCTCTTTCCAAATATGTCAAGTAGCTGACTGAAACTCACTACGACAGTACGCAGAATCGTGTGTAGGCAGAATCGTATGTGAGCGATGAAAGAACTCAGCTTCTCACAGCACTCTGATAAGCAATGTGGCTTAAAGCATGAGCGGAAGAGCAGTTCCAGAAGTTTCTGGAACATCTGGCAATCTTGGACACAAGATCATGCATCTAAAGCAGCAAACTATTGTAAACAGAGTGACAGAAACGATACATTTTCTCTCCTCCTCCTCTCATTTTGCCTGCCAGCAAGGAAGTTCACACCCAGGAGTTTCTTGAGGGGAGGAGGGTCTGTGGAAGAAACATTTCTAGCAGGAAGACTCATCAGCAACCTGTAGTGTTTGGCTTGCCCTCCTGCTCAGCTGGTTAGAGCAGGGGCCTCATGCTTTTGTCACGTGTGCAAACAACCCCAAGGGAGCGCCCAGTACCTGCTAAGCCTAGCCAGCAGGTGCTCCTGACTAGTGTGGTAGCTGTGGCCCCAGGGAGGGCTGGGATATGAGACAGGTGTCTGAGAGTGACAGCTGCGCCCTTGAACATCTGCTCCCAGGAAGGTATCCTTCTGACCCCTGGGGAGAAGGGGCCTTGCTCCCCAGTGTGGGAGGCATTGGCAAACAGGCCATGGGAAGAGGCCAAAATAGAGAGACCTGGGAAGATGGGGGCACAAGCCTGTTGTCCAAGGCTAAACCCACAGCACAAGATCTTTTGTCCCACACACTGGAAACTGGAGTCTTAACTTTACAAGTAATAATCTAAAAAAAAAAAAATAGGTTTGGTTCTCAGGTGATAGAAAAACTATTCTGGTCAAATCCTTTCTTTTGCCTTCTTTCCTTCTCTCTCATTACGAAGTCCAAGGGGCTGGTCCAGTTTTTGTGACAGGATGATGGTAGGACTGAGGGGAGGAGATGCAAATATATAACCCTTGCCTTTCCATGCAGCTTCCAGGCTCACATATACTGGGATACTGCCACATACTTGTATTCATGTTTTAAAGGGAAATACTGGTTTGCCTCAGCGATCACAGTGCGCATGTACAGGGCGGGAAACCAGGAAGGATGAGGCAGGAATAACTTACAGGGGATTCTGCTCTGAGCTCTGCCACCAGAATCAAAAGCCAAGGGCACTGTCTTTGGTGGAAATACTAGCGGAGATTGTCAGAACATTAACATCCTGAGCCCAGGACTTTCTGTGCAACCCTGCAAAGAGTGAATATGGCAGGAAGTGTTGGTCTCAGTTGAACAGGAGGAAAGAGAAGTTTGGAAGCTCGGGCAATGGAGGTGAGGAAAGGTCCCACACTCCAGGGGAAGGGATACACTTCAGATTCAGGATGGGCAAGGTGAAGGGAAGTTAGCCCTGGGAACTCATCCCAGGTGATTGCTATATTCTCCCTAGGTCCAGCATTTTCAAAATGTTATTCAATAAACTTGTATTGCTTTTACAATAGGAACATGCATATGTTTGCTTGGCTTTTGTTGTTTGCGCTTTTGTTGTTGTTTTTGAGACAGGGCCTCTCAGTATACCTCTGGAACTTCGTAGGTAGACCAGACTAGCCTTGAACTCTCCGAAATCTATTTGCTTCTGCCTCCCAGGGTGCTAAGACTAAAGGCTTGAACCGATGTGCCCAATGACTTTTGAAAGCTTTTTTTTTCTCTTGTCCAAAGAGAAGCCAGGAGGAATATAAGCTGATCCTAGCACTCAGGAGGCAGAGCCAGGCAGCTCTCTGTGAGTTCGAGGCCAGCCTAGTCTACAGTGTGAATTCCAGAACAACCAGGGCTACACAGTGAAACCCTGTCTTAAAAAACCAGAAAACAAAAACAAACAAACAAAGTATTTTTTTCCTACTTCCCTGTTGAAAATCTCTGAGGGCAAATATGGCCCTTAGATTAGTAAGGAGCCCTACACAACGGGGTCTGGAGACCCCATTGCTATAGGACTGGGCCAGTCTTGGGTAGTCAGGCTGGACTTAGGACCACTCAAGAGGGAACTCCCTCACTCATTACTTATCCACGGGAGGAGTGAGCTGTGATGGACGCTGACTGTGTGCATACTGTCAAGATCTGCACACAGACCACGGGACGGCGTTGCCATTTCCCTGGGCCTGAGGCATTGTCCTTGACATGACCATCCTGATGTCAACAATACACATCTACTCAGGATTTCATCTGCTCCCCATGTCTCTCCACCCTCAACTGTATATTCCGAAGCTTTAACCCAGGAGCAGATGGCTGTATCTGGAGATGAGTCTTTAAAGTTAAATGAGGCTATAAATAGGGTGGAACCCTGACCTGGTGGGATTGGTGCCCTCGTTAAGAGAACAGATGGTCTTGTTTTTCTTTTTCTTTCTAAGAATGTTGAAAAATAAAAATGGAAAGCCATATGAGAACACAGGGAGAAGGTGGCCCCCTTCCAGCGAGGGCAGGGAGAGCCTCCCCAAACCACGGACTTCCAGCCTCAGAACCAGAGGCGAGTTAAGTTTTCAGTGTTTACTCCACCCAGCCTGTGGCTCTTTGTGATAGCATCCTCTGCATGCAAATACGAAAGCACACACTCTTAGCCTTAAGCTGTGCTAACAGCATGGAAGTGGGGTGATGAGCCGCTTCAGTATAAACCACAGCCCAGCCTTGAGGCAGAAAGATGGACCCAGTGCCACAGGCACCATCCTGACTTCCGGTTCTAGCTACAGGAGGCACAGAGGACTGTCGTCAGCAGAACCACCTGTGGGGGCTAAGCCTTTGGGGATGACCATGGCTTTGGGACACTCTCAACCTGCCTTGCCTTATTGAGATAATATTGACGAAAGGCACATTCCCAGCTCACACACTTGGAGATTCTTTCTTTCTTCTTTTTTTTAAAATGTTATTTATTTATTTTTATATCAATCACAGGTTAGGTACTTTGCATCCCAGGCGTAGCCCCCTCCCTCATTCCCTCCCACTCTCCCCATCCCTCCCTCATCTTTTCCCCGCCCCCTCCAAGTCCACCGAAGGGGGAGGACCTCCTCCCCTTCAATCCGACCCCAGTTCATCTTGTCTCCTCAGGGCTGGCTACAATGTCCTCCCCTGGGATCTAGCCAGGCTGTTACTCCCTGGTGTGTATGGGGGAGGGTCAAAGAGCCAGCCATCGAGTTCATGACTGAAACAGTCCCTGTTCCCCTTACTAGGGTCTTCAGTTGGACACCGAGCTACCATGGGCCACATCTGAGCAGGGGTCCTAGGGGAGACTATTTCTTTAAAAGCCACACTGAAATTAATGGCTTGCAACTTCACTCCTCTTCACTGGCAAAATTGTGGGAAAGACCCAGGCCCTGCTCTGCAGAAACCCAGCTTACTGCACGAGGGAGACACAGGTAACTACTTCACAGAGGAACTAAAAGGTAAAGAGATAAACAATCGGCAGATACAGGTTTACTGTGGGTACCTTTCCCCGTCTTCCAGACCCGAGCTGGCATGGGTGAGACCAGCTGTTCAGTGATGGCAGGAAAGCCTTGTGACATCAGAATCCTACATTTCCAAGTCTGTTTCACCAAGATGCCAACTCGCTGTTGGCTGTTGACATTCATTATGCTTCTCACCTCCCTCATAACCCCATTAGCACCTGTCGTAAGGCTTTCCTGCTCATCTCCACTAAACTAAACAAAAAAAGCATGTTCCTGGCAACTTTCCACAGCCCCGCCAGCCTCTGCATGTGGAAGGGTTTGGGACAGAATGGAGCCGATGTTGGATACGCTGGTTCTCTTTGGAGTATCCCCAAAGGGAAGAGATCTGAAGGCAAACAGCATCTTTGGCACCATCAATGACCCTAGCCAGTCTGTCACTGGTCTACTCTGGTGGAGCCAGGTGATCCTGGCAGCACTGATGCAGAAGGTTCCGATCAGAAGAAAGCAGACACTAGACAGAATGTTAGCACTGATTTTACCAGAGCACCCAGTTTCCTCCCCAATCACTTGCAAATGCATCAATAAAAGCCCATCTCTGGCTCCCAGGTTCACTGCACACTATAAAGTGCAAGCTGTGTGTTTCCCTCCCAAGCTTGAAACCTGAATCCTGGGGGCGATGGATGGTATCTAGAAGTGGAGCCTCTGGGAGGTAATTAGGTTACAAGGTGAAACCCTTCCAAATGGGATTAGTATCTTTACTAGAAGAACAGGAGAGTGAGCTCTTGCTCTTTCCTCTCCTCCACATGAAGGTGTAACATAAAGGCATTTGTCCCCCAGAGCCAGGAACAGCTCTCTCCTCAAAAATGGAAATCAGTGGGTACCTTGACCTCAAGCACTCCCAGGCTTCAGGACTGTCCAATCACCAAATCCTTGGGTTTTTCTGTTCTGTCAGTCTGAAGAGATTAGCGTCACATTAGACAGAAATGAGCATTATAATTAAGTCACTATTAAGGGACAACTAGGCCTTGAAGTAAATGTCACCTCCTTTAGAGACTTCTGGCCCTTACATTTAACAACCACAAAACTGTAATCAGACAGTTATTTGTCTATGCAGGCAAAAGAATTCAAAACACACGTCTGTCTCAGGCAGAAATGATAAAGATGCCAGGTAGTTAAAGCCATTAGAGAGAATAAAAGCGTGGCATTCTGGAACTGCACAAACCGTTCCATCTGCTGTGACTTTCCCTCCAGTCTGGACTTTCATCAACAAAGGACTTTCCGAGAGGGACAGGGTAGCGTTCTCCTGCAAACCGAGGCCGCTGAAGAATTCTACAATTCATTCAGGAGCAGTGAGGCCTTCCAACAGCGAGATGCTGCATATCTTTATGTGCCAAGATTTATCTAACCTCACACAGCTTGCCTCCCCAGATGTCCTGATTCTGTGGCCTAGAGTCTGTATTTCCTCAGCCAGTCCCAGGTGGGTTAGTGCTAAGAGGAGCAGGGCCTTCCGGGTGGCAGGCAACACTGTGAGCAGGAAGTGAGGTCTTTCAGAGACAGCCTCTTCAGGTTTAAAATAGCAACAGTTACTGCTATCCAGCAACAGTCTTGCTGAATAACAGAAACCGCACCTCTAGGAAACGGGGGTTCCTAACCCAGAACCAGCCCAGCCAGCATCTTGCTGAACAGAGAGGTGGTCAAGATATTAGGGCAGCATCCACAAAACACACCCCCACCCCCGGCCTCCTCGAAGGCGGCGGCACTCTGCCAAGAAAATGCCAACCCCAAAGCCTGCATTTTGGAGTCGTCTGCTTCTGTCATCACCTTCCCCAGCTCCCTGTGCTTGTGGGGAGGCGGCAGACGCAGGAGCCTGCACAGTCTGCCCCCACAGCTGCCTCCTCTCCCCACCCCCGACCCCACAGCAGCAGCTCAGCTGTAGGCTGCACAGGCGCAGGGTGCGATGGGGCTCCTTCCTGCACAAGGGCTTTGTTCTTAAGACACAGCTTCCTATTCTTAACAGGTACTGGTTGGCTCACATTTCTTCTTTTGAGGAATTCCGAGCAAGTATCTGGGGACTTTTTCCCTTCCCTTGTAGACCTCTCCCCACTCTGGGATTTTTTTCTCTGACTTTTCCTTGACTTCTCAGTTTTCATCAAATTTTTTTTTTCCATTTTTTCTGTGACGATTCCTAATAAAGCCTGCTTCTGCTTTGCGAGGAGAAAGGGGAGGGGAGGGAAGGGAGGGGAGGGGAGGGGAGAGGGAGAGAAAGAGAGAATGTAGCTTGTCATATAACTTGCTCCAGGGACATAAAAAAAAAAAAGGCAAGAAGTTCCCATGGCATTTAAGCCAACCCAACTGTTGGCCGGGTGGCAGTTCAAGGGTGGGTGAAGCTGGTGCAATTCGAAGCCGACACAGGCTGACTGGTGTGTCGGCAAGTCGTCACGGCTTGTCGAGGGATCAAAAGGCAACGGTAGCAGTTGTTTCAGAATAAGACAACCTGCAGCTAGTTCTCTTCTGATCCGCACAAAAGAAAGGAAGAGTGAGATGGCATCTGGCAGCTTTCTCAAGGGGAAGGCCATCTTCAACAGGGGGGAGGAGGGATAGTAGGGAGAGGACACGGGGGGGGGGGTATCTCAGTATGTGAGGCTCTTGGCTTGATCCCGACACTGGAAAACCACAAAAAGAAGAATGACAACAAATCAAAGCCTCAGCAGGTCATGAAAGCCAGAGGGGAAGTGGGAAATGCTGGGTTTGAGTTAAGAGATTAATGTTAAATTATTTTACATGTATGGGGGGCTCTGCTCACTTGTATGTCTGTGTATCATGTGCACGGCTATGAATGCTAGAACAAGGCATCAGATCTCCTGGAACTGCAGTTATAGACAGTTGTGAGCTGCCATGTGGGTGCTGGGAGTCAAAACTTGGGTCCTCTGGAAGAGCAGCCAGGGCTTTTAACAACTGAGCCATCTCTTTAGTCCTTATATATTTTTTTTAATAAACTGATTTCTAAATTTAGAAAGCACAAAACAGCACTTAACTAATACAAAACACAGTAAAATTTTAAAATAACTATTGAGTAGACTTAAAATGGTTTTTATGGAGCTGGAGAGACCCAAGGTGACTGGAATTAGAGCCAGCACTCTAAGCGGCTCTGCAGGAAGAAAGCCCTGCTCCTGGGATGCCCATCTGATGTCTAGACCAGGTAGTTTGTTTTTGAAAAAGTTTTAAAACTAAGCCGGGGCAATGGATCAGCTGCAAACCACAGCCAAGAGCAGCCGCCTCCTCCTCCCGGGCCAGGGAGGAGATGAAGGTGAGTGTGAAGCCAAGGGCACCGAGTCCTTAACAGGCTAAGATCAAGTAAGAGGTTTTAATCCCATCTGGATTGGCCTGGCTCAGCGTGGCCAGCCTAATGAGCCAGCAGCAGCAGTGTGCTGAGGACAGGAGCCACATTCCCAAGGATTAGCTGGGAGAGGGTGGGAAGAAGTGGATCACAGAGCACTTGTTCAGCTAGGTTAGCTGTAAGGCAGGGGAGGGAAACTGGCAGCTGTCAGAAGTCAGAGTTCAATGGTGTGTGTCTGTGTGCGCGTGTGTGTCTGTATGTCTGTGTGTGTTAGGCAGACACTGGCTCTAAGTGTCTAGGGGTCAAGTATCCGGAAGAAATGTCAAGTATGATGAAAACCCATTCACAAGCCTGGTCCCCTAGGCCCCATCGAAGGGCTGACAGAGGTGTGTATACATGGGGATAAAGACGTTAACACTGGGGGTCAGCAGTCACTACCATCCCATGGTCCCCTTCCTACTCCCTGGAAGATTCTTCAGCTCTGCTCAGCCCCCAGCCAGCTGTCTCCAGACCCCAGAAGGAATTTCAGCAGCACCCTTTGAAGGAAGCAGCTGCAGCTCAAAGACCTGCAGAGTGGCTGCTTCCCAGAATGCCAGCCATGGTGTGGAGGGACAGATGTCCGGAGCTCGGAGGGAACAGGCAAGCGACTCAAGTTGATACCTATGTTCTGAATGACGGCAAGAAGTCTTAAGCAGAAAAAAAAAAAAAACAATAGCAAACCAAAACAAACAAACACAAACAAAAACAGGGCTGCAGACATGGCTCAGCACTGGCTGTTCTTCCAGAGGACCCAGGTTCAATTCTCAGTACCCACAAGGGCACCTCACAGGGCAGCCTGTAACTCCAGTTCCAGGGGATCAAATACCCTCACAAAGATATACATGCAGGCAAAACAATAGTGCACATATTTTTAAAAAAAATCACCAAAAACCCCTCAAGTTTTCCTAAGTGCAGAAATACCACAAGCCTGGCTACCTTATAAAAATCTAGATTTAGATTTAGATTGAAATAGGATGTGAAAAAGAACTGCATTATTTTTTTCATTGAGACTGAAAATCGGAATGAACTAAGTATAGCCAAATGCTATAATGCAAGAAATAAGAAAGGGGACAAGCAAGACATGAAGTATGATTTCGTTAATACAGTGACTGAACCAGGCAAAAGTGAATGAGGGTTAGGCACGTCGTGATAAAGTGTTGAGAAGAGTCAAGGTCAGGATAGTAGCTCTCTGTCAGGTGAGGAGAAAGGGGACGGCAGTGGTCTCCTCAAGCCCTCCTGTAACATGCCTGGCTTCGAATTAGTCTTTAGAACGAACAGGTATTTTCTGAACTCTCATATATAATTTATTAGACATTCAAAATTAAAAACAAAACAACATGAGGGATGGGGGCCTTCATCTCAGAGGGACATTGGTGGGGAGTGAGTGGAGATGCCAAGGTTTCAGAGGGGGTGTGCGGTGGGAACGGAGTCGGGGTTCAGCAGGAGGTAGAGCCAGGAGCATCGGATTTGATGTCATCCCCCTGAGCAGGCAGCTGTGACTGTCAAGTGACATCAACCCTACCAGTACATCGTAACTCTTGAGCTCCTTTGCACGTCAGCCTCATTCACTCTCACAAGGGCCCTCTGAGGTGACTCTTGCCACGGCTGAGGAGATGAGTGAAATCCTAAGGAAGCAGGCTGCGGCCCCTTGACAGTTGAGCCCTGCTGAATTCACTCTATCATTCTGAGAGAAATGAAGGAAGGGGTCCGCTAAACGCTGGCTGAAGGACGAATGAGCTGGCGTGGTGGCGCTTTGCGTCTGTCAAGGGGTTGGCCGAAAGAACAGCCAACAGAAATGGGCAAGAAGGCTTCTCGAGAGTTCTGTGGGCCAGGAGTGAGAGAGGACCATAGCAGGCAGCCACTCATTTCTTTTGAAGAAGCACGAGTGTGGACTGGGGCTAAGAGTTGGGACGAGGAGGGAGCTGCTTCCAGACTCGGGGTAAGGTGTAGGAGCCATCATGGGAGGCTCTGAGGGACCCACAGCTCCCGGGATGTCAGCAGCAGCCAGAATGGCAGCCAATGTAGGGTCATGGATGAACATGGGGTGGGCGCTGGTCTTTGGTTCTTCAGATGGCTCTAGCTGCTTGGGGCCAGGAAAGCATGGTAGTCGGGCCTGAGGGTGCACTGAGTTAATTAAGTGTTCCACAGAATAGAAAACGAAGGAACAGAACTAGGAAGGGATCAAATGTTTTTTAGGGAGGGATGTCTGAACTATACATAGTCAGGATGTGTCCAAAAAATTAAATACACAAAATTTTAATTAATAAATAAATACAACCTTTAAAAGCCGAATTTTACCTTCTTTCTTGAAATCCCTTAGATCAGTCACGGGATGGCAACCAACCCGAAATGGTACGGAAGTGGCGGAGAACAGAAGTGGCCCTGAGTACTAGCTACTCTTAGTATATGGCACTTGAGGGAACCTGCCTCCCAGCCGGCCTTGGCTCTATTCTAATTTCACTTGATGGATAGTGTGGTAATCATGACCAGGGAGCTCACACGCTTTGTGGGAAGGGCTAAGGGGAGGAGTGATTTCTAAACAATTATGTAAGAATCAAAGGCCTGGACGGTGCTAGTGGGCTAACACGTTGATCCTCTCTCCTGTGGAATGTTTAGGGGACACTTCAGGCCCAGCATGGCGCTCAAGCATTTTAAACCCATTTCTGTCTGTTACATAAATGTTCTGCATCTGTCCCATTGTGTTCAGCGAAGATCCTTAATGCTTACCTAACCCGGAACACTGCTGGTACATGAATACTCTAATTGGTGCCTGGATCTCTACACTGCTCTAATATTGAGCCTGCTAAGTTGCAATACAAATCACAGAGGCCGGGTATTACCCTGTGATGGGAAACAACCCCCCCACTTTGCTGCCCCACGGGTTTGAATGCTTGGTCCCTGGATGGTGGCACTGTTTTGGGAGGTGGTGGAATCTTTGGGGGGTGGAACTTAGCTAGGGGACTGGGTCACTGTGAGGTGGACCTTGAAGGTGACAGACACCTGCTTCCCTCCTGAGCTCTCTGCTTCCTGAAGTGTACGATGAACGCATGTAATCTCATGCACCACTGCCATGAACTGCACCATGCCAGACTGTAACCTCTCAAACTGTGAGCCAAAGCAAAAAAAAAAAAATTTAAGTGCTTCTTTGAGGTATTTTCATCATAGTAGAAACAACAACCACCACACAAGGTCATATGTTATACGACAGCACTATCAACCAGTGAGTCAGGAAGTTTGCAGTAGGAAGAAATGCACAGCCAGACATTTCCAATGAGCTGGGCACGGGATGAGCTATGTCAGCTACTGAGCAAAGGTGGGCACACACTTAGCTCTGATAGGAGTGGAAGGTCCCTTCTCAGAAATGCTTCCGAGCTGAAACTTGGTCCCCAGGACATGGGAGAGGCCAAGCAAGGGAGTTCCCGACAGGAGCCCCCCGAGGCCATTTGTCTCTGTGCGCTCGACAGCTGGTGCCCATCACATGTGGGAATGTAAAGGGCAGGGCCCTCATCCTCCAAGGCTTGAGAATGGCCTGAGAGTGTGGTCAAGACTCTGAGAGCAGCAGGAAGGCTTGCCAATGTCTCATAAATCTTCAGAGGGACAGAAGTACTCCAGTAGAGAAAACAGGAGAGAGGAATGTAAGCAGCCAAGCTATTGGGAGAGGGGAACAGAGATGGCTAATAATGAAAAGATGTTCACCTTTATTAATATTCAAAGAAATGCAAATCAAGATGAGCTTACATTTTACACCTGTCCTAAAGGCACAGAGGAAAAGGAACAATGCCCAGAGCGAGCGAGAAAAGCAGGCACTACATCGGGCACAGTGACACACGCCTATGATCCCAGCACTTGGGCAGGACTGGGAGACACAAGGTGAGTTTGAGGTCAGTCAGAGCTACACACAGACACAGACGCACACACACTTAAATGCACAAACAGATACAACAAGAAAAGGAGGGGGAGGAGTGACAGGGGAGAACGATTGGGGCAAATATGAACACAGTAAAATGATATGTAAGTATGGAAATGTCATACTGAAAACATTATTTTGAACACCTTAATTTAGAAACGGAAGGCTAAGAACTGGGGGTGTAATGCCGTCCATTGGATAGACCGAATGCAGAAAGCCTTGGGTCTGACCCTCAGAACTGCATACAACTAGGCATGGTGGCACATGCCTGTAACACCAACACTCAGGGGAAGTGGGGTCAAGAGCATCAAAAGTTCAAGGTCTTCCGAGGCTACACATGAGTCTGAGGACAGTTTGAGGATGACAAGACCCTGTCTCACATTTTTTTTTAATGTTTATTTATTTATATGTATACAGTGTTCTGCCTGCACATTAGAAGAGGGCACCAGATCTCATTGTAAGTGGTTGTGAGCCACCATGTGGTTGCTGGGAATTGAACTCAGGACCTTTGGAAGAACAGACAGTGCTCTTACTCTCTGAGCCATCTCTCCAGCCCATCACATTTTTTAAACCATATATATATGTGTGTGTGTGTGTATCAAATTATATTAAATTATATATATGAAGAGGAGTTTAGTGGACACAGCCTCGCTTCACGTTTGGTTTTGAAGGCATTCCTACAGTAACATGGTTGTGGAATCAGCAGTAACACAAAAACTCAGGTGGCAGAAGTTTGTGCCAGAGCAGGCAAACCCCGCAGAAAGCTACCTATGGCCTCTTTTACACTATTTAGCAACAAATTTGAATAGCAAATGACTCTCAACCTGTGCATTGTGACTACTGGAAAACACTTATTTCCGATGGTCTCAGGAACTGAGACACCACCCAGTAGCAAAATTACAGTTATGAAGTAGCAATGAAACTGCATTTATGGCTGGGAGTCACCATAACATGAGGAGCTGAATTAGGAAGGCCAAGACCCACTGGCCTATTGGAAGCATCTACTTTGGTATCTTTTGGTCCCTACAAAGTTCCTCATTTCTACTTCCACCTGGCTCTGGTTCCAGTGTCCCCCAGCTTAGTGAACGTCACCATCACCCTGCCTGGGACCCGCCTAGCATCAAGACCTCATCTTCCAAGAAAAGAGTAAATTACAGGGCCATCTCGGCAAGCAGTAGTGAGTGTCCCCCTTTCTCCTTTGTGCTCTTGAAACCCTGGAGGAGTGGCAGCTTCCCGCTGGCTGCTAAACAGGCACCAAACCCACCCAGTGAGCCGGCCTTCCTGCTGCTGCCTTCCTTGAACAAATGCGGGAAGAGGGAAGTGATAGCATAGAGTTCCAAGGCTTTGCCACCTTGCAGTGTCCCAGAGGCTACCCTTCCAGACAAGGGCAGGGTTATGAAGCATGTGTTGCCCATGAATGTGCTGTATCTCAAAAGCCAGTACAAAGTGGGGACAGAGGTGTGGCTGTCTGTCTGCATGCGTAATCCACCCACACCAAACACCAGCACTTCCTCTTGTTCACTGTCCCTGCCTGAGGAGACGCAGGACTGATGCTTTCTCATCAATGCTTACTCCTCCCAGTCTTCCTTGGTGCCTGGTCCCCGGCGGCTCCTTACGGACCCCTAGACCATCCTGGACTGAGGCTAAAGGCAAGTTTAGAATCCAACACATTGAGACTCCAGCCAGGGACACCTGGTGCTAGCCAAGCCCTGATAGCCTGCTGCAACTCCTGGCAGTCAGACCCCCGTCATGTGCTGCTTCCCTGGGCCCTGGCTGTCAAGGGCCTGGTGTCTTTATTTCCTTTAAGCATGAGCTGCTTGGTTGGTACCATTCCCTCCAGATGAGACCTGCCTGCCTGTCTACTGAACGCCTCCTGCTGGCTCTCTTTCCTGACATCAGCTGCTTGCCTCCTTCCTACCTGCACCTACTTCTCATCACCACTGAGCCAACTCACCTGTTTTCCTACTATATGCCTGCCTGGGCTATCCACCAGGCCCACCCCCGACCACCACAGGTGCTCCTCCCAGGAGAGAGAAGCGGTCCAGCGTCTGTCACCCGTCATCCCTCTACCCACCCCAACCCCCCAGCCGTTCCTTGTCGTAGTGGGCCTTTCGGTGTTAAGGCAATCGACTGACCTACGGCCATTCTGAAAGCTGACAGGATGAGAGCAGTTTCAGCGTTAAAGTGTGTTCATCTCATTTACGTAACATTAAAAAGGGGGCATGTAACAGGGTATGTATAAAATCTATACAATGAAAAGTTATGGTGTTTTGAGTTTGAGATTCAAGAAAAACGAAATGGAACACAACGCTTTTGTGGACTGTGAAGGCTTCCTGTCAAGGGGACAGTTCTCCCCAGGTAATCGCTAGATCTGCTCCAATGCATCCAAAGTCCTAATAGGCCGAGTGTAGACCATGATGAACTGATTCCAGTAGGAATCACAGGACGCGGAACAAACAAGCCAGTTTTGAAAAAAAGGATAAATTAGGAAGGCAAGCTGGTTTCAAGACTTACTGTAAAACTACAGGGCCAGGAGGTGGGGTGCTGGTGTGAGAGCAGACAAATATGACAAGATACGGAAGAAAGTCTAGGAATAGGACCACCTACGGAGGGCTGACTGTTTTCACAAAGATGCCAAACTAATAAAGGACATAAAACACAGTTCTAGCAAACAGGGTGCATTAATGTATCAAAAATTATACACTTTGGCTTCCTGGGGTCTGTTCCACAAAACAAAAGCCATTCATGATCACGGGACACCATTCTTTACATCAGCACACCCACCCGAAAAAAGGAAAGGAATCAAAACAATAAATTCTGAAAAGCTTGCTAAAGAGCAAGCCCAAGTTAAAATTCTAACTGTGGGACAGAATTATTCAACTGTAAGGTGGACGGGTTTTCAAGGAGAAAGATAAAAATATAAACCCTCATGAAAAGGAAATAGTGGAGGGAAATACTGTCTAGCTGGATGTAGCTCAGCTGGGGGACTTGTCTGCAGCAAAGGCAAGCTGGCTCAGCCACTGCTCTACCGCTGTGAAGAGACCCCGAGACCAAGGTAGCTCTTGAAAGAAAGCATTTAATTGGGGGCTGGCTCACAGTTTCAGAGGTTCAGTCCATTATCATCATGGCAGCAGGCAGGCTGTGAGCTACATCATAATCTGTAGGCAGAGAGAGAAAGAGACAAAGACAGAGAGACAAGACACAGAGAGAAGACACAGAGAGAGAGGAAGGAAAAAAACAGAGAGGGACAGACAGACACTGGGTCTGTCTTAGGCTTTTGAAACCTCAAAGCCCATCTCCAGTGACACACTTCCTCCAACAAGGCCACAACTCCTAATCCTTCTCAAATAGTACCATTCCCGGATGACTAAACATTCAAACATACAAGCCTATGGGGACCATTTTTATCCAAACTGCCACACCCTTCCACCCCCAGCAGCACATAGAACCTGATATAGTGATGAACACTTATAATCATAGCACTGAGAGATGGCATCAGGAGTTCAAGGCTATCTCTGGCTAGATAGCAAGTTTGAGGATATGTAAGACCCCAACACCCAACACACATACACACACACACACTTTGATGGGTGAAACACTAAAGTTGTTGTCATTATGATAAGGAATAGAGCAGGGTGGCTCCTCTGAGTCCTATCATTAATACTTTAGAGCTACTAGAAATGCAACCAGAAAAATTCTCATAAAATTGAATTACAATTACTTATTTCAAACACTAAAAATACAGTAATAATAGGGATCTGGGTAGAGGGCTCGGTGGCTAGGAGCACTGGCTCCTTCCAGAGGACCCAGGTTTGATTCCCAGCTCCCCCATGATGGCTCACAACCTTCTCTAACTTCAGTTCTAGAGACTCCAGTGGCCTCTTTTGGCCTCCTCGGGAACCAGTCACATACACAGTTCATATACACACATGCAGGCAAACACTCATACAGATAATAAATAAATGAATCCAAACAAACATCAGCAGCAACAGCAAAAAGGCCTAATATTTCATGAGCAAAATAGGTACTTTTTTCCTAACAAATAGGTAAAAGAAAAACAGGGAAAATGTTGTATCTGCAATAGGGGGAGACATTAAAAACACCTAGGAGTGAAGAAGAAAAGCACTATGTCAGGTCCAGAAAAGGCACACCCCCACAGATAGTACCTTCTCTACTTCCGTTTTGACTGGTGGTTTCCTTGGGACCGGGGGTAGGGACAAGAAGAAGCAGCAAATGGCTAAAGGAGTCTTTCAGTCACGGAAGCTTTCCTCACATGGAGTGCACAATGACTACATGATTCTAATCATCAAGGGACTGCATATTTAAGATGGGAGATTGCTAAAGATTACTACCATAGTGAATGTTAAAACACGCTGCCTCTGTACCTGCAGTCACAGCCGCGGGCATCAGCAGCTGACTAGACAAAAACGCTCGTGGAGAAGAGTGCCTGGCAATGGATTCCTGTGCACTCTGGCAGGAGCCAGGGAGGGAGAGGACGTGTGCAATCAACAACTGGTTACTCTGCATAACTGGTTATTCTCCAGGAAGGATATTAAATTTTCATCCCACCTCAGAGTACACACCGAGTCTCTAATCTATCTGGAATTTATTTAAATGTAAAATACAAAACGATAAAACTACTAGAAGATGAATGATCCATGAAACAACATGTCCAACCAAGGAGCAGGGGAGACTTTTTAACTTGAATCTGGAAACCTAAGCCATTAAGGACAGGACGGCTGTCTGATACTGTATATATACATTTCACTTGACAAAGTAGAAGATGCCCATGACTGTTAACGTCAACTGTCATTTCGACAGTCTAGATCAGTGCTTCTCAACTTCCCTAATGCTGCTACCCTCTAATAGTTCATGTTCTGGTCACCCCCAACCATAAAATCACTGCACAGCTGTACTTTTGTTACTGTTATGAATCGTAGTGTAAACATCTGATATGGGAGATACCGGACAATGACCCCGGTGGGGGTTCGCGACCCACGGGTTAAGAACCAGGATGTCTAGAGTCACCTGGGAAGTGGCCTGGGCAGGATTCTCCTGCATCGATTGAGGCGGAAGTCCCTGAGTGGGGACTCTGGGCTGCATAAATGCAGAAAAGAAACTGCATGGCACACACGCACTTATTGCACGCTTCTGACGGCGGCTGGGATGCTACCAGCTGCTTCAAGTTCCACGCCTACCTTGAGCTGTGAGCCAAAATGAACCATCTCCCCTAACACACCCTATACACACGTGTCTCTTTTGTCAGAGTACTTTGCCACAGCCACAGGACAAGAAACGGTGTCACACAAACAAAGTGACTAAACGGTTAAGAGGCCCGGGAAGACAAGGTCATGCCAGTGGAAGGTGATTCCTGCAGTCGGCAGGAGTTGAGAGTGTGGATTTAGGGACGAGGACAGTAGGACAGTCTCAGATGAGGCTGATGGAGACACCAAGTGTTGCACCTCTCTGGAGAAAGTCAGGAAAGATCTCTATCAAGATTTCTGGAATCGAGGCAGTGGTGGCGCACACCTTCAATCCCAGCACTCGGGAGGCAGAGGCAGATGGATCTCTGCAAGTTCAAGGCCAGCCTGGGCTACAGAGAGAGTTCCAAGACAGCCAGGGTTACACAGAGAAACGCTGTCTTGAACCCCATACCCCCCTCAAAAAACATTTTAAAATAAAAATTAAAAATCTGAAAGACCCATGGCTCTACCGCTAGGACTCTAAGCACAGAAATGAAGACGTTGGAGGCTGAGGAAGCAGCTACAGGGACGGTCACAGTAATGTTAGTGTCAAACAGAAACCGGAGGCTGACGCGAGGCTCATCCGGAGGCAGTGCATGGATAACCACTCCACACCTCACCAGGTAGGCTGCAGACATAATTCATGAAAATGGAAACCCAGTCATATCTGCACACAGACGCAAACGTGTTCATTTTCGCAAACGAACAATGACAAAAATTATCTACCTCCATACCTACAGGTACATACACTGGCTCGTTCATGGAGTAAACAGGAACTGAGGCCACCCCACTGGTTACTTCAGGGTCGGGTGGTAATGTTTAGTGGGTCATAATGAAAAGACTCAATTAGGAAAATAAGAATATTAACCATTAAAATGATGAACCTGGGGCTGGGAGATGGCTCAGTAGTTAAAAGCATGTACTGAGCTCGCCAGGAAACTGAGTTTGGTAGTTAAAAGCATGTACTGAGCTTACAGAGTTTTGTTCCCAGGAGCTACATTAGGCCACTCACAATCGCCTATGATTACAACCCCAGGGGATCCAACACCCTCTTCTGGCTTTCACTGGCATCTGCGGTCAAGTGCCCAAGCACAGGTATATACACATAATTTAAAAATAAGCCCTCCCAAACTAGTAATGGACCTTGTAGGTGTGCATTCTTATAATAAGTGCATGAAAGATGGCGCCGGCACACTGTGATGGCGGCTGTCCTTGGGCAGCGAGAGTTCACGTGCTTCTCTTCTTCCTTTCTCCTGACGTATCCTTACAGCACATTTGACTGTTCCACCGTATGTGTGGACTACTCACCCTTTGCAATCTTTTGATCTTGCTCAGCTCTACCACATGCTGAGAAGACCACACGTTTTACATGCACTCATCCAGCCATCTCTGAAAAGGGCGGGTTCCAGGATCCCCTTTTTCCAAGATGCTAAAATCTGAGGATGCTCAAGCAGCTTATCAGCAAATGGCGTAATACTTCTGTAGGGTGTTTACACATTCTCCTGCATAATTCAGTGGGGAAAGGTGCTTGCTGCCAAGGCCAATGACCCAAGTCCAGTCCCTCAGATCCACATGGTAGAAGAAGAGAATGCTGCAAGCTGTCCTCTACCTTCCACAGACACACAAACACCCCTTATCCCCACACACCAAATAAATACCTAAATATAAAGTACAGTTCTCTAGATTGCCTATCCTTTAATACAATGTTGTTGTTGTTTTGAGACAGGGTTTCTCTGTGTAGCCCTGGCTGTCCCTGTAACTCACTCTGTAGACCAGGCTGGCCTTGAACTCAGAGAACCACCTGCCTCTGCTGGGATTGAATGTGTGCACCACCACGCCTGGCTCCTTTAATATAATTTTATTACCACCTAAGTAGTTTAGAGTGTAGGAAATGATAGTGGAGTGTGTACGCACTGAACACAGACAATTTTTTTCCCAGGTTTTTCCAGTCCGCTGTTGGCTGAATCATTAGCCATGAAAGGCTAACGATACTTAATTTCTAGTTCTCATAGCTATACTGCAGTGAATGAGGCCCATCCTGTTCAGAAAGGTTAAGTGGCTTGCCCCGTAGCACACACGTGAATAATGAACATGGCAAGCGTGAAGACACACGTGGGGGCAGCTTTCGGTATCCTTGATGGCAGGGTTCAAATGGGTACTGCGAGGTCCCTGCCTTCAAGAATCTCATAACTTCTAGCATTTCAGTCTATGGTGACTGAACGGACAGGACTGCTATACACATCTCAGTGGTAATGTGGGTGGCAATACTTGGCACTGGGTCCTTGTAAACGATCAGTTATCCACTACTACTTAGCTTCAAACACACACACACACATGCACGCACGCACGCACGCACGCACGCACACACCATGAGCTACAGTCTCCAGATTCTGGGTTTTCTTTCTTGTGGTCCATACCAATTACGTTATAATTTGTATGTCATAAAAAAATGCCTGATGACCCTAAGGTCATCCTAAATGTAAAACAACACAAAATCATTACATCTTCCCTTGGAACAAGAGTCTATGGTCAAGTAGAGTCCACGTGTTTCATGCACTGGCTAGCTACGTAAAGCACAAAAGACCTAACGGAAGTTCCCAAGGGGAAGAGAAATGTGTGGCGTTATTTTAATACAAGCCCACAGGAAAGAAACACATTGCATGCATGCACAGGATATTCTTAAACATACATAGATGCTAAATATATATTTTTTCAAATTTGTCCATGCGCTGTCATCAAGTTTAATTCACAGGAAAAAGAAGGCACTAAGGGCAGTCTACAGACATAGGACAATGGCTGGGCTTTATGAATAAACGTAGATGAAGCCTAGAGCTGCTTATGACCTACTCCTCATGCCTAGCAGCCTTGGACTCTGAAAAGCGGATAGATGCCTTGGACTCTGAAAAGCGGATAGATGCCAATAAGGAAGAGCCAAGGGGGAAAAAATGGAAAGTGTAACGGCCATGGTCTCAGCTGCCTCTAACCACTCTGTTTGCCTCTCTCCCTCTCTCTTCTGCCCAAGCTTTTCCCAGTCAAGCTGATCCACCAGCTCCTCAGATCTGTGGGCACCTCCCACCCATCCCTCTGCCTGAAGCCTCCCTACCAAACCCATCCCAAGACCACAGCAGATCAGTGAAGCTATGAGTTGGATTGCTGCATCCAAGAAGGTTCCTTAGAGGCAGTGCCATAGCCATGCTGTGCATTAGCTGTTTGCTGCCACACACTGCCAGCTGCAGTCTCTACACAGAAGGCAGCTGGGCACCCTCCAGCTGGCACCTCCACCTCCACTTTGTTATGGTTTGGATATGAAGTGTTGCCCGCCAGAGGCTCACTTGCCGCAGGCTTGGGCCCCACCACTGTACTGCTCAGTGGTAGGACTGCAGAGTAACGACTGCACATCAGTGGGTCCGTCAGCACACGGGTTCACAATCTGATGGCATTATTGGGAGGGACTGGAGATTAGGGGGTGGGCCTGGCTGGAGGGAGAGGGTCACTGGGAGCATGCCTCTGACGGCAATGCTCTTGTCCCTGCCCTTCCTATGTTCTCTGCCCATTTGCTGAGGTGAGCAGCCTCTGCTACCATGATGTTCTGTCTCACCACAGGCCTAAAGCAAAAGGAGCCAGCCCACCACAGACCCTCTGAACCCCGAGAGCCAAAGCAAATCCTTCCCCCTTAAAGCTCTTTTCTCCGGTGTTTGCCACAGTGTTAGAAACACATCACATCACCTTTTCCTTTCTGAGCTACTTAGCTGTCAGTCACCATCTCCATCACCTACTTAAAGAATCCCGCTGTGGGATTCGTTCCTGCTCCGGATGGAAAGAGGTGAAGGTGTCTTGCGAGCTGTCCTTTTCAGGGTGTGGCACCAGACAACCACAGTTCTTCCTCTCCCTCTTTTCTTTGGATGAAGCCTGGAGCCTCACACATGACAGACAAGCGCTCCGCAGCTGAGCTGCAATCCAGCCTCAGCATGCTTGGAGGGCAACTATTTAACAGTAGGCAATTTCCCAAATGTCTTGATCTTTATATTAAAGCAAAAATAAAAAAGGTATATCATGAACTAGAGTACAGACATTGCATTTCAGGTTAAGTGACTGAAACTCAGGGCTTCAATGGTCACAAAAGGTCAAGTACTATATGGTTCTGTTGTATGAAATGCCAAGAACGGGCGAATCACACAGACGAAAGTGGCCAAATGGTTGCCAGGGTGTGCAGAGACAGAGAGAAGATTCATGGGGGAAGATAGGGAGTGAACGCTGTTGGGCCTGGGGTTTCTTCCCGAGCAGTTAAAGTATTCTAATACTAGAATGTGTGGTGTTTGTGCCTCTGTGAACATACTGAAGCCCAAGGAATTACACACAGGGAACTTTATGGACTGGCTCAGATGACAGCTTGGATGAGCATAAAGGGCCTTCTTCCTCCATGCAGCATGTGGGAAGGGGCTAGGCGCCCCCCCCCAGACGGTTCTCTGGACGATTCCTATGGAGGTGGAGAGTAGGAGAAGGCAACACCTCCTCTCTGGGTGGAGAGAAACCTCCAAGATGCCACAGGGGCATTTCCAAAAGGAGGACTTAGGGTGGCTCACGTTCAGTCAAAATAGAGTGAGAGCAAGACAGGACTGGCTGGACCAACTCCTGGGCTGGGTTGTGCACAGTGAAAAAGGCCATACCATGGAGTGCTGGCCAGGCCACCATGCTTCCAATAAGTTCCTTTCCCCGGCTCCGCCCCAACCCGCTACATCTTTGCACATCTCAAAGTCCCCAGCTTACCACCTAGACAGTACCATTAGCCCCCAACAAACCTGCGAAGACGACGCTAACAATCCCTGAGACAAGCCCTTAGTTCACAAAGAAACGGGCTTGGGGGATGAAACGGCACGCCCCATCTCTCTTCCCCACATGCTAGCTCCTTTCTGCGGACCAGCGGCTGTTGCAGGCACTCAGCAGATACGGGCAGTCCTGAGAGAGGGAGCTCAAGCCCATCTTAAATATCAGCGCTGAGCAGAGTCAAGTTCTCATTCAACTGCCTGGTCACTAAGCTTAACTTGCCAGGCTGTGCCAGCCTTCATTCTGGCTCCTGACGGTGGGCACCATGTTCTCAGACACTGGATGCACCAAAAGCCCCAGAATGGTCTCATCTTTCCACACAGCAGGGAGATGATTTCATTTCTCTCACAGCGGCACTACCTGCCAGTAAGAGATCGAATCATTAGACAGAACTTACTGATGAAAACCAGCTTTTTCTTTGGGTCTTTTTTGCCTTCCAAGTTCTTACTTCAGGTCTTGACTGGTGACCTCAGACATTTTTTTTAAGTTTCATTACTTGTTTCTGTGCATAGGGGTGTTTTTCCTGAAAGTGTATCTGTGTGCCACATGCATAAAGTGACTGTGGTGACCAGAAGATGGCGTAGGATCCCCTAGCAGTAGAGTTACAGACAGCTGTGAGCTGCCATGTGGGTGCTGGGAATTGAACCTGGGTCCTCTGCAAGAGCAGCCAGTGCTCTTAGCTGCTGAGCCATCTCTCCAGATCCACCTCAGACAATTTGATGCCAACTTTCTCACACACTATTTGAAGACCAACTTTCTGACGACGCATTTCTCTGGGGCTGTAGCTCAGTGGTAGAGCCCTGGCTGAGCACACAAGGCTTTGGGCTCTGTCTCTAGTACTAAAAAGACCAATCTCTCATCAGATTTGTGATGCTGATCAAGAAACTATAAGGAACTTAGAGCTTCCCTTTATTTAAGGATCATCGCCAGACCCAGTGGCCCACACCTTCAATCCCATCACTTATGAGACAGTGGCAGGTGAATCTCGGAGTTTAAGGCCAGCCTGAACTACACAGCGAGTTCCAGACCAGCCAGGGCTACGTAGTGATGCCACATCTTAGAATAAAAATGGAAAGAAAACCCCTATCAGTTACTATGGATGAAAGTGTACCCCACCCCTACCCCAGGACAGCTTAAGGCTTTGTTTTTGTTTGTTTGTTTTCTCAAGAATAGGGTTTTGGGCCAAGGGGATGACTAATGAGGTCAAGGTCCTTGACACTAAGGCTGGCAACCCAAGTTCCCCACAAGCTGGAAGGAGAGAACCAACTCCCATGGACTTGTGCATGTGTAGTACAGTATACACAGACACACATAGGCCAGAGTTGTCTGTACCTGCCATGGTACATGTGCCTATACATGTGCGAGTGCGCGCGTGCGCACACACACACACATGCACACACACACACACACATACACACACACACACACACAGTGTCTGGTTACTTTGGAAGAAATGTTAGTAACTGAATGTAGGCGCAGGAGGTTTTGAATATTTGGTCATCTGACCCTTTGAAGATTATATGTTGATATGTTTAGCTTGCAAAATATCAAACTATACATTTAGGTGCTTTTCTGAGTATTAGGTTTCACTAAAAAGTAGTATGTGTGTGTGTTTGTGGGGGGATGTTTGTGTGTGTGTGTGCATGTGTGCATGTGTGTATTTGTGTGTGTGGAGGTATGTGTGTGTGTGTGTGAGAGCTAGAAGCACAGCTCAGTGGCAGAGCACTTGCCTCTTACGGATAAAGCCCTGTGCTCAATCCCTGGCGTCAAAATATCTAAACATATGCAAGCACACATATGTATTGCTTTCTTCTTTGACATTTATCTATTGTGGGCACATGCATGACAAGCCATGACCATGGGGATTCCAGAGATTGAATTCAGATTGTTCAGCTTGGCAGCAAGGGCCTTTACCTGCTGGGCCATCACAATGGAGCACAAACCATTTGAAAACTTTTTTTGGGGGTGGGGGATTACTAAGTCTTGAACCAGAGCCCTGTGTTTGGTAAACAAGCACGCTACCACTGAGCTATAATCCCAGCCCCACATATGTATTTTAATATGCCCTCAGCCACCCACTCTATGCTTTTCTCCCAAAGTTTTCATTTTATGTACAAGCTTTGCCACTTGGGAACTCAGCAGACTTAAGCCAGTCCAAGTAACTTCGCCAAGACAGGAGGATTCTGCATGTGCTCCAAATAAGTTATTTGATTTTAAAATCCGAGGTGGTGTATGGACTATGTAGCAGAAGGAGCTCATCAATCCGAGAGGGCGGAAATCTACATTAGTAAAAATGAGAAAGGAATCAGCCTCTGATTCAACAGAGGCCTTGCTCTGCAGAAGGACAAAGGGACAGACAGGGCCAGACAAAAGAATAGAGAATAAAGACCCCAGGCCTGAGAAATTCCTGTGAGCCAATGGTGGATTTGAAATCAACAAAGGGACAGCCTGGAAACAGACCCCAGTGTGACACAAAGGTGGTGTGATTGAGTGCTGGGCACTGCTAATACATGGGAGACACACATTCACACACAGTCGAGGCAGTAACAGACCCAAAACACTGTGCCAAACCAATGAAAATGGACAGATGTCAGGGGGCGGGAAGTGACAATGCTCAATTCAGCATGCAGAAATGCTCTTTTCTCCTCCCTAGGAGAAGCTGGCCATTCACAAAACCTTAACTTCATTTAGCTCAAATGGTAGTAAATTTAAATGAGGAGTCAGAGGTCTCAATGACTGGAAAAAATCCATGAAATATTATCTAAAATGGTCAGCCAATTGTTCCTTCAGCATCACCCAGTAAATGCTTAACTCTGAGCAGTATTTTGTGTTGCAAACAAACAGATGAGAAAAGAGGGAAAAAAAATCCATTTTAAACATGGTGAAATATACTTCTGTGTAACTCTGTTTGGTTGGTTGGTTTTTGTTTTTTTCTTTTTTAACGACAGGGTTGCTCTGTGTAGCCTTGGCTGTCCTAGACTCACTTTGTAGACCAGGCTGGTCTAGAACTCACAGAGATCCTCCTGCCTGTGCCTCCCTGAGTGCTGGGATTACAGGTGTGATTTCAGGGCCTACGTTCAATTTAATACATTTATTTCTGGTTTTCTTTAGAAATCTATTCTTTTTATGTGCAGGTGTGTGCTGTGTGCATTTGGACCTTCCTGGAGGCCAAGCAAGGACGTTCAATCCCCTGCAGCTGGAGTGATATGTAGTTGTAATCGGCCCCATGCGGGTTCTGAGAACCAGCCTCCAGTCCTCGGCAAAAGCAATAGCACTTTTAACCACTCTCCAGACCCTAGTTTTGGTTGGTTGGTTGGTTTGTTGGTTGGTTGGTTTCTGAGACAAGGTCTCACATGGCTTAGGCTGGCTTGAATCTGAAATACCGCCTTAACTCCTGATTCTGCTATCGACCTACTAAGCCTTGTGTCATGGCACTTGTGAGAATTGTTATTTACTATAAACCTTAGGCTCAGATTTTGTGTCACCAAGGTTAGGCTACCTTGTCCAGTACTGAGTTCATCACTTAAGTTGCTCAGAATGGAGGCTGAAGGTGTGTTGAACACCTGCTGTCAGCGGGCCATAAGCAAAGGCGTCGTTCCTCAACGTGAACCGCTTTCATCTAATCAGTTAACTTATAAATAAATAATAAATAATAAAAAGGCTGACATCCAGAGAAAAACCAAAAAGCAATTTTAGCTTACAGCTGCACCATCGGCTCCTGCCCATATTTCTAACCTGTCAGCCTGCCCTACGGATGGCCAGATGTGCCATCTCCCAAGCCAGCTGACAACACAAGCTGTAAGCAAGGCTCCTGGGGTTTGAGCAAGGTCGGCCACTTCCTTCTCTGAAGAAGAGAGTCTTTCTATTCCCGTGGCCTCATTTTTAAACTGGGAATAATCACAAGATCTAGTCCCATAAAGAGAAAATACCTTGAACATGTTTGGAAAGTTAAGTTTTGTGAGATCTATTTTTCTTTGTGTGTGTGCTTGTGTACATGTTCGTGTATGTGTGAACACATATACTCTGGGTGGATATACATGGGGGGGAGGAGCAAAGGTCAATATGAGTCTCTTCCTCAATGGTTTTCTATTTTATTTTCCGAGACAGAGTCCCACCGAACCTGAAACACACCGATTCAGCCAGACTGGCAGGCCAAGGAGTCAGGAATCACCGCCTCTCTCTCTCTCCCCCAGGATTATAAACTACATCCGGCTTTTACGCAGATCCAAAAATAAGAGCTTCATACTGAGTCGTCTCCCTAGCCACAGTCTGTATTTCTCAGCTGGAAAACTTAGAGCTATTTCAGTCCCAACATTTTACGTTAAGCAAGGTCAATCATCCCATCTCCCAGAACTGAATAGCCTGGGGATGATACCCCTCACCCAAAACAGGCTTGGGGTGCTTGACTGCTCCTTTGGATGGTATGGGAAGCTGAGATAGTAAGCTAACCCCATACATAAAGGCGATTCAACAAACCCGGGATCGGTGCATTTCTGGAACATTCCAAAACTCTCCAAGTTCAAGTTCTCAGCTGCCCCAAACAGCTGTGTGGGTGGAGCTTCAGGAAGGTGTCTTAACTACACTCTGTGCTGCCTCCAGCGCAATCACAAGGCAGCAGCCTGTCCTGGGGAAAGAGAGGCCAAACGAGAACTCAAAATGTTGCTTTCGTGGGCACGGGACACGGGGGACAGTGTGATGGTTGGTGGTAGTGACATTTTTACCGGCCACTTATTTGGTGCCAGACCCTGCTCAGAGGTCTCCACAGCCACTGAATCCTCTCATCCTCTGGTACACACCGTCCTAAACCACACCCACAGAACTCAGGTAAGGTTAGACAGGAAATAGTAGAGGCAGCTAAGGGCCTGTTCTCCCCACCGCGACACTATCTGGAGCCTGGATTTTAAGAACAGGCCTCTATGGACTGAGCTAAGGGATCAAGTGGCTGAAGGTCCCTCATAGGCTGGAGCCATGCTAAGGGTTAGACAGTTTATTTTAAATAAAAAAAAAAAAACAAAACTTCAAAGACTAAAATGGAACAAATCACAAACAGCATCCCTTCCTGAATTTATTTCGCTAAATTGACAGTAGCTTTTTATACATACATGTCAAAGTTCATAAAGTTCGGACCTTGGCATTTCAACCTACTGTCTCCCTATAAAAATTCTGAAGCAATCTTAAATGAGCTCTTATTTATCCACTAACAGTGCAATAAATCAAATATCTGCTCTCTTTAAAAAATAATGAAATACACTTATTCTTATTTGTTCTCATATGGCATAAATTTCTTTCCACAGTATTTCACACTGACAAGTCGTTCTGTATGATTGCTCTACAGGATCCCACAAACTCACTCTTTTCTGAAATAGTGGTTTTCAGAGTTGGGGGGGGGCGGGGGAGATACCAGCTCCTATCAGGACCCTGGAAGTTATTTTAATATGAGAAAGAAAGACAGACTGGGTCTCAAATACCCTAGTCTCACAATTCCAACCTGCCATCCCTTAATACTTTCCTAAGTGCTACTTAAAGAGTATCTGTGAGTACAGTTTGCCTCTGCCACAGAGATTTGCCCATGGCTCTGAGGCTCTGAATCCTGATTAGAGGAGCTAAGTAAGGACGGCACATGTTGTAGAAGCAGGAGGGTGGAGAGAGGTGAAGGTACCATGCCAGGTTCCCACAGCTAATTGTGGTCAGCTGTGTAACTCAGTGTAGCTGTTCCCAGAGACAGGAGCACGCAGCACATGAAAACCAAGCAACTACCCAGCCAGTGCTGCTTAGAGGCCATGCTGAAAACCCCTGGGGTTCCTGGGTGAAGTACAAAATTGTGTACCCTAGGAGTCCTTCTCTGGGGCTGCCTGTCTCTGTTCTTCATGGGTTTATGTTCCAGGGGTTTCCCAGGAGCAGCCTGGGGGCTAGGAGTGCGGCTTTCTCTCTCTCTTGTAGAAGCCAGCTGAACACTCCTCACCCACGGACTCTCCTCCCTGAGGATTGTGTTAGCTGTTCACTGTGTACTCTCATCAGATCAAACCTGATTGGCCAGTCTGGTGACTCGTGCTTATAATTTGACACTAGGGAGTCTGAGGAAGAACCGCTCAAAGTTTGAAGCCAGTATGAGCTAAACTGCCTCAAAAAAGGAAAAAAAAAAATTCCAACAAACAAACCCCAGCTGGGTGGTGGCTGAGGCCTACCACTTTAATCCTAGCACTCAGATGGCAGATGCAGACAGATCTCTGTGAGTTCCAGTGCAGCCAGGGCTACACAGAGAAACCCTGTCTTGCAAATGACAACAACAAAACCCCAAATTAAACAAATCCAAAATTAATAGGCTTATTACAAAAAGAGCAAACCAACAAAATGTTTCTTCTCAAAATTTTTTCTTTTGGGAAAAAGAAAAGAAAAAAAAGCGCATTTATTTCACAAGAAAAGCTCTCTCTACTGTCAGATTTCTGGTTTTGCAATGTTGGAATTCTGGTTTTCACATACCTGGATGAACACATTCAGTTATATATATCTGTATATATCCACATAACTGAATTTATGTGGATATATACAGATATATGTGGTGTGTGTTGTTTAAGATTTAGTAAAACTGTAGTTAAAAACATCCACTGAGCAGCATTCCAGCTAGTCTTTGGAGACTGGTTTTGAAAATTCCAAGAAGCACCTTCTCAAATCATCACCTTTTAAAACCAATGATCTCTGACTTACTGATTTCCTACAGCTAGTTAAGTCCCTGGAGAAGTGGTCCTCAGGTGGATGACCACCACCTCCACGGAAATGACCAGCAGTCATATCACACTGCAATGCAAGTTAACTTGAGGGAACGCCAGAACAATGCCAGTTCTATGGTGTTTTGACGTTTAGTTTTTCACTCCCGCAATAAAAACATGTTTGCTTTTTGTCTTTTGCAAATCATCGATAATTGAACCTTGTGCCAAAGAGTCACCTTTAGCTTATCAGTCACACAATTACAAAATGATAATAATACATTACGGCTGTTAGTTCACTTGTGAGAGCGCTGCAGCTGACGAGCAAGGCGCTTAGACAGCTAGCAACAGCGAGAACATTTAGACTGCAGACATCTGTGTATTTACTCTGCCCATCAGCTTTCCCGTGGGCGAGCAGCCATCACCCATACCATAGTCATCCCACCTTAGGTCAGCAGACAATAACGGGTGAAATCTGCAGAAGATGCCCTCGCTTGGGTGTGGTCATCGGAAGCTTAGGATCCCCGGTTGCAAGTTCTAAAACCAAGAGCCGCACCCTTGATGTGTAATCCCCACCACCAAGGCTTCTCCCCCAGTTTACCTCACCAGCCCTCCCTCCCCGCCCACCCGAGGGCTCGTTTAGGGAGCAGAGCGGCTCCTCCTAGACCTGGGCTCGGGCGGTCTGGACAGACAAAGCCCGCTTTGCACCGCGGCGACCTTCGGCCTCTGGGACTTGGCGTGGCTGCCATGCTGCTCCGCGCCACTACCCGAACTCGTCAATAGCGTACCGCGGACAGAGGCGCGGCGGCCGGCGGCACCAGAAGCCGGGGGGCGGCGGCTGTGCCCCGGCTCCACAGCCTGGGGAAAACAAACGACTCCCACTTGGAGTCCCCAGCGGCGCCAGGTGCCCTAAGGCAAACCCCAGAGACGACACGTGCTCTGAGGTTTCTCGAGCGACCGTTTTCTGCACCCCAACACCTCACCCTTGAATTCTGGGGCGTGGGTGGGGGATGGGGGGCGGGGGTCCTCGCTTCGACGGCGGGCGGACACTCTGCGGGCCATTGTTCTCAGGGTCTCCTGGGCGGGAGACGCCCCCCACCCGCCTCCCGGGAAGCATCTGCCGCTGGGCAGAGCCTTTCAGCTCCGCGTGAACAGGGCGTGCCGGGGGGCGCTGCGGATTACCGTGAGATCCTAAACCAGTCTCCGAGGGTTGTTCCAGGCTTAGAAACAAAGGTCCTAGACGAGCCAGCCCAGCCCCGTCGGGGACCCGCCACCCAAGCTCCCAAGCCCTGTCTAAGGACCACGCCCAGCCAGAGCCTCGGTCCCAGCGGCGACCGGCCTGGAGCTGAGGGTCCTCGGGCGAAGACTCGCCCCTCCCTCGATGGAGACCACCCCCTTCAGGAGGAGGACCCTTCCCCCGCCGCAGGCTCAGTCCCCTCCCCACGCCCGTCTACTCCCCCAACACCCCGGAGGTTCCGCCCTCCCTCACCTCTCCCTTCCCTCCTCATTCTTCAGACCAGCCTCGCTCGCATCGCGCCACCTGCACGAGGCTTCGGGACCAGACCCCCCCACCCCCGCCCACCCCTCCCAAGCCACGGCCTCCTCCCCCACGTTCGATCATCCGTCCCCACCCAGCTCCCCATTTTTTTTTTTTGCTCAAACCCAGGCCTCCACCCCCATTTGTTAATCTCCAGCCAGCTAGCTCCCCTGGCCAGGGGCGTCGATGTCCCTCGCGCACCAAGATCGACGCTGCCTGGCAGACTGGGCGACGGGGCTCCGGCGGAGGGACCTAGGGCCGCGCCGCTAGGGGCTGGGCCTTTGTGGTTCCCGCAGGTGCCTCGGAGGCCTCCACTCTTCTTAAGGAAAGAGCACACAGACGGTCGGGGTTTGGTCCAGGTTGGGCAGATCTCAACCCGGAGGCAAATGGAACCGGGGACGTTTATCTGGGCGGTGGGTGGGAACCAGGGACAGCGGCGATCCAGGGACAGACGGGAGGGCAGGTTGGCCACTAGAGAAGCACTCCCCCGCACTCCCACCTTCTAGCCATTTACTACAGCACGTCGACTAGCTACGGCAGCGCGACTACTGGGTGCTAGGCGTGAACCCCTTCAACTCGGCCGCCTCCTTACCCCAGTTATTTGTAAATCTCTCCGGCACACATCAAACGCCGCAAGGCACCGAGCCGAGCTCTGTGGGCGTACAAAGAACCTGGCTAGCGCCCCACCTTACGCGGGATGGCTGCCCAAATCTTAAACATCTCCGCGGCCCGGGGAGCCTAGGCGCATCCCAATTCCCTCTCTTTTGTACGCCTCGGGGAGAAACAGAGAGAGGGGTGGATGCTCCAGCCCGCTAAGATCAAGCCCACCACCCTCCCCTCGCCATCACCCACTCCTCCAGGATGCTGCGACTGCGCGGGTCCGTCAGCCGGTCTCCGGGTCTCGTCGCCGCGGCGCGGTAGCTGCGGATGCTCGGGGCGGGAGCGGCTGCTAGCGCGCTCGCTCGGTGGCCGCCTTGCGCGCCTGGAGCTGGAGTCCCCAGTGGCGAGCGGGGGTGGGGACGAGGGTGGGGGCTGGGAGCCGCCTGGGCCAATCACAGATCCTAGGACTCCGCCCCAGCGCTCGCCACCTCGCACTGGCAGGTTAGGGGGAGGCGGGACCAGCAGCGCCCCGCATCCTCCGCGCGGCCGCCGCCTTTGGGACTACAAATCCCGACAGTCCTTGGTGCAGGGCCGGGGTCCGAGAGGGGACAGAGGGCATGGCCCTAGAACCTCCACAGCCCCCAGCCCTCTAAGCGCCATTCTCCAAGTTCCTTTCTAGTCCCATGGTAACTAGCGACACTTCACAAAGCCCCGGCGCTGGGGCGCGCGGCTGCTCTGGTCCCCTGGGAGGGTATGGGGCGGCTCCCGAAGACACACCGCCTCCCCTCCCCCTGCAAGACCGCACCCGAGGGGCTGAAACAATGCAGCGGCGGCGGCTCTCCGAGCCTGGCTGGTCTCCACTTGACCATTGGGTTAATGTCCTACCGGGTAGGACGCTGCCCGCATTACAGGCTGGAGAGGGCGAAGGTGGTCGGTACGGGAAAACTGTTTTTATAGACCAAAGGAATGGCCCCTCTGGGTCGCCTCAGTTTGCATCTGCCCTTGTTTGAGGTCTTGAACCCGTCACAGTTCGTTCTATGGATGACCACAGTTTTATCCAGAGCAGTGCTTGGGTGTCTGTATCCAGCACCGACGTCCAAAACGCCTACCGTACTTCGACACCTCCTTTAAAAGATAGTGAAACCTCTGGGAATGTGTGCGCGTGAGTGTGTTAAACACAGGTCACATCAGAATCATCTCTCCTTTGCTGTTGTTGTCTGGATAGTCTCGTTGTGTAGGCACCCTGCTAGCCTGGAACTTGCTCCCTGCTAGTCTGTCTCTGCTCCCCGAGTGGTGGAATTACAAATGTACACCACAGCACCTGGCCCAGGCTTTTCAGTACACACTTGATTTAACCAGGAACAGTCCCGTAAAAGGAGCCAGAGGATAGTCCCTCTTCCTTACCAGCCTTTCCCGAGCTCCGTGTTAGTCTGTAGTTGTGGCGAGAGTTTAAATACGGCCTCAGAATTTGCCTCTTTTCCCTTGCGGTTACCCCGGAGGTGTTGCAAAGCCGCATTGAAATGCAACGTTAATCCCGCTCCTCACCCCTACGCTGGGGATCTCCAACTGCTGTTGACAAGGCGGGTTCTTTCCAGGGCTTCCCTAGGGTTCTGGGGGTGGCAATGGGGGTGTGAATCGCTTGGCTGCTTTCCTGGGGTGCTTTCCTCTACAGGGTGTTTTCAAAGAAAATCGAACACTGTAACTTCGGGCGGAGAGAGCAGGAGCCTCTGAATTTTAGCCAAATGTACACCAGGGCGTGAACCCTCAGTCCCCACAAAGTGTGGGGTCCCAGCGAGCCATGTGCTCTGCAATCCATTCTGGATGAGTTTAGGGACACAAAGGCTTGCATCTAGGGGATGCGGGGTTGCTCCATTTGGTCTCCAATTCTGAGAGGAAAATAGTTTTGTTTTTTTTTTCTGCCTTCTCCCGCAAAAGAACCTCCAGACAAGCATGGCCATCCTCAAAACACACCCTAATTCTAGCGGGGGTCGGGGGGAGGGAAGGAGAGAATTGCTCCAGCCTGGGGTTCTGCATAATCTCCCTAGACTGTTCAGGGACATTTTTGCAAAAATGCATTGCGCCGCTGGAAGGTGTTGTGAAACACCCAGACAGCTCAGGGCGGCTTGGGCCTTTGATCACCTTTTGCCTAAGGTGGAGGGAGCCCCTTAGTGGTAGCAAGAGCTTTCTGCAGCTCTTAGTTACGCTCATATTTGAATGGGTTTTGTTTGTTTTTTTGGTTTATCCAACCTGCCTACTTGAAACTGCTTTCTAGCTGGCCTGCAACACTGATAGAAATCCTATCCAAACCTGACGTGTCAGGTCTCCTCGGCACTTGATTCTTAGCTTTTTGTTTAATTTAGAACTTAAAGTCTCCTATATCTGGCTCAGAATCCTTGCTACCATCACTGTATGGCTGGTTGATTTTGGCAAAGGAGCCAATCATGCGCCTTAGCTTCTTTGCATACCCCCCAGTGTCACCATGAAGAAATTCGAGTAAAGGACATAGTCTACTGCCTGCCATACACAGTAGGCACTCACAGGCGTGACTATTACTAATCTATTCAAAGTTGCAGAGCAATGTGAGGGATATTTAAAAAATGACACTTAAAAAGAATAGCCACAAAGGTCAATTTGGTGTGACTTACTACAAAGCTTCTTCATAAAATCAGATTAAGCAGACGAAACCAGACCAGAGAGGAACTGGTCTGAACCAGTCACTATGGCAAGGTGGAGCCAGACTTGAGTTTGTCTCGGCTGCTGCCTTGGTGGGTGGTTCTGAACAGGGGTCGGAGAGTCCAGGATGAAGAAGCATAAGCTGTGGATTGGGAAGCCTATGGGGTGTTTGGGAGACAGCTGAGAACCTTCCCAAAGCTTGGCCGTCAAGACCATTCGTGAGTGGAGGTGGTGGGAAGAGAGAGTAGGCAGAGGTCGGGGCCAGACCCCACAAACCCTGAGGCTACTATGTGCAACAAGTGTGCCTACCCTAGGTTTGAAATACCCTTGACAGAAAATGAGAATAAGGAACGCGTTGGGGGTTGTAGAAGGAGACTGGAGAGGGTCTTAGGCTCTATAAGCAGGGCTGGTTAGATACTCTACAATACGCCATTCAGTCCTTACAGCTTTACCAAGCAAGTAAGAGCACTCGCTTCTTACCAACTCAACTCCCCCTGGGGTGCCCCCAAAGTCACACTCATTGTTCTGGGGAACAGAAGCAGAGTTCCAAAGGCCATCTTCATGATGCAAAGCCAGCCTCCCCTGCTGCCCCTTGCTCCTCCTCTCATCCCAGGAGGCTGACTCTCCAGAGTAAATAGTAAATGACTCCTGGATGGCTCATTGACATTCCACTAACCTCAGACCATCTATCCCCTTCCCTTTCAGCTGTTTCTCTTCTGAGTCCTTCTGAGAAAAGGTTCTCCAGGGCACCTAGAGGTTCTGTGTTAAGACTCTTCTTCAACTGATCCGGGCGTGGTGGCACACACCTTTAATTCCAGCACTTGGGAAGGAGAAGGAGGTGGTTCTATGTGGGTTCCAGGCCAGCCTCGTCTGTGGCTTCAGGACAGCCAGGAGCACACAGAAAGACACCGCCTCAGTCCTCATCCCCTGAAAAAGGTTCATCAGCCTGCTCTTTTCACCTTCTGCTCCCTCACATTTCTGAGCAACAGCCCTCTACGGAGAACACTTCGAGCTCCATTTAGCCATTAAAATAACTGAGTGGAGAGTCAAACCTCGGTGGCCAGGTCAGTGTCATGGAGCAGGAGGCAAAACAGGGACACGAGAACAGAAAAATGCATATTGAGAGAGGAAGAATGGACACAGAAAGCAAAGGAAATCTAAAGATCAAGGATGGGAGTGGGGGGGGGGAGAGTGCCAAGGTCTGAGCCTTACTGTGTGTGAGGTCCTGCATTCAGTCTCCAGAATAAACAAGCGCACAGCAAACAAAGAGACAATCAGATACAAAAACAGGGGCAGTGGGAAAGAAGACCCAGGCCACCCAGCCTGACACAGGAGACACAGGAGAGAGGACCCAGAGGGGTGGAGGTAGGTGTTTAGACAAAAGCATAAAAGTTAGTTCTCTGTGCAGTCACTGTCTGAAATGCTGAGGGACACCCCAGAAATCAAAAACCATCCCTCCTAGACCATGGCGTGGTCTTATTTATCGTATTTTTATTTTTAATTTCAAATTTGTCGTCTTTTCCAGTCAGAATGTTCAAAACCCACATCATGGGATGATGATTCCTGCAACCACGGGATGCTTCTAGCTGCTCTGGCCCTGCATTTGAAATCCACAGCTTTAAACTTGCATTTATTTCATGCACACAAGAGATTCTTTAAGTCAGAAGGAACTTAAGAATTGTTGAGTCTCACAATACCAACATTATACAGATGAGGATAACGAAGCTTTGTTTTATGCTCTTTTACCCCTCAACAAAATCCACTTGTATACCAGCAAGAATAATATCAAGGGTGAGAAAACAGCTCTTAGCAGCTCAGAGAACAAGGGGCATAAGGGATCTTTAATCATCTTTTTGTGCTGCACCTGTCACACCCCGTAGCACAGTGCCTCGAAAACCCCCTAAGGAGATGAAGACATCGGAAAGAAGCCTGGTCCTCTGCTCCTAAGTCAGGTTATTTATAAACTTGTTACTATATTTTTAAGCAGCAAACAATCTATTACTTGATTAATTTAATGCCCTGCAATGGTTCATCTCCGATGTCGATCTGAATGAGTTAAGCCATTGGAAACATATCTGGGGCATCCACGAGAGAGTTTCCAGAAAGGAGGATGGAAGATCTGTCTTGAACGTGGGTGGTGCCCTTCCATGGGCTGGAATAAGGACAAAGGCTTTTTGGGAGTGTTTTTGTCTTTCCTGACTGTGGATGCAGTGTGGACGCAGTTTGAATACAGTGTGGATGCAGTGTGGACAGAGTGTGGATACAGTGTGGATGCAGTTTGAATACAGTGTGGATACAGTGTGGACAGAGTGTGGATACAGTGTGGACGGAGTGTGGATGCAGTGTGGATGCAGTGTGGATACAGTGTGGATACAATGTGGACGGAGTGTGGATGCAGTGTGGATG
>CM053755.1:30965614-30982880 GCA_028658305.1 Pachyuromys duprasi | reverse complement strand
TGTGGATGCAGTGTGGATGCAGTGTGGATGCAGTGTGGATGCAGTGTGGATGCAGTGTGGATGCAGTGTGGACGGAGTGTGGACGGAGTGTGGACGCAGTGTGGATGCAGTGTGGATACAGTGTGGACGGAGTGTGGATACAGTGTGGACGGAGTGTGGATGCAGTGTGGATACAGTGTGGATGCAGTGTGGATGGAGTGTGGATACAGTGTGGATGCAGTGTGGATGCAGTGTGGACGCAGTGTGGATGGAGTGTGGATGCAGTGTGGATGCAGTGTGGATGCAGGGTGGATGGAGTGTGGATGCAGTGTGGCTACTTGTCTCATACTCTTGCTCTATTACAGCCAGAGCTGTTCTTTATGTGATGCCTTCCCTCATGATGAACCACATCACCTCAAGCCGAGAACCCAAATAAACCCTCCCATCCCTCCATTGTGGTTGTCAGGTATTTTGATAGAACAATGAAGACAGTAATGAAGATACATTCTTATGAAGCCAGCCCAGCAATGTGACTAGTTACTTCCCTTCCGCAACTTACTGAATCTTCAAACTAGGAGGCAAAACAAACCCCTCCTTTCATTAATTTCTGTCTGGTGTTTTGTAACATCACAAGTAACTATTGCACTAACTCAGGAACCCACCTGAATAGTCTACCTGACTTTGCAGTTCTGTATCTTTACACTGTCCAGTTGCAGCTCTGATCTTTTTTGTTTTGTTTATCTGTTTGTTAGCGGTTTGTTTGTTCGTTTTTTGTTTTTTATTTTTTGAGACAGGGTTTCTCTGTGTAGCCTTGGCTGTCCTGGATTCACTTTGTAGACCAGGCTGGCCTCGAACTCACAGAGATCTGCCTGCCTCTGCCTCCTGAGTACTGGGATTAAAGGCGTGTCCCACCACCACCCTTCTGGTCCATGTTTGAATCTATGTTTGTTAAAGGTGTAATGTCTGTGTCGCTATCTGTTATTTTGCTTGCATGAGTATGTCCATTTGCTCCAGCGCTGTTTGTCAAAAAGACTGCCCATTTTCTATTACCTTGCTTCTTGCTAGAGATTAGTTTCTTAAACCTGTGTGACTTTGTTTTTCAGAGGCTCTGTTCTGTTCCATTGACATATATATTTCAAGAAAATGCCCCAATCTGATACAGGCCAATCTGATAGAGGCATTTTCTCAATTGAAGTTTCCTCTTCTCAGATGACTCCAGCTTATGCCAAATTGATGCAAACAAATAAACTAACAAACTAACCAACACAGGGCCATTTGTTGTTGTTGTTGTTGTTTTTTTGTAACTTATTCTTTAAAAGTTTTTGTATGTGTATACAATGTATCTTAATCATATAAATCCTCTTATAAAAAAGCATTTATTTATTTGTGTGGAGGTGTACCATGGTGCACATGTGGACTCCAGAGGTGATTCTCTCTCTCCACCATGTGGGTTATGAGGACCAAATTCAGTTTTTCAGGCTTGGCAGCGATACAACTTAGCCTGCTGAGCCATCTCACCAGCCAGTACTGCATCCTTACGGTAGAGTCCACCCCAGAAAAGGTGACCGCTAGCCAGCATCTGCCAGCTGGTTAGAAATAAGTTGTAGGGGGGCTGGACAGATGGCTCAGTGGTTAAGAGCACTGTCTGTTCTTCCAAAGCACCCGGGTTCAATTCCCAGCACCCACATGGCAGCTCACAACTGTCTGTACTGCCAATTCCAATGGATCTGACACCTTTATAAATAAAATTAAAAAACTAATAAAAATATTTATTTAAAAAAAAAAAAGAAAGAAGTTGTAGGAAATGGTCCAAATAGGAAGCTGAACAGGAGAAAGACCAGAAGTTGTGGTTCATGTCAGGACCCCACACAGTAACTGCTTGCCTGTACTGGAGGAAGATGAACCTTAGAAAATGGGAACACTCATGTGTTCTTTGGTTCTAACTCTTTGAAGCGAAAACAGTATATGGAAATTCTTTTTCCAACATCACCGGAATGACATTGACACTGAACTTGCTGAATACCAGTCATTACGCTGACTGTTCATTCTAAAGCACTGAAATTTGGTTTGTTTGTTTGTTTTTGCTTGTTTCTCAGTTCTTGTACCAAGAAGCTTGCTACCTAGGTCAACCTCCCCCTTTCTGTCTGGTCTTCCTTGTGATTCCAACTCAAATAGCTATTCCTGCTCTTGACCCACTCCCCTAGAAATTAAAAAGACTTATAAAAGCGTAGTCATCTGGTCAAATCAAGTATTCAAGGTAATTGAACTTTCAAACCCATTTGCTGGAGCCACATTCCCCTTCCTCCCAGATGCTCATCCAACAGCAGGCCAGGGCCCCGGAGTGCTCAGCCAATAGCCATGACTTCTACCCAATTTCACTCTCCAAATACAACAGCAACTCAGTTCCCACTGGACTACACCTAAAGTGTGCAGCGGTGACCCCAAATGGGTCATTCAGGAAGGAGCTATTTTAAATACAAATTTGGCTGTTTTCTGATTATAATACACACCCTCAGGTAGGACATTTCCTGTAACTATAATAAAATACTTAAGGTAAAATTTACTAACAAAAGAAGTTTATTTGGCTCACAGTTATAGAGGCTGGAAAGTTCTAGAATATGGCATTGACACCTACTGGATACCTGCTAAGGGCCCTAGTGATGCGATGGAAAGCATCACATGGCAAGAAGAGCCATAAGGCCATCAGGGCCCCACCCTCATGGTCACATCCAGTCCAGAAGGCTCTAGCATACCCCGAATTCTGCTATGAAAAGCATGCAGTCCAGTGTAGTTTGCTCAGCAAAGTCTGGCATCCGGGGGGTAATGAATACATCTCCCCCGACTCAGAAGCTGCCATCCAGGCTGATGGTGGCGTCAACTGTGACCTGCTGTCAAAAATGTCGTTGACCTTGTTTTGTCCAGAAATATTCAAAATCATATTAAGCCACCGCAGGTGTCATGTTTTTTAATTGAAAACAGATTCCTCTCACACATTACATCCCGACCACAGTTTCCTCTCCTTCTACTCCTCCCTCAGCTCCATTCCCCCGCTGTTTCCCTTCAGAATGGAGCAGGCTTCCAAGAGAAGACAGCCAAACAACATAAAATAAGATACAATGAGGCAAGGCAAAAGCCTCAGACGGAGGCTGGGCAAGGCAACTCAACAGAAGAAATAGAGTACCAAGAACAGACAAAAGAGTCAGAGACACGCCTGTCCCAGAAAAAACAAACGAACAAAACCCCACCAAGCTAACAGCCCCACAAAGGTGCCAAGCTTGCCACTGCGGACTTCGTGAGCCCATGTAAGCCCTGCTTAGTGGATTCAGTGGGCCAAGTTCTCCTGGTGTCCTCCATCCTCTCAAACTCCTGTGTCTTTCCTTCCCTTCTTCCGAAGAGTTCCCTAAGCTCTGAGGGGAAGGACCCGGCGGAGATCTCCAGTTTAAAGCCTCTCTCCAAATAGTGTCTGGCTCTGAGTCTCTGTACCCGCGCCCACCTGCTGCCGAAGGAAGCCTCTCTGCCGGGTACTGGGGACGGCCGGGTGCAACTCTCCTGTCCACATCGCCTCTCTTAGGTTGATGGGGGGATGTTCTTGTGCACAAATAACACAATAGCCAACACGAGGGCATCTTTAAGCGGGTCAAGTTCTGTCTCACACATTCCCATATTGAATTAACGTGGGCAAAGAGGACCTGAGGCTGGAAAAGAGCGGAGGGCTGTGTTTTCCATATTTCACTCTAGGAGAAAAGCTCTGGCCAGTCTGAGAGAGGTGGGATTGACGACAGGACTTGCCACAGAGCTGTTTGCTTTCAGGTGTGACCTCACCTTACCGCCCAGGCTGGTCTTGAATTCACAGTCCTCCTGCCTCGGATCCCTGAGTGCACCACCAGGCCCAGCTCCCAGAAAGTATCCATGGGAGTTTGTGATGTGCTCAGTGTGCCAAACTGCACAGTAACCCTGATCTCTACCTGGAGGGCCGATTCTCTGTGAGAAAGGAACGTGGGTCCCGGGTTCCGTGGAGGACCTTGGGTGTGTCCCTTATTCCCCTAGCACACAGCGCAGGACACTGGGGGAGGTGAGCTAAGTCCCAGAGTGGATGTTTAAGACTTGAAGAGATCCAGGAGAGGTCAGAGGTCACACCAGAATGCCTATCCGTGGAGAATGGAGATCAAGAATGGGACATAGACCTTCAAAAGCTATTTTACCCGTGTGTGGTCAAAGACAGGAAGAAAAATAACATTTGTCCATGTCACCGTAAGTCATTCTGAGAACATTGTGTTTTCATGCCATGAGCCATGTTTCATCATTCTCGGAGCCTTTCTTCTCATAAGGTCCTGGGTTTAAGAATAACTCCAGAAAATGTTGCAAAAACAGAAATGGCCTGGGAGCATATGACCTGATATTGCATTAAAATTTGCTCACAGTAAATAAAACCCAGTTCGGCAGCTTTAAAATGTGATCTTTTCAAAATTGGATTTTATTGATTTCTCTTTATTGAAGAAGCAGGTTTATTTGCTGTGGGAAAGTTATAGAGAATAAGTTTTTTTTTTTTTAAAGAATCCACACTTACATTTCCCTTTTCAGAAAGAATCACAACAAGAATTTTGGCATTATATCTCTCCCATGTTCTTTTTTTTTTTTTTTTTTTTTTTGTAGACAGAGTCCCATGTAGCCCAGGCTGACCTCAAACGCTAGAAAGGCTGAATTTGAACTTCTCCGATCCTTCTGTATCCACCTTCCAAGTGCTGGAATTACAGGTATAAGCCATCTTATCTAACTTATTTCTTCACCCTCTTAGCACAATTTTTTTCTCATTAAAAAAAATGAGATTATATTTTAAATACCATTTGTTTCACTTCAAAAAGAAAACCTTTCTGTTGTAACTCATTGTTTTTGTCAGGAAAAAAATCTGAATGGCTTTTAAATATGCAAAATGATGACTGGGCATCCTTTTGTTGGGATGAGACACCGACTGTCCCATGGTACTTGTCAAGCCATTAACCATAATGACCTCTTGAAATATGATGAGTTTGAGACACACTGAAGTACATACATAGACTGTTCAAAAGTGCCTTGTAACATAGAGTAAATCATTAGAGATTCCGTGTTGAAATACTACGTAGAGCCATTGGACTTGGCATACTATGGTCTTAAAATTAGTGTCTTTTGAGTTTTAGAAAAAAATGTGACTCTTAGATGTCTTGGAAAATTAGTCACCCGCGACTACCAATAGTAACCGCCTGCACAAGGGGCTGCGAATTAAAAGAGACAGAGAACACGAAGAAGTGATGCCAAGACAGTGCTCTGATCAAGGCGCCATTTTTATTACAGAGTAAACCACTTATATAGGTTTCCAAGTAAACATATCCAAACAAAACAGGAAAATTAACCAAGCAAAACAGGAGGTGTAAGAGAGCAAAACAGGAGGTTTAACTGAGCAAAACAGGAGGTGTCTGCTGAAAACAACAAGAATAGCGAGCCAGCATGACTTGCACCCAGGTGACCATCTCAGGTCCAATGGAATGGCTACCTCAGGAAAATACTTCCTAGGTGCTCCAGATCTTAGGAGCCTGCACTATTCTTTGTCTTTGGACACTGTGCAGCTCAGCAAAAGGTGAAATCCACTTGTGGGTTGCCAACTGTGGGTTTGTAACAGGGACTGAAAACATGCAAACATTGACCAGCAAATGGATTTTACCTGGAAAAGATGAACCTGACTTTGGTCCCATGGAAGAAGCCAGTCTTGCCTCTGTTAGCAAATTCTTTTCAGTATTCCCAGTTTTCTGTCTTTTGGATTTCCCTCTGACCCAATTTGTATAAGCTATGGGTTCCCACCTCAATAAATGAGTTAAATAAGTATATGTATTACTGTTATATTATGAACCAATCATGAGTCATGATTTTTTTTTTTTCATTTGAAAGTGTATTTTAACCATTGCCCTTTAATGGCTGCCATGGTCTTGTGAAGGTGCGCGATGAAGTCCCCTGACAGGGCCAGGTAAGTGTTGCCGTAGAAGCTCACCTGTGGGCCACTGATGGAGCCTGTTCTCCTTGGCCTTCAGAGCGGTCCCCTATAACAGTTACTTTTTCCATTGCGCTGACAGAAGCAACTTGTGAGAGATTTACTGGAGCTGATGGTGAGCAAGGCACTGTGGCCAAGGCAGCTCTCTCCATAGTGGCAAGACCATGAAGCAGTAATGTTTTACATCTTGGTAGTTTAGGAAGTAGACTAGCCTACTCTAGACTAGAATTAGAGGTAGGTATAACCCTCAAAAGCCAGACCCAATAGCATACATCTCCCAGCTAGGTCCCATGTACCAAAGGTTTCAGAACCCAATCAGTACTATTAGCTGGAGACTAAGTGTTCAAACACAGGAGCCTGTGGGAACATGTCTAATTCAAATCATAACACCCCCAAGTGTTGTGGGTTTGTCTGGTGCTGCTGTGTATTCAAATGCTAAATAGTGACCCCCAAGATCTGGTTGCAGTCCAGACCAGTACATTCTCAAGTATCTCTGATTGGTTAATAAAGTTTCTGACAGCCAGTTACTGGGCAGAATAGAGACAGGTGGAGTTTCAGTTCCCAGGGGGTTGGGGTGGGGTTCAGGTAGGGACCATGATGGGGGAGAAGAGACAGAGACAGAGAGAGATTGACAAGCCACTTGGGGAATGCAGCTGGGAGGTAGCCAGACTAGCTTAGAAGACTAGTTTAAATCACACCTGCCCAATTATTGTGCTTAAGGCCTCTTTAAATAAACCAACAGGTCTCTGTCTCAATTATTGGGGAGGGGGTGTTAGGTGGGTCGTAGAAGAGCCCTGCAGAATTTAATAAATATTCAACAGCACCCAAATGGGAACTGAGCTTGAGTGGCTTCTCCGTTACCACCTTCTTTATGGGTTTTGTCTTTACTTTGCTTCTCATGCCCACCAGGCCAATGCTCTTCTCCTGGTGGCATTGGTGACTGCACATGTGCATTGCTAGCTTGAACGTTTGAGAATCCCCATAGATGGACGCTAGAACTTGTTTTCTACTGCAGAAAGGAGATAGAATTTCTTTTGTTTATGTGGCTATTTTGGGCACAAATCAATTGAGACAATCATGCTCTCGGGGAAGAAAAAATATCTCTTTGACCTCAGAACTGTTTTTTGGTTTTTATTTTTTTATTCTTTTTATTTTATGCTAGGGATGGAACCCAGAGACTTAAACACTGAGCTGGAGTTAGAGCTCAGTGGTAGAGCACCTGCCTAGTATATACAAGTCCTGGGTTTAATCTCCTGTCCAACATGCAATCAATCAATCAATCAATCAATCACATAATACCAGAGACTGGTGCACTTGAGTAAGGGTTCTATCCACTGAGCTACATGTCAGCCACAAATGCTGCTGCAAATACTGTATGTGTCTGTGAGTCTACCTGTTGCTAATATAAGCTTTTACCCTGACAGCAATAGAATTCTATAGATGTTATGTTGAATACTTTTACTATGATATTTGGGAAATTTAAAATCTTAGCCTAAACTCTAATAGAGTTAATCCATAACCACGGATTACTTAATTCCAGATGATACAGAATACTGACACATAATTTATTAAGGTAATTTTACAGTCAGACATTGTGCTCATTTGTATGTAATACATAGGGCTTGATGTTTTGAATATTATAGAAAAGCTCTAGCTTTGAGGTGTGTAAGATGGCAGCTCCATTGCCAGCTGGATTTGGAGTCACCTAGGAGACACACCCCTGGCTGTGTCTGGGAGGGAGGTCCTGGAGAAATTTAACTCAGGGAAGACTCATCCTCACTCTGCCTGATGCCATCCTATGGGCCGACTAAAAGAGAAAAGAAGGAAGGCCAGATGAGGCCCAGGGATCCCCCCTCTCCCCCGCTTCCTGAAGGTGGGTGCCACGACACCAGCAATGTCCTGCTGCTATGCCTTCCTCCTCAGAGCATCGCCAAAATAACCCCTTCCTTCCTTAAGTTGCTTCCCTCAGGTATTTTGTCACAACGAGGAGAAAAATAACACAGCAGCTGAAGGTTTCTGTCTGTCTGCCTGCCTGCCTGGAGCCCAGGCTGGTCTACCACTTGCTGTGTGGCCAAGGATAACCTAGAACTTCTGATCCTCTTGCTCCGGTCTTCTGAGTGCTGGGATTCCTGACATGCTCCATTACACCTGGCTGAAGATATGTATTTTTGTCACTTTCAAAAGGTATAAAAGGGGTGTGTTCAGCTATGCAGAGTTGAATGTTACATGTGCTCTTCAGAAAATATGTCTGTGACAGGCATGTCTTAGTTATAAGCCACTAATTTTCTCTGTGAAATAGAAATGCTTTGGCTATCAGCTGTCATTGATACCTGCAACTAAAAACATTTTAGAGACAATAGTAAAAATAAATAAATAAATAAATAAATAAAAAGTAAGAGGAGCACTGGGTGTGCGTACTTAAAGAAAAAATAGAAAGTTTTTCATAATACAGCAGTTCCCAGGCTGAGGACCCTTTGCATACATTAAAGGTTGTTGAGGGTACCAAAGACTGTTTACTCACGTGGGATACATTTATTAATAATCAATACAGAAAATTAATTCAGAATTTTTTAAAAAATATATTTGTTTGTTGGGAAGAGTGAAGTCACACATATGTTATGAAAAATACTGTTTTCCACAAAAATAAGAAGTGGCATCGTTCCATACTTTTAAATTTCCTTAGCAGGGAGCTGAGGAGAATTGTTGGTTTCACATAGCTGCTTCGGCATGCAATCTCCTTTCCCACATGCCTTACAGTCTCATTCAATGCTCAAAAGAAACTAAGAGGGAAGAATCAATCTTTTATTATAATTATGAAAATCGTTTGGACTTTGTGATTCCCCCAGGAGGGTCTTGAGGACTCCTTTGAGGTCCTTTGGGTGACACACATCCTCAATTGTGGTTCAGAACATAAATGACCATAATGAAGAGCAAAATTAAGGAGTGTGCTCTTATCTGCTTCAATCATGGACAGCTGCGCCTGAGAAGACGCCATATGAATATTTCCTCGGGAAAGAAGGCAGACACTTCAGATGTCTATTTTATTTCCCCTTCTGAGTGAGATTCAAGCATCCTCCCTTTGGATTCTCCATGCCTTCTTCACGTCTGTGGATTGTAGCATGGCTATCCTGAACTTTGTGGCTAATAGCCACTTATAAGTGAGTAAATATCGTGCATATCTTTCTAGGTTTGGGTTACCTCACCCAGGACGAGCTTTTCTAGTTCCATCCAGTTGCCTGCAAATCTCACACTGTCTTTGTTTTAATAGCTGAGTAGTATTCCATTGTGAAAATGTACCACATTTTCTTTATTCATTCTTTGGTTGGGGGACATCTGGGTTGTTTCCAGTTTCTGGCAACTACGAATAAAGTTGCTATGAACATAGTTGAGCAAAATGTGTCCTGCCTGTAAGAAGCACAGGGATAAAGATAGAAATTGGCTGGAGGGCAAGGCAGAGAGTCCAGGTTTGGAAACACTAAATCAAAAGGACCCAGGAAGTTGAACAATCCACGGGGCTAGGAGATGATACAATAGAGAATCTGAAATCCAAATCTGGGAGGAACCAAGAGTCAGGGCGATGATTTTAGGGTTCATCTGCCGAGGCCCCTTGTGTATTGTAGCTGTTTCCAGCCCCCTGGGAACTGGGGCATGGTCAGTGGGTTCTGAAGATCACAAATGTGAGCAAGTCTCCACCTTGGACATGACAAAGGTTTCCAGGTGTGGCAGAGATGAGCTGCTTTTGTGGGCACCAGAGAGCCCCATGACCTGCCGTTGCCCCTGCCCAGCTTGTGGTGAGTAAGACATCCAAAGTGGACATGGCCACCAGGTACTTGAAACAGTGTGGTGACCGAGAAGACCCCCACGAACCATGGCTGTTTGCATTTCGTGTGGAGAGCCTGCAGGAGGCTCAGGAGGCCTTTACGAGAACTTCTCTGTAACCAGTGTTTGCTACTTTGTGGCTTCCTTTTCCTTCCACCTTTCTCCACCCCTTTTCTTCCATCCTTTCAAACCCCCTAACACAAGATAGGAGAGAAAAGGGGGTACAGGAAAAGGGCACGTTTTTATGGTTAGACTACTTCCTATCAATTAGGGATGTTGAGCTCCTTGGGGCAAGTTTGATCTTCACTGCCAGGATATCTAATTCTTCTTGTTGTTTCTCCTTTGCACAGGACTACTTAAACTGCAACCAACTGCAACCAACAGCACCTAACCACCAACCAGCCACGCCACCTATTGGGGCTTAACGTTTATATACCCTCTGAAAAGTTCCCAGAATTTCTGACATCGCACACTGGCAGAAACTATCTGCAGCTGGCAAAACCATGACCCCTCCAACCACAAGGCAAATTATAGTCAGCTGCTTCAAAGCAGCCCCATATCCCCACATCTGGGATTAAAAAAAAAATTCTCATAATATTTCTGGGTATTTTTCGATACTTAAACTTTTTTTTAATTTAATCACTTTTTTAGTCTGATCCTGGCCCACTCCCACGCCACCTTCCTCCCACTTTCCCCTCTCCTTCCTCTCAGAGAAAGGGAGGCCTCAAGGGGAATCAGCCAACCCTGGCACCTCAAGTTTCAGCAGGACTAAGCATCCTCCCCCACTGGGGCCTGACAAGGCAGCCCAGCTAGGGAGAAGAGATCCAGCAGCAGGCAAAGTGGTCCCATTGTTAGGGACTCACCTGTCGACCATGCTGTGCATTTGCTAACGTATGTATGGACTTGGCCCAGTCCATACATGCTCTTTGGTTTGTGCTTCAGTCTCTGTTGGCCTCTATTTCTGTGTACTTTAAAGAAACCAAAATTCTCACCACACTTCTCAAGCCTGCTCCCTTCTCAAGAGTCAAATATCGACAATACAGAAGAGAAACAATTGGCTTTTACAGTGGTGTGGCTGTTTTAGGCTCCACCCGCAAGTAACCCCAATACCCAGCTTGGTTCCCCAAGCCGCACCTGGAAGGAATCGTGTCTTTGGTCTAGCAGTGCCCTCTCTACGTGGGGCAGACATTTCTCTACATTTCTCCAGGAAATGTGACAAAAACACCTCAGGAGAATATAGACGTGAGGTGAGTACTCACCAAGAGGAAACTTGGGGAATGCTTGGTGTCACAAGCAGGAGAAGGGCGGCCAGGGAACCTGGAGCCATCTCACGGGCATTACAGGGCAGGAGCACCATTGCCTTCGTGGGGTTATTTTCACTTAGAGCACGCGGTAGCTGGGGGATGAAAGTGTGAAGACTGAGAGTAAATGTAGGCAAGCGTGTTGGGAGAGGAGGGGACAGGGCCATGTGTGTGGATGAGGAGGAAAGTCCTTGCAGGCAGCCAGAAGGCAAGGGCAGGGGGAGGTAGAGGGATGTGTGCGCGTAGGACAGTCCTGAAGGAGCAGATGAGGGGAAGATGTTGTGAACACAGGAGAAATACTGAATATCTTGATAAGGAGGAATAGGCACATGGGTGATGCTCAGAGACCGTGTCCTAGTGCTGTTCTGGCCCTCAAGGGCCTGGCTCTGAAGGTGAAGGTAGTTATTGGATGAAGGTAGTTAGTAGATGATGAACATAGTTAGATGATGAAAGTAGTTAGCAGATGAAGGTAGTTAGTAGATGATGACGGTGATGAAGGTGGGTTAGTAGATGAATGTAGTTAGTAGATGAAGGTGGTTAGTAGATGATGAACATAGTTAGATGATGAAAGTAGTTAGTAGATGAAGGTAGTTAGTAGATGATGAAGGTGGATGATGAAGGTGGGTTAGTAGATGAAGGTAGTTAGTAGATGAGGGAAGTTAGTGGATGATGAAGGTAGTAGATGATGAAAAGTAGTTAGTAGATGAAGGTAATTAATAGATGATGAAGGTAGTTAGTGGATGATGAAAGTAGTTAGTAGATGATGAAGGCAGATGATGAATTTTCTTTTTGGCTTCTTTTTAAGAAGTTTAGGAAAAATTATTTTGAAATGCTTTGATGTGCTCAGCATGAAGGCACCAAGTAAATTCCGGCTGTTGCAGCACATTAGTCTCCCTGCTCTGCAGCTGAGGGTGACCAATCCTGTTCAATAGCTACTGACAACCTATTGGAACTGCTTAAACCCCTGCGCTGAGGCTCTGAGCCTGGCCTCCTTCTTGTCCCCTGCATCCCTGTGTGACCTCTCATGTGTGACCCTCAAACTGGGTTCCCTGTGAAGGCAACTTGAGGTGGACACCCTGCTTCTGTCATCACGCTACTTGCTCTATCCTGAGCTGTCCTCTTCTGGTAATTGTTGTATTTTCTGACACCATTTACTCACTTACGCATTCATATGTAGATATATGTATGTGCGGAAGTGCAAGGACTATGGTGTGTGGAGGTGAGGGATCTCTTTCTACCATGGGCAGGCTGAGGCTTGAGTTCAAGTTTTCAGGCTTGGAGGCAAGCACTTTTCCCTGCTGAGACATCTCACTACTTCTCCTGGTAATTACCACTGCAGCTTGGATCTACTTGAACTGGCCTAAGGTGACTAACTTACACTCTGGGGATTCCAGAACTACAGCGCCACAGCAATGATGAAAGCGGGTACCATCCACTCAGCTCACAAAGACACGGCTCCAGTGTGGAAGGTATGTCATCAGTAAGAAAAGGGGCACCCTTGCCGGGGTCATGGGGCTCCTGAGTCAAAGTTAGGGCCCCATCCCTTCCCTCAAGAGCTTCATTATTTCCTAGGGAAAGTGCAGCTCTTGACATCCTGTCCCAGTTGTCATCGGGAAGAAAGGAGGATCAGCTCACATGAAAGTCCTGGAAACATTGAAGGGTCTCAGTTCTTGCGCTCAGCCTCTGGGCCTTCTTCTGCTTCTTAATGCCTGCTGCCAGTGTGAGCGACTGTGTGAGGATTTGGTTTTTCTCTAGTACCCGCGGCCTGATGTTGCCCCCTGTCCCTTTGAAGTTTTAAATTAGAATGAAAAAAAAAGTATAAAAATTGAGTTTCCAGTTTCATACTGTGTTTTGCTCATATTTGCCTCCCCAGCCTTCTCCTGGCCCTCTTCTCCCTATTGTCCTTTTTTTTGTCACCCTGGAATTAGGGTTAAGCAGTGTCATTTTGGGTCTCTTGTCCCAGGTTCTACAATTCTCTTATTGGATACAGAATCCTTTCTCTGCACATTCTGGGGGGGCAACCCTCTACTTCTGAGAGTCTGGACTCCCTCCTCATAGGGGCTCAGGGGCCAGCCCTGCTGCTCCTGCCTCGTGGATGCTGGGGTGGTGTTTCACTTCCTCTCCCTTCCCCTACACAGGGACTCTGGGACAGCCCAGAGTCCATTTCTGTGGGCACACTTCACGTGGTTTCAGTGGTGTCTCTACACTACAGAGGCTCAGGTGGCCGGGAGAGCTGTTGTCTGCTGAGGCTGCCATAATGAGAAACTTGAGAACCAGAGTTCTGACAGGAAGCGGAAGTCCAGGGCTGAAAGCTGCAAGTCTGAGGTCAAGGTGTCATCAGGGTTGGGCTCTCCTGAGGCACTTCCTTGGTTTGCAGATGGCCATTTTCACCCCATGTCATCACATGGTTTTCCTCTGTTTCTGAATACCCTTCCTCTCCTTGAAAACATGTCACCATCCATGGTCATCAGGGAATACAAAGCAAGACCATAAGGAGTTGTTTTTTGTTTTTTTGTTTTTTAATCTCAGAATGGCTACTGTCAAGGAAACAGACACAGACAGACACAGACATACATACATATACACACATACATATAGAAGCACAGAGATAGACATGAACAAACACAAACACATACACACATACATATCACACACACACAGAAGAGGGACAAACAGATACACACACAGAGACAGATAGACATAGACAAACAGAAACACACACCAGGACCCAACTAGACATGGACAGATACAAACATATCAAGATACATAAAAAACAGATGGACAGACAGACACACAGAGAGACATACACTGAAACAAATAGACATGGACCGACACACACATAAAGACACACACACACACATACAGTCACACACACGCACACACACACAAATGCTGATGAGGAAGCAAGAGCTGGTGAAGAATCCTTGTATTCTCTTAGTAAATGTAAATTAATGCAGTCACTATGGAAATCAGTCTGGAGGGTCCTCCAAAAAATATACTAAAAATAGAACCACCATATGGTCCAACTATACTAGTCCTGAGTATATGCTCAAAAGGACTCTAAGTCGTCAGACCACAGAGATGCTTGCACATCCAGGCTTATTGCTGCACTATTCACATAGCCATAGTCTAGAATCCTCCTATAAGTCCATCAACAGATGAATGGACACAGAAAATTTTATCCAAGTATCAAGAAAAATAAAATGATGTAATTTTCAGGAAGCTATATAGAACTGGAGATTATCACGTTAAACAAAAGGAGCCAGACTCAGAAAGACAAGTATTACATGCTTTTTAAGGCAAATACATATGCTTTTAAGACATGAAAGTTCAAGGGGACTATTTGAAAAGAGCAGAGTGGGGGAGAAGAGTAGAAAGACAGCGACTACAGTCAAAGTACATCATACACATTGAGAAGAGCTCATGATAAAGATGTTCTATCATTTATAAATTCCTTATGCATTAATTAATAAGCTACGTTAATTAATCCTGTCATTATAATGGCATCAATCCCATTGGACTGGGAGCCACACTAATGACCTCATTTTCCTTCAACTGCTTTAAAGACTCTATGCCCAAGTGTAGACACATTCTGAAGGTACTGGGGATTAGGCCTTCAACATAATGGATTTTTTAGGGGATGCTTTGACCCATCGCAAGGGCCAAGAGGCTATTTTAGAAGTACCCTCAAAGTCAGATCTCGGTGTCAGGGCAGTGGCAGGGGCAAGGCACAGGGAAGGTCCCCAGCATCCTCTGTCTTCTAGTACTAACGTCTGGTGGGCATGAGGGCTTTGGGCCTTCTCATCCTCACAGGAGTCAGGAGTTGTGCACCAATGCCCAAGTCCTTAAGAACCACAAGAGTAATTAAGGAAGACTTGATGACGGGAGGCTCCATGGCCGGGGGTCTAAGGAAGTGTGCTGCCTAGTTTTATGTGAACTTGACACAGACTCACTGGAGAGGAGAGAGCCTCAGTTGACCAAATGCCCAAATAATACCCGGCTGTTGGCAGGCCTGTAAGGCATTTTCCTAATTAGTGATTGATGTGGGAGAGTGCAGCCCATGGTGGGTGGGGTGTTGGTATAATGTTCCTTTGGAATGTATACACCTTACCCTTGTTCATTCAAATGCTGATTTCTACCCCACCCCCCAACTCTCTGGTTTCAATCCGGATATTGCACTGTGAAGCATTCTGTCTCGTCTTTATGTAAACAAAATAAAGCAACTAGACACAATTTTGAGCTGGGAGGAGCCAGAGGCAGGAAATGAGTGGGATGAGAAAAGTTGAGAGAGAACTTGGAGGAGAGCTAGGAGGAGAGCTGGGAGAGAGATCTTGGAACTACTTGGAGATGGACTAGACCTAATATATCACTAAAAGCAAGTATAATGTGGGAAATCTAAATGTTAGGAAACTATGAGGGCTTGGAGGTTTAGGACAGAGTAACTATTGCCCAGCATTGTGTTCTAGGTTAACTAAAATCCCAGTCTCTGTGTGGAGAGTTGGTTATTCAGCTGTATAGGACTAACAGCAGCATTACCAGAAGATACATCAGTAGGAAATATTAATCCCAGTTACAACAGTGGGGCCGCTTCTAGGTATGGGGTCCTGGGTTCTGTAAGAAAGCAGGCTGTGGGCAAAGTGGGAGAGAGCTGGTGGGCTGGTCCAACCCAGCTACCACCCAGGCCCAGGGCTTTGGGTTGGCCCACTCCAAGACCTACCCCATCTATGAACTGCTGGAGTGTGTGAAATGGCCCATCCTGCAGAACCAAAGCTGCAGGATCTCCATGACACACGGCAACAGCAGGACATCCGAGAGGAGTCCTGGTGAGCTGCCAGCACTGATGGTGTAGCAGGAACCAGAGACCGCCTTGAGCCAGACCAATGACTCCCTGCAATGAACATTTGCAAGTAAAACTGGGCAAAAGGGTGTGTGCTGTGTGACACACTGACATACCACAGCTTCCACAGTGAGATTTTTTTGTTTTTTGTTAGTTTGTTTGTTTGTTTTCTTTGGGTGGAGGTGGCTGCAAGGGTGGAGGGTGGATATGGAGGGGGGGAAATGAATGGGATTGGGGTGAATGTTGTGAAATTCACAAAGAATCAATAAAGTGGTAAAAAAAAAAAAGGAAAAGAAAAGAAAGCAGGCTGAACAAGCCATGAGGAGCAAGCCAGTGAGAAGCATCCCTCCACAGCCTTTGTCTAAGCCTCCAGGTTCTAGTCCTGTTTGAGATCTGGTCCTTCAGCAATAGACTGTGGGAGCATGAGCCAAACAAACCCTTTCCTTTTCCAACTTGCTTTTGCTTGTGGTATTTCATCCCAGCAACAGTAATTGTACCTAAAACAGGAAGGGAGTTTGTTTAGGCCTGGTGCCTTCTCTTTCCAGCCGCTTTGACTAGCATGGTATTGAAGCTGTCACAGGGTTCATCTTGTTTTTAATAGAGATGCTTGTCATGTTGGACGGGAATGAAGTCTGTTCCATAGGGTCTCAATGGGGAAGGGTTATAAATAGTTGATGAACAGACGACCTTGAAAGGTAATGAGGCAGTACTTAGTTAATAGAACAGTGGTTCTCAACCTGTGGGTCATGACCCTTTGGGGATTGAATGACTTTTCACAGGGGTCACATATCAGATATCCTGAATATCATATTGAAAGACTCCCGCTAGAGCCTCTCTAGACGGGGAGACCCCGCTTCCCAAGGAACAGCGAGACCAGTCTTTGGATGCAAGCCGCAAGAGGTTTATTTCGATACACGGGTACCCGGGGCGACAAAGCCTTTCGGAGGACTTGCGCGCCCCCCGGTTGGGGTGACGGTTTTTTATATGGCTCAGAGCAGGAAGCACGATAACAGAAGCGAGAAGCATAGTTATAGGGGTCTGATTGGGCGGTTTAAACAAAGCCATAGTTAGATCACGTACCCAGAACAGGGAAGGCGGAAAGGCAGATGTGAGCCGAGTCACGTACCTGGTTCTTATCTCGGGTGCCCAGAGTGTTTTCCTCAGAAGAGACAAGGACTTTCCGTCTCCCCTCATAGGCCAGGCGCCCAACCGCAGATATCCTGTTGTTGGACATCTGTCCTGCCTTGCTTCTGACCTTGCACTGTTCCAGTCTTGCAAAATAGTGTTGTCAGCGTTATGCTAGGGTTTTAT
>CM053755.1:30711853-30965114 GCA_028658305.1 Pachyuromys duprasi | reverse complement strand
ACCTCCAAATGAAAGACTCCCGCTAGAGCCTCTCTAGACGGGGAGACCCCGCTTCCCAAGGAACAGCGAGACTAGTCTTCGGATGCAAGCCGCAAGAGGTTTATTTCGATACACGGGTACACGGGTACCCGGGGCGACAAAGCCTTTCGGAGGACTTTCGCGCCCCCCGGTTGGGGTGACGGTTTTTTATATGGCTCAGAGCAGGAAGCACGATAACAGAAGCGAGAAGCATAGTTATAGGGGTCTGATTGGGCGGTTTAAACAAAGCCATAGTTAGATCACGTACCCAGAACAGGGAAGGCGGGAAGGCAGATGTGAGCTGAGTCACGTACCCGGTTCTTATCTCGGGTGCCCAGAGTGTTTTCCTCAGAAGAGACAAGGACTTTCCGTCTCCCCTCATAGGCCAGGCGCCCAACCGCAGATATCCTGTTGTTGGACATCTGTCCTGCCTTGCTTCTGACCTTGCACTGTTCCAGTCTTGCAAAATAGTGTTGTCAGCGTTATGCTAGGGTTTTATTCTTTCAATATATTTACATTATGAGGGCAATGGCTCCCATAAGGGTATGGGGCTGGAGAGATGGCTCAGAGGTTAAGAGCCCTGGCTGTTCTTCCAGAGGTCCTGAGTTCAATTCCCAGCAACCACATGGTGGCTCACAATTCACAATGGTAGCAAAATTACAGTTATGAAATAGGAATGAAATAATTTTATGGTTGGGGGTCACCCTGACACGAAGAACTATGTTAAAGGGTTGCAGCATTAGGAAAATTGAGAACCACCACAGTAAAGATCCAGGCAGAGACCTGGAAAGTTACTGCAGAGGAGGCTCAGGCATAGATATGTCTCTATTGAATGACACTGAGAATATTCCCAAGCTGGGGTATTTAATTATCCTAATTATAAATGTTATTTATTATTCTCGTGTAGAGTGGGTGAGAGAGGGTAGGTGTGTGTGCCACAGTCCTGCATGTTGAGGTCAAAGGACAAGTTTATAGAGTCAGTTCTCTTCCTCCATGTTTATGTGGGTTCTGGGGACAAATGCAGATTGTCAGGCTTGCAAGGTGACAGCCTTTGCCCTCAGACTAAGGGTCTTTGATTCTGTGAAAATGCTTGAAGAGAACAGATTTTAATTCAAAGCACTGAGTGTAATGTCTCTTGCATTTTGTGGTAGAATCTGGCTCCAATTTGATATTAGCTGCTCCTGGTTCCTCGCTGTAGTTTCCATGGAAAAGTTGCAAGCAAGCATCAGGACACCATCAAAAGCAGAGCCATGTTTTCAGTTCTCTGGTGGTGTAAGTGTGGGCCAATAAACAGGCTGGGCTCACTCTGCACATGTGCATTCCCTTGGATGGGTCTGCTTTCCCTACTGATATTCCCTGCAGTGAGGAATGCTCGGTAGCAATTCTTCCTTCTGGGCTGCAATCTGGGACCCTCTGCGTATGGTTATTTGTAATCGATGACTTTTATTTTGTATATTCAGTGATCCATAAACATGGAAGATGCTTTACTAGAGAAATCTTACATGTTGGTGAATATGATCAATGATCACACCTATGAGTTAATTCTTTGAAATTCAGAACCACGTTTGAGGCCCATAGTGAGTTCCAGGTCATCTAGGGTTAGAGTAAGACTCTGTCTCCAAAAGTAAAAAATCAGAAATAAATAAATAGTAATAGGTTCTGCACCTGGGTGTTTTGTATTGTATGATGCCTTATGTAGCACGTTGCTGGAATACTAGCTTATCCAGATTAAAAGGAAAGGAGACCATATGTATAGACACCATGTTCTTTCTCGGAACGCTGTCATTCTCTTTTTCATTTCAGCATGCCATATGGGTGAATGAAACATAAAGGGGGTGATGGTGTATGGGAATAACTTCCTTTTTTCTTTTCTGTTTTTGATTCAGATTTGGCTTTCCTCATTTTTACTGTTTCCTTGTAGCCTGGGTATTGTCATCTGTCTCCATCAGTGTTGTCTTCATGTTCTTCCGTATCTACAGCGTCTTTCATCTTTCTCTTTACCTAGTACTGAATAGTCTTGGAGTTTTATAGTGTCCTTTCTACAAATCATTCATTCATCCATTTGCTCATTTGTTCATTCAGTATTCATTCTAAGAGACCTGGGCCAGGAATTGGGAAGACAAACACATGTGCAGAGGTTCTGTGTTGCAAGATCCAGCCAACTGCAGCTAAAAGATTTTCCCTTTCTTTGGGGCTTTTTTTTTTTCCCCTTAAAATCCCTGCGACAGGGTTTCTCAGTGTAGCCTTGGCTGTCCTAGACTCATTTTATAGACCAGGCTGGCCTCGAACTCACAGAGATCCACCTGCTTCTGCTTCCTTGAGTACTGAAATTACAGACCGTCTTCATTCTTAATAAAAACTGTGTGCAGGATAGCCTTGAAGGTCCATCTATTATGATTCTAAAACCTTATGTTTACTGAATTTAGACTGTACTATATGGTTGCCTAACTCTTCTGAGAATGACACATGTGGCTTGTCACCTGTGACCGGCTTCATTTAGGACCTTAAAATGGGTTGTAGGGGTTCTTGGGGTTAGTACTGTGTATCTGGGCAATTGGTATCTGCCCTGTGAGGCCACAGTCACATCCTGTCAGCCACTGTTGCGTTGGTCCTCAGCAATACACACCCCTCCCCTGATCTTGAGGTGCATGGCGCCCTCTGCTGGCTGAAGGCTCAGGATGCATGCTTTCAGTCTCCATCTCCCCCCATCCCCAACACACCCCACTTTTGCTCCAACATACCATGAACTATTTGGCTCCTGGTTGACTTTTCTCCAGGAAGACTGTTATATGGCAGAGAATGTAACACTTGTGGTTATCATTGGGGATAAAGACCTTGTCAGAACCTGTTATTCTTACAGGCCTGAGTTTAAAAGCTGATAGGGAAGAGCTGAAGAAAAACTCAATGAATTAGGAAGTAGTGCAGAAGAGATAACATGAACGCACTGACAGAGGACACAGGGAAGAGGCCTGAGGGAAAAAAACAGGTGGCTGGAAATTTGGAGCGAGAGGAGAGAAACTGGGGAGAGGCGGTATTTGAAGACACAGTGCGCGAGAACTCACGCAGAGACACCAGTCCATACTCACGAAGCCCGATGAATGCCAAGCAAAACAAGAAAAAGGAATCTGCATTTAGAAACAATATAATGACACTGCAGAACACCAGAAACAAGAAAACACTCTTTGAAGAAAAGAGAAATCAAGGAAATCGTATCAGCTTCAAGGAGTAATGTTGGAGTGACAGCTAACGGCAGAAACAGAACCCAGAAAGCTGCAGAGTCAGCGTTATGGTAAGAGAGAAATTGCCAACATGGGATTCTGTGTGGAATGGAGAAAATCATCACAAACTCACAAAGACAGGGGGAACCAGAGGCAAAAGCAGCGCTTTTGAAAGTTAAGAAGCAGATGGTCAAGCAGACGCTTGATTTCAGCAGCAACTAAGACTGCAGGGCTGAAGCCGAGCCAGCCCATTCCACACACATTCTGCAGTTGGAGCTGTGAGGGTTTAGTAGGGCTGGTTGCTGGGTGACCAGCAATCAGACCCCTGCAAGCTTCTCTCCTACGCTGCCTTTCTGCAGTATCCCCTCAGATAATTTAGTAGAGGGCCTTTGGATGAAAGGAGGCCAAAGCCAGGGACATAGATTTTGCATATGAGCATCAGTTCTTAAAGCCACCTAGGCCTTAGGCCTCCTCTGGACATGTGTGTAATCCTGAGGGGACGTGAGGGTTTTCTAAAGTGATCACCTGAGCATTCTGCAGGAGTTCAAACTCAGTTAAGTCCCAGCCACATACTCAGAACTCTCAATTAGCTTTTCGTCTCCACCCTCAAGCGAATATTGTTAGCTACTGAAGAACTTTCGAGAAACCAGAGCAGCTACAGGGAGGGGAGAAAAACCCAAGTTACTACAAAGCAAAACAAGAACCAGTAACAGAAAATTGCAATGAACATGGCATTGCACTCATGAAACAAGGGCTACTGCTGGTTCTGTTGGCTTTAGTCTGTATCCTAACTCTTTGAAGTTCTAACAAAGGAGGCTAGAAGCTGGCTGGGTACATTCCCAGACTCCCTTCTGACTGCTTCCGGTTGGGTTCTGCCAATGGGACATGCTTGTGGGGCCTGGAAAGGGAGGAACAAAGCAGAGATCTTCCTTTGCTATCTCAGCAGCGCTTTTGGTGGCGGCGGCTGCTGCCAAGTGTGGTGCCCAGTGCCTTGCTCAGTGTGAGGAGGGGATTCAGCAATAGCCGCACTGGGCACAGTGGTGGTGAGGACTATGGCTCCTGCAGAGCCACAGTAAGGGAGGGTTTGGAACACAGCAGCTTCCTGATCTTCCCTTTGTCTCCTCCAGCAATACCACTTGTTTTATTGAATGAGTGCTGGCTGGCATTTTATATATAAAAAAGGAACAGTCAAAAAATAAGAACTTGGATATTGAAAATGTGAAAGCAGAAATGAATTCAACAGAAGGGTTAGGAAGGAGCGATGAGATCACCTAGTAGAGAGAGGGAAGTCACAGGTGGTGGTCGACTCCTCTTATTCTGGCACCCAGAAGGCAGACAGATCACAAGTTCAAGAACAATCTGGTTACACAGCAGGGCCCTGTCTCACACAAACAAGCTAACGAATGAGGAGTAGGCGTTATGTTAGTTAACTTACTCTGGCCACAGACCTGACAGAGCACCTTAAGGAGGGGCTTACTTGGGTTCTTGGCTCAGAAGATGACAGGGAAGGCAGAGGGACAGAAGCAGCTCACCACTGTGCTGTGGTTACCAAGCAAGAAGCAAGGTCAACCCACAGCCCACAAGGCCTGCTGCTACTCCTTCAGCCGTGCTACCCAAGCATCTTAAACCCCCAACCCATGTGCAGTGGGGACATCTCAGACCAAATCATAACATCCTAACAGAGGTAAAACACAACAGCTCAACACCACTGGGCCGGGGGATGCCTCAGTTAGTAAAGAGCTCGCCTTCAGCCACAAGGACCGGAGTTGAATGCCCGGGAGCCGCACAGAAAACCAGGTATGACAGCAGTCGTCACATCCCCACACCGGGAAGATGGAGACAGGGAGATCCCTGCAGCTCACTGGCTGGCACAGAGGAACCCCAGACAACTGTCTGACTTCCTCATGCACACACATAAATAATGAACCCCATGCAGGCTTTTAAAGCTTAGGACAAACTGGGGCTGGAGAGATGGCTCAGTGGTTAAGAGCACTGTCTCTTCTTCCAAAGGACCCAGGTTCAATTCCCAGCACTCACATGGCAGCTCACAACTGTCTGTAACCCCAATCCCAAGGGGCCTGACACCTTCACACTAATGCACATAAAGTAAAATAATTTTTTAAAAACTTAGAAAGTATAAGATTATATACAGTTAGTTATTAGGATGTAGTAGACCTCGCAGTGCTGAAAAGTCACCTTGCTCAGCACTGGAAAAAACAATCTAAAACCAGCACAGATGAGCTTTATTTGAACAGCAGCATATGTCTAATCACTTGGCAAATTTCTGCAAAGGGTAAAGTTTATTGAATGCTGAAACCTGGAACTTCGCTTAGGCCCGAGCTCAGTCAGCTGCCAGGTCTTCAGCAGCCTGTGCCCACTGCTGTTCTCACCTCAGCGTCTGAGTCCAAAGGTAGCACGCCCCATTTTACATTGTTTTTTTTATCATTTGTCTGGAGACCTCTTACACTGCTTTCACTGACAACAAAAGGGCAACGTTTTCATCAGTGGCAAATCTGCATCACTCACTTTTGTTTACATTGCAACTGTTTCAAATGGTGTAAAATGTGCTTAATATTTACTAAACAAGCTTATAACATCTATACCTTTAACAGTAACTTATTTCAATCTTTTCATTAAGTAATTTTTTATTATTTCTCCCCAAATAAGCTAAAAATAGCCTGTAAAAATACTAAAAACACATTAAAAAACCCCAGATGATACATTTTATATGATTTATAGCTAAGAATAAAATGTCCAATTCTACAAGACTTTCTGATTGCCTCTGGTAGGAATTTACTGGTTAGAACCAGAAAGATATATTTCAGGCTGCGGATGTAGCTTAACATTACTGTCTATGCTTGGCATGTACAAAATTTTGGATTCAAGCCCCAGCATTGAAGGGAAGGAAGAAAAGACTTTGTATCCAATTCTGCTTGAGTTCTGAAAGCTGCACGTTTGCTGACAGGCCCCAGTGATGAACTCGGTCTGGAAGGCACACATTTATATGGCTGGACTGCCAGCGCTTTCTATACAACAGAGTCAAGAATTTTACTCACATTTTTCTCCCTTATATTTTAAATAAAAGTACAAATACACATATTTGTAAAAGATGCACATAGTACAGAAAGATTAAAATAGCAATATCCCCTCATAACATGGCAGATCTCATGGGTCTGAAACCCTCAAACAGTCATGGTCCTGCAGTTCACAAATCAAAGTTGACCTTTGGTCTTATGTCCATGCAAATATGTAAGTGGTTTCTTCTTCCTGTCACAGGGAAAGCCATATAGTTGTCTCTTTTAGAAAGAAGGTCTAAAGGGCAATGTGTCCATGCTGTTCAAAACCAGCAAAAACCAGGCAGCTCCTTAGGCCCCACTGGTCTAGCTTCACCTCCAGAAGGTCCCAGGTATCGTCTCTGAAATTTGGGAATCAAATTTACTAACAGGGCATTTAAAATACAAAAAACAAAACAAAACAAAACCTTTCTTTCAAAATTAGGGGATCTGAAGCTGGGCATAGTGGTACACAACTTTAATCCCAGCACTTGGGAGTCAGAGGCAGATAGATCTCTGCGAGTTTGAGGCCAATTCCAGGACTGTCAGTGAGACCCTATCTTAAAACAAAAACAATGACAAAAATTTTAAAAACAAGGGTGGGATCTGGTCCTTGTGAAATGGCAAGACTTACTGTTGGAAATATGGAGCATAACTCATAGCTTCATTTAAAAAAATATTTGATTTAAACTGGGCATGGTGGTGCACACCTGTAACTCAAGCCCTCAGGAGGGTGAGGCAGGCGGATCTCTGTGAGTTTGAGGCCAGCCTGGTCTATAAAGTAAGTCCAGGACAGCCAGAGCTACACAGAGAAACCCTGTCTCAAAAAACCAAACCCAACCCAAACCAAACCAAAACACCAACCAAACAAACAAAAAAACCAAACCAACCAACCAAACAAAACCAAACCTTTAAAAAATGTTTTTTTAATTTTTATTTTATTTAGGTGTTATTTCGGTGTCTTGCCTGCATGTATGTCTGTGTGAGGGTGCATAACCCTGGAGTTGCAGACAGCTATAAACTGCCATGTGGGTGCTGGGAATTGAACCCAGGTCCTCTGGAAGAGCAGTTGGTGCTCTTAGCCGCCGGGCCTCTCTCCAGCCCAGCTTCCCTTTTCATAAAAAAGGCTCTAATTATGTAAGTTGGCTGGCATCCCACCAGGCACCTGAGTGACATGCTCATGCCACATATTGGTCCTAAGATTCTTATCCTCCTGCTTGGGCTTCCCAAGACCTGGGGTTACAAGCATGAGCCTCTACACTCAGCTTTTACTTTAACATTGTACAAAGAGACAGGACACACACCTCCCAAGCAACTGGGAAAGGCCAGACCTTTCCTAGGGACCAGAGGTGAGAGGGCAGAGGGCTAAGGATGGATGACACCCCACATCAGAGCAATCTTCTCTCCCAGCAACAGGCAGCACCCTCTGAGGAACAGAGAAAAGACTTACGGACACAGCACACTGCCAGCTCAGCCAAGCCCTCCCTCGATGCCTCGGATCCTCCTGGTCAGCTGCACATCCTTGGGGAAAAGAGTGACTCGGCCGGCATGTAAGGACAGGAGGTAGGCGTCTTCAAAGAGGTGAACTAGAAACGCTTCTGCTGCCTGGGGCAGAGAGAGAAGACTGGCATGGATGAAGGGCCTCCATAGTCTTTTCTTGAAGATAAACTGACTCTAAGGACTGAAGTAAAAGGCTGGGATGAACCCAGTAGCCACCCATCAGACTTCTCCAAACCTTCACATATTACACGTTGCTGCTCTCTTCAGGAGGCCAGAAACAGCCCATGGTAATCTATAAGCAGTCCTGTGGAATTCTGGAATATTCTTCCATCTCTCCGCCTTCATCCATACCTGCCCCTTCTTACCTCTTGAAGGGCCAACAAGGCCTGGGCTTGCCAACATAAATCCACACCACGACTGAATTTCCCACATATTTCTCTTACCTGTGGAGGAGTGGAAACAGAAGAGAAACAGAAGAGTGACCAAAGAGGAGATGGTCTTTCACCAAGTATCTACTATACCCTCACTTCTGCTGTTATCTCTTGGCCTTTGATCTTAGGGCCTGGCTCAGAGTAGGTGCTGACTCCCGGGAGCTTAGGAACCAGCAAAGCTTATAGGTGGTGAGGAGAAAAGGCAGTCTAAGGTAGGGAGAGAAACCGGACAAGGGGTTCTCCGACAGCCAGAGATAGCAAGGAGAAATCAGTACCATAAAAACAGAGGATGTACAGTGCCCCAAGGGGTTAGAAAGGGGCCTTCTGCCATGTCAGTGAGAAGCAGAAGGTCTCTCATGCTTGGGAGACTTACAGAAAAGGCGGCCCGGGCTAGAGAGGTAGCTAAGTGGTTAAGAGCACTGTCTGCTCGTCCAAAGAACCCGGGTTCAGTTCCCAGCACCCACATGGCAGCCCACAACTGTCTGTAATTCCAGTTTTAAGGGATCTGACACCTTCATACTAAAGCACATAAGTAATTACATTAAATAAATTATATATATATATATACATATATATATACATAAAAAGAAACAAAAGGTGACCCAGGACAGACTAAAGATCCTCAGGAACTCACAACGAGGCTGAAAGGTTTCTTCCTTAACAAGAGGTCTGTGCTCTTCTGCAGTTTCTTAATTTCCTTAAGCCACAGAAATCTCCGCCTCCTTTGTAGACCTGAGTGAAAGAGTTAGGTCATGGAAGCAAAGTGAAGTGGAAATAAGTGGGTACTCTGCAGCACAGCTGAGATAAACCTTCACACCAACAGACTTCAACAGGCACCTGTACTCCACCGAGCAAGCGGGGACTTCTCTGCTGACGTCAGCGATGGCAGATGGGTGCTTAAGAAATGCTTGTTAAATGAATTTGGTTTGAGCTTTTGGGTTAACTTCCACAAAACCTTTCTCAAACTCTAGTCCCTTCCCAGTGATCCTTCCTGTTGGGCCCCACAGTACTCATGTATCTCATGTCCTTCCCACTAGACTGAGAATTTTTATTTCAGTTTCTAGGTCCTTTTCTTTCTTCTTAATAGCTGGAAGGAATTAGATACTGTCTAGTATAAATCCCTTGTCTTGATTATCCTGGAGCCCTGGGATGCAAAGACAGTTGGCTAGTCAGCGCTCACTAGAAACCAACACAGGACCTTGGAAGTGTCAGGAATGTAGGCTTGCCACAGCCTTTGGGAAAAATTCAAATTCTCACTAGAAAATAAAAATACAAATTATAAAAACCATTCTGCTCTAGAGCTGTGGCTCTGTGATAAAGTGCTTGGTTAGCATGCCTCTTCCTGAAGCCATAGGCTCAATCCCCCGCAACACAGACAAAGAAAAAAATACTTCTCACTCTAGTGTTGAAAAAGAAACTTACCTGATATTAGACTACTTAAAATGAAAAATATAAAAATTTACTTCTCAAAACCTGAAAGATACACCTCAAACAGTACCAGAGGCAAATGAATAGCCTGAAAGAGATCTAGTAGGAAACAAGAATGCCAGATGAGTTAAGATCTGGAGATGGCTCAGTGGGCAGAGCGCATACCGTTCTCACACAGGGTCCAAGTTTGCTGCCTAGCACCTATAGTGCTCATAGTGCCTATAGCCACTTTCCTGTGCCTTTAGGTCCAGGGAAACTGATGACTAGTCTCATTGGGTACCTGTATCCATACATATGTTTAGAAATGAACATTGGAGCTGGAGAGATGGCTTGTTGGTTAGGAGGACCAAGGTTTGGTGTCTAGCACCCATATGGTGGCTCACAACCATCTAACTCTAATTCCAGAAAATCTAACACCCTGACACCTGTATATGTGTGTGTTTATGCACATATATATGTATGTATGTATGCATATATATGCAGGCAAGACGCTGACAAACATCATACTAAAAACCACCAAAGTCTTTGTGTTCCAGTAGGGGTTCTGCCTGTGCCATGTATATGCCAGGTACCTGTAGACGTCAGAAAGGGAGCAGATCTTCCAGCTCTGTAGTTGTTAGCAACTATCTCGGTGCTGAGAATCAAACCCTAGTCTTCTGGAAGAGCAGTCAATGCTCTTAATGACTAAGCTAATTGCCAGGCTCCCTAAATAAAGATAAAACCTTAAAAAAAAAAAAAAAAAAAGATAGCTGAGTTCAACTCAAGTGTTGGTTCTTAAGATAAACAAGACATATTAAATACAATAAATGAGTGAAAATAAAAAAGTAAACAGTGTAACAGTAAATGTAAACAATAACCGATTAAAATGAACATGCTTGACTAATTGAACAGCTTGGCTAGACAATTAAGAAAACAGAAGTCCACACGTGGGCAGTGGGTGGAGGAGCACTTGCTTGTACATGTAAGGCCCTGGGTTCTAGCCCTAGCACTGTAAACATGAGCAATTGGCTTCCGAAAAGTCATTCAAGGTCCAGCCAGGAAAGAAGATTCCATCCCAGGCAGTGAGGAACACGACAGGGCAATGAAGGGGGGAGACAAGGCAGGGAAAGCCTGGGCCAGGTGGTGGCTATGGAGACTGACTCATGGGTGAGGTCAGGATCGTGGCCGGAAGACACAGAGCTGGGGACATTGAGGACAAAGAGGGAGGACCCTGTTCTACTTTGGTTGCTGCTGCTGCGATAACCACCATAACCAAAACCAAGCTGGGGAGGAAAGGGTTTACTTGGCTTACATGTTACAGTCTACCATCAGGAAAGACCAGGGCAGGAGCTCAAGGCAGAGATCTGGAGGCAGAAACCACGGAGGATGGCTGCTTACGGACACGCTCTCCTAGCTTTCTTAGCCCAAGCCCACCTGCCCAGGCTGCACCACCCACAGCGGACAGGGCCCTCCTACATCAATTAGCAATTAAGAAAATGCTTCACAGACACAGGCCAGCCAGTCTGGCAGAAGTTATTCCTCAGCTGAAGTGCCCTCTTCCTGGGCGACTAGGTTTGTATCAGGCTGACAGCTGAAGCTAACATGACAACCATAACTACAAGATAAGCTACGAATAGCTGCCTTCTCCATCAGCCGGATCGGGTTTTGGAGGCTGTCCTTAACAAGCAGGCACGGCATTCGCAGGAAATGAAGACAAGACAACTAGAGACCACCAAAGAATGTGACTAACACAGGCAGGAAAGGAGCCAGATGCAACAATCAAAATAAACTATACCTCAGGAGTTCAAAGAGAGAGAATTGGGTGTGGTGCAGCAGGCTCGCAATCCTATCACTTGAGAGGCAGAGGTAGGAGGCTAGCCTGGGGCTACACAGTGAGACTTCATTCTCTCTCAAAAAAGAAAGACTGAGAAATATAGAGGAGGATGAGAGCTGTAAGATTCATGATGGGGGCTGGAGAGATGGCTCAGAGGTGAAGAGCACTGGCAGCTCATCCAAAGGTCCTGAGTTCAATTCCCAGCAATCACATGGTGGCTCACAACCACCCACAATGAGATCTGGTGCCCTCTTCTGGCGAGTGGGTGCACATGCAGGCAGAACACTATACATAACAAATATTTTTTAAAAAGATTCATGATGTAAAGAACAAGCACTTATAAAATGGAACTTATCAGAAATAACGTGGAAAAAATGGAATTAAACACACAGAAGCTGGGACTCCAAAAGCAAACATAAGTAGTTGGGAGCCAGTGAAGAATTTCAGGCAGGACTTACACACTAAAGATCTTTACAGCCAGACCCACAGACTCACCTACAATTCCAATACCTGGAAGGCAGAAACAGGGGTGTGTTGGGCTCAGGCTTAGCTGGGTATACATGAAAGGCACCGTCATACCAGAAATTGTTTTCTTTTATTCTGTGTGTATGGGTGTTTTGCCTACAGGTATGTCTGTGTGGTGCCTGCAGAGGCCAGAAGGATCCCCTGGAACTGGAGGGACAGATGGTTGGGACAGATGGTTGTGAGCTGCTATGTGGGTGCTGGGAGTTGAACCTGGGTCCTCTGGAAGAGTAAGCCGTGCTCTTAACGCGTCTGAGCCATCTCCCCAGTCCCCGTTTCCCCAAACTGTTTTTTATTTGAAAAGTAACATTCCAGTTGCTGTGTAAGAAGAGAACTGGGAGCTGAGCAGTGGCTGTTGGGGAGGTTTCTACTGTGTGTGTCAGGGGAGGGGAGGGGAGGGGAGGAGAAAGCCAGTGGCTCAAACTAGGATGAAGATGAGGGAAGAGGCCAAAATGGGTACTAGTCACAAGCTCAGCTTTGCATGTGTAAGTTTGACAACTCTAAGAGTGTTTAGGTAGAAAGGCAGAATACATACATACCTACAAACATATATGTGTGTGTGTATATATATATATAATTTTTTTTTTTTTAAACAAAGCCTCTGTATAGTCCAGGCTGTCTTTCGGCTTACCCTGTTCTTGCCTTAGCCAAGAGCACTGGGATTTTAGGCAGCTACCACCTTGCTCAAATAGATACCCTGATCTGCATTGCCTACACGTACTATTACTAGTGCTTACAAAACACAGGTACGGGATCACAGGAGAAGAGGCAGGCGGGCAACGTGCGCACTGCCATGTTGTTGGAGGCATGGCAGTTGCTGACGGTCCTGATGGTCACTCGAGTACACCAGAAGTAGGGGCAGCAACTGTGGGAACTAGGAGTGGACTGGGCTGGATGCAGGGTGGCCGAGAACTGAGGACACAGGCACACTCTGTGGAGCCTTACCAAGTATGGCTAAATGCGAGGGCACCCGCCTGCAATCCGGGAGGCTGAAGTAAATTCTGAGTTCAAGGATATTCTAGGCTACCTCAAGACTTTCAAAGGAGAGCAGCCATGAAGGGAAGTATGGAGGAGCGAGGACTACAGGGAGCGTGGTGGTAGTGTTAAAGAAACCCACGTAATTTTTTCTTAGGACTGTAAATACTAGCGCACATTTGCCTCTGCCAGTGTAAGGCATTTGGGTTTCGTTCTAAGTTCAGGACAACACAAAGTCCCTTCAGACGTAAAAGACAGATATGTCCAAGAGTCAGACAGAAGAAGGGTTGACTTGGGAAAGAAAGGGGACATCTGGGCAAGGCTGGTGGGTGGGAGGGCTTAAGCGGACAGATGTGGAAGGCGGAGGGAAAAAAAATATCACAAAACAGCTGGAAAAGCAAGACTACCAAAGGCAGCAGGATAGCCAATAAGAAGCGAGCCCATCGGAGGTAAAACTTTTCCCTAAGAGTAATGGAAGGCTGCTTCTTCACAGGAAATCAACAGCAAACACCACACTTAGGCTCTGGCAGCACAACAAACATGACCACACTATTCCCTTAGGGCCTCTCTATGCCTAAATAAGTAAGGGAACGGAGGGGTGCGTCCCTTCAGACTTTAATCCCAGCACCGGAGAGGCAGACGCAGGCAGAGCTCGAGGCTAGCCTGGTCTACACAGCAGCTATCAGGCCAGCTAGCCAAGGCTACCCAGTGATACATACTGAGATCCTGTCTCAAAAATGGAAAAAAGGTGGGGAGGCACAGCGGGTTGGGAGGATGCAGTTCCATAGCGGAGCCCTCGCCTAGCGAGCTTGGAGTGCTGGGTTCCATCTCCAGCGCTGCCAAGAAGAGAAAAGTTGGGGGTCGGAAAGCCGGCTCGGCAGTCAGCAGAGCTTGCAGCGCTGGCTCCCCGGGTTCTGAGGCACGCTCGCACACAAGCATTAAATAAATCCTAAAAATCAAAAAGGATTCCGTGTCCGTCAAAACGAGCAACTCCAGGCGTGGTCACAGCGTGGGGCCCGGGCCGGCGGGAGTCACGGCACCGGCCTCGGAGGTTCAGGGCAGGCCCGCTTACCCACACGGGAGGTCGACCGCGAGGGTCCGGGGACCCGGCCGGAGGGCCGCTGCGTCGGGGTCCTCGGCTGGCCGCGCGGGCTCGGGGTCGGCCGCGCGGGCGTGCGGGCCGGGCTGGCGGGCCGCCGCGTCGGGGTCCTCGGTTTGCGGCGCGGGCCCATGGCTGGCGGCGAGGGTCCGGGCTCCGCCGCCTCCGCTAAGGCTTCCGGGTCTCGCGGCAAGAACCGGACGCGGGAGCGAGCCAACCGCGGGCTTCACGGACGCCGGGGCTCCGCCGCCGTCGGTTCGAAAGCCCAGCCGCCCCGCCCACCGCATTTTAAAAACCCGACTCCGCGACTCTCAGTGGCTGGCTCTGGAACGCCGGCACGGAGCGACATTCGTATCGACCAATGGGATTAAAGGTCGGGCCGCAGAGTCAGCCAATGGGCACGCGGGGGAGGCGGGGCTTCCCCCACCCTCCGCTCGTTGATCTTTCCCGGGCGCGAGTCGGTCCCAGAGGCGTCCTCGGGGCGGAAGGACGGTTCGGCTCTGATGCGGGGGGGTGGATCCTCAAACGTTTCACGCTTTCCTACCAGCGCCGGGAGCCGCGGCCTTCCCGAGAGCAGCCAGCACGCAGGACTGAGGTGGTTGACCGCGCGAACTTTTCCGAGCCAGGGTCGTGGGGACAGCCGGGACGACGCGATCTGGGGACACGGGCCGGGCAGGCGCCAGTGCTGTGCTCCGTGATGGCGGGACTGCCCGGGAAAACCCGGCTTTCCCCTTCCCCGGGGAGTAATGCGAAGACAGGGCACGTCTCCGCAGTTAGAATACGGAGAATTTCAGCGTCGTCGTGTTCTACCGTGAACGCGTAGTGCAATCAGGAAAATACTTACATAATCAGCAATTTCATAGAAGCCTGGCGCAGCGTCGGGGTGGGCGGTGTGAACTGGTGCAGATGCTAAGCAAGTGTGTCGTGGTTCGAATCTGAAACGTCCTCCGGAAGTTTGGTGGACCCAGGAGCCGCAGTGTACAGGGGTCGGGACTTTGGGAAATGACTCGGCCATAGGCACTCTAATGTCATCTATGGATTCCTTTAATTCCAGCACTTGGGAGGTAGAAGCAGGTTTATTACAAGTTCAGGAGCAGCCAAATTACATAGTGGTTTCGAGGCTAGTCAGGGCAGTGTATTAAATTTTTTTTGAGTGGGGGGGGCGGGGGGGAGGCTCCAACCAATCAACCAACCAAAGACTGATGACAGCTCAATGGCAATGCATGGCCTTCATACACAAGGTTGTGTGTTCAATTCCCAGTATGCTACCCACAGACACAAAATTTAAATATAGAATAAATATATGATCCAGAAGTCCATGTTAGAGATCCAAGAGAACTAGAAGCAGGAATTTCAGCAGATAAAGATATGCTCACAGCAGTTTTACTAATAACCAGACAGTGAAAAGTGCCTTTCCATCAGCAAATGAATAAAGGAAATGAATATACAATGGTGTATTGTTTACCTTAAAAAGGGAAAGAATTTCTGATATATGCTACATGGATGAACCTTGAAACCATTATGCTAGGCGACATAAGGTAATCACAAAAAGATCACTAGTCCATTGTTCTACTGACACCAGGTAGATTCCAAGAGTGGTAAAATTCACTGAGATAGACATAAAAATAGTATGGTGTTTGCTAGGAGCTGGCAGGATAAGGGAGCTATTGTTTAACAGATAGTTTCTGACTGGGAAGTGAAAGCAGTTCAGGAGACTGATGGTGGCATACTATGTATGTTCTTTCTTTTTTTTTTTTTTTTTGTTGTTGTTGTTTTGAGACAGCCTTGGCTGTCCTGGACAGAGTGCTGGGATTAAAGGAGTGCACCACCACACCCGGCTCTATGTATGTTCTTAATCCATCAAAATTTTATATTTACCATAAAAAAAAGAGGAAAGAAAAGAGGTCCTCACCAAGTTCTTTAAAGGTATAGTCAAATCACAGAAAGATGATCCCGCCCCATACCTCTAATTATCCAAGTCAACAAGGACTGGAAATCCTCAGCAACTGCTAATTAGACAGAGACAAACTTCAGTTATGAACTGTGCTTTAGACAGCTCTTTATTACACTAGAAGTGGAATGCTAGATAGAAGAGTCGAGGATTCATAAGAAACTGGTGAAGCTGACTAGGAAGTTGCTTTTCCTTCTTAAAAACTATCTTGGGCTATGGCTCTCCTTTCTGGTAATGGATCCCATTTATCCTGCTCTGGTGCTACTGATATAAGCTGGGGACAGTCTTTTCCTGAGTTTGTCTTGTGGCTTCTACATGCATATGCACACACATGTATACACTTGCTTATACACAAGTACTTGAGCATGTACGTACATACATTCACACACATTTAAAAAGGAGATGAGGGGGGCTGGAGAGAGGGCAGAGATTAAGAACACTGGCTGTTCTTCCAAAGATTCTGAGTTCAATTCCCTGCACCCACATGGTGGCTTACAACCATCTATGATGAGATCTGGTGCCCTCTTCTGGCGTGCAGACACACATGCAGGCAGAACACTGCATACATAATAAATAAATAAATAAATAAATAAATAAAATAAATAAATCTTAAAAAAAAAAAGACGAAGTTCACTAAAGTTGATTCTGCCTCTTTTGGCCCATGAGGATCAAATGATCCCAAAGTGGAGGTACACTTGGGACAGCCGTGTTAAAATGATGAAGGGTATGGTCTAAAGGAATGTCTCTGCCTCCTGCGGGGGTGGAGGTGTGCCATGATGTGGGCCACAGTCCTTTCCACCCCTGATCACCATTGCTTCCTCCCCTGTCACTTCTGGAGGAAAACCACTATAAACTTGACCTATCTCCCTTGTTGATACCAGGCGGGAGGGGACAGTTGCTTTGGATCCTGGAATGATTAAAGAGGGATTCCACTGGGGGGCTGGATCGATGCCTCAGAGGTTAAGAGCACTGACTGATCATCCAAAGGTCCCGAGTTCAATCCCCACCAACCACATGGTGGCTCACAACCATCTATAGTGAGCTCTGGTGCCCTCTTCTGGTGTGCCAGCATACATGCAGGCAGAGTGCTGTAAAAATAATAAATAAAGAGGAAAGGAAATGCCTACAGGAGAAGGCAGGGCAGTTACACTGCAGTTCCTTTCAATGCTTAGGGAAAGCAGCCATGGCGGGGGGTGTTTCTTTTTTTTCTTTGAGGAACCCCGGGGCCTCTTAACTCCTAGGATGCCCTTGCGGCAGACCAACCTCGCCGGAGCCCGCCAGCAGAGCAGAACGGGGTTCTGAGTCGGGAGTGAGGATTGAAATCAATAATGTACACTACACATATTATGTTCCGAGAGGCTTCTGGCCGCTTGCTCGTGGCTCCAATGAGCCCTATTGTGTCAATACGCTCTGCACCCGCTCTGCACCCGAAAAAGCCACCGAGGCCAGCCAGCTTTGTTTGTTTATACAAACAGCTTACACAAGGGGTTAATTTTTACAAGGAAGTGAGGCAGAGTTGAGATTTCTAACAAGCTCTCCCACCTGCTGTCACTAAACAAAAGGCGAATGGACTTGCAAATCCTTCCCTGTCTCCAAGGGAAGGCCTGGAAAAAACCTGTCTTCCTGTGCTGAGACTTGCATTTCAAACAGCCGCCAAAGCAGCTGTGACCCGGCCCACGACAGGCCAGGGGACTGCATGTGCCAGACATGAAGACCCTAGGCAGAGGAGGGAGTGGTCCTCACTTTGAACACTCAAGATTTCTGAGGTTGGCCTGGACTTGACCCCACTCCTGCTCCAGACTGCTTCCTCCTGCTTCCATTGTAACCCAGGCTCCACATTTTCCCATGCCTAAAAAAGGTGTTCAGTGTTCAAGCTGGGTAGTGGTGTGTTGGAGGTACCTTGCTGGTTGAGGTTACAGTTCTGGCCTGGACCGGATAGCCATTAGGAGCTGCTGCTAAAGGCTAGCACTAAAGGCTGAACCCCCTCCCCTCGGCGGGGTCCCCTGCTCTCTGCCTGACTTCACCTGGAGAGTACCTTTAGCTTATAGACTCCTCTAGCCACACTTTACCTATGGCCTCTAACACAGCTCCCTGCCTGCTCTCCCCTCCCTGGGCTTATCTATATGTTAATCAAGCACTGACATTCTCCTCTTAGGACTGCAACTTACTGTATAATGCAAATCAAGCATCCTTGGAGTGCCTAGTTTCAACCAATTATGTTCACTTATACTTGGTGCCCCCTACCTACTCCTCTAGGGGTATATATTCTTTGTTCTTTGGAAGTTGAACTAGCCATCAGCTGTTTCCTGGGGTGTGTGATCCCTGTAAGGTTCTCACAGGCCATTCCAGACCCTCCTGAATTCCTGGGCTGCTGCAAGGCAGCCCCCAGGCGGGAGAATTACAGCAGTGGCATAGCATGGGGTGGGGTGGGGGCAGGAGCAGGTGGATCTCTGTGAGTTCGAGGACAGCCTGGACTATTACACAGAGAAACCCTGTCTCACTGCCCCCCACATAAATGTTTAAGAATGGTAACCCAAACTTCTAAGATTTCAGAGTCTCCTGCTATCTGGGTTAGCAGATGTTGGCTGACGGGGCATGGTAGCACATGCCTGTTTAGCACAAGTGTGGCATCCCATGGCAGATGAGATTCTATCTGCCAGCTATGGTCTCTGTCTGTGGCAGAATGGGATGGGCAAGGAAGCAGTGCCTTGTTTGTCACAGGCTGTGACCTGAGAAAGCCCTTTCCATTCTGGGCATCAGTTTTTCCGGAGTTTTTGAATTATCGTGTGTGTATGACATGTATGTGAATGTGGGTGTATGTGTGCTATGGCATGCATGTGGAGGTCAGGGGACAAACTCAGGAGTCAGTGTGCTTCTTCCACTGAGGGTTATGGGGAGGCAAGTGCTTTTAAACTGCTGAGCATCTTTACAGCCCTGGGCTCTAGACTTCACTGGAAGGAGTAAGTGATGTTTGTGTTTTCAACGCTCAACATTCATTCCAGATGCTACTCTTAGGCCCTTTCTCTTTCCTTAAAAAAATCCAATATTGACTATTTTCTAATTCTTTTTAAAATATAAAGTCCAGAACAGCATCGTAGGGGCCCAGTTTTTGTTTCTGTTCGAGGCAGCTGCCACACTGTCCCTGCCATCTTGAGAGAACAGGTACAGGGCGCTCATTTCCTTCTCCCTGGGAGACACACTAGGAGCAGCTTAGGTCTCTGGGACTCAGGGCTAAGGGAATGGAAGAGTTCCTTCTTTGACACAGCAGTAGACTCTATTGGAATCAAATGTAAACTGAGGGCCTTGCTCATCAAGGGCCCTTTCCCCCAACAATCTCTTAAACGAAAGAGGTTAGTAAAAACTACGAAGCCACTCAATGCCACAGCAATGCTGGGAGTAAGGGTTGCCAGCGCCCTGTGGTTCCTGCTGCATTCCTTCTATTCTGCGTGAGTTCCTGCAGTGTGCAATTAGGCATTTAGCCCAGCCACAGAACCCTTCTCCCCCTCCCCTCCCCCCCCCCCCCCCCCCGCCGGAGACCAACAGAGACTCATAGAACAGTGGACCAGCTTTGGAATGAGACACACAGGGCTGGATAGGATGCTGGCTATGTATGCAGCACTTACCCTCTGGAGTGCCATGGCTTTCCCCTCTGTACCGGCTTCTGCAGATATCATGAGAGGGAGTGGGGACTAAGCATTTAGCCCATGCTGGGGATGCCAAATTACCCCATAAAGGAGAGCCCTGTAAGTCTGCCATGCTGGTGGGCATTGTGGTCTGGAGTGCTGGAAGTGTGGCTGTGGGCCACACCTGCTCTAGCTCTAACACGGTCACACAGCCGCCTAGATCAGGGCTGTCCCAGGTCTGTGGCCCAAGCTGACAGCCAGACACACATCCCTCTTGCCAAACAGGTTGCAACTCTGGACTTCAGGCTCCTTACCCTAAAACAGAAGCTCTGCTGGTGGCAGATTCTTGTCATTTCGGTACCTGGGAGGCTGAGGCAGGAGGACTGAGTGTGAAGCCAGCTCTGGGTTACACAGGAAGTTGAATGCTGGTGCTACACAACAAGACCTTGCTTCAAACACAACACAACATGACACAAAACCACAAATCCACAAAACGGGCTTGTGAAGTGGTTTCTAAGGGCTGCCTAGAATCCCCCTGTAGACTTTCTCAGCAGAGGAGCCTTGGGGTATAAAAAACATCAAAACATCAAGGAAGTGTTGGCCATGATGACGTGCACTTTTAATTCCAGCGCTAAGGAAGTAAGAGACAGGTGGACCTCTGTGAGTTTGAGGCTACTCTGGTCTACATCATGAATTCCAGGACAGCCAGGGCTGTACAGTGTAAAAAAATAAAAAATAAAAGAAAAAAGAAATCATGGGGAGTAAAGGTACCTTTGTACCACACCTCTTTTTTGAGTGAGGCTAGTGACAATTTGAGACCCACAGGATGTTGGGGCTGCAAGGCACCAAGGGCACATCATGTATACCCTTGCTGCAGAGTGGACAGGCCTGGTGCACACACTGAGTCTGCAGCACACCCCACTAGACAGGCTTAAGGAGTATCTTTCAAGTTTGGAGTATCTCTTAGTTCTGATTTGAGCCTGTTCACTGATGTCTTTGTAGCTTATGGCTCATAAGCTAAATAATCTACCATGATAAGTTTAGTGCATAACACAGAAATACTAGGGTTGCAAATTCCTGCCGTTCAAGTTCACAATTTCGTTCTAGTGTAGCAGAACTGGAGGCTGAGAGCCACTACCATATCTAGGCCCGCGGGGGGGCCGCGTCCCAACATCACAGGCGTCAAGAATAAACGAGGACCTGGTGTCCTGCCCACCCTCTCTGGCAGCAGCTGCCCAGAGGGGTCAGTAGGGAGGGGTGGGCCAAGGCCTTGGGGACAGGGCACTCGTGGCCCACCAGTCTGCATGGCCCCAGCCATCTGGCGGTAGCAGAGACCCCACCATAGGCTCAGCTGGTTTCATTGATGGGAGTCCGGCTGTCACCCAGCAGTCTCTCTTGCTCTCCCTCCTGGGTAGGGAGGCGGCAGCCACTGGACAGGCAGGCCAGCAGAGGACGGTGCAGCCCATTGTAGAGGGCAGCGCCTAGGAGGAGGATGAGGAAACCAAGGATCTGCAGGGGGTGGAAGTCCTCCCAGCCCAGCGAGAGGGTCACAGCCCAGATGACAACGGTGCGCAAGCTGTCTAGCACCATGCGGGTGGTGGCGCTCAGTTCCTTGGTGACACTGATCCCCGAAAAGTTGAAGAAGGCGATGCTGCTGATGTTGCCCAGCAGGGCCAGGGCAATCAGGGGCTGTCGGCCCACCTGGCAGAAGGCATCCAACGCATCCTCCAGCGTCCCACGGGGGTTCCCGCTAAAGGAGCCGGCTGGGATGTAGTACATAGGCACAAGGAGCAGCGAGAGAATCACAAAGCCAAAGAAGCCTGGGGGGAAAGCAAGGAAGAGTGTCACATTCTCCACCCTCCCCAGGGCCTCCCAGCATGGCCCACAGGAACGCCACCTCTCATCTCTGAACCTGTATTTTTGTTAGGTTCCTGTGGTCCACTCCTGGGGTCTGTTCGTCTGCCTCCATGTCAAACCCACATTGCATTCAAATGACAACTCACTGGCTCCCCAACTCACGCCACTGCCCTGCCAGAAAGTCTCTTCCTCCTGCCCAGTGGGAGCTGTGGCTTCAAGGTCACCTTTCCTGCCCCCAAGAGACTCAGAACTGTCCAGCAAATGAGGTACTTGCATATATCTGGCTGGAGCTCAAGTACGCTGTCTGGCCCCTTCCCGGCCGTGGCCTCCACTGGAGGGGTGCAAACCTCCCTCGTTTTACTCTCTGTCTCCTCTCTCCTGATGCACGTCCTCTGGGGGAATGGAGGCCCGCTCTATCAAGTAGTGGTCCTGCGCTCCACTTTTACGCATTTCACAGAACATGCTGCCCCGGCATGCCCGTCCCACCTGCTACCGCCCCCCCCCCGCCTGTGCCCACACGCACCCTCGATGCCCACTGCCCTGAGTGGGTGGATATCATGCTTGTACACAAATTTCTCCTCTAGCACCATCTGGATGGCAACGATGATCTGGGCCATGATGATCAGCAAGTCACCTGAGGAGAAGAGGCTCAGGTGAAGCAGGGCACCCTGGAACGGGGTTGGGGGGGGTGGGGGGGTAGGGAGGGGCGGTGACAGGAGGATCCAGGGATGGAGTGGCAAGTCAGCTGCCTGAGTTCTCAGGGTTGACTGCAGGTCCTGACTTCTAGGCCTTCGGGTAGGACAGCAGACAGGCCTGGGGTTCCGGAGGTCCAGAGACCTGCCTCGGTCTGAGAACTGCACTTGGGGTAGGCAGGTCCTTTCAGGAGCAACAGGCTTGAGACAAGAGCTCAGGTGTTACGTTATTGTAAAGCATGCCACGGTGTTTCCTCCTGGGGTCTGGACTGCATGTGCCAGTAACTGGTCCTTCCGTCCCTCTCCAAACCAGAAGTTTGGATTTGTGAGCATGAGCTGCAGGACCGGACAGGCTCCTCATGCTGCTTGTCTCTCTTGGTGCAGTCATATTCTTCTGGTCTCCCTTATACGTTCTACTCATCAAGAGTGGGTACATGCCCTCCCCCCCCCCCCACAACAGAGCCTGGATCAAGCTGGGGGATGGCTTTGTGCTAGGCTTCCAGAGGGGAGGGGAGAGGAGAAACAGCCTCAGGTTCCCACCTGACCTTACCTGTGATCACTTCACTGAGCTTGTGTTCGCTGTCATGCTTGCTCAGGAAGTCAGCCAGGCCGACCACCACCAGTCCCGCAATGGTGGTCAGGATGCCCAGCCACTGGCTTGGCGACAGCCTTCGGTTCAGGAAGGCCACTGAGAACAGGCCTGTGAAGATGATTACTGCACCCCGCAGCATCTGGAAGCTCGAGGCACTGGTCATGTTCAGGCCTAGCAAAGGAAAGACGTGATTACTGGAGGTTAAGGGCAAAGGCTGGCTGCCACCAAAATGTCCCCAGAGGGTAAGGGCCAAGATGAGCTTGGCCCCTTGAGTGAAGTCTGTTGGGGAGTGAGTAGTAGGGTAGGTGAGTGGGTGGGTGTTTAGTCACTGTGGTCCCGAAAGCATGGCCTCCCTGGCCAGGTTACTTACTCACGTACATGAGGCTGGTCCCAGTCATGTCACACAGGGCAGGGGGCAGGAAAAGCAGGGCAGTGAAGGGCCGTTGGGGCTCCACGCTGGACTCTGACTGCCTCGTGGCTCGGCACTGGAGCAGGTAGAAGGCAGCAAGGCACGAAAACTCTCCCAGGAACATGCCCACTGCCTGCAGGGACAGGATTTGAGGACTCAGCGTTGCAGGGGCTCTGGGGCCACCTTTGGTGGGACTGACTTTTTGTTTGTTTTAATATAGCTGCATTCCAGAGCTTACCTAGAACCTCAAAATGTCAGACAAAAGCAGAACAGCTGTGAGTGCCATCCAGGCCTGTCACGGGGACCCCAGGACATCCCACTGGCCACCTTGTGGGGGTGTGGCATGGTGTAAAATCAACCCACCAGGCCAATCTTTTACAATCCAGATACAGAAACAGACTCAGACAGGTTCAAAGGCTCCTGGAAGGACCGAAAGCCAGCTGCTAGCACACTGGGGAATAAACCCGAGTCTTCCAACTCTGAGCCCAGAAATAGGGTGTCTTTCATGGTCCCCATCCCCGTGAAATCCTGGGCTCCAGGGAGATGTCCAAAACACTGGAACTAATAAGTTCCATGTGTCCAGGGGGGTCATGGTGAGAGCATGGCCATTCATTTATCAGGACTCATACAGACCTCCCACAGAGGACTATGCCCCTTTCCAGAGGTGCTCTTGGGACTCTGGCCGTATTCTGGGAGAGGAGAGAGGTAGATGGCTTTTGGGGAATCAGGGTAGCTTCATCCCTTGGCCAGGAAAGTGACTGTCCCTAGGGGTGCCTGGATGAAGCCTGGGAGAGGGGCAGGAGTGTATGGTTGGTACCTGGAGGAAGGGGTGGCTGAAGCTATGCTCCTGGCTTCCTCCACAGCCCTCAGCTTTGAAGTTGTCAGCCCACCTGCAGCACAGAGACAGAAGGTCAGTCTGGCAGTAGTGTGATGGGAGTCTCCCAGGCTGGACTCACAGTCAGCCCCAGAGGAGCCTGTCTCCACGGGGAGGGGTTTTAAGATATGTTTCATCAACTTATGAACGTAGAGTCACAGAACCTTATATATACTCTAGAAGTGCCTGCAACTTATAGAAATCAGATATTATTATTACATTTGTGTTGTTTATATGAAGCATGTTACAACCACTGCTCCTCAAAATAAAATTAAAGCCACAGCTTGAAATTTAGTCTATTAAACATACACATGGCAAAAAGGAGGTGATTCTCCCCCACTCCTGCCCCTCTTTTTTAACCTCCAAGACAAAGTCTCACTATATAATCTAGGGCAGGAATAGCTAGGATGCGAAGTGGAAGGAAGGCAGAACTTCCAGGCAGAGAAAGGAACTCTGGAAAGAAGAAAGAGGAGCGTCTTTCCGGCAGGAGACACATGGAAAGTGGCCAGACGGGGCAAGGTGGTTGGGTTAACTTAAATGAGCTAGTTGAGAGTCTGCCCAGCTAAGGCCTAAGCTTTGAAACTTTAAACAGCCTCTGTGTCTTTATTTTTGGCTGGTGGGTCACCAGAGTAGAGAAATTTTAATTCAGAACATGGCTGTTCCAAAGACCTTTTAGGTCTGTGTGATCCGGCTGGAATACAAACACACCTTTAATCCAAGAGACAGAGGCAAGCAGATAGCAAGCAGATCTGGTATAGAGCAAGTTTCCGGTAAAGAAAAGCTTAGCTCCAGGTGTGGTGGTACATGCTTTTAATCCCAAACAATGAAGGTAAAGGTAGTTTGTAGAAGGAAGCACCCATGTTTGAAAGTGATGCCTAATTGAGTAGCAGAAAAGGTAATGAATCAGAGAAAGATTAGACAGAATAGGATATGAGTAACTCTCACAAGAAGAGAAAGGGAAGCTACTTATGGGGCAATGCAGAGAGAAGAGGCAGTTTTACTAGGACAGTAATAGAGAGAGGTTACAGAGAGAACTCAGGTGAAGACTGAATAACCCATAAAATGAGAAGAAGCCAGAAGATTAGAAAAGATTGCTGGACTTATTTTGAGGCCAAGCAGAGCAATTAATAGGCTGAAAGGCCAGATTGATTAAGTCAGTTGGGAGAGGAGTTTTGAGTCAAAACAGCTGAGTTGAACCCACCAGCCCAGAGCTCAGTAAGAACAAGAAAGGGTGAGCTTATTAAGCAGTTAAGTCAAAGGCTGAAAACATTCTAGGCCTAGATTAGCCTGTACGGAGGCTAAAAGCTTCCAGGACTAGGCCTAGGTTAGCAGACGGAGTCAGTAAGCCTTTGAAGACAACTGAAACAAGCAGATAAAAGTTCACTTTACACACCAGGGTCTTACAACAACCAGCCAACCAAGCCTCTGGTCTAGAGGGGCACTCAGGCCCAGGACATGATTGCTGGATCTCTCACAGCCCGGAAAGCCCTTCTAATGCTTACTAAAGCATACGGCACCCGGGTTAACATGCCGGCGAGTACCACCACAGATGGAGACTGGTGGTGCAACTGGTCTCCATCCAGCTCTGAGCTTCCCAGGACACGTCAGGCAGCTACACCTATTATTCTGAATTGTTGCCACCTACATGCAAAATGGAAGCAATTTTCTCATCGTGGTGCTATACCTTTAGATCACAAACTGACACTCAAGAAGACCCTCTAGACCTAGCAGTGTGGCCATGACCCAGGAGCACACTGGGCTGCTCTGCAGCTCGCACCTAATGCTCCTTCCGGTCCCATGCTCACTGAGGTCTGAATGTGTTTAGCACACCAGCCCGCCCTCCACCCTCCACCCACTGGTCCCTGCACACCACCGCACAGCCAAGAGGTTCTGCTGAGTGGCTGAGCCCGCCAGACCCTCACTTGTGAGTGTGATAGGTGCTTTGGTCTCAGGCCCAGTGTCCATGAGACTGACTTCCCACAGGTCTGAGGTGGCCCCCCGATGATGCAACAGCAACAGTAACAGTTTTGTAGGGAGTTAGCTGGCTGGCTGCCCAGCTGAGACTTTCTCATTACAACTTGCTCAGGCTTTCTCCACAAGGTAGGCCTGGTTTGTCTGGACAGGCATTGCTTGGCTGGCGTCCCACTGGAGAAATGGAACCTCTTTGTATCTAAGAACCTATCCAACCAAGTGACTAGGTGTCAGCTCCCGGCCCAGTACGTTTCTTCAGGCCTGGAAGGAGGCACGAGTAGGGGTCTTGGCTCACCATGCATGTTTCAGAGCTAGGACTCTGTTCTCTCTGGACATCTTATTCTGAAACCCTAGGAGGGTATGCTCTCTGCTGGCAGAGGCCAGCTTCTCCCAGGGTTCCCTGAGCCTCAGCAGGCAGGCTGTGTGGTGGGGAACTCTGCCGCGTGCTGAGTCACTTGCAGCAGGCCTTTCTTGCCCACACTCAAAGCTCATAACGCCTGACAGGCAGAGACTGAAGAAACTTCTGTGATGTCCAGTCAGCGCTGATTCCGGCAGAATTGCTGCCACTTCCTCCTGAATCCACAGGATGTCAAACCAGTGAGACAGATTCTTCGTCTCTCATCCAGGGGTCTTCAGAAGGACCCATGACCTCCCCGTGGGCAAGAGGGCTATGAGGATACGCCGTGGCCAGTCCCCCCATTGCTGTTGGTGAGAAGAGCTTCCTACAGTTTTGTGGGGGGGGGAAACAGGGCAGAGATTATCATACCCATTTTTACAGCTGAGACTAAGGGTCACAGAGGCCTGGCGCCTCCTCTCATTACACAGCTTTCAAACTCACAGTCTCTCCATCCTACCGCACTGACCTAACAGGCTCTCTTAAGCTGGTCCCGTAGCCTCACTGAAGCAACAATGTCAAGCCACTCATAGAACCCAAAGGGCAGGGGCAGTGGGCGCTCTCTAACAGAGGCCTGGTGATGCCACGGGGGGTGGGAGTCTCCTGCCCACAGGTGGAGGCAAGTCAGGCTCCTGAGCCCTCCATGGTCATGTGAGCTCTTCAACCTGCAGAAGCTGGGCATGGGGCTGCCTCAGGAGCTTCGGAGGGTGTCTCGAGGGTCTGTTTGACCTTGAGTTCTTTCTCTCACAGAGAACCTCAGCTGGATCTGGATAGCGAGGCTCTGAAATGGGTTCTAGCCATGGGCACTGAATCAGGCAGACATACTGGCTCAAGGATATGGTCAATAGAAGTGGCTGGTGAGGGGATGAGGAAATGGCCACTGAAAGGAGAAGAAAAACTTCCCAGGGAGGGGACCTTGGCCAATACCCAGACAGGGGTGTGAGGATTATTCAAAGCTTCAGTTCAGGCTTTTCTCCCTATGGGCATGTGATAGCTCTCTGTAGTCTTCTAAAAGCTGCTGAGAGAGCAGAAGAGAGCTGGCCTGTGGTCCCTGCAGGGTAGGCAACACATGCTCTCAGGCACTTCCTCAGATGAAGCTGCCAGTGTCCCCAGGGACTCTGGGAAAGGCAGCCATCAGCTCCTCTTACACACGGGACACTGCCAAGGTTTGCCAGAGGTCCTTAAGATGAGCAAGTGGGACGCTGACAGGGTTCCCTGGCCTGTAGAAGCTTGCTCTCTAGTCCCATAAGGAGGGTACCGTGATGGTGGGGGTGGGAGTAGGAGGTGCTATTTACAGGACTGCCTCTTCTAGACAGTGTGGGAGATGAGAGGAAACCCCACAGAGCCAGGACTTCGGGGCAGTACAGTCCTAAGGGCTAGGATGAGAATGGGATTAAAGTCTTGAGCCTGGGTGCCCATCCCTCTTGACATCAGTAAGCCAAGTCACAAAAAAGCAACTTCTTCTGAGGTTTCTTTTATAAACTGTAGGGATTAGACCTGATGCTTTCTGCTCATAACATTAATGAGATGCCCATGGGCTTGGTGGTGTATGACTGTAAACCTAGTACTTGGGACATGAAGGCAGGAGGGTCCTGTGTTCAAGGACAGCTAAAGGCTATACAGTGGGACCGTGTTTCAAAAGATAGATTAATGTATAACCAATTAGTCTTTAGAAATGGACTGTGAGATACCCACCCTGACAGGTAGTTAAATGTATAGATTCTAGGATTGAACCTTTCAGATTGAAGCCCTCACTTGGGAAGTATGTTCAAGCTGCATATAACTGAACCTTTCTGTGCCTCAGTTTCCTATTAAGGGATAAGGAACTCAACTACTTCCTTCCCTGAGAATATGGGAAAGTATGGTAAGGTAGACAGCGTATAACCTGGTAGGCCGGGGTGCTGTGTCTTGGCTGCCCTTGCTGATGTGGCTGTACGGCCAGCAATGCCATTTTCAACCAGGAGCTCACATCACGGTAAGCTAGTTGCTCTCCGACCTTCTTTCTCCCAGAGTATCTCACTGTTTACTTTAGGGCACTGTTTACAGTCCATCTCTGGGCCCCATCTCAGGATGGGGGTTGGGGTCTCCTGAGAGGCCACACACTAGGTAGCAGGGCAAAGGGCAGGATCAAAGGTTAAGACTCTCACCTGGGAGCCTTCTTCCTTACTCTCCAGCAGCTTCAAAGGGTGGGGCTTCCTGGGACCGAGGAACCCTTGGCTTCCTACCTGACCGGTTTGGACGTTTTTAAAGGAAGGACTGAGTCAGCTTGGTTTATCTATGCAGCAAACTGACCATTTGTATTCTTCCTGGGGACAGCAGCCTTGACAGGCTAATAGCCACATCAGAAGCAGTCCTTGGCTGGTATGATCCATCATAGGACACCCAGAGACAAGCCCAAGAAATGCACAGGCCCCACTCTGGGTTGACTGTGCCCTCTTTTAGGAGAAGTGAGAAGGCTCCCCTGCTGTGACTGGCGAATGTATACACACCTGTCTCTTCCACCTGGCATACTAAATATCTCAGCACCAGGGAGTTCCTCTCAGTCACATCTTCTCTCTCACACTGTAGCTTCCTTATGAAGTGACTACTTCTCTCCTAGGCACATGACAGCTTTGATAGACTTTGTGAGAGAAAAGAAACCTGAGTAAATAAGAAACAGCTACACAAGGCTCAAAGCCAGCTAGTTTCTCAATGCTCAGAAAGCCCAGGACACCCAGAGCTCCTCCCGAGAGGTCAGGAGACCTTTTATTGGGCATCACCACACCAACTCCTCTTGCCTAGCAGGGCCCAGCTAAGAAACTGAGGCCAGACTTGGAGAGGAGCATGGTCCACTGTTGTCCACGTGCATGCTGGACACAGGATGGGTGCTGCTTGCTCCTTTAGATGGTGAAATATATGAAGAAAGGCCTTGCCCTGAGGGGGAGTCAGATAAAGTGACAAAGAACTGTCAAGATAAAGGACAGGCCTTTCTGCTCATCATGGAGAGGGCCATGTTGGATTTCTCAGTCTTGTGATTGCTTGGTCCTTAGCTCCCAACCTCTGAAGACTGTTACTCCCACACACCTGAGCTGAAGTACCCAGCCACCTTTCTGGTTTGGGTTAAGGACCCTTCTCCCAGCCAGACACTTTGATCCTTGTGGCTTCATTCTGCCTGCGACTGGTCTCTACCACCTGCCTTTGTGCTGGTGTTCTAATCCTACCGCTTTCAACAAGTCACTCCTCTTACCATGGAGGGAAAAAGTCCCGCTGGGCATCTGAACAAGCCACTTGCAGTTGGCCTTTCTCCTTCCTAACTCCAAACTTGAGACACAAGAGTCCCAACCAAGCATCAAGATGCAGTCTCTCCCTTTCTTTCTCCGCGAACGACCCCGTGTTCGCCTTCTCCTGACCTCACCATCCCTTCAGCTCGGCCACTGCAGGAGGCCCTCAGACCCTGATGCGCTCAGTCTCTGAGCACAGCAACCAGAGCGCGCCGCACAGGAGGAACCGATCCAAGCCTTCGGTTCAAAGATGAGGAAACTGAGGCTCAGAGACAGAAGCGACCGCGAATCAAAGCGGCCTTCAGATGCCCGCGTTCTCACGGCCGTCCACACCAGCGCATCTAAGCTCTCTGTGGGGCTGGAGAGTAGCGGACCGGCGGAGGACAGGACAGGGCGCAGGGTGTCGGCACCCACGGGCCCAGCAGGCCCCTCCCTGCCCGACCCAGACTCACTTTGCTGACAGCGTGTTGATGGAACCGGTGACCAGCATAAGCCCAGCCAGGAACAGCTGGTACTTGGTCCAGGCCATAGTGGGAAACAGGAGAGATCACTTCAAACAGCAGCTCCAACCCGGGTCTTCGACTCAAGAGCTTCCGGGCCGGGAGTCACATGACCCTCACTGGGTCCCGCCCCGATCCCGCTAGCCCCGCCCTAGAGCTGCTGCGGATTTTGCGGCTCCAGAGCTGGAGAAGATGGGGCCCTGCAGAGTTCCTGGTCAGGCTCCCTTTGCTCTTCTTTTAATTTGTTGGCATTGCTGGTGCCTCATGCGTTCCAAACGAGCCCTGTACTTCTGAGCGTACACTTCCAGCTCCTTGGCCTCCCGGTTTGTAAAATAGACGCTTGGGATCATGCAGAGATGCTTAGGCGGTTTTAGAGCCTTTTTGAGAGATTTGAGCCTGGCGATTTGGTAATCCGCACAGCGTGGGAATCTTCTCTCTCCAGGATCTCCAGGGAACTGGAGGCCTGGGAGATGTCCCTAGGGATTCCAGCCCGTTGAATTGCTCACATCTTTCAGTAAAGGGGCATTAGAGTAGAGTTCCAGCTTCCAATAAGGTGTTTTACAGCTATAACCAAAAAGAACAAACTGAAACCCAGTTTGCAATCCCAGCACTTGAAAGGTAAAAGCAGAACGATCAGGGCCAGTTTCCACTATATAAGGAGTCTGAGACCAGCCTGAGACTAAGTAAATAAATAATTAAAGTAAAACGAAAAGCTAAACCCAGAGAAGCCCAAAGATTTCTATGAGCTCGCTCGCTCGCGCGCTCTCTCTCTCTCTCTCTGTCTCTCTGTGTGTGTGTGTGTGTGTGTGTTGGGGGTATGAACTCAGGTTCTTTTGGCTCCCGAACACTATGGCTTCTGTATAGTTTCTGCATTATGCTTGCACACTTACTTCAGGATCCCTGTAAATACTGTTCAGAGGCATCCATACTGAAAGACCTGCCCTAGGTTTGTGTGTAGAGGATTTCTAGCATTTAATCAGTTAGTTTTTGAGACAGGATCTTGTTATATAACCCAGATGGGCCTACAGCTCACTATATACTCCAAGATGGGTTCTAGTTCATGACTGGCTTTCAATTAAAAAAAAAATAACATTGCATGTGGAGGTCAGAGGACAGCTTAAGGGAGTGGGTTCTCAGGTGCCAGCTGCCCAACTTCCCCTTCCCTGCAGCAATGCCCTACCATAGGTAAGAACAGTAAGAGCAACAAAACCCCAAAACCCTTGATGGCCACTTTGACCTAGTGTACATATTTCTTCCATTTATGAAGATCCTGTTACTGGAGGTGTTGAAATACACTCCATGATCACTTCTTCCTGTTTGCCTTGGGCTTGTGAACATGGAGAGTGTAGATTCAGAAAAACCTTCAAGGGACTGTAACACCTCTGTTTTGCAAGATGAGGTAGAGGATGCATTATAAGTGGGGTCTTGAGGTTATTGGAGAGAAGGGCCATGTGAGAAGGGCCATGTGTTGGATAGTCCAGAGGCATGGGTGAATATAGATCATGTCTTGGACCTACAGAACTGTGGAGAGCTCTCAGCAAAAAACCTGTTTTTACCCTGGCCTTCACCTGGAGACAGGGATAGGCAGGATGTTTTGTCAAGTTCATTTCCTTTTGTTTGTGTGAGGATCACACAGACAAGTGGTCGAGGTAAACAAGTTTGACTTCTCCATGAACCCCTTCGTTGTATGGAGGTGCTCTGCTCTGACTATAAAAAGGAATTGTGGAATAAACCGGTGTGACAGTTTCTCCTGGCAGCCCTCTTGAACTGATCTCATGTGTAGTGTGTTCTTTTTTATTTTCTTCAGTCCTCACTCCCCACTGGGGAACTGTTCGACTCTGCTCTGACACAGAACATTCCAGAATTTTCTTTTACTAGAGCTTACTTTTCTCAGTTACGTCAGGAATAAAAGATCTAAGAGGGGACTTCTGAGTTTTGTGTCATTTCAAATGAAGTCCTAATTTATGCAAAACTGTTTACCGAGACATTGGAGACATAGAAAAAACAACTGTGTCCTAAAGGGACAGCATCTGCCAGCCCCCTCCAGATGGGAGGCAATTCTGGGTCACAGTTAGTGGGATTCTGTACTCTTTTCCCATAGGTTCAGGCCAAGAATACTGTCATAAACATTACTAATGACATCGGTGTCACTAGCCCGACATGATGTCACTAGAACATCTCTGACTCTAGAGCCACATTATAAAATGAATTTTAATTTATTATACCATGCTGTAAGCATTCGTCAAACAGCTGTCCCTGGCGTCTGGTACACAGGAGGATTTATTGGCAAAGGCACACAGAGCCCACCGAGTGCAAGGCTCCCAGAGTACCCAGACAAGGTCACTGCCTTCAAGAAGCTCAGGATGCAGGAGGGGGATGTGCACTGACCATACTCCGTGTGAGAACCTGCAAGTGGCAAAGGATGCCGGAAGAAAGGATAATTTCCTCAAGGTGGCAGGAACCAGGTGATGACAATGACAATCAGAACTATGTTAGATCTAGTGTTCAACCCTGTGTCCAGAGCTTGACCTCTGCCTCAGTTTTCAAAGCAGCCTGTCACTGAACTAGCCCATTCCACCTGAAACACCAAACGTAGTAGAAAAAGTTTATTGATGAAGAAGCCAAATGTGTGAGTGAGAAATGACTTCCTCCTCTTCCTTTTCCTTCTCCTCTTCCTTCTTCCTTAAGACCGGATCTCATGTCATCCAGGCTGGCCTTGAATTTGCCACATAGTGCTGGGATTACAAGTGTGTGCCACCATGAACAGATTTTTGAGCTTTTTCTTCCTATGGTTCTTGGTCCTTGGGAGAGGCTTCTGAGCTCTTAAGTGTAGACACTGCCATATGTCAGCACTTTTCATTAGTGTGGGTGTGGCCCATGCAGCAAGGGCTATAGTTCTGCCTCTGGGATCCAGGAAGGGAGAAAAGGATAGCTCCAGGTGGAGAGGGTGTGCCACTCTTTACAGAAAGACCACGTGGATATCCTGGATTGGCTGCAGCCCTCCTTCCGAGGGAGTGACTTACAGAAAGGGTCCAGGTCTCAACTGGACCGGACCTTGAAGATGAAAACTGGGATTAGCACGTCTGCCTCCAGGAGGCAGGGAGATGGACTAAGGTGATAGGGACCCAGGAGACTACAAGTGGGCTGACACGCTTCCACACAAGCTTTACAAAACCCACACTATTTTCCTTTCTATAAAATGGAAACCGTACTCACAGTTTGTATATTGAGAGAGACAGAGTGAGCACAAAGCAGCCAGAGAGGATTAGTTTGTAAGATCTAGATCCATCTCGTAGGCAGCACAAAACCTCACGCTGGGCTTTCAAAAAGCACCTGTCTCGTTTTGCATAAACTTAGGTCAGGCTTCCCTGAACCACTTTCAACAAATTTGCATGTTACCTTTAAAGGGCTTCTACTTTCCAGGGCCAAGTAAATGCTCACTGCAGACTCTTTTTGTATTCAGAGCTGGCTGCTAGTCTGCCTGCGCAGCTTGTCTGAGAGTTTGAATATTTTCCCAACCAAGCACATTCTGGATTAGAAAAAAAAAATTGTTTTATCTTGAGAAGGACATAGATAGATGTACAGTCAGGACAAGTCAGACTTGATTTTTGAAAAACATTTTTTTTCTGTATTTCCTTGGGTCATTTCCCCCCCTACATCCTGTTCCCTGGCTGGAATGTGATTTCCCCTCTGGAAAGGCTGGGTTTGCTGCCCATCCCTCCCTTTAAGGAGGTATGGAAAGGCAGCCACCTGAGGTTGTGGTTGGATAAGAGAGCAAGGGACTTGAGAGAGAGGAAAAAGGCTCGGTTATATCTTGGGGGGAGAAACTGAGGTAAGGGAACCACGTCAGGTCTGACAAGGAGAGTGTGTGGCTTGTCTACACCATGGGGGAGATGAGTTAGGACTGTCTCCTTTAGCAGGGGAGTGTGGACATTGATATTCACTAGCTCAGTTGGGCTGACTTTACAGCTGGTTTCTATGGTGACCAGAGATGATTAGGAAAAAAAAGCCACTTGCTTCTTCCAGCTTCAGGCCCACAAAAGGCCATTCTTAAGCGTCTTTTTCTTTCTTATCTCTATTCCTCTGCCACCCGCTCTCTTTCTAGCCAATGCTGATCACTTGTTTCGGGGTGAATCATGGGGTTCCAGAAGTTGATGTCTGACTCTCTTCTTGGAGCAGAATCAAGGCAGATTCAGTTGAACTGCAGTCTCCGTTAAATCTGATTTCAGGGGAGGAATGACTCGTATAGCGCGGTCCTTGTCACTTACAGACAGGGACACATTCCGAGATATGTGTCACACATTCTGAGATATGTGTCATTAGGTGCGAATGAGTGAACATCACAGGCTGCTATCAAGTACTAGCATGGTCACAGTGTCACTAGGTAATATGATCTGGAGGTCACTGTTGATGAGTTGTTATTGGCTCCTGACTGTAATCAGTGTGTCTCTAATACTACCCGGACAATGCAAATACTAAACAGGATTAGTTATAATTATTATTTTTGTGTCTGTGAGTGTGTGTGCGTACGTGGGGGCAACTTCAGGCGTTGTTCTTCAGGCTCTTTTCACCTTTTGTGGGGAGGGGGGTCATTCTCTCTCTTTCAACAGAGTATGGCCTGGAACTTGAAATGTAGACTAGACTGGTCTCGAACTCCTGGAGACCCACCTGCCTCTGCCCCCTGACCCCTGGGATTAAAGAGTGCATGACCAACCACAGAAAGCTTCATTTTTCCTTTTTTACTTTTCTGCTTTTTTTTTTTCTTTTCTTTTGCTTCTCTGGTACTAGGAACAGAACCAAGGCTCTCCGTATGATAAGTACATAGTTCACTGGGCCCCTCATCCCTCTTTAAAAGGAAAAAAAAATTCCTAACATCTATTTTCTCCTAACATTTATTCTACCCCAAGTGGAGACTATTTGTTGGGGGCTGTATGGCTCTCAGAGCTGTGGTTGTAGCCAGGAAAGAAGAGCATTTAAATTTTACCCAGAAGACAGAGCAATGGCTGAGTAAAGTGTCCATTTCTTTCCCTAGGGACAAGGGTCATTGCAGGCCATGAACGCCTCAAAGCCAAAGCCACAGACACTACTTAGACACGAATGGGTTATCTACTCCACTCTAGTTTGGCAGGCACATTGTCAAATACCTAAGCCATGACTCAGTTTCCATTGGCCATGGAGTTCACACCTTAACTCTCTCTTTCATGTTTCTCCCACTGGCCTAGAGATTACTAAGCAGGGTAGCCTGGCTGGTCAATATAGTCACAGGGATCCTCCTGTCTCTGCCTCCCTGGTGCAGGCATTAGAGATCATAAACACAAGCCTGTTTTTTTTTTTTAAATTTTCAATATACTATTAAATATAAATTCCTGATGGTTTCTTCCTTTCTTGTCTCTGTTATCAGTCTCTAACTGACGCCAGCAGTGTTGGATGTCCACCTTATCCTGGGAGCCTGAGGCTTCATTTAAACACTTTTCTCATTGGGATGAAGGAAAGAACCCACTTTAGCAGTTTAGGGCAAGGCACTGAGAGGAGATTTTGAGACCCAGACAGGCAGAAAGCCTTCTTTATTTTTATCTAACCCACTACCAGTGAAATAAAACAAGACACCTGTTAGATTTTAATATAGCCTTATTACCTTGGGCTGGGCAGATATTTCTACCTACCTCATCTCAGTAACCTCACCTTCCATCTCCCAGCCCTCATCCAAGCCTTAATCAGTCATCATCCGCCTTAATCAGTCCTATCTGGGCTACCTTCCATCCATAAGCCCAAGATACTTTCTTGTATTCTTCATCTGGGCCTTTTCATGCCATTGTTGGAGTTCTTCCTCCCAGCCCAGGTCCATTCTCTAAAACCCAAAGCCCAGGAACCTTAGCCACACCTACATCTTTTTGCCCTGCTCAGGTATAGGCCGTTTAAATCAACCAATCAGGTCTAATGTCTTAGGCAGGTTTACACAACAAGGATAGGTGTATCCAGGGAGTAGCCAGATCTTAAGGGCAGCAACCAGCATCGAAATAAAGCCTCAGAGCAACCCCCAACATATAGAGTGTTCTGAGATCTGACAAAGTACAGGTATGAGTCTCCCTGGGAAAACCTCTCCTCTGGTTCAACCGCCTCACATATTGGAGTTGGAAACTGAGGCCATACCAAGGAAACCCAAACTCACCATGCCAAGGAACACCCTCTTTCCTAGCCATCATATAAAGGGAGAAACATCTAATGATGGTCTGTAGAGACACCCAGCTGCTAGACACCCAATGCACCCACCACCCCACCACCAAACCACCCAATACACACACCAGCCCACCACCAAACCACCTAATGCACCCACCAGCCCACCATCAAACCATCCAATGCATCCTGTCCTCTGACTTTGGCACAGTTCATTTGAATCGTGGTCCTTCCATGCCAGCTCTGCATCTCAAGCCAGCTCTAAAGCTAGAACCAGCTCTGTTGCTGGCTGTTATGCTGGCATCGTATCTAGCCACTTGATTCTCTGTGCACTGTTGGCTCTCTGTTATCAGAATCTTGGGCAAGAGACTCAGATACGAGGCCCTAGCATATCAGGTCACGCTACCTATCCCTCCCCCTTCTCCACAAACAAACAAAAAACCAAACAAAAACAGAGAAAGTAATGGTGGTCATGAGAGAGCCATGTCAGGAACATAGATGGACACATTTGTGCAACATCAGAATTAATTAGTTGATTAATTTTGAGACATGGTCTCTCTACATAGCCTTGGCTATCCTAGAACTTACCAAGTAGACCAGGCTGGGCTTGAACTCACAGAGATCTGCCTGCCTCTGCCTGCCAAGTGCTGGGATCAAAGGCGTGCACCCTACACTTGGACATCTGGATTTATTGGATAACAGTAAATGAACAAGCTTTGTCAATATTTTGTTGACTTTGTTTTTAATTATGTGTATATGTGTGTCTCTGTGTGGGTATATGCTCATGGATACAGTGCCCAAAGAGTCCAGAAGAAGGTGCTGAATCCTCTGGAGCTGGAGTTACAGGCAGTTGTGATTCACTCAGTGTGGATTCCAAACTTGGGTTCTCTGAAAGAACAGAATGAGCTCTTAACTACTGAGCCATCTCACCAATTTCATTGACTTTAATACCCAAGTACTACTAATTTTACTTAACAGGCCATTGGCAGCCGTAGTTTTGTTTTTTAATTCCAATCTTAATTACTAATACTAACTTTTGATTATACTTTACACTTGAAACATAAGTACATGTGACTATATAGTCATATAATAGATTTATATGTATATAACTGTATGCATATAATTGTTATGAAAGTGTTAAAGAGGGCAGAGGGCTCAAACAAGGGCTCCCTGAAGGTGATGGCACAGAGTGACACAGCGCACGGAGAGTCACCGCAAATGGCTAGTATCACAGCCCAGCTTCAGAGCTGGTTCTCGCTGTGGAGCAGGCTTGAGATGCCGAGCTGGGGTGGAGGAATTGTAATTGAAATGGGCTGAGCACAGAGTTGAGAGTCTGTGCTGAGAGCCTGCGGAGCCCACTGTGTGATTTGATGATGGGCTGGTGCGACCCTATAGCTCTTTTTATGCAGTCAGGGAATGGAGAAAACCAGTGTTATGTAAAATGGAGTAATTCAGGGCAAGGCAAAGCTGGAGAGTCACTCTTTGGGACAAATAGGCAGTGACTCAGAGCAGGCCGCAGCCTGAGTTCCACTGTGGTGAACAGGAAGGAACTTTAATCAATGTGGCTGTATCAGGAAGACAAGGGAACCGGTGCTCTTAGTCCTGCCTTTTGGGTAACGGATGGGAGCTCCCAGACTGTATAGTGAAGGAAGAGAATGGAGAGGCAAGGAACACCCCTAGTTAATCAGTCTCGGTTAAACTGTGGTCCGGTTGATCATTATGTCGGAATTGGTCAGGTAGCACCTTGTCCTCTGTAGGAAAGCTGCTGCCGCCAAGGTGAGGGTGATTCTTGTCACAAGGTGTTTCTGCCACTTCTGGAATCCAAGGTGATTGCAGGAGCAAAGGAGACAGATGCAAAATGGAGGCAGAGATGTCAAGTTTTTGTCTTTTGTGTTTTATTTCTATTAGTGCATGTAAATCATACATAATGGGTTTATTATGACATTTTCATATGTATATAGTGTCTTTTATCCCCTCCCACCCTTATGATGTTCTTTCTCTTCTCATGTCCGTCCTCTACGTTCATTTGTCTCTGACACAGTGAGTTCCATTAGGGTTGTTCACACAGACACCTCATTGGAGGCTACACTCTTAAAGAGAATGCCTTTCCCTCCACCAGCCTCCACCAACAGCAGATAAACTCTCAGAGTGTGGCCTCATGAGCCCCTCCCTGCCCCATGACAGGATGCCAGGAGGTCCAATGGCTACATCCCATGCCTGGAAGCCAATATTCCACACCACAACTCCCCTTAGTGGATATGTGTGGGCATATGTGAAGGTCAGAGGACAACATGCAGGGATTGGTTCTCTCCTTCCACCCTTGGGCCCTGGAGATTGAACTCAGGTCACCAGGCTGGGCAGCAAGCACCTTTACCTACTAGGCCATTTCACTGGCCCAAGTGGACACGAAGATGCTGGCCACGATGCTGGGAAAAGATACAGTGATATTAAGACAGTGTATAACCTCAGAAGAGGCCAATTTGGCTGTCTCCAAATATCACAAGCGTCCACCCTGTGTCCTAGCACGAAGTTGCCATGTTCCTTTGGGCTACATGCTGCTAGACATTTTCTTGTTGTTGCATGGGATAAGTTGTTTACACTTTTGTCATTCTAGAGTTTTCTGGTTTATGAGCCAAAAGTAAATCTACTAGGCAACGTAACTATGTACTTATAGCTATCTGGAAAGTCTGGCTGGATGTGTGGAAACTGATAGCTGGGTGGTGAAGTCCTGGGGTGAGACACTCATTCTTCGTAGCATGCATTTTTGTGCCCTTTGCATTTTTAGAGCACGTATAAACTTACTTATTCAGAAAGGTGACAGAATAAAAACCGATTACAGAAACAGAAAGCGAGGGCATCCTTCAAATGGGACCCCTCCTTTAATTCATTTTATCAGATTGAAGGCTGCACCTGCTCCCAGACACACAGCTTGCAGCAGATCAGCGAAGCAGGGCTCGATGCCCAAGAATTGCATGATGGTTCAGGAGTCTGGGTTCCAATTTGCTGTGCAACTTAAGGCTGGTCTCAGCTCGGTGCGGTGGCACACTCCTTGGATCCCAGCACTCAGGGAGGCAGTGGCAGGCGGATCGCTTTGAGATCGGGGCCAGCCTGGTCTACAAAGCGAGTCCAAGATAGGCAAGGCTACACAGAGAAACTCTGTCTCGAAAAACAACAAACAAACAAAAAGGCTGGTCGCTTTCTCCCTCCTCACCTGAGCGACCAGATCTGGAAGGGTTTCTGCCATATGGCAGGCTGTTCAGTCTGGGCATGACAAGGTCTGCTAGCAGCCACTAGATGGCGAGCTGAGCCTGCCGCTAGATGATGCTGGGCCGGCCAGCCTTTAAAGCCGCTTGTGGGTCACCTGAGGCAATTTTGGCACTAGAAGCAAACCCCCAGCAGAGGCATTATCTTGGACATTCTGGGACAATTAGCTAGTTCAAAGAGGTTCAGAAAAGCAAGAAGTCCCAAGGGTTCAGCTTTTTCAAAGGTCAGAGAAGAGAGAAGACAGTCCAGGCCCCTCAACCAGGATAGCAAGGTGGCACAGCCAAAGCCTTGAGAGACCTAGGGTTTGGTGGGAAGCTCCTTTCTATGCCTTTCATGGCTAAGAGAGCCTCAGATGTGTAATCAGAACTGGGCCTCTTTGAGGCTTAGATTCTCATCTGTAAAATGGGTGATAGTCATAGCTCCCATACGGGGTTACTGTCAAAGAGGTGTGTGTAGTTCCTCAGGTAGCTTACGTCCTGGACACGTGAAGGAGTTATTATATGTAGCTATCACTCTCCTAAATCACAGGATGGACCCTCTTTGGGGGTTGATGTCCACAGACCTCTGGGAGGCAGAAGGGCTTCTGGGAGGAAGGAGCATGGCCGGGGTAGTGTCTTCCTATACTGCAGTCTGGTTGCCGGGTTCTGGCTGGCAGATATAGACGTTCTCCAGATTTTTTTCTTTTTATGGGGACATGTGAGGAAAGTAGTGAATGTCTTTGCTTAAAAGCAGTTCTGTTTAAGGGCCATCAGATGTAAGCACTATGGCCCAAGGAAAGAGGATGGCCTTTTAAAGGAGTCTCTGGTCAAAGCCTCGCTTAAAAATCACTGGAAACCACTAGGGCTGGTAATGTTTGATGTTAGTGACTCGGGGCAAAATGACCTCTTCCCCACAGCAGACGTTGGAGAGGGAAGACAGCAAATGGGCTGGATGCCATAGCAAGGATGGTCTTGCCTCAGTGAGGTGCTACCGACCTACCATGTGGGTGGGGCTTCTGCTCAGTTCTCCTCCTCCTCTCAGCTGAGCACGGCTTTCTTCCAGGCTGTGTGCCTTGAGGAAAGGGTGCTTGCTTTTTCACCCCAAGCGGCCCTTTGTTCCCTATGGAGGTTGAATCTCCCAGAAGGTATCCTTCTCCCCAAGGTGCTGTGTGTCAGCTAGCTTTGGTCATGGTGGTGTGGAGTGGAAATCTATTTTCTTTTCTTCAAAACAGACCTGAAGTTTTATTTCCCCAAATTGGTGCTTCTAAAACCTTCTTGTTAAAATGGAGCTTCCCTGTGCCCATTGCCCAGGGTTTCTCCGAAGATGGGGGACAGCTAGCTCACCCTGGCAGGTGGAGTGGACAGTTTCAGCTGCCTGAGGACCAGTCTTATGTGAGGGGAACAGGGCAGTGGCTGAAGGACTTCGGGCTGGTGAAAGTCAGCTGAACACCGATGAGGGTGTTGCCTGAGTTGGGGAAGTTGGGTCATCGCATCCCGAAGCCCATAGCAGCAGATAGCCCAGGCTAGCGGGCAGCAGGAAGAACAAGAAAACACTGCGTTCCAGGCTTTGCTCTGTATCACTTGGGTGACCTAGCAGAGTCACTCTGCTGCCCTGAGCTCTCTGATCTGTAAGATGGGCACCGTCTTAAGGTGTCTGACCTGCCACAGGATCGGTGAAAGCAGCTGCCTTGTCTGTGTTATGTCACTTGCACTTGAGCTCTGTAAGCCCTGGGGCACAGGCTTCAGGAAGTCTCCAGTGTTGTGAGAGCAGAAAGACAGAAAGATGGGGTTCTGGGCCATGATGGTGCCTCCATGCTCTTCTCTTGCTAAGGATTCCCTGCCCAGGCCTCTTTTCTTGATGTTCAGAGCACAGCATACGGACCTATGACCTCATCCTTGGTCCTCTTTAGGCTCAACTTCCTGACAGGGGAATGAGACAGGGGGGTGGAGAGGCCCCTCCTCACTCTGGCCAAACACTGTGGAGTGTTGCTGATGCTACCAAAGGTAAGAACGGTGAGAGCTATCCTATCTTCACGCCCTACTGTGAGGTCACTGGGGGCCTGCCTGACTTCTAGACAGCTGTGGGCACCCCCAGCTTCGTGTGGGTACAGAAGTCAGATTCTGACCATAAACTGACAGGCCAGAAGGGAGAAGTCCCCTCTTTTCCTTCTCCATAATTGAAATCAGTGTGGTTTGCTGGCTCCGGCCTGGCTGGCTCTCTCTCTCTCTCTCTCTCTCTCTCTCTCTCTCTCTCTCTCTTCCTGTCTCTTTCTTCTCTCTTTTTGCAAGGCTTTGGGACACATTGCTTTAGCTTTCCGTGCTGAGGATGGACCCTCCCTCGAAATAAAAGGTCGGGACAGATGGTCCCCATGTTGCTTTTTCAGCAATGGCACGCCCAGGGAGGCCTTGAACGTGGGGCTCGTGTTTGAGCCCCCTGTAAATTCTTCTAGGGGTTTCTTCATGCTTCTTAGACCCCTTTGATGCTGGCCAGAGGGTCAAACTCCTTCATTCTAAGCATTTCAGCTGTGGAACTTTAGATTGCCACACCCTCCTTTGTGTGGAGCCTTCACTCCTACAGTGGGCAGGAGTTTGCCTCCCTGCTGGCTTTGAGGAATGACAGGATCCACTAGAGCAAGCCCGGGGTTGACCTTGGGTGTCGTCAGTCCTCAAGAGCTTTCCAGCTTGAGATGGGATCTCTCACTAGCATCAGTGCTGCTGAGTGGACTGTGCTGGCTCCTGTCTCACCCCCTTTGGCTTTGTGGTTACAAGCTTGTGACACATGCTTGGCTTTTTTAATGGGGGGGTTATGGAGGTGCAATTTAGGTCCTTATGTTTCCATGGTAAGTGCTTTACTACCTGAACTACTGCCCTCGCCCATCTGCTAACATTTTATATTTATATACCTGTCTGTTTATCTGTTTATTATCTATACAATCATCTGTTTATCTATCCATACATATATCCATTGTCTGTCTGTCTATCAGTAGAGATTAAATCTAGTGCCTTTAAGCTACACTCCAGTCCCCGGATGCTGCTCATTTTTGATATGTGAGGTGGAAACAGCCTGGCAGTAGGAAACAGTCCAGGCAGGAGTCTGGTCCTGGTGTCCTGGGAACATCTCCACATACCTGCCACCATTCCCAACCACAGGCTCCCGCCAGGGGAGATGGTGTCGTATGGAGAGAGACGTGGGTTCTCTGAGCTCTAAGGTGGTGGAGGGAGGGACCCAGAAGATAGCTGGTGCCCACCTTTCCCAGCCTCAGCACACTTCTGGAGGCCAAGGATGCCACCAATCTGCTCTTCATCCCCTTAGGTTTATTTTTCTCCCACAGATCCAGCCTCTGCAGCCCAAAGGGTACATCTCTGCAGCTTAGGAGTTCTGGAGCAGCCAGCGGGGGGCTCTAGCTCTAGTTTGGAATTCGAAGGGGATTTAGGTAGCATCTGTGTGCCTAGCCAAGCTTGCCCACGGTGTGCTTGCACACCCCTGGGAGCAGGTGTCGCTGCCTCATGCGGCAGCCTTATCCTCATGTGGCAGTAGGTATGTGGGGCCGGGTCTGCCCATCCCTGCTCTCTCCCATGAGCCCCCACTCCACAGCTGGCTCGCCTTCCTCTGCCCTCTCAGCTACCTCAGCATGCCCTACTTAGACCCCAGAGAGGGGCTGCCCATCTGTTCACTGTGACAGAGGCTGGGGGCAGGTGACAGCAGGGTCCCACACCGCCTCGGATGGCAGATCAGAGATCAACCCCAAATCACGATGGTCTTGGGAACACTGGCGTGGTTTCCCCATGCCCTGATGTTGCTCCATCTTGGGGTCAGGCAGGGCTGGGTTCAGGCTCACCTCTTTTTGAGGCTGCTGCCCTGCTTAGGGCCACTAGTGCCTGGGGTGTGGGTGTAATAAGCCTGAGAAGGCAAGAGAACCGGGGCGTGCTCATGTGGTAGGTATGTCAGCGTCCCTGGAGTTTAGGCGGGAGCTAAGACTCTGTACTGTCCACAGCAGCCTGAGGAGTTCTTTAAATCACATCTCTCTCTCTCTCTCTCTCTCTCTCTCTCTCTCTCACACACACACACACACAGATAGTGAGAGAGAGAGAGAGAGAGACAGAGAGAGAGAGACAGAGACAGAGGGAGAGTTTGTGCCCCAGCTCGTGTGTAGAACCGAGAAGACAATTTCCATAGCTGGTTCTCTCCTCCTCCATGTAGGTAATGGGGCTGGAACTCAGGCCATCAGGCTTAGTGGCAAAAGCTCCTAACTTATGAGCTGTGCCTCTGGGCCCCTGCTGAGTTCACTTCTGCTCAGGTGAAACCAGGTTGGCTGGCCTCAGACTCAGGGATCTGCCTGCCTCTGCCTCCCAAGCACTGGGATTAAAGGCCCGTGCCACCACTGCGGGGCGAAACCAGGATTCTCGACTTGGCCTCAGAAAAGAATTTCAGGACGAGCCAGTGAGCAGCAGAGTTGGAGTTTATTAAGAAAAGATTTTTAATGGGGATTTAAGCACAGGGGTTACTGGGCAAGCCACGCAGAAGGATTGACACTCATAAACATGGGCTTTTCAACAGAGTCATGCCTGAGGGCCTTGACAGGAGCCATCTACATGATTTTGGGGGCTCTCAAGTTACCACTGAGAGGGTTGTTAAATGCCCTCCTCCCTTTTCTGGTGGATCAGATCATGCTGTGGTCCCTCAGGAGCCTAGAACAGGATAACAGTCAGATAAGGTAAAACTATGGGTCATAAGAGTTTCACAAGGAGTCTTTGTGAGCTTTCCAGGGAATTGCAGGTTTGCTACTGCGGAGGAAGACAGGCTATACTCAAAGGTTCTATATACTTAGGAGTTAAGTAGGGCTCCTTGCTTTTTTTTTTTTTTTAACATTCTCCTTCAAAAGCGCTCCCTATAAAAAGAATATTGTTTCTGTGTAGGCAACCTTCACAGTAAATGGTTAAATTGCAATGGGATCCCTTTAAAAATGTTGATTAACTTATTTTGTTTGTGTATGAGGTCAGAGGGCTACTCATGGGAGTCGGTTCTCTTCGGTCACCTTGGTCATCAGGACTGGGCAGCCGTGCCTGTACCTGCTAAGCTTTCTCATCAGCCCCGAGCCGGAACTCTTGACTCTCAGTTGGAGGAGAGTCTACAACCAGACTCAGAGGTGAGGGCTCTTTTCCCTTCCCATGTCCCCTTAGCTTCTTCTGCCTTTCTATCCTGCCTCAGAGCTATGCAGCCTTGGGTTTGAGACCTGGTTCTGATACTTACCAGTTAGGTGACCTAGGGCAAGTGAGGTGACCTTGTTGAGTTCCATTCTAGCCTTTGGATGCAGCTAATCACATCTCCACCTGTAGGGGAGGAAGGAGGCTTCACCTGCTCCTAGCCCATCCACCATATGTATATCCTGAATACAGCTTCCCAAACTTCCTAGACCCACCAATGACATCAAGTTTCCTGGGGCAGTTTCAACCTTGAGTGCTCCAAGAAGGGTTCCTTGTGCCCTCCACTCAAGGCTAGATAAGTTGCCTAGGCAAGATGCTGAGTGTGAGCCTGGAAAGGCTGAGCAGAGCTCAGGACTTGGGATGGGGTGGGGACTGAGCCCAGCTTATTGATGAGGCTCAGATAAGATGGTGGCTGGGGGTGCTGAGCTGGGTGAGGAAGGTTTTTCTTTCTCTACTTTCTTCTTCTTTCTCTACTTTCTTTGGCTTTCTTCTTATTATTCTTTTTCTCCTTCTTCCTCCTCCTCTTCCTCATTCTTATTTTTCTTTCCCCAAGACAGGATTTCTCTGTGTAGCCTTGGCTGTCCTGGACTCGCTTCGTAGACCAGGCTGGCCTCTTAACAGATCCACCTGCCTCTGCCTCCCTAGTGCTGGGATCACAGGCGAGCGCCACCTTGTGGGATAAACGGCTCTCTTCTTTTTTTTACGACAGGATCTTATGTTGCCTAGGCTGGCCTCAAATTTGCTAGGTAGCTGGGGATGACTTTGTGACTTTAAATTCCTGAGCAGCCTGTCTCTACTCTCCAAGTGCCAGGATTACAGGCATGTGCCTGCCACACCTGGCTTATGCCGTGCTGGGGATGAGACTTCGGGTTTTGGGCACAGTGTTCACTTTGTCAACCGAGCTACATCTACAGCCTGCCTATTTTCAGAAAGTTCAAGTCCCTGACCCAGGTTGTGACATCCCAGAGTCTAGGGAGTGGTGAACGTGACTGGAACTCAACCACCTGCCAGCTTTGATTAAACAGACTGTTTCAGAGTATACATAAAAGGAAGGGGTGAGGAGCTGGGCCAACAGCAGTTCACAAAGAACATGCTGGAATAAATGTCATCTGGAATTAAGAGCCTCCTATCTGGTCCTGTCCTCTTTGATATTTTCATCAAAGGCTTGAATAATGGCCCCGAAGGCTAGATTATCAAATCAGGGGGAGTTGTGGAGCTGGGAGGGGCGGGGAGTCAATGTGTTATGGGGATCAGGTTTTGACCCTGAAACATCCTGGAAGGCCTGGGATGCCGGTATAGTCCAAGTGTTCAGTCTTGTACATAAAATGGAGTCATAGCTCTCCTGTTCCAGCACAGGAGAGGCCTGGCTCCAAAGGATCTGTAAGGCACCCTAACATTTTCTCTTACCCTCAAATCTTCCACCAGCACACACAGCCAAGGACAAAGAAGTGTTTTCTATTCTCCCCAGTTCAGGCAACTAACAGGAGGAAGGAAGGCAAAGAGGGAGGATGGCTGTAGTTGTGGGTTGAAACTTGGGGATGAGACCCAGTCACATGGGGTAGTGGGACTCACTCAAAGAGCCCGCAATGAGAGGGTTTCCCTTCTTTGGGTGTCGTCCTTGATGAGGTCTGCTGCTTTTCTGTTCCTGATGGAGGGACAGAACAGGGGCAGAACCAGCAGGGACTCATGGGCACTGTCTGGCATGGTCAGAATGCATGAGTGTTCTATGTGCTGACTGGACAATGGAAGATGGCCAAGGGCTCCTTCGGGGACCAGAGGAGGCTGTGGGACTCTCCATGGGCAGCACTGTGGAAAAATCAGCTTTGCCTTTCCGTGGAAAGGATTGGGAGGAACTCCTGAAAGGACTCTGGACCCTGGTGGGTGCCGCACCTGCATCCTGGCCTCAGAGAGGGTTCCACTGTCTCCTTTGTCATTCTTCCCAGCTGGCTGTGGAACAGCCAGAAATAGAAGGAGGGGGCGGAGGAGAATGCATCCCTCCCATGTCTAAGTTCCTTACCCGAGCCTGAGGCTTGGTCTGTCCTGGGAGCAGGGAACATAACAGTGTTCAGTGGATTCGATGGAAGTTTCCAACTGAACTAGACTGGACTGGGGGTGTCTTTATACCCGAGAATGGCCACAAATCTTTGTGACTATCTCTCGATGTCCTTGGAAACACAGGAATAAGAGAGGCAAGCTAGGCTAGTGCTAGGCCCCGAAGGGAAGATGGACAAACGACGCGGCAACCAAGCTTCCCCTTCCCTGTGGCCCCCCAGGGTTAGGCTGTTCGGTATCCCAGTGCGTGAGGGACATGGTGCTTTCCAATAGCCAGTAGCAGGAAATGCATTTGGGTCCCTCACCTTCCATTTCCCATGACAAGACCTCCTCCAGTTAGGGGCTCCTGGGTTTTCTCAGTAGCCCAGCAAAATCCCTTTGTCTTTCTTCCTCTACCATCTTCACCGGGTCTACAATGTTTCCCTAAAGGTCACAAGATGGCCACCACAGTTCTGAAGGGCACATAGGCCTGTCCAGTCAAAGTATAGGGGCATTTCCACTCCTCGGATGTCTTCTTACAGGAAGAAGGCCTTTCCCAGCAGGCCCACTGAAGCCCTCCCTGAAGAGCCCCAAACTGAGACAGGACTTAATGTTGAGGTCTCTGGGATGAGCTGAGCCCCTGGGCTTGGGCTTGGGGAAGGACGAGCCTCTGAGAGGTGTCAGCTCTCTGTCATCAGGCAGGAGACTTGCAGGAATGGCTCTAGCTTTGGTAGCCCACGGAGTCTGCCACCATGAGTCTCCTGACAAACTCCAGCAAGGTCTTGGTGGGTCGTGAATTCAGTGGACAGCTGTCCAAGTGACAGTGAATGTCTGCCTTGTGCTCCTAGGGGAATGGCATTCAGAGCGGAGGAGGGGGTGAGGGCCACCTGTGTGTTGGCTGGGTCTGTGTGGCATATCACACCCCTGTGAAATGCTGAAGCTGTCCTTGAGAAGGGTGACAGGCTGGTGGTGCATCCAGATGTGTATTTACAAGAAAGAGGACAGAACAACTGGGTAGTTGATCTGAGGAGGCCTGGAGGCTCCTGTCAATGTGGAGAGCCATTTTGACCTGTTTGGATGACATCATCTGCCCTCCATTAACAGCCTCAAGACACAGCTCTTGTCTCAGTGGAAGGAAGGCATGATGGTCCTTAGATGGGGAGGAGGTCACTCAGAACATGGTGTCCTATGGGCTGGGCTGTTCACCAGCTTTTTGCTTGGGGAGGGGCTGAGCAGCAAAGCCGGCTGTGATGCAATGGGAAGACTGAGCTCAGCCCTGGGTTCTAGACGGTACATCCTCCAACTTCTGGGACCGTCTCTGGAAAGGGCCAGAAGGACACAGGGCTCCCAGCAGGCAAATGTCTAGAGCTCTGTTGTTCCTCGTATTAAGGCAGAACAGGAGTCTTCACTTAAAGAAGGGGTAAAGCCCAGAGTGAGACCAAAGGGCCTGGCACACTCCCTGCCCGGGGAGCAGTTCTGTTCTTCAGGGTTTAACTCTTACATTGTGTCTAATGGCACAGTGCCTCTCTAGCCCCAATGCTGGAGAACTCAAATCTCAGGCCTTTGAGGACTTCAGTCTGGTCCTGGAGTGAGACCACAGCCCCCCATGGCCTGTGCACAGGTGCCCTATTCCTGGCAGCGAGGTCTGTGGTGGATGAAGATGTGTAGAGGTGGCTTGGGTCAAAGGCATGATCTTTGTCCCTTTCTGCTTAGGACAGGGATCATTGGCTGGACATTCCACTGACCTTGGCCCAAAGCCCAAGGCACAGGGTGAAGTAGGTGAAGAGTCCTTTACTCTCTGTCCCCATCTGCCAATGGCTTCTGGAACTGTGTCTACCTGGATCCTCCCTAAGCATGGGACCAGTCCAGCCCACTGAGAGGCTATAACCAACAGTGCCCTGGCTGTCTCTGACCTCTCAGGACCTGCCTGCTGTCCCAGCCCAGCCCAACAGCCACTAAGGAGACACTCCAGGCACTGCTCAGTGCCTCAGATGCCAACTTCCATGACCTTGGTCACATGGCAAGACCTTGACCTTTCTCATCAGGGTGTTCACTCTTTTTTAGCTTACAGTTCTGTCCTGGTGGCCAACTGCTGTCGATGCGTGTGTCACTGACTAGAGAGGATTGGAGAGACCATCGCCATCACAATCCCACCCATGAGTCCCCCATGCAGCTGGGAGACAAGGGGGTGAGTCTCCTAGTTTGTCCAGATGTGATGGAAATTTCCAGCATAAAAGTGACTCAACTCCAGGATTAGCACTCTTCTCCAAAGTCAGAAACAGAGGAGCCAGAGTCGTGTGTGTGTGTGTGTGTGTGTGTGTGTGTGTGTGAGTGTATGTGTGGGTGAGTGTATGTATATTGGTGGATGTGTGTACGTGAGTGTGTACGTGAGTGTGTGAATTGGGTGTGTATGAGTTGACAAGCCAGGATCTATGGCTACTAACCTTGGCTGTACCATTATCTTGCTTCATGACCTTGAACCTATCATTTCTTTTCTGTGAAGCTAGTTTCTTTCCTCTGAAAGGTAAGAGCTGGTCCTCTGATGTGGACACCAGCTCCCACACACATTTGTCCATTTCTCTACATCCTTTGGCAAGGAAGGTAGCGGCAGCTGGAGGTCTCTTGTTGCAGCATCATGAGAGGACACTGAGCCAACCTGAGACTGGGTTTGGTAGCTTCTGACAGAGAAGGTGCTATGGTCTCATTCCCAGTGGCCAAACCTTTTCTAATGACAGTGACCACTGCGAGGTGGTGTCCAATAGGATGGGTGAGGATACATTCCTCATCCATGCAACCATCAGTCTGGGTCCCAGGCTCACCTTTGCTACCAACTCACTACCTGTTTTTGGACCAGTGAGCTGCTCTGAGCCTTTTTTTTAAAACTTGGTTTATTTAAATTTACTTATTTGTTTGTTTGCTTATTCATTCATTCATTCACTGATTGAGGATCTTACATAGCCCAGGTTGGCCTTAAACTCACTATGTAGCCAAGGATGACCTTGAACTCCTGATCATTCTGACTCTACCTTCCAAGGACTGGGATTATAGGCACATGACATCTTTATACAGTTCTGGGGATCAAACAAAGGGCTTTCTGCCTGCTAGGCAAGTGCTCTACCAACTGAGCTACATCATCCGCCCCTGAACTTTCTTTAGAATCTAGTGGGGGATAAGAGGGAAAGATGGGACCTATTTCTCTATCAGTGACAGCTGAGTAGGTCCAAGGTGTGCTCTGGGAGATCTGGGCTGTGAAGAAGTATCAGGCAAATAGGGGATCTGGTTTGGGATGAGTTTGAGTGGCACCAGCTTAACTAAATAAACATGAGCAGTGGTTTTGTTGCAGAACTTCTAAGAACTTCTACTAAATTAAGAGTTTTGTGGCGTTCCAACAGTGGATGACACATGTGTAGCCTTCTACCAAATTCGTCTGACCAAGGACTGTCCTCTTCCTTCTTGGTGTTTTGAGACAGGCTACAGGCAGGCTGGCTTCAAACTCATGTCACTCTTCCTGCACCAAGCCCAGCCAAGCACCTTTCTCACGAGTCGCCCGTTGCATACTTTGAGAGAAGCTGTCAGCCCATCCCTGTTTTCCTCTTGGCTCCCAGCAAGCTTGCTCCCATGGATGCTCATCCCAATGACCACACTGGTGGGAAAGCAAGACATTTGTTCCTGCTCCCTCTCCAGGGTAGGTTTTCAACCTCCATTTCCCTGTGTCTTTCAGTACAAGCAGCCTCAGAGGTGAGGAGGTCAGGATTGGCAGTGTCTGGACATGAAGATCCCAGTTAGTGCTGAGCTCTGGGGAGCCATGGTGGGGGCTGGGGTGCAGGTTTCCTCTGGGAATTCCTGCAACGTCTGTTTGTGGTATCTTTGCCCAGGCGATGTTGAAAGTAGGGCAAGAGCCATCATTTTTCTGTCCTGAAAAGTGCTGCTTAAGAAAGTACGAGTGACCTTGTGCTGGCCACCCCTGATCTCCAGAAGGGCCTACTTCTGCTGACGCTGCATTTCCTAGAACTAAGAGAGGCAGGAGCAGTAGGCCTCTGAGTCCTGATCATGATGAAGTTGTTTTTAGGAGTGGGTAGGCCAGGTTCTGCTGTGCCCGATCTGAGGCCAGCAGATTACCAAGGAACAGGCCCCAGAAACTGCCTGTCACTTCAAGGGATGGCCAGAGGTGCATCCCAGGGAGGCTGGCTGCATCTGGGAGAAGGCACAGGTTTTCTCTGAACCCAGAACCTCCCCACAAATATGTTCCATTTCCTTTCAGTTGCTCTAAGTAAGTAGAAGGGAAGACTAGAGAAGAAATCTCTGGCCCCAAGTCTTTGTTTCTTAGTGCATGTCAGTCTGAAGGTAGTAAGCTATCAGTGGGTAAAGAAAATCAACAGAGCGCATCTCAGCTAGCATTTATAACAAGGAAGAGAATGGATATGCACACATTGAGGGTGATAGGGTGGTTGTGAGTCATGATGTGCAGAGAGGTTGTGGTGCCAAAAGTTATTACGATGGTTCATGCTCAGGGAAGCCTGGAAGCCATTGGCCCGTGGATTCAGGTGCTGGCACCAACTGGGCAGGGCACATCTGCTTTCTACATACCCATCTTGGACTCTGAGGTCCATTCCTCAGCCTGAGGTGTCCCTCTAGACTCTGAAAAACACACCCTAATAAAAGGTATTTGTGATGTGCCCATCTTTAAAAGGGATACTATTTTGTGTGTGTGTCCATCAGCCCAGTGGGGAAGCGGCCTCTGTTGAGGGAGGAGAAGCACGCCACTCTCAAAAACGGGTATGTCCTGTTTGCCTCTGCAGGCCAGGTGAGGAGGGAAATTGGGTACTCGCCAGCTCTGCTTCTCATCCTGGGTGGCTGTGTGACTCAGGGCAAGTGGCTTGCCCTCACTGGCCTCATTTACTAATGTACAGAGGGAGGAAAGGACCCAGTCGTTTCTAAGGACACTTTTAAGGTCCTGCCCTCACACTGTTCCAGGATGACGTTGAAGAGATCTGGATCTTTTGTGAAAATTCCAAGGGAAGCCAGGATTGACTCCCAGGTTTCTATACAAGGCTCCCAAAGCATTCTGATAAGCCCGAGGGGAATGGAGTAGCCCCGTGTGTCCACACTGGTGGGATAAGGTGAGTGGATGGCTAGGCAACAGTTAGGGTGACCAATGACAGAGAAGCGGGAACCAGAGCCTGGTCTCCATGGACAGCATTTATTAGGCGCCATTCTCAGTGTGAAGACAGATGGGCAGGAGCTGCTGAGGGGGGCCAGGGCAGCCGCAGCCTGGGGACTTAGGGGCTGCCCGGGTGAGTGTGGGGCATGTCACCCACACATATTGCATATTCTGTGGCAGTGTGCCCAGGCATAAGGCATTGGGGAAGCAGAAAGGCTGCCTGCAGTGGGAGGGGGTGAGACAGGAAGTGACAGTGGCCTTCTAGTTCCCTAGGCAAGACCCTACAGGAGACCAGCAGTCCCCCATGCTCAGACCCCTAGGGCCACTCTGCTGCCTTCCCCACCCTCTCTGTAACTTTGGTTGTGGCTCCCTCGGATCTGACGGGACTTGACCCCTCGAGGGCAGGGTCACACACAGGACAGAGGCAGCCAGCACTGCCTCCAGCCAACATAAACACAGACAGCGCCTCTCCAGCCCCTGGGTCCTGTTCCCCTTGGCCCATGGGCCAGCTCTTCCACATGAACACGGGGTACACACAGCTTCTTTCCACCTGAGCATTCCCCAGGGCCTGGAGGACATGGTGGGGCTCCCTCTCTCTAGCTCCCCAAATGGTCAGGCTGGCCTTACTTAGCAGTATGGAGCTAGGCCTGGGAACAGTGAGTGGAAGGCAGCTCTGGGGAAGGTGGTGGGAGGTTTCCCTTCCCCCTTTTCACAGTTCTGGGGATGAAGCTCGCTGGCCCGAAGCACACTAGGACAGCGTTCTACCTCCAAGCTATACCTAGAGCCCACATATACCCTTCTGCTGTCCTGGGCACACATACCCTTCTGCTGTCCTGGGCACACATACCCTTCTGCTGTCCTGGGCACACATACCCTTCTGCTGTCCTGGGCACACATACCCTTCTGCTGTCCTGGGCACACATAATCCTGTCTCCAGCGTGTCCCCGGTAGCCAGCCAACAGTCGGCCACTCACCACCTGGGTTGCAGGTGGAAGAGGTAGAGGGCATACCAAGTCCAATACCTTCTTTCCCACAGAGGGGGGTTCCTGGCTGCAGTGGAAGGAAGCCTCACTTGCAACTTAGGATGCAGGTGCTCTGGCTCCTAGGCCAGAGGTGACGTCCCAGGACATACCTGTCAGCGTCTGGGCTGCTCTGCCCAATCCCTGAACCTGCAAGAGTTCCAACTCCTGGCTTTTAGTCCATGAGCCTCAGTCCTGCTTACCTTGGTCCCAAGGACCTCCCTGCCTGTGAACGGAGACAAGGGTCCATTTAGAGCCGCAGTCTCTGGGCTAAAGAGTAGTGGAGACAGAGCACCGGCAGTGCCTCTGGCTGGGCCTTCTGATTCTGGTTTAACCCCAGCTCCCTACACAACGCCAGGGTGCTGCCTGCAGGGGCTTTGCTTCGGGAGAGCAGGCTGAGCTAGAAGGAAGAGCACTTGGGCTGGGAACAAGCCTGCAAATTCTTGTTCCCCTTCAAGACTTGCATCACCCTGGGCAAGTTAAATTTTTTTTTTAAACCTGTTTTCCTCTTCTGAAAAATGGCCATAAGAACTGCCCAGGTGACTTGACCAGAGTTATTACACTCAAATGAATGAGTAGGTAGGACAGGGTTTCTGGTGCTAAAAATCACTATAAATGGAAGAGGAGATGAGCAGCAGCAGCCAGGGACAGCAAGCGGGAGTCTGTTTCAGATTCCAAGGGCAGTCCTGAAGGCTGGGGTCTCCCAGGAGCCCTGAGAGTGGGACCAGGCCGCAGGCAGCTCACCGACTAATGATGTTCGCAGAATGGGAAGCCACGGTTTCGGCATTCTCTTTACTCTGACTCCTGTGGCCTGCCTTTTTTTTTTTTTTTTTTTTCCTTCCTGTCCTGCCCTCTGGGGACTAGCTTTAGGGACTGCTGGGGTTTCCTTTTTTTTTTTTTTTTTCTTTTTTCTTTTTCTTCCATAACTGCATAGCCATGCAAAAAACAGAAGGCAGTGGACACAGAAGGCGGTGAGAGGCTTGGAGAGACTGCTGGGGATGAGAGAGCAAGGTGGGACCGAGTGGGGGAGGGGTGACCTGGACAAAGACACCCTAGGCTTTGGAGAGCCCAGGGGAGGTATAAGTAGAGATGAAAAGAAAAAAGAAAAAAACCCCAAACAATACAGAAAACAAAAAACCAAAAACCGAGAACATTAGTCCCCATGTGGAGGTGAGGGGTGTGGGCCGAGCAGGGCCTCTAAGGACTAGGGAGCTTCTCAGCGGCTCCCAGTGGCTGCTCTCCACACTCCCCCACCCCCCAAGTTTCACATTTCTCGGAATTCATCAGGCCCTGATGGGGGCTCCAGGGATCCTCAGAGCCCGGCCTCCTGCTGGCTGGTGCAAGCCCGCCCAGTTGGAGATTTAGGGGCTGGGGAAGAGTAGAGGTGGTGGTGGTGGTGGCGGCGGTGGGTTGGGGACTTCCCACGGGGAGGGTGCCCCCCCCCCGAAGGCGTCTTTGGGAGGCGGCCTCCCGGCCAACTCCTGCGGCTTCTGCAGGCAGGACCCCACCCCCGCCCCGCCGGCTCACAGGTGCTGCAGGCCTGGCTGTGGTTCACACCGAGCTCCTGCGCTTCATGAGGCTGCGGAAGGTAACCAGGCTGTGCAGGCCCGTGGACACCGAGCTGATGGCCGAGTGCTGCGTCCCGCTGCACAGGCAGGGGTGTGAGGGCGTGTCGCTGTAGCGGCCGCCGCCTCCCGGCGACGAGTGGCTGTGCTCCACGCACGTGTCGGAGGTGGAGAGGTCCCGGGGGATGATCATGGGGATGGAGTACTGCAGCTTCTCGCGGCTCTTGTACCAGAGGCACGAGCACATGGACTGGAAGTGCAGCACCTCGGCGTAGACGTTGCGGAAGCCGCCGCCGCCCACGCCCACGCCGCCCGCGGCCGCCGGGCACAGGACCGGGTCGCGGGGACGCATGCCATCGCCCAGGCTACCGCTTAGGCAGCTCAGGCCGCCCAGGCCGCCCGCCTGGCCGTTGTGCGTGAGCAGGGCGCGGTGCTCTGCGTCACGCTTCTCGTCCTCGGCGTTCATGGTCATGAATCGGAGCACCACGAGGTTGAGGAAGGCGCCGATGACCGTGAGGCCGGTGAGGATGTACACGAAGCTGAAGGCCACGTACTGCGGCTGCGTCTGCAGAGCCTGGTCCTTCTGCAGCGCCACGTAGTCGCCGAAGCCGATGGTGGTGAGCGTGATGAAGCAGTAGTAATAGGCCTGGAAGAAGGTCCAGCGCTCGTAGTAGGAGAAGGCCGCGGCGCCGACGCACAGCGTGCTGACGCACGACACGAAGCCGATGAGCACCATGTTGGCCATGGACACCTCGGCGTGCCGCATGCCCAGCCCCTTCTTGGCACGGTGCAGCAGGTACCTCACGAAGGTGTTGATGCGCTCCCCCAGGCTCTGGAACATGACGAGCGTGAGCGGGATGCCCAGCAGCGCGTAGAACATGCAGAACACCTTGCCCCCGTCTGTGCTGGGCGCCGCGTGGCCATAGCCTGGAGAGATGGGGAGAGGAGAGAAAGCACACGCTGTGGGGCTGGCCTGGCGGGGGTCCCCCCTCCTCTGCCCGCTCCCTTCCCTCTCCACGTGCCGGTTCTGGACTCTTCCCCCATCAACCCCTCCCCCATCCTTTTTTTTTTTTTTTTTTGCTGGCTCGCTGAATATGTATAGACCAGGCCGGCTTTGAACTCACCACATTGATCTTCTTGCCTCCACCTTCCAAGTGCCAGGGTTACAGGCACACCACCTTGTCTGACGCCACCTCACCAGGCTATTGAGTCTACCTTTTCAACACGTGAGCACATCCATGCCCGAGTGCTTTGAGGGCTAACCTTTTGTTCAGAACACCGGAAGCACTCTGGGATGATCCTCCCTAAAGGCAGAGACTTTCCAGGTCACACTGCCAGGAGGTTTGGCAATCATGAGTTTGAACTTGAATCTGCTTTCTTGAAAACACGGGTGTCTTGTGCCTCTTGGGAGGGGCAGGTTCCTGGTTCTGCTGGGGAGTTGTCGGCAGGCAGCTGACTTTGTGTGTGTGTGTGTGTGTGTGTGTGTGTGTTGAGAACAGGCTTCCTGTCTAATACCTGGGGGCTCTGCCATGCTCCTTGCCCCCTGTGGGCCCCAGTGTCAGTGGCTATGGGGGCAAGTGATTAGATGGGATGGCTTCTGATGCAGTGATTCAGAGGGAAACTGAGTCACTCATGGCTTCTTGATGCTTTCCCTGCCACAGCCGGAGTTTAATGGGTCTGTGTGGCCACTGGGTGCAGTTTCCCTGGGCAGCTGGCTTAGCAGTGCTCCCAGGCCCCGCTGAGTGAGAGGCCTCACCCTGCCTGAGGCTGGGGTCTTTCTACGGATTGGGTCCAAAATTAGGCTCTGCTGTGTGTGTGGCATTGCCCGTGGCAAGGTAGGGGTCCAGGTGTCTTTCAGGTGTGTCCCTGTCACCAGGTCGGCCATCTCTATGGTCCCCTACTCTTCTGCCCCAACCTTCCACATCTGTGCATGCGCTTCTCTCCTAGGAGAGCCAGGTAGAATCAGAACTGTCCCTCTGAGCCAACCATCAGATGACTATGGAATTTCTGCCCCGAGCTGGGCAGAGTGGTGGGTGCATGTCCGTCACCACAGGCTGAGGCAGGAGAGTGAGAGCTGGAGAGACAGTCTAGGCTACAGAGCAAACCCTTCTCAAAACAGTAACAGCAACAACATCTTCCTCGCCACAGCTGGGTGGTGGTGGTGGTGGGGAGGAACCTTGCATGGGTCCATCCTTGGGTATAAGTTCTGACCTTTTCACTAGTGGTTTTGTGACTTTCTCCCTTTGATCATGTCTCTTTATTGGAAAATGAAATATTTTGTTCTGGCCACTTGCTTCTCCCACCAATCCAGTGAGCATAAACACTTCATTTTTTATTAAGAGAATTATGAGAACGAAAGAATGTGAGCAGGCTTTCCAAGTTGTTCTCTTTTCTGGGTCTTAGGAAATCTCAACCAAACGCTGTGTCTTCCAGGCAGTCTTCCTGGGTTCCTCCTAGCTGAAAGTGATCAGTGTTTTATTTGGGGTGGCTCTGAGAAGGCTCACCTGTGAATTCTAGGGCCCACAACTACATAAAGCTGAACATTAACTTGGGGGAAGCCCAGGTGAGCCTATACTGGCCCCCTCTAACTTCTGCCTTCTAAGGGGGTCCCAAATACACATCATGATTACATTGCAGCCTGGGATATTACGAGTGTTGTCTGATCTGAGTTCAAATCTTCCTGTCTATATAAAACATTTCTGAGCCTTAGTTTTCACATCTATAAAGTGGGGCTAATCTATCCCAGGAAGGGCTTTGGGGGAAATAAGTGAGATAACGTATGTGATGCACTTAGCCTAGAGCCTGGGTCACCTCAAATGCCCAAAAACAGCTCGCTGATTAATAATGAAGGAGGTGGCAGGGTGCTCACGTTTCCGAGAGGTTGCCAGGCTTGGGCGTAGCTGCATGCCAGGGGAGCCATCTCTGCAGGCCTAGGACCTTTGAATTCTAAAGCTCAGAGAGGTCTGGGAACAGATGTCTGGGGAGCCAAGGCTTCAGGACTGTCCTTAGAATGGCTCCCCAGCCCCCACAGCGGCATCCGGCCAGTGGCTGTGTCCCTTCTGCCAGGGGCTACGCAGTTGAGCCGTTGAACCACGGTGCTGGCCCATCCGCACTCCAGCAGGGTGAGAACAGATTGTGCACGCCAGCTCAGCCCCGAAGCCAGACCACAACTCACCTCGACAGCTGGGCATGCTCCCAGCTGCTGCAGCTTCTCCTCCTAGCCTTCCCTGTCCCCCAGACCAGCGTCAACTGGGTATGGACCCCCACTCCTCCCTGGATACGACACTAGGGCGGAGCTCCACACGGAATGCAGAGCGTGGTTATAGCCCCTGCCCTATGACCCCGGGCAAATCTTGTTCTGTCTCTGGGCTCATTTTCTCTCTGTGCACTTGGGGTCCACGGCCGTGACCTAAAGCTGCTATTCGGTGCCCTAAGCACTTGTCAGAACTGCATCTGGAGCAAAGGAGACAATGCTTGAGGAGCCTGTAGGGTGCACAACTGTGAGGGGCCCTTGGGAAAGCACCTGAAAATGCAGGGTCCTCTGTGTGTGTGTGCGCGCGAATGTAGCCATCCATAACCACTCCCAGAGGAAGGAACCCTTCTATACCATCTGTCTACCTCTCACAACTTGTCTTGGGTTCCATTAAAGACTACTGTTCGGGAAAACCCAGTGCCCACCTGCCTGGCATCCTTTGCCTTTATACACGGCTTATACAACAGCTCTCCTGCACCCCCCTGCTGGCCATGGCCCTCGGGCACTGCCCTGGGTCCTCACCTGGCACCTAGAAGTCCCTCTACGTCCCCCACAGCACTTTTCCCCTCCATCCTTCTGCTCCTGCTCAGATCCCCCCTCCTCCAGGGAAGGCAGTACCCAGAGCCTAGCTTTAGCCATAAGTACACAGCCAACTTGGTGACTGTCAGATTGAATGACTCATCCAGGCCTGACCAGAGGCTCCTATGAGGGGTGGAACCCGTGCCTGACCTTTGTGGGGCAGTCAGCAAGGCTGGCCCTCACTCCCTACCACGAGCCAGGCTCACTAATCAAAAGCTCTTACCCTTGCAACACCACTTTAACTTTGCCCTCATGAACGTCCCCCAAGGTCACGCTTGTGTTCGACAGCTGGAGTTGAGACGTCATGGGGGGCCTTTTTGAGTAGGCATTCCTCACTCTGCATTCATGCCAGTGCCATGTCAGGAAGGGAAACTGAGGCCCAGAGAGGAGTGTATATTCCACTCGAAGCCTCAGCCTCAGCCCGAGGCACTATCTGGAGCCAGATGAGGCACAAGTGGGGATGGGAGGGTGCTGCTGGGAGATGCCCTGGAGACAGACGCTTTTCGTCCTGGGCGGAGGGTAAGCATGCCCATCCCTTTGTCTGTCTTATTGTCGCTGGGTGGAAGGGCAAAGGAGCCACGAGGACCTGCTGACGTGGGTGCCTAGCTCGGAGGACTGCCAGCTAGGGTGGAGCCAGTCCCAGGGGACCCTGGACTTCTGGGAAGTCACCGGGAGTTTGGCCAACCCTGTACCCCTGCAGCGGGGAGGCAGTGTGCCTAGTTTGGCTTTGCAAGCGAGAAGGTAAAAAAAAAAAAGAATTACCCGTTGCTGCTTCCTCAAGTCTCTGGTTGGGAGGGGCTCTATTAGCCCCTCTGGACATGAGCGCGCGCACACACACACACACACACACACACACACGGGCTGGTCTCTGGGGCTGATTTTTTTTGTGGGCACCATCTCCCAGTCCTTGCTGGGCCAAACAGCCAGAACTCATATCCTGAGCATGGACTCTAGTGCCTGCCTCTTCAAGCACTCTGTAGGGCTGTCCCTGTCTTGTCCTGACTCCATCACAGGTGGGCTCTTAGTAATCGTTCAGTCTAGTCCTCGGGTTGTACGGATAAGCCATGGAGGAGCAGGGAGGTAAAGCAACCCATCAAGGCCTAGGCTGGAAGGTAGCCTCGGAACTTGACTCTGAGACCAGTGTCTTGGCCACTGCTGAACATGTTCAGCTGTGGCCAGAATGCTACTCAGTCACTCAGCCAGGGCTGGCTAACTTAGCTAAGAGATGGGTCTGGGCACAGAATCCACCAGGACCAGCAAGATGGCTAGGTAGATAAAGGCATTGGCCTCCAAGCATGATGACCTCAGTTTGATTTCTAAGACCCACATGGTGGAAGGAGATCCCACAAGTTCCTTTGACCTCTACACAAATATCATAGAACATGTGTGCAAGCACACACACATATACAGACACACAGGCACAAACACACACACACACACGATAAATCAATGTAATAAAACTCTTAAGAAAATTCAACTGAGGAGGCTGTGGCTGGACATAAATGTTAATTATTAGCATAAATATTTTAGGGTAGCCTCAGGCCTCTGTTCTCATTTCTTCCTGGTGTCAGGAACTCAGTCATTGGTTGTAGCAGTGGCTTCCAGAGGACCCAGGGGTGGGGGTGGGGGCTGGAGGGGTTGGGCCCTCCCTCTTACTGGTCTCTTCTCCCAGTGGCCTGGCTCCTCCTACTCAAAGCAAAACTGTAAGTGCTCGAGGTAATAGCCTGGTCTTGGCCACCTGCTCCCACTGGCCTCGGGAGCATGCTAGCCTGCCTGCCTGCCTGCCCGCCTCCTACCCTTGGCCTAGCTGGCCCCAAGGTGGGCTCCTGGCCACAGCTCGAGTAGAACAAAGTGTGTGGAGAGGGAAGGCTGGAGGCTGGGGTCTGCCCTGAGCTCAGCTATGACTAGCTTTGTGTCTTGGGCCGTCTCTTCCTATCCCTGGTTCCTACCCTGCCTTTTTTCCCCCCACTTTCCTGAATGTCTTTTAGTGTTTCTTCTGTTCACCCACCCACTCATAGGATCAAAGCTTCTGTTTGTGAAGTGTTGATCAAATGCAGTTTTTTACTACACGGAACAGGCGCCGGGCAGATGATTGTTAAGACTCTAATTAGTTTATTCCCCCATCAAAATCAATTAAGAACACACCTGTCAATCAGAACTTCAGATTAGCATGGGGTAATTGATTCTGTGAGGCTGAGTCAAGTTATCCTTATATGTTGGAAGTGCTGCAGATAGGTAGGGAATCTGCTGTTCAGGGTAGCAGAAAGAGCACAGGCTGTGCAGCCAAACAGCTCTTAGCCTTGGCCAGGCTCCATAACCCTCTGGACCTCAACTTTCTCATCTATGAAATGGGTACAGTGAAGTATCGACCTCATATAGTTCTGGAGATTTGGTGAACTGGTAGATTTGAGATGTGAATGTGAATATATTTGGACCCCCAAGATTGCATGCACATCCTCTGTGTTTCTTAAGGTTAATTTCCTCAGACACCAGCTCTGTGGTATACTAAGGGTTAGATAAGGAAAGGATTGCTTGACTCAACCAAATTGGGGAAAACAGGGACTAAACAGAATTTTTCTTCACGTGGCTTAAGTGTCACAGGGTCATACCTGTCTGTGTTCTATGCAGAGCTGGGAGAATGTGTTATGTTTCTCAAGCATTTGACCACGGAACATTTTCTCATGCTGCTTATTGCTAAATGAGGGTTCTGATCTGAGCACAGTTTGGGAAGTGCTTCTCTGTCACATCAGGAACTTCTGAGGTTTTTCCTCCAGGTTGATCTCTGACTCTAGGTCTCTGATCCCATCTCTGGGCAGATTAGCACCTTGGCAATGCCTGGCTATACCCTGTCTCCTAGCAGACTTGCTTATCTAGAGTAAATACGGCTCTAGGCAGGCTAATGTTTGTCCCGGGGGGAAGATGAATGGGGTGACCTGTGGTCAGGACACCCAAAGGCTTTGCACACTGGGTTGATGCTGGAAATGGAAGGAGAGGCCAGCCTGAGGGAGCTGCCTAGGCTTGGTAAGCAGCAGGAAGGCAGCGTGGGCCCTGGGGAGGGTCTCCTCCAGGACGATGGAGAAGATACCAGAAGGCCTTGCTTGCCTGTGTGTGGAAAGGGGCAGTCAGGCTTGAGCCTCAAGTACCTGAAAAAGGGCTTTTGGGGACTGTTTCTCAGAGCACAGTCTGGGGACAACAGCAATGTAGAGACAAGACACAGGACCAGAATGGCTGTGTTAAAGGAGAAGAGGTGGAAGGCATTTGGCATTGGTACCCAGGCCGTGCTCTGAGGATGAAGGCAAGGGGCTGGGAGATCCACTCAGACACATCTTGTCTCCGAAGCTCCTAGGGCTTCCTCAGAGCACCAGAACGGCTCTCCCTCTGCCTTGCTCATGCCCTCCTTTCCCTGCACTCTTCCACAGAGGAGTCTGCAGGGTTCTGAGCCCTCAGGTAGTGGTGAGTCCTGGTGTTGTGCACAGAGCCTGGTGGGGGCGGCTGGTCAGCAATTGCTGCTCTACCTGGAAGACTGGAGTCCTATAAGGTAAAGGCTCTGGAGCAGTCTGTGACGGTGACCCTTAAATACTCGCCTCCTCAGATTCCCAAGTGCAAGGAGAGGCGGTCATCTCGGGATCTTTTGTTGACCCATAGCCCCGGTCCTTGCTATAGACCCCTTCCCCCTTTAAAATGAGGCCAACTCTAGGCCCCCAAATAATCCCACTGCTGCAGGCCTGGCTCAGCCCAGAGCTAGGTCTGCGAAGCCGCAGGACTCCAGGGAGCTGGGTGAGGGTGGGGATGAGCATGAAGAACTGGGTCTGGGGTTTGTCACCCTCCAGGCCAGCACAGTTCTGCAACAAGGTTCCCATCTCTTCTCTCCACCCTGCCCCTTCCCAGGGCCTCTTTGCTCCGTCTTGGTATCTCCATTTTCAGCGCCTGGCCCCACTCTGGAGCAGCAGCCTTCCTCCTGCTCCTTTCTGACTTCCTGGCTTTTGCCCCCTCTCTCGAGCTGTCTCCTACCCACAGGTGTCTGTCCCTGTTACTGACTGGGGACCTCTTAGGCAGGAGAGCTTCAGCACCCCACCCCCAGCCTCCCAGGCCCCATGTGGAATGGGGGAGTTGAGAGGGAGGGTGCTGGCGTCATGGAAAATCCCTGCAGCAGCCAAGGTCAGTGTTTGCAGACACAGTCTGGCCTGCAGCCAGGCCTGCCTCAGGCTCAGCTCCTTTGGGCCATCCCCACCCCCCACCCCCCCTAAGGCCGCCTTTGTGCAGGGGCCTCATATGTCTAGAGCAGAGGCTTCAAGCAGGGGCTTTAGGAAGGGCCCATGCTGCAATGTGGGACATTAGGTGGTTCAACATGCCCATTTTACAGAGGAGTAAACTAAGGCCTAGGGGAAGCAGAGGGCCAGATCCACACCACAAGCCTCTGACAAAGTGAGGACTAGAATCTCCTGGCTTACCCTCTCGGCCTTCTCCAGTGCTGCAGAGAGGAGCAGCTTGGTTCATTCCACAGGGACGAGGAACAGTAAAGCAAGATTGAGAGTGCCCTCCAACTCAAGGGTAGCTTGCTGTTGGGCTACACTCAAGACTGGGGAATGTGGCCAGGAGAGGTAGACCTGATCATCAAACCAAGGTCCGTGATCTCACTCGAAGTAAATCAGACGAATCCCTTCAGAGGAACACTTTAAAGGTTCAGTGTTTTCCCCAAAGCAGGGGTAATTACGACACTCACTGTTGAGAGATATGGCCAGTTTGGGGGGTGTTTAAGGTAGGGGCAGGATGAGGGATGGAGGTGAAGACCCTGTCACACTATCATCAATGAGTAGGGACCAGCAGATTCTCCCGGAAGAGCAGTTTCATATACACAGCAAGATCCTTAGAAATGCATCCACCCGGGACCCTGTGATACCACTTCCAGGAATCTCTGCTGGGAAAATAACCAGAGATCCGAGCGAAGATTTATGAACGCGGATGTTTATAGCAGCATTTTCATTGTGAAAAATTGTAAACACTCCAAATGGTCACCAATAGGCTTTAGTTAAACATATTAAGGTATATTTATGGGGTGGAATACTGTGCAGCCATTAAAGTGCTATTCCTGAGGAGTCTCTTAATTACATAGAAAAACCACTGTATTATGTCAACAACGGTAGGCACCATGCTTTCTGTATGGCGAGATCCTATCCTAAATCTATGAGGACAACAGGTACCTATGCATAAACGCAGGGAAAAAGCTAGAGGTGTAGCAGAGAGCCACACAGAGTTTATCTCTGAATAATGAGCTTCTTATTGGTTTTAATCTTTCTTTTCACACAGTTTTACATGTTCTTTCTTTCTTTTTTCTTTTTTTTTTAGTACTGAGGGTTGAGCCACATGCTAGGTAAGTCCTCTACCGCTGAGATATATCCCCCAACCCTCTATTACTTTTATAGGTAGAAGCACATTAATAATAATAACAATAGTAATTTATATTATTATTAGCCAGGGTCTTACCACATTGCTCTAGCTGGCCTGGGGCACCTAGGCTCAAGTGACCCTTCTGCCTCAGCCTCCTGAGTACTGGGACTACCAGCATGCACCACTGTGTGGGCCTAGTCAAAATGACAAAAATAACTACATCTAACAACAGTAAAATCTTCCTGGTGTAAGAACACCAAGAAGTTTGATTGCAAAGTGAGAGTTGTCTTTGTAGGCAAGGGTTAACATTTGCAGGGCTCAAGAGGAAGAAATTGTACCTGGGAGGCAATGGCAGCCCTGGGCAGCTCCTGAGTAGGAAAGGGGCAGATGCCCAAAGAGGTATCACTGTGAATTTCCTCACTCCCCTGGGTGGAGATGGAGCACAGGCATGGCAGTGGAAGATGGGGAGCAGGAGGCTTCATTAGTGTTCTTCAGCATAGCCTAGCTGACAAGTGCTCAGGCCTGAGCTAGAGAGGAGCAGAGAACTCAAGGGTTAAGGAAGGGCTGGAGGGTGGGGGTCGGGGTGGGGGAGAAAGGAGGAAGGGAAGGGGGAGAAGACGGAAGGAATACAGTGTGAGGGATTGCCCCTGTGGTCAGGGGTTAAATTGTAAGCTACCTGAGAACGGGAGGGGTGTGAGGCTCTGGGGGACACTGCTACATGGAAGGACAGACACCCTGGGAATCCTGGGAAGGCTAACTGACCTAAGGTCCCTGGCATCTGTCTGAGTTCAGCTACTGTACCAGGTGCTGTGACAGAGGCCTGTGGCCTATCTGTGTCTTAAAGCCCAGATGGACAGCTGTACTGAGTGGCCACAGGCAAGACCCTGGGTCTCCCTGGGCTTCGAGTGCCTTTTATGGGCTATGAAGAAGCTGGGAGGGATATCCTTAGGCCGCTTAGCATCTAGAGTTCTGGACTTTCAGAGGAGCCGCAACTTCTAGTCCCAAACCAAGAGAGAGGTCTCAGCAGCAGCCATCTCAGGGGATCCTTGGATGCCCAAAGCAATGCCTGCACCTCTGGCTGCACCTCAGGCCACAGCCAGCATTGTTCAAGTGACAGGAGAGGAAGAAAATCTGAACGACACTGCCTGGCTCAGCTTTGAGTAGTAACAGACTTGAAGTGGGAGGGGGAGGGCAGCCAGAGACCCAAATGCCAGCTTTCTGTGCTCCCTCCCCAACCCCGATAACCTCTCTTCACAACAGCTTCTCAGAGTCAGGGGAGGCAGCTGCCAAGACAGCCTAGAGCATTTTGGAAGTCCTGCTGGTCCCAAGTCTCCTACTGTTTTCTGAACCCCAAGGCACCCAGATTTCCATTTTTACTCCTAGTTTTGCAGATGTGTCTTCAGGACCCTTGAGTCTCTCCCTTCCTTTCGCTCTTTTACCTCCAGATTCTTCTTAGTTGTGTCTCATTTTGGCCTGTCTGGTTTTGGGGCCTCTGGAGCGTGAGGTGGTGACTCATGCTTCTCAGTAACTCAGCCCTGTCAATAGCACTGGACCCAGCCACATATTTATTGAGCATTTTGGTTCCAGGGCTTTACATGAACTAATGTGCACGTGTGTATGTGTGCACGCGCGTGCACACACACACACACACAAATTGATCTTCTCAGAAATCTTATGAGATATGGATTATCTCCACTTTACAGATGAGAAAACTGAGGCACAGAACATTTTCATAACACGCTCCTCCCACCCCACCATAGCTGGTGAGTGGCAGTCAAGGGACATGCTCAGGGCTGGCATGGTGGCCAGCCTAGCTGACAGCATCATGGGAAGGAGACTAAGCTAGGCTGGACAATTTGTCAAGGCCATCCAGGTCAGGGACAGAGCCAGGTCTCCTCAGGCCACACCCTATTCTTTTTTGTTCTCCTATCAGTGGCCTCCTGGGCTTCTGGGGTCAAGGATCAGGGTCTTCCGTGAACTCTTCTCTTACTGTTTCTGAAGAGATAGCATCAAGGGATGGACAAGTAGCTAACTACTTTTTAGCTACTTGATGGACAGGGAACTAACTACTTCTACAAAAATTCTTCCTTCTTCTCCAGCCTTCCCTACCGGCAGCGGGCCCAGACTCCACCACCAGCCTGAGGCAGAGAACAGGAGGTGGTAGGTTGACATTGTGGAGGAGCTCAGCGTCAGTCCTGGAAGAAGACACTGACCTCTGGCAGAGGAAGCCTGGGCACCTGGGGAGGCTGGGCCAGAAGCAGGCACCCCAGAAGGCCGTGACGCTTTGCCAATCTCAAGAACGTCAGGTGGAAAATCAGTGTGACAAGCATGGCTTCGTCCCCTTAGCTTGCTGTAATTGATTAGCTGAGCCAACCTTCCTTTAGCACCTCTGACTTTGTACCAGCCACCCGTCTAAGTGCTGGGGAAGGATGCGGAAACGGAACAGCCAAGTTCTGCTTTTCGAGAACAGGCTGGCCGGCGGGCAGGTAGGAGGAAACCGAACAGTGGAGAGCTGCCCTAGGAAGCCAGGTGCCCTAGGAGTCGGTGCCAGGGATGGGGACCTATCCCTTGAAAGTGGGACCAGGAAGCCAGGACAGGGAGGCAGAAGGTGCAGCATCTTGGTAAAACTAGTGGCTGGGAAGGCAGTCTCTTCTGCTCCTGTAGCCTCTGGAGATGGCCCTGGACACCTGTAAGCAATACCCAGAGCCGAGGCAAACATCTGGCCCATGTCCATAGCAACTTTCAGTCTTGGATGTCACTTTACATTGTCTCAAGGTCAATATCCGGGGTCATTCTTTGGCCCTGTTCTTCCTTTCTCGTTATTTTGCTACTTACCATTAGCAAATTTAACTGTAGAGCAGTTGCGGGTGAACAGGGTGTCCATGAAGGCGACTCTCCTGTATGTGTGTGCTGTGTCCCACCTTTCCCACATTACCTTCCTCAAGAAGCCTCCTCCTGCACCCCTAACCACAAGCAATGCTCCTATGAGTAAAGATGCTTTTACTTCACACTGCCGGTCTTTTGTCCTGCATTTTAAAATAATTATTATTTATTACAATTTATTCACTTTGTATCCCGGCTGTGGCCCTCTCCCTTGTCTCTCCCAATCACACCCTCCCTCCCTCTTCTCCCCCTTAGCCCATCAATAGGGGAGGACCTCCTCCCTATTAATGACCCTAGCCTATCAGGTCTCATCAGGACTGGCTACAATGCCCTCTTCTGTGACCTGGCAAGGCTGCCCACCCCACAGGGGGAGATGATCAGAGAGCCAGTCACTGAGTTCATGCCAAAGAAAGCCCCTGCTCCCCTTACTAGGGAGCCCACTTGGAGAATGAGTTTATGGGCTACATCTGAGCAGGGGTTTTAGGTCCTCTCCATGCATGGTCTCTTGTTGGGGTATCAGTCTCTGCTGGGCCCCCAGGGCCCATTTTTTTGGCTTCATTAGTCTCCTTTTGGAGTTCCTGTCCCCTCCATGTCTTTTTATCTCCCCCTTTCATGAAATTTCATGTACTCTGTCCAAAGTTTGGCTATGAGTCTCAGCCTCTCATGATATATACTCACTCATAAGTGGTTATTAGACATATAATATAAGAAACATACTAAAATCTATACTCCTAAACAAGCTAAACAACAAGAAAGACCCTAGGGAAGGTACTCAATTCTCATTCAGAAGGGCAAACGTGATAGCTATGGGAAGCAGGAGAAGACAGGGAACAGGACAGGAGACTACCACAGAGGGCCTCTTAAAGACTCCACTGATGGAGGTATCGAAGCACACTGTCTGTCCTATGGGAGGCATGTGGGCCACCAGCACAGTGTGGCCCTGAACACTTAAGGCCTTGGAGAGGTGGTTAGGGCCCAGGCACAGCCTGAATTCTGCTTCCTGTCCTCCCCTCTGTGTGACAGTCTGGGCTTGCAGCTGGGAATGCAGAGGGTGGGATGTAGGAAAGAAGGAAGAAGAAGGAACCCCGCTGGCCAGAACACAGCCTAGGTGTGGTGGCACATTTTGATTGTCAACACGACACAATCCAGAATCACCTGGGAAGACAGTCTAACGGAGGGATTGTCTAGATCAGGCTGCCTTTTGGGTATGTCTTTGCAGGGATTATCTTGAGTCCTTTGATCGAGCTAGGAAGACTCAGCCATTGTGGGTGGCACCATTCCTTGGGCTTAAGGCCCAGACTATATAACTGGAGAGAATGGGCCAAGCACCAAGCAAGCAAACAAGCATGCATTTCTCTCTGCTCTTGACTGTGGGTGTGATGTCCCTGAAATGATGGATTGGAACCTGAAACAGTGACCTAAAATAAATTCTTTGTCCCTTAAGTTGTGTGTGTGTGTGTGTGTGTGTGTGTGTGTGTGTGTGTGTGTGTGTGAGAGAGAGAGAGAGAGAGAGAGAGAGAGAGAGAGAGAGAGAGAGAGAGAGAGAGAGAGAGAGAGAGTTCAGGGGCAACCGAAATGAAACTAAAAGTCCAGGCTTTTCTGCTCTCAGTGCCAGGGAAATCAGGTACCCTTTGGCTGCATCTCTGTTCCTCACCATGACTCTCTGGCCAGTACCAGCTCCACCGTGGATGAGAAAACTACGGAAGGCTCAGAGAGGTCAGCATATGAAAGTGGACAAGATTAGGACTCAATCTTAGTCTTTGGGGGTCTTCAAGGTTCAAATGCTTTGGCCACCCAGCGTGCCCCCTGGCCATTTACCTCATCAATAGAATGTGTTTATCCTGTCCAGAAGACCTTTGATAGTGAGCCCCTCACAGCAGAGTCTAATAATTGAGACACCTAGGTCTGACAGCCCTAGCACCTATATGCTACAGGTGCTCAAATCACACGATGCTGGAAGAGCTTGTCCTACTCAAAGCTTTTCTTTCCTGAGCCTGGTTCCTGCTCTCTGCCTCTGAGGAACCCACAACTTGGAGACCTCCAGACCCTTCCTTCCAGAGAACATCCCCTGGAAGTTCTCCAAGGAAACCCTGAGAGGTTTCAGTGTGGCCCTGAGGCAGACAGAGCCGTATGTGAGGGTGGGAGGTGGAGGGCAGGTGCCAGGGCCAGAAGAGGCCATCTGTGGAGGACTTGGTGAGGCCTCTGCCCTTTCCTACCTCTTTGGAATGGTCCTTCCTGCGACAATCCCAGTTTAGGAAGCATCTAAGCAGACTCTCTTTTTGATGTTATCGTGAACCAGGGCACAGTGAATCGGAGCAGGGTGGGACACAAAATCCAAGAGGACATACATTGTCTATGTGAACTATTGTTAAGGCTCGGGCTCACTCAGCTGGATTGGGGGGGGGGGAGGGGTTCTGGGTAAGCTTTGGGGAGTTGGGCTGCAGGGTAACGAAGATTTGAATCCAAGCTGATACCACGGTGAGGCAAAATCATAAGTAAGTCAGGACTAGGGGCACAGAAGCCGGAGCCCTGGATGAACAAATAAAAGACACAGGTAACTCAGCCTGGAGACTGGAGAGAGGGAGGAGCCTGGCTCTGGCTGCTGACCTCTGACCTTGGCTAAAAGCTAGCGTTTCTTTGCAGAAGTCCTTTGCTTGCCCTGCTCCAAAGAGGCACTGGCTAAGTTTCAGGCCCTGTAGATGGGAGGCCCAGCCCTGCACACTACATCCAGGGTGCCCTGTGTGGTAAACACAATAGAAAGGCCGGACAGACTTCTGGAGGGCCGTATAGGGTGTATGAAGCACTCTACAGTGGGAACATGCTAGGCCCACCGCTCTGTAGCCCCATGAGGCCCCGGGGATGTGACAGTACCCAGCCACCGCTGGGGACAGGGGCCCTGGAAAGGGCAGTTTCTCCCCCACGAGAACTCCTACCACACACACTGCATCTTTGGTCCAATCTGACTAGGAAACTGAGTGACACTGGGGTTTGAAAGGCTGTGTGGAAAATATCTAGTTCAAGGCCTGGCCCGCATGTGTTGGAGAATCTTAAGACATAGGAGATGTTATTAATATTTCTGTTTCTTTTTTCTCCTCAGCACAGCTCTGAGTTGCCACTCCCCACTCAGAAATCTTCTTTATCCCTTGAATTTACACAATACAGTGAAAGGGTCCAGGTTCAGTACACAGGCTGTAAATCTAGGACGTGCTACTTCCTGAATATCATAAAACTCCGAGCTAGTCTGTACCGAGGGTTTCCTGCCAGCTTCACCTTGGAGCACTGCTGTTCCCTGACTATTTGCTTGAAGCTGTGGCCACAGCCTGGAGTTCCCTCCTGGATCGCCTCTGTCCTCCCACATTAGATACGGGGCTCCTTCTCCTGGTACACCTCTCCTGTCCCTTAGCTGATAGAAGGGCACCTTCTGCCTTCGCCACTCTCTCTGCCAGGCGTTGCAGTGTGGGTGGAAGCAGGTCCTTCTCTTTCATGCTGGCCCACTGCACCCAGTGTCTGTGGCAGAATCCCAGCAGATGCGTGGAGGCCAGTCTTGATGGATGGCCTGGGTGCAGGGAGGGGCCTTGGGGCACCCTTTCCCTATCACCTGCTCTCTACTTTCCTTCCTGGTCATGGCTAGTGGCCCAGACAGCACTGGGCTGGCAGGGAATTCGGGAGCAGATGCCAGGAGCTGTGAAGGGAGGCTTTTCTTAGGCTCGGCACCCTCCCCAGGGCTCAGGCGCTCAGATCGTGGAGGCTGGCGTTGCGCCTGGGAGATGAGGGACTCTAGGCAACAGGGACTTCGGCCTGCAGCAGCTGCTAGAACCTTCTTTCCCCTGAGCCAGTCTGCAGATGTGGGAGCCTCACCCTCAACATTCACTCATGCATGCAGTACCTGCATGTGCGCACGCGGATGCACGTGCGTGCGCGCACACACGCACCCGTCCCCCCACGGGTGCACACATACATACTGCAGCACATTGCCTGCCTTTATGTGGCCTCTAAGCATGGCTCTATCCACCATTCAGGGCAGAGTGCAAGAACCAGATGAGCTACAGGGTGAGCACTCTCAGGGAAGCAGAAACTGCACAGCAACAGGAAGAGGCCCTTTGTAGAACTGCTGTTCCTGTCCCCATTACCTCTACTTGAAGGCCATGAGGGGTTGGGGCTTCTTCCTCCTCTGAGTCCCCTCCTCCAGTCCAAGGGGACACAGGCTCTTCTGAGAGGCTCCAGTCTATGGAAACACACTTCACTCACCCCTATGCCCCATCGGAAATGCTCCGTGAAGAACGAGATTACAGGGCTCTGGCTGTTCCTTCTCAGTCCCTGTTTGGAGACACTGCCTTTCTCAAAGAGCCCAGAGGTGGACACTCAACCCCAGTCTGACTCACCCAGGCTAACCATTCTCTCTGACCCCTGCTTTCTTGGCCTTCCCAATGACCTCCGCTAGTCACCATCTGTCTACACCTGACCATCCATCTACACCTTGTTCATAGCCCAGATTAGATGAATTGGGCCTACCCAGCATCTAACAGGAGTGACTTCCTGGCTCCTGTGGACTAGGCACACAGTCTACCTGTGTGTTCTGAACTTAATATTTATGGTGCCAAGAACTCCAACTCAGGCAGCCTTCCTAGGACCAGGCGGCCTCGCCCAGGACCAAGCCCTTTCCAGCTGCTGTTCACAGTGCTCTCTGGCTTCTTCCTTTCCTCTCTGGAGTCCCAGGGTAGAATCCAGGCAAGCCGACTTTCTCTGCACTTGACTTTATTCAAATGATTAAATGCTTCTGTCATCATTCCTCCTCCCCAGTTCAAAACAATACTAGCTAACATTTATACAGCGCTTACTATGTGCCAGGCACTGCTCTGAGGAAGCTGATATATGTTCCTCATTTAATCTTCCAGCAATCCGATTCAGTAGGGACTATTATTATCCCCATTTAAAGATGTAACAGCGAAGCCACAGAGAGGTTAAGTACTCGCTCAAGGTCACACAGCAAATATATGGTGGAGCAGGACCCTCCCTTACACTGTCTGCAAGAGTCTGGCAATGGGTAATGAGAAGAAAGGTCTCCGAGCAGCTGGGTGAGGGGAAAGAACCCAGAGGGCTCTGGCGGGAGGCTGGGGGGCATCCTGCCCACGTGGGAGTTAGTCACCACATCCCTTGTTTGTTTGTGGCTCACTCTTGAGTGCTTTGACAGCAAGAGTGTCACTATCCCTCATTCCACTGAGAACCGAGGAGGCTGAGCTCTGGTGGCAGTTCGGCTTGGTCAAGGTCACACTATGCCTGGCATGGAAACTTCCCAGGGCCGGGTGCTTGCCTGCTTGCCTGCTGCTGCCCTAGGCTGGAGTCTAGGTTTTGGTATAACAGAAACCATCCAATGAGGGCTCGTGTAACTCTAGCCCTTGGTGGGAGACTCTAGGGGAAGGGTCTCATCTTGCCCGGCTCCATTCCTGGCCCAAATTGGCACGGGCACCTGGGAAGGGCAGCCGGCCAGCCACGTGCCAATGTTGCTTTAAAAATAAACCCGGGAAGAGCGAGGCTTAAAAATAGCCCTGGGGATGCGTGAGCAGCTAATTACTACCGCAGCCCCCTGTCAGGGCTGCGGGGAGTGAGCTGGGCGCTGTGCTGTCTGGGCGCCGCAGCCCCCTGTCAGGGCTACGGGGAGTGAGCTGGGCACTGTGTCCTCTCTGCTCATATCTTCTGGTTTGTGAACCAAGGAGAGGCCTTTCCAAAACAGCCTAGAGGAAACAGGGGGCACAGGATCCTGGAGGGTCAGGCATGGGTCCCTTTCAGGGTACTGTGGATAATGTCCATCATTTCAGAGATCAGAGAAGCAGGGAGGCTGAGCCCAATCCTGGCACTCAGGGTTGGGGCAATGGCGGTCCTTGCTGTGGCCAGGATTTCCCCCTTTATTTCAGGTTGTCTTTGGTAACACCTAGGACTTTCACCTGGGAAGAGCTCTGATGTCCTGAAGCCCCTCCCTTCTCTGAAGTGGGCATGGTAGTGGTAGACAGGAGGCTGGCCATACTAGTGACTCCAGATTCAGGACTTGGGAAAACCACTTTTCAACTGTTTTATTTTTCCACTCAGGAAAGAGTAGAGGGTCCTTCTGGCTGAGCATTGCTGATTGCTCCCAGAGACACCCTTGGGTCTCCAGTGCTGGGTGGGATTGGACTAAATCCCAGGCTCTCTCTGTCTCAGTAGGTAATCAAGGCAGGACCACACTCCTGCAGGTTGATATCCCCTAATGATCTTGGATACTCTTCCCCACACCATCCCTGACAACTTGCGGATAGGGTCCAGTGACTGTGAGGGAAAGATATGGGGCCCAGTTGAAGATGCATCTGATCAAAGATGACAGGCATGCAAGGATCAAAGAGGAAAAACACAGCTTTCTCGGAGGAGCGGGCAAAGGCTGCTGGGAGCTGACAGGAGAGGTCAGGGACGGTGGGGAAATGGGAGGGCACAGAGCTGGCAGGGTTGTAAGGGAAGGAGCTATGTAGGAAAAACTGAGCTGCCAGCCGTGGCCGGGTGTCCCAAGCCATAAACTTGTTGGGCCTTGACTTCGTTTGCATAACGGACCATAATGAACCTAACGGCCACTACCCCTGGCCTCTGCAGGAAGTTTGCAAAGCTCTGGCCTGCAAACAGGAGGGGATGCCATGCTCCTTCACTCTCTCCGCTCCTGCCCCTCTTCAAATATCTCTGCGGTTCCAATCCAGGATCTATAAGCACAGAATATCACCCCCCCCCAAGCCCTTCCTTTTTTTTTTTTTTTTTTTTTTTTTTTTTTTTGTTCCTGGAAGGACCTGTAGAACATGACACTTCATGGTCAATGTCCCTTTGACCACGATGGTGACAAGTCTACCGGCTCTCTCTTTGTGGTCTCCTGCAGTCTCCCAGAATCTGTGGGCAAGACTGACTGCACTCTCTCACGCATGATGCTTCTCTTGCCTTTGGGAAAGTACTGTTCTGAAGCTCATCCCTCCTTCCTTTCCTCCATCTCATAGTCAGGGCCTTATCCATCCTGGGCAAGCCCTTTGTCAATAAGCCACACCCCCAGCCTGTGGGATTCCCCGACGGTGTTTCTGTCTGTAGCCCAGGCTGGCCTCCGCCTCTCAAGCCTGCTTCCACCTCCCACTGCTGGAAGATTCCAGGCATCTGCACCAGCACACCCTCCGCCCTCTGGCCTTTCTTGCTTGATCTCCCACTCTCGAAGGAAGGCTGGGGAACACTCTGCTGTTCCTAGTTGCTCTCATGCAGCACCTGGCTTTCGGTATTATTTCTATTTCCTGAGTTTCTGTCCTGGCTTTGATTTCTCCATCAGTGGCAGGCTTGCCTTCACAGGTTTGTCCAAAGATTAATCAGGATGTCTCCAACAGCAGCCTGAGTCTCTTTCACAAAACCTGTGACTCTCCAGCTTCGTTTTTTTTTTTTTTTTTAATCTGAGAAGTGATCTGCCTCCACCCGTTACTCAAGCCAAAGACCCAGGACCAGGCCTGTTTGTTCTATTTCCCTCTAATTCCCACAGGCTGATCTTTTCCCCCTACACGGACATCTTTCCCATCATAAGTCCCATCTTCACTGCTTCCCAAATGGCCCTAATGGGCCAGTGATCATCACCTCCCCCGATAGTCCCTGGTCCAATCACAGTTCTTCCTCATGAGCTATACACTGTAGCTGGTACAGCTTGAACAGAATGATTCTGTACAGTTTTAATTTTTTAACTATTTATGTTTTACACACGTATGTATAGTGTGTGTGTGTGCAACTTGCAACCACGTGTGCACAGTCATGTATGCCCTGTTTCACGTGTGGAGGGCAAAGAAATACCTGTGGGAGTTGATTCTCCTCTTCTGCCATGGAGGTGGGTCATCAGGCTTTGTGGCAATCACCTTTCCCTGATGAACCATCTCTCCAGGCAAAGATGAGACTTCTTCATTCCAACGTAATTTAGTTGCTAGGTTCTGCTTCTCCGGAAAAGTAGATACCCAGGAGAATGGGGGCTGCTTTTTCCTGTGCCCAGTCTCTGGGGTCCAGGGCAGTCCTGGATGCAAAGAAGATGTTTGCAATAACCAGGTGGATGGAGAAATGACTGTGCGGAGTGTGGGATGAGTGAAGAAAGTCAGGGTGCCTGGCTTTGTCCATCCCACCCCCTCCTGTTCTTCAGCTCTACCTTATCTCATCCGGAGGAGGGGAAGGTTGGGTGGAATTACTAGTGTTCAGAGAATCTGAAGGACCCCAGAGATTCCTAGGATGCTTTACCTAATGCCTATCTGAGCCTCTATGCCTTAATAAAGCCAAGCCAGCCACTCCCGTCCCTATCTTAGCACAAGATGGAAAGAGTGTTAGGGTAGGCTCCACAAGTCCTCGCGATGCTTTACAAGCTCTCTGACACCACAAACCACTGGGAGGGCTCAAGGGGCTGGGGTCTCTGGTGGAGCTGTGAAGAATGGCCTGTCAGCAAAATGTCAGCTTCCAGGGCCTTGGGAGCCTTGGAGTCATCCCATAGTCTGGATGGCAGGGCTGGTCATTTGTTCACACCCTGGGTTGTCTGTGGCTGAGAAGACGCTGTCTGCAGCTTTCCCTCTGGCCACCCGGTCAGAAGGCACTGACAGGGGTCAGCAGGCTCCTGGCACCATACTGTTGAGGCCCCTGGAGGAGCTGACAGCCTGGAGCACCTCCCCTTCCCTTTCCGGTGGGAGGCTCCTGCATTCCAGTGGTCCCATGGGCTGGGGCAGTGGCCTCTCTCTGCTGATAAGCTGGCCACTGGCCACAGCTAGAATCATTCTCCTTCCAGAAAGGGGTGACTTGGAGGTCCTGGGTCGAACTCTATTCTTGGGACTGGATAGAGAGGAAGTCCTTCCAGGGCCTGAGCATCATGGGGTGAAGTGGGGACACGAGCTTAATCCTGGGTGTTCTTCCCTGGAGGATGCTGGGAAGGGAGGCCAGGTAGGTCCAGCAGAGACTGACTGAACTCTTAAGACTCTTGAACTTCTCCCAGCCTTAGACTTCACAGGCAAAGCTAGGGTGACGGGGGATTTGCTTCAAGTATTACAGCCACCAAGAAACAGAGGCACAGTGGAGGGACCACTCTCGATCTCAAGGTCCCCCTCTGTCATTTGAGATGACCTTATCATCCCCTGTGCTTCTAATTTCCTCAGCTGCCTGAAGCCAAATTCTTCCCCACAGTTCACAGAGGAGGCATGCCCGCCTGTGTGCCCACTGAGTAACCCTGTGGGAACAAGAAGACAGCAGGAAAATGAATATGTGGGACTCTGAGGGAACTGAGCGGAGGGAAGGATCCCTGCACCCAAGTTCTAGATCCGTTCTCTCTGGCCTGGCCTGCAGGGGGACCAGAAGAGGGCCTCCTGCTCCTGAGCCCTGGGCTTCCTCTGATCCTGGCAGGGGAAAGTCCATGACTTAGAGGGTCAGCCATTTGTTCTCTGTTGGTGGGGCCTGGGCTGTGCTGACCACCCCCACTGCCCTATCCCTGGGCTTGTTTGAAGGTCAGGCTAAGAGCAAGAACTGAGAAGGAGGGAGAGGCACAGGCTGTCCCCAGGGGTCCTCTGAGACTGTGCTTAGTCTGTTCTAATGCATGGGACGTTGAACATGTGTGTGCGCGTGTGTGTAACACACACATCCACCAACTCCTGCCCACTCTGCCACTCCACTCATCCCACAAATATTGCCTTAGAGCTCACAAGGTCTCTCCTTGGCTACACTTCAGTGTTTCTTAGATGCTAAGGAAACCAAGAAAGCAAACTAACTTCTGTGGCTGATGGGAGTGCCCAGCTGCCCAGGGACAGAATGCTGTCCCTAAGAAAGTCTCTACTCTTTCCAGCTGCAGACTCCTGTTACCTGGGAGTCTTAAAACACAAGCCTCAGCCAGGCATGGTGGTGCACGCCTTTAATCCCAGCACTCTGGGAGGCAGAGGCAGGTGGATCTCTGAGTTCAAGGCCAGCCTGGTCTACAAAGTGAGTCCAAGAGAGCCAAGGCTATACAGAGAAACCCTGTCTCAAAAAAACGAAACAAAACCAAAACAAAAACATGAGCCTCACTTAGCCAGGTGGTGTGGGCCTGTGATCCCAGATACTTAAGAGTATGGGGCAGGAAGATTTTGACTTCAAAGCCCGTCTGAGCTATAGAGTGAGTTCAAGGCTATCCTGGGCTATCTATTGAGACCCTGTCTGAAAATAAAACCAAACCCCAGGTTTAGGGTAAAGCAAAAACATGGCCAAGCAATATAGAGTTCAGTGGTAGACCACCAGACTAGCCGCAGGTGGTTCTAGGTTCGGGCCACAATATGGCAGAGATCATAATAAGGCCACATGAACAAAATAGGAGTGGACTCTCAGGATACAGGCTCACACCACAGCTCTGGCTCCAAGAACTAGGGTAGCCTTCCTACACAGCACAACAGCCATTGTACCTGTCTTCTCACAGGGGGGCAAGAACGTCAAGTCAGCCTCAGCACTCTTCTTCAGTGGCTCCTTTTAAGGAGGGCCTTGACAAATGCATGTCTGAGACGGCTCCCCACCACACTGTCTGTTGTCTTCCACAGACCAACATGTGTCTGTGTGAGGTCCACATTTCTATGAGAATGACCCAACTCCAGCTGTGGCCTGGGGCCCAGGACAGTTGTATTTTGGGAGAAGGGGTCAGGTCAAGGTTGGAAGGTCTGCTCTTGGTGCTAGCCCCGCCATTACTCACTACGGAGTCAAGTCCAGCCTCTCTGCTGGCAAAGTAGGATAAAGATACCCACACCTTGGGCTGATGTGAGGCTTGGATGTGATGGAGTCCTGCACAGGTAGAGCACGGCCCTGTCTGCCACTTGCCAACCAAGGAGATGTTTCAACCAAGGGTATGTTCCCTTCCCAGACCTCAGGACCCTTGTCTGTAAAATAAAGTTTAGATAGCACCTCCTCCTGGGGCAGTTGTGAGGTCTGGATGAGGTGGCGTGTACAAAGCACTCCATTCAGGCTACAGAAATGGAGGCAAGCTCTAGGAGAGAGTTTGAGGGCCCTCAGCTCTCAGAGCTTTATGGAACATCCAAGAGCAGAACTGTCTGTTGTATGGATAGTGGGCCGGCTCCTGCCTGAAACTCTCTGTCCCTTGTCACCACCCATACCCTGGAGAGCCTCTCTGAAAGGGCAAGGGGCCGAGGCTTTTTCCTGAGGGAGGAGGCTGTCCCCATCTGGGAATCTGAATTCTCTCTCTCTCTCTCTCTCTCTCTCTCTCTCTCTCTCTCTCTCTCTCTCTCTCTCTCTTTCCAGGCTGTCCCATGGGGCTTGATCATTTAGAGTCCTGAAGAAAGGGCCCCTGATGATCCTGCAACCCACAGACTGAAATGTGACTTTGCAGATGGGTCTGAGGTGGCCATTTCAGAACTGGAGCCATGGCCAGGAGAGAGCCTGCAGATTGATGGAAAAGGTCACTGAGTCCACAGCAAGCTTCAGAGCTCACAGCTGAAGTCAAGCAGGGAATGCATGGGGTCAAGGAACGTGGATGAGGGAACGACATATAGGAGAGGAAGGGGGAGGCTCAGAGCAGGACCCTGGGAGCCTGCAGGAAATGTCTGTACCATGCTGGATGACATCAGGCCCTGCAGCGAGATTCATCCCCATGGACTTGGGCATGCCCGGTGGGCCTGAGTCTGGCCTGACCTTCAGAGTGGACTTTTGGTTGAGAAGAAAGAATGGGCAGGAGGAGGGGGCACAGTGCTGCCCAGAGACTGGCTGAGGGCTGAACTGAAGGGTTTAAACTCTCACCCACAGGTTTAGCTGGGGTCAGTAGGCACCCACTGCTCAGGACCCAGGCGAGAGACACAAATTAACCATCCCTTACCAGCACTGCTTGTCAAATCAAACCCACTTATTGGCCTCTACAGTAGCGGTTCCCGGCCTATGGGTCGGGACCCCTTTGGGGGCTGTCAAATGACCCTTTCACAGGAGTTACCTAAGACCATTGGAAGACACAGATATTTGCGTTACAATTCATGAGAGAAGTGAATTTTCAATTATGGAGTAGCAATGAAAATACTCTTATGGTTGGGGGTCACCACATCATGAGGAACTGTAGCAAAGGGTCTCAGCATTAGGCAGGTTGAGAACCGCTGCTCCAGAGCCCTGTGTGTCCTGTTCCTGGACGCCTCACCTTGCTCTCTGAAGGTCACATCGTCAGTCCTCACCCCCGAAGCTCCACCCAACATTTAACATCCCTCCACCGCGGACGACCCATCCGAGGGGGCTGTCTTAGGAGTCAGCATGCATACCAGTCAACTTGGACTTCCCAGAACTCTAATAGACCACAGCTCCTTGAGGAAGCATCTGGTTTTAGCTGTCTGCTCCTGTGGGACTTTGTATGTAGCCTGGAATACAACCTCAGGAGACTTCAGTGGCTTTTGATAAACCAAAGAGGGAAAGCCAAAGCTGGTGATCCAGTTTTATTTGGAAGGGGTCGTCTCTAATTCTACTCTGGCTGCCTAAATGCCCCAGGCTGCCCAAATGTTCCCAGGGGAACAAGGACTCAAAGCATCTCTGGGCAGGGATGAAACTTAAAAGCTGGTCATTGCATCTACTAGTCTAACACATGTGCAGTGTGATGGTCCTATAGCCAAAGCCCCTAGTTCTTCAAACGCCAGTCTAGGGACTGCTAGGGAGGTAAATGTGATTACAGCCCACATTTGCAGTCCGACATAATCAGTTGACTTTGAGGAAAGGAGCACAGGCTAGCCCTTCTTTATCTTAGATACCTTCTTTATCTTTTGCTTCCAGAGAACAATCTCTTCTCCCACGTAGCCTGCCCAGGTCTGACTCGATTACCGGAAAGAGCTTATGGATTAGCTGAAGAAGGCATTTGTCCCCGAAGATGGGACATCTTTCCACCCATGGAAAGGAGCAATCACACACACTGGGGGCAGTTCCAGCCTGACTTTTGTGATGCCCTGCCCTGTAGATTCAGCGTTACCAGCCCACCGTTCCACGCTGTGAGCTGGTTCCTGGGCTGTTCATTCTTCATCTGAACCTTCTGTTGGTTCTGTTTCCCTGATTGAAGCCTGCCGGTGGTGGTGGAAAGGGATGGGGATAAAGTGGGGTGGGGCGAGTGTGTGATGGGTGGGCCAACTCGACGCAATCTGGAATTATCTTGGAGCAGGAACTTTAGCTTACCGCCCATAAGCATGTCTGCGGGGCATCTTCTTGATTGATGATTGATGTGGGCGGGCCTGGCGCCTCTCCTGGCAGCTGGTCCTGGGGTGTGTAAGGAAAGCTAACTGTGCAAACCAGGAGATGCAAGCCGGTAAGCAGCACTCATGCATGGTCTCTGCTTTAGCTCCTGCCTCTAGGTTCCTGCCTGTGGCTTCACTCAGCAACAGACCATAACCTGGAGGCCAAATAAACCCTTTCCTCACCAGGCCGCTTTTGATTGTGGTATGTACCTCAGCAACAGAAGCGCCCTTCATTTAACACACTGCTTTGTCCTCTGACTGATTCCCCAGGTTATCAATGTCCCTCTAAAGTTTGCAAACACAGGTAACCTGCTGGGCTGTGTGTGTGTGTGTGTGTATTGTATATATTACCACCTGCATTCTATTGGTGCAACAAGCCTGAATGTTTTGAGAAGCCATGGCGTAGGACTCCTTTGACTTTTCCTGCCTGGACCCAGCCCAGGGGAAGCAGGGCTCCTTTTCCACTGAGGAAAGGATTCCCCAGCTGCTGCTCCTAAAAGGCGATTGTGCTGTACTGCCCTTGGGGACATTGGGCAGTGCTACAGGCTCCCAAATCCAAGTGTTCAAAGCCAATCTCCACCGTGTTGATGTTTGGAGGAGGAGCTTTGGGCACTGAGGATGAAGTCCTTCTCAGCGGCATTAGTGGCCTTGTCTCCCTCTCTCTTCGGTGGAGAAGCTGGGGCTAGGTCTGTGACCTCAGTTACTCAGAGGAAGGAGGATTACAGGCCTGAGGTCTCCCTGGGCTGCACAGCAAATTCAAGGCTATCCTGCGTAATTTGCTTACCCTGTTTCAAAAGTAAATATAGGGACTGGGGAAATGGCTCAGAGGGTAAGAACAATGGTTGCTCTTCCTAAAGGTCCTGAGTTCAATTCCCAGCAACCACATGGTGGCTTATAACCATCTATAGTGATATCCGGTGCCCTCTTCTGGCTTGCAGGAGCGCCTGCAGGCAGAACACTGTATCCATAATAAATAAATCTTTTTTTTTTTTTTAAAGTAAAAATAGATCCCAGGAGATAGTGTCTCAGGAGAACACTTTACCTTGCAGGGGTGAGGCCCTACATTCAATCCCTGGGTTGAGCAGGCAGGGGAGAGGTCAACTAAAAACCAGGAAGCAGGAAACACACCATTCCTTGTCGAACACCCAGTCTTTGGGCACCTTGCTTTGGGATTTCTCAGGTACCAAAAACTGTGAAGAAATAACTGGGTGTTTGGCAGCCACACGAAGTCATCGCCATTTTGTTTTCTCACAACTCTGGCACAGACCAAGACAGGCAGAGGTCAGGAGGGAGAAACCAGCTTTTCATTGGTATTTAGTTCTCTAGCGATCTCAGGAGTTTGTGTGTACATGTATTTGTGTGCGCACACATTTGTGTGTGTGTGTGTGTGTGTGTGTGTGTGTGTGTGAGGGGAATAGGAGATTCTTAGCAAACAAGGTCTAGTAGACTCCTGGTTGCCACTAACCCCACAGGGCAGGCCCTTCATTACTTCCCTGTCCTTCTGTGCTCTCCCTTTCCCCATCCCTAGTACAGCTACGGCACGTGGTTCCTAGGCTCCGTATCTGGTCCCAGTGGAGTGAGGCTCAGCTTCTCTGAGCCCCGGGGAAGGGTGTACAGCCACCAGGTCCCATCCTATGGGCTTCTCGGTCTATTAGAACCTCAGGGCCCACTGCGTGGTATTCCAGAAGCCACGCTTTCGGGTTCTTTAGGTCTTTGCTTCCCCAGGGGTGGGTGCTGCCAACAGCAGGAGAAATGCAAGTCTGTAAACCCTCTAGCTCTCCAGCTGGTGTACAGCCACGGCTGTCTCTCCACCATCTTTCCTACAGAACAAGTTTGGGGATAACTTTTGTTGTTTCCTCTTTATCTTTTGCTTCCGGAATCAAGCCCAGAGCCTCGGGCATCCAAGTACTTGACTACTGAGCCACATCTCTGGACCTTTTTTGTTTGCATGTTTGTTTATTAAAATTCCTGCTGGTGTGCACATTTACCTTTGGGAGAAGAGGGCAGAGGGCTGGCCGCTGGCTCATTCCTTCAGTGTGGGGGCTGCCGCTTCGGCAGACCTTCCCCTTTTGCCCCATGAGCTACTTCAGTTATAACCCCCCACCCCTCCCCAACAGAGGATTCATTCCCTCTTCTGCCTCTTTCTCCAAGTCAAAATGCCACTTGAAAAGAAAATCTGACCCTGATGAGGGATTCTGATGACCTTTGTCATGACTTCAGAAATGTGTTGTAAACCAAACCACGAAGTTGGAGGGTGTCATTCCATGTCTGTGTGTATTTCTGGAATTTTTGTATTACTTACAGTTAATTCAGTTTTAAGCAGTGTGGCTCATGGATCCCTAGCATCCATGTCCCTTGGGGCTTGTTGCAATGCAGACTCTCAGACTGTGCTTCAGAGAAAGCAACTGATTCAGAATCTGCATTTAAATCGGGGCACCCAGGGCCAGCCCATCACTGGAGAAGCACTGAGTTAGGGAAGCCCTAGGTGAAGCCTGACTCCATGGAGATGAGAAACCAGATGCTCACTGACTCCCTAGGGAGAGGTCTGCCTTCATGGGTGGGAATGGGGGGGGAAAGGGAGAAAGAGACAGAGACAGAGAGCTGTCTTCCTGGCATCATGCTCATCTACTTTTCATTCCCTTTTAAAGGGACTTTGCTGTGTCATTAAAGGAAACAGAAGTGGGTACAGGGGTGGTAAGCAATCCCTTTTGTGTCCAGCTGAGGGGCACAGGCCTTTAATCTCAGCCTTCCTTGGGTCTCTCTGAGTTCAAGGCCAGGAGCCTGCTCTACATAGTGAGTTCCAGGACAGCCAGAGCTCAACAGTGAGACTTTGTCTCAACAAGCAAACAACAAACAGAAATCCTTTTGTGAAGGGTGAGGCTAGAAAACCAGCTTTGGCTCGGCCCTGACACAGAGAGGCCACCAGACTAGAAGGTCTTCCCTGCTTTCTCAGCCATGGCTAAGGCGCACTAGCAAACAAGGAAGTGAAGAATTGGCTTGTGGCAGTTGCCAGGGCCTGGGAAGCTTCAGGTGAGGGGCAGGTCTCTGGAGACCCCTGGCAGCTGTCCAAGCACAGGCAGTTTCTAAACAGCAAGAGAGCATGCGTGGCCTGGGAGGCGGCGGCAGCAGCTGGGTGCTCAACTGCTCACTGTGCTGCCACGACAGGCATTTGTCATGTGGCTCTCTGAGGACCAGAGGCTATCGGAGGGTCAGAAAACAGGGCTCCAAGCCCAGCTCTGATGCTAACTGTGTAACCTTTAGTAAGGCCCTTCACGAGTCCTGTGAACACACACAAAAAGACTGGAGCTAATTCCCCTCTGGGCAAAGCGCTCTGTGTAATAGTCCCACTGCCCTGCATTCACCCTGGCACCCATCACCTATGCTCTACCATACACCAGATTCACACAGGAGTCTCCATGGGAGGGATGGCTCTCAGAAAAGATACCATACCATACCATACCATACCATACACATACCATACACATACAGGCCTGGCCGGGAAGGGGGTGAGTTCTGGGGCTGACATTTATTTCTGTAGTGTCTTAGGCAAATTTCCAAATATCTCTGAGCAGGGCAGTGTGGGAACACCGGTGGTGAACAGCAAGCAGGCAGCGCCTGGCCTGTTGCAGACACATGTCAATTTCCTGAGCCTAAGGCCAGGATGCAGGGTGGGAGAGGAGCTGTCTGCCCCGGGTCCTCTGCAGAGGTTTCCCTAGACTGGCAAGATCGCGGCCTCTGTTAGAGCTCTCCCCTGGCTGCTGGCTGGCCACGGGAAAAGGATTTTCAGTTTTTTGAAAATTATTATAAAATCGACACGCAGACCCATGGTTTGCGCTGCCAGCTGAAAGCTGTTTATAGTGGTGATCCACATTACATTCATCTGTGCTTGTTTATGTTTTCCTTTGAAAATACTTATTGTGTTTGTCCTGTCCCCACTGTGGCCAGTCGTATGTCTGCTATTTCTGGCCTATCCTCGCCTCCGCATCCTCCAACACCTCCAGCCCCCCACTGGAATGCGTGGGAACTGGATGGGCAAGCAGGAGGACCTCTGGTGAAATGTACCCACTCTTAGATGAGGAAACTGAGGGCCATAGAGAACCAGGAACTGAGCTGGGTGGAACTAGATTTTTTTTTCTGCCTTGCTCCAATCCATAACAGGTTCTCTTAGCACAGGGACCTTTCCTCGTCCCCGCTAATTTTCTGACAGTCTGTCAGCCTGCTTAGAGGGGGTGGCGTAGCCCTTGAATCTGCATGTCAGGCAGGCTCCAGACATATTGAAGGAAAGGGGGATTTTTGGGGTAGGGTCTTGGGAGAATAAGACAAAAGGATGCGGCAACTTCCTAGTCCTGTCCTCCTCCAACCTACCCACCCCTGCTTCACTGCCCCTATTTGTCAAGAAGGTAGCTTTGCCATGGTAACCCTAAAGAGACAGAGCGGTTCCCTCCATGGGAGAAGGCATACTCCATGAACAGTAACATTAGCGATAGTAAACATTGCAGATACTATTATCGACTCCACCAGGGGCGTTCTTTGCATGAAAGTATTATTTCCTGCTGATAATTTCATTCTCATTTTATAACTGACAAAATGAGATCTGAAAGCTTTATTGGCTTGGGCAGGACAGGGTAGGAGATATAAGGTGGGCTGAGCTGAAGCCAGGGGCTCTGGTAGCCATGTGAGGGCTTGAGGAGTTGAGGTAGAGGGGCTAGCCTGTAGGCGGGGAGCAGGGCAATGCTGACAGGTGCATGGTGTGGGCACGGCAGGCTGGCCGTGAGTTTTATCAAGCACTCAACTGGCTCTGTAACCTTGGGCAAGTTACAGACCTCTTTGAGTGGTTGGATGTTCCCTAATATCACCTCTCACTCTTTTATTATAGGGCTCTGTGATTTGGGAAGCGGCAGGCCACCTGGGGGAAAGATATGAAAGGCACAGTTTCCCTCTGGGGCCACCTGCTTGAATTCAGTCCCAGGGTCACCATGCTGCATGGTGAGCCGCAGCAGGCTGTGCCCAGCAGGGGTCGGGCTGGGAGCCAGAAAGCAGCAACACAGGCTTCCTGTCAGGGCTCCACCAGCAGATCAATCACCTGGTCTCTTGTTGCCTTTGAGCCAGAGAGATTCCCAGGCCTGCCGTGGGATAACCAACACCTGTGAGCCTGACACAGCCTCGGGGGCAACCAGGTGCCAGGCGCAGATCCATCTCTTGGGTCATTGAGCGAGGGGAGAGCAGCAAGCTGCAACAAGAAGCTCCCTTCTTCTGGGATGCTTGGCTAGGGTGGGCCAGCTTGGATGTCTTGGTGCCCGTAGGAAGGACCCAAGGGTCTGGGCTGGGTTTGAGATGGAGAAAGAAACTGCTGGAAAGAGTCTGCACAGGTCTACTGTCAAGCTCTGAGGCCTCGAGTAGAGTGGCTGACTTAAAGCCTTCCATTGCTTAGCTGAAAAGTGGGGGTAATAAGGTCATTGTTGAAGGACTGGCAGGACTTAACAAGAGAATACAAATGAAGTGTCCGGATAGGGCCTGCCAGAGCGTAGATAATAAAGGAAGGCTGCCATTCTATTGTGGCTACTGTGCCAATGAAAACAGCACCATGGAGCTCAGTGGTGGAGTGCCTGCCTAGCACGCAAGAGGCCCTGAGTTCCGTCTCCAGCACTTCGAAACAAATAAATAAACTGAACAAGTAATGACAGGTAAAGAGGCACCAGGAGTCAGATCTTGCACTCCCCCCCCCCGTGTGACTCCTACCCCCCCTTCTCTGTAGGAGGGGACCATGGCACCAGCTGATCCCCAGGCCCCTTTCCCGCTCTGACAGCTTTGGGCTATGAATAGAGGGGGCTGGGGCCTGGAGGAGTTCGATGACTCAACAGCTAGGGAGGGCGAGGTTTCCCAAGGAAAGAGTTTCCATTTGTGTCTGGTGAACTTGGGGAGCAGGGAAGGAAGGGTTCCCTAGCTGTGAGGCCAGGGATGAGGGGGTGGGAGTGGAGAATGTGACTAACCAGGTGAATGACTAAGTCAGACCCTGCTGACCTTCAACCAATCAGGGCTGCTCGTGAGCATCCTGCAAGTTGGCATCGCTGGGCACTTGGTAGCTCTGCCGAGCCTGGCTGGGCCTGGGCTTCATAGCATATGGAGGCAAAGGAAGCTGCCAAGAGCTCAGCAGGGACACTGCCCTGGGTATGGAGTTAGAAGCCCCAGCTTCCCTTTCTGAGTTCGCTGCCCAACAGCCTGGTGGCTCTGGGCAGGACGTCCCTTCCCTTCCCCGACCTGTACCCACTGTTCTAATAAAGCTAAGAATCTCTGCCCTGGTCCTGTAACCACACTGACTTGTGAAGGCTGAAATCCAACCTAGTGATAACACCATTGTGGCCACTAGAGGCTGAGTGAATGAGAGGCTCTTTCATTTACCCCAGTCTTTCTCCGTGGGATTGGCCACAAGATGGTCCCCAGAAGGCAGATGGGTCAGGAGAGGCTAAACATTCTCACATAGAGCCCCTTCCAGGCATCCTATCACCACCCCAAGGACAGGTTCTGGCTAGGTGGCAGAGCTGAAGCGAGAGGTGACAGAGAGCTAGGGATGGTTGAGTGGGGTGGGAAGTAGGAATTGCCAATCTAAGATGGCATCTCCCTCTTGACCAGCACTGTATAAATATCAGCAAAAGGGTGTCCGCTGCCAGCTCCGGCTCTTAGCATCCATCTAGGTAAGAACCATGGACAGCTTGGAAAGCAACAGCAGGGTTGGAGGGGAAGGGCAGTGTCTGTCCATTTGTGCACACATTAAACCCATCAATAGCATTCACAACTGCTCATGGCTGTTGGGCACCATGCTAGCTCTCAGGAGCACAGAGATAGGTTTTGCCTACATGGACATTAACACAGCAGCATGATGAAAAAGACAAACCAAAACACACTCCTTAAGATGTAAATCAGCATTTAAAAGCACCCAGACTGGGTCACTTAGGTAATCTTGCCAGTAAATTCTACTACAGTCTTCAAGGATAGTGGTCCTGTGAAGCTTGAGTTTGGGGTGGGTTTAAACTGCACCTAGAAGGCTAGCTTGGATAGCAAAGGGAAGGCAGGAGAAAAGGTGTGTCGGGTATAGACAGGTAGAATCTTTTCTAAAGGGTGATTTGGAGGTTGCAGAAAGAGGTGATCCAAGCAAGAAGTAAGGAGTCAAGTCAAAGACAAAGGCAGAGCCAGGGCAAGGAGCATGGAGCACTGAGGAGCCACGTGGGCTTTGGTGAAGGGGTCAGGGACAGCCGTACTCTGGGAATTCTGTTTTGTTTTCTGGAAGCATTGTCTATGGGTTGCTATCTGCTGTGGGGATGAGGCTGAAAGCAAGGAGGTCAGCTGGGAGGTTACTGTGAAGCTGAAGAAATGGGGACTCAGAGGAAAGTTGCACTAATTGGGGAATTGTTATGGGAAGGTAGACGGAGGTGTACACAGGACCCCCTTCTGATTTACAGACCCTAACCTGCTATGAAAGCCAGGCAGGTTGCAGTGGGATGTGGCAGGAAGGGGCTCAGACCAAACCTGCCCTTTGGGTAGTTAGTGTCTGGGAGTACTCTCCTCACTGATGGAGAGCAGCAGAGCCTCAGGACAGAATTCTGCAGTGGATAGAGAATGTCCAGCTCTGTCTTTTATCCGCTTCCACTCCTGTTGACTCCCAGGAAAACACTACCATCTTGTTACAGGTTTTGCCAAATGGCAATGAGTCCCTGGGAGTTTGGCCAAGGCAGGGGGTGGGGGTCAGGATGAGAAGGAGTGGAGAAGATGGAGGAAACAGCTCCTGGAGGCGTCCCAATGGCTTTGGGGGAAGGTGGGTTCCCAATCTCAAAGTCCAAGCACGTCAGGGCTGGGAAGAGCCCTTGACATCATTTTGGCCAACCTCTACATGTTTGGGACATGAGCCCAAGATCCAGGCAGGAGAAGGGACTTGCCCAAGGTCGGTCAGGCAGAGGGTTAGTGATAGAGCTGGGCTGCAATAACAGGGTCTTGGGAGCGGTTAAGGTGTGTGATCCTGGCTGGACACTTCAGCAACATGGTGAAGGGCCTGGCTGGAGATGCCTTTCCTGACAGACATCTCTTCGTGCCTCTGTATGTGTGTGTACCTGTGTGCCATGTTCACAGAGGATCCGGGTGTGCGTGTGGCCTCCTATAGCATGATCTGCCCTGGCCTTGGAAAAGAAGTGGAGCCATTCCTGTGAGGTGTCTGTTTTACTGGGACACCGGGGAAGAAAGCTAACAGGAACGAATCTGAATTCCAGCCCCTCTGCTCTGCTGCCTCTCAGAGAATTACAGGCCCTGTCTGGTGCGGCCCAAACTCACACACCCACACCCACACGGACACATGCACCCCACCCCCCTCCCCAGCAGCACTCAGTCGCAGTTAGAGAGTGGCCCCGCGTGTCGCGGAGTGCAGCGTTCCCGCATCTCCACGCCTCCCCAACGCCCAGCAGGTGTGGACACCCGGGTGCCCAAGCCCAGCGGCAGGGACATGGAGGAGTGGCACGCTCCCGGGATGCTCACTCTGGGTGCCCAGCCCCAGGGCCTAGCCCGGCCACACCCCTCCTCCCGTGCCTCGGCCGGCCGCTCCGGTCCCTCTCACACACTTGAGTCCCCTGGGGTCCTCGCACAGCCCTGCAAAGCCAAGTTAGGGTTGGTCGGGCTGGAGACAGGTCGGAGTCAGGAGTCCCCGTAGAGCAGACACTCCGGGCTGAGCCCCGGGCCGCTGGGAGCGCGCGGGTTTGGCGGCCCGCCCCGCTCCGCAGGGACCCCCTCAGCCGCGGGCGGCTCCCCAGCATCCCGGGTCCCCGCCCCCGTCCCCTCCGGCGCGGCGAGTGTAGTTACCGATGGTGGTGATGACGGTGATGGCGAAGTAGAAGGAGCCGGCGAAGCGCCACTGCACACCGGCCTTGTGCGGCTTGAGGCGCAGCACGACGCGCTCCAGCTCCTCGTAGCCGCCCTCGCTGAGGTTGTAGCGCGCCCGCAGCTCCAGCTGCCGCAGCTCCAGCCTCTGCCGCTCGATCATCTCCGGCTCCGACTCCAGCGCGTCGAACACCGCGGCGCCCACCAGCAGGTAGGTGAAGGTGCACACGATGAGAGCCAACGTGCGCACATTCTGCCGCTTCATCGTCCCTCCCGGGTCGTTGCCGGCCCTCCGGCGTCTCCGGCCCCCTCCCCGGCCCCGGCCTCGGCCCCGGCCCCGGCCGCCGCCGTTGCTCCTGCTCCGGAGGCGGCCTGGGGCATGGCTGCGCTCGCGGATCTCCACGCCGGGCACCAGCTCCGCACCCCGGGGCCACCGCCGCCGCCGATGCCGGCCGCCGCGGAGCTGTCCCTTCAGCACCACCCACCACCCTCCTCTGCCCGCCCCCGCGCCCGCCCCCCGGCCGCCGGCCACCACCTCCCGCCTGCCCTCCCGCCCAGCCAAATAAGGACTGGGGAGCCGTTCCGAGGGTGGGGAGGGAAGGGGGAGCAAGCGGGAGAACCCGGGCAGGACAGAGGCGGGAGAGAGAGAGAGAGCGAGCGAGAGCGAGAGGGAGAGCTAGAGCCGAGGGGGGGGGGGGTTTGAGCAAGATGGGAGAGGGAGGGAGGGAGGGAGGGAGAGAGAGAGAGAGGGAGAGGGAGAGGGAGAGGGAGAGGGAGAGCGAAAGACTGAGATCCAGCCCGCTAGCCCCAGAGAAAACTAGGCTGGAAACAGATAACTACAGGGAAGGGAGAGGACCCAGAGCAGGGGCCTGTGTGTGTGTGTGTGTGTGTGTGTGTGTGTGTGTGTGTGTGTGACAGAGAGAGATGCAAAGAGAGGGACAGACTGAGACAGGGAAACTTGGGAGAGCTTGAGACACAAATGTCCTGAAAAGGGCCAAACGGAGGAGCAGAAAGAGCAACCCCTCCCTTTCTCTCCCCTTTGCCCCAGTCATAGCGCAGAGGCTGGAGGGGACCTTGGGTCCTACTGGCCCACTCCTTAGCACACGGATAAGGAAACTGAGGCATAGGAGGTGAGGTGACTCATAGGACACACTCGGAGAGTTGGTGACAGGACTGGGGCTCAGTCAACCCCCTCCCCACCCAGGTCACACTTTCTTCCCTGTGCTCCAGCATTTGGCTTATCTGAGAAACTGGCAGGGATTTGCTGCCACCCAGGGCACACATGAGCCAATACTCAAGGGAAAGACTTCTCTCCCGACACTGAGTCCCTCCTGGGTCAGCACGGGACACTGGGGACTGGCTGAGAAAGCCAAGGCTGGTAGCTGAGGCCACCTGCCCATCTTGACATTCATAGCCCTTGTCCTACACTGGTGTAGTGGGCAGGACTTGGGCACACAGAAAACACAGGATGCCACCTTGAAACATGGAGCGGGACTCGGATCTCACTGAAATTTGGGGTGGGGTGTGAGTCCAGATTTAATAACAGGCTGGAGAGATGGGGACGGGGTCCCTCTGCCTCAGTTTCTTCATTTGCCAACACAGGGATCTGTAGCGATGAAGAGGAAAGCCGCCAGGCGGTGGAGACCCAGGCAGAGTTTACCACCCCTCCTGGAGCCTCACGGCCTTATCTCTTCCATGAGTTGTCATGGCAGATGATCCCCCATGGCCTCATTCAGCTCCAAACAGCTCTGGACGTGGATGGGCTGAGAGAGCAGAATGATCGGAATGCAAATCCCAGTTCCAAGGAGGGTCAGACAGCCCTTCACGGGACCCTGGCATAGGCCACCTAGAGAGACGTGGAAGAGGCCCAAAACCCATGGCTCGGGAGGCAAGGGAGGGCACCATCTGCCACATTATGGGCTGAGATGTCTCTGCCAGATACCACGTGTTACCCAAAAGCACCTCAGAAGAGCTACCAGCCCGTTCACTCCCCAAGGATGTGTCCTTCTAGCTTTCGTGACACGCCACGCTCATGACCTTAACCTTTACCTTGGTCCTCAAAGGTAGGTCTGCTTATAATTAGGCCCATTGTATAGATGAAGAAACCGAGGCTAACAGCAATACAACCATCCAGGGCCACTGAGCTGAGGAGAGATTTCTGTCTGTTTGCTACCCAAGCCCATGCTCTTCTCCTTGAGTCCCTGAGCCTTTCTTTCTCTACCTGTAAAATGGGTCTCATCATTATGTACTAGCGGTCTCCTGAGCAGCTGGCTTTAAGGAATGTAAGGCAACCATGTGTTTTCAAGGAGAGGGCATGAGGCTTTCTGGTGACCTTTTACTCTCTTTAGACTGGGGTGTCGAGAACACAGCCTGATGAGGGGGACCCATGTCCCCTCTCCCCACAAAGGAATGTTTTTCTTTTAGCTTTGGATGCCTGTTGGAGATTTCTGTTCCTGACCTTCTTTGGCTGCAGGAAGAAGAACCCTGCCTTTCCCAGGTTCCCATGTGCTTCCAATGTGCTGGTCCCTCATCAAAATTTCTCCAGAAGCCGGTTTCTCCCAAGGTTTGTCTGAATGTGCAAGTGTCTCCTTAGAGCTGGGCTTCAGGGGGAATGCTGTCAGGGCTTTGCCACTTCTGGCTGCCAACCCCAGACTGCTATACAAATGAAAGGCAATGTTATTAAGTGAGAGAGCTTCAGGAAAGGGGAAGAGCCGTCTTTGGGGCAGAACATTTATTATTCATTTTAATGGAATTTGTTCTTGCAGCTCTTGAAAACTAGAAGGACTCTTAGAGACGGTCTCGCTCAGCTTCCTCGTGTTACAGATCAGGAAACTGAGGCCTGGACAGTCAGGAGAGGGGAAGTGAGGATCCTACGGTGAGAAGATGGGGAGCCGTGCTTACGCAACATCCATTATATAGGGGACAGGGACACCTGTATTGCATGTCCTGAGTCCCGGAGGACGGCTTGGGTCTGCCCATCCATCCTGTCACTTGCGGAGGGAGGGCTGGGATGAAGGAGCATTTTGGCACAGTCAGGGTTTCCGATCAGCCCTTGGGAGAGCAGGTATGATTTCAGCCATCCTCTTCCTGGTGAATGGGTTTGGCCTCTACCAGAGACCTAACAGCATATTCCCGTTCCTTCTGCACAGGACCCTCGGACCTGCCCACGCCTGCCCACACTCAGCTTGTCTCTGCCTGTGTCTGCTGCAGCGTTCGAGGTCAGCCACTCCCTTGCCTGTACCTCTAAGTGGAGGCTTTGGACCAGAAGACATCAACATGCCTTTCACTTATAACATCTCATGACCTTCCTGGCCTGGTTACATCTGTTGACTCAGTCCTCTTGAGAACTAGACAAAAAGGGAACAGCTACTTCTTTGATGACTAGTTTGTGAGGAAAGAGATGGCGACAAGGTAAGGGTCAATTGTTCGGAGTTTATCATGAGCTGCCGTGTTTCATTGCACCCTAAACATTAGATACAATCATTTCCAGCTTCACATGCCACCCTAGCCACCTGTAAGCTTGGGACACATCTGCGTTCTCTCATGAGACTCGTAGGGCTCCAGGGTTCCCATCAGTTGAGATGCTGGTACCTCCGTACCTCTCCCACCTTCTTCTGCTTCTAACCCCAGGCTTCAAGACCCAGCTCAAAGGCCATTGCTTCCATGAAGCACTTTTCAGTCACAACTCTCCCCGGACCCATCTGAACTACGGGCTCCTTTGTGCCTCTATGGACTTCTGAGCTTCCATTCCTCTTGCTAAGTAGATTACTTGCTCTCATGACTTCCCCACTGGCTTGATATCTTTTCCCGGGTAGAGACCCCCTCCCTTTTTTAAAACAATACTTTCTTCCCATAATGCTTTGTACATCAAGGCTGCACTGCATATTTCCTTAGGTCCTCAGGACACAAGCCAAGGCCTGGAATGGTCCTATCTCTACTGGATTTGCATCCAGCTTAGGTGTTAAAGGGACCCAGACAGGTGAGTCAGGGCCAGAAAGACCTCAGCACCCTGCACCCATGCCTACAGACAAGCTGGAACAAGTCCTGCCAGGGAGGAAAAGGGCAAAGACAGACTCAAGTGTCCGCAGTGCTAAGGAAGTGAGTGGTACGGCACAAGGGCATTGAACTGACAGTCTGCAGGCTTGGGCTTTGGAGCGGCCGCTGCTGGGTGAATCAGGGAAGCCATGTGGCCTCCCTTTGCCTCGGTCTGTCAATAAAAGCATGAGCTCTGTCCCGATGATGCTCTTGTTCATTTTACAATAATCAAGAGTGTGAGCTTGAGGGATGACAATGTGGAGACACCTCATTCCACTACTTCTGATTCCTGCTGCGTAGATAGTTTTGTTGGAGACTGGGGAAGGGCCAGTGAAGGAAGAAGTGGAGAAACTGACCTGGAGTTTGTCTAAGCCTGGTACAAGGCCTGACCTATCAGTTGCGAGCTAGCCCAGACCCTTGGGGAAGTTCTGGTCCATCCTGTCTAGAGCAGTAAGTTCCTCAAGCCTTTCTTACCTTACTCAGGAGTGAGTAATCCTTAACACAGTGAGCTTAACCTTCAGCACAGCAGCTAGCACAAAGAAGGTACTTTGCAAACTTTTCCCGAACCCTTGCTGCTGGCTCCAGTCCCCTAGGTGGGTTGGTGAAACCTGGGGTTTCAGAGAAGCAAGCAAAGGCAGGGGAAGGGGCTCAGGGCCATCTCAATATCAGCCAGGGGGGAAGGCCTGAGCAGGAAGAGAACCAGGGCTCCAAGGCAAAGGCAGAGAAACAGGATTATTTCCCAAAGTCACAGCCCCAGACTGCAGGTTCTGGGTGTGACTGGGGTTTCTTGGTCTATCTCCGGAGGCAGTGAAGTTAGGGATTAGGTTGGCTTTCCAGAGCATAACTGGTCCCACAGCAACGGCTTGCATTTGTCAAGAGCCACTGTTTGTTTAACATCTCAAGCCCAAATCAAACACGAAAGGCAACTGTTAGCAAAGCCGGGCTCTGTGGGCTGTTGGGAGAGAACGAGGCTGGGAAGCTGGACACCTGGCCCTCTTAATCATGCTCCAGCAGACCAAGGGAAAAGGCTGTCTCAATCCGGAACAGACGAGGGCTCAAGGGGTGCAGAACCCTACCCCCTAGAAGAGTGAGGACCAATTGGTCTCAGACACGCTGCTGGGGGCAGGGGTGGGGGTGGGGGGCTCAAGTTTACCCCTGACCATCATTTGCATAGAGATTAAGTTCTGTGGATGTGCTGGGGCTGAGGCTAGGACCCACACGCACAAGTGGCCACAGCGTACCCGCCTCCTGTGTGTTACTAAATCCTGCCGCTTGTCCTCAGCCGGCTATCTTGGTTTCTCCTCTCCCCAGCAGTGTGGGAGCTTGGCCACTTCCTCCTCAGCTATTACTCACTTTCTGATTTCGGTGTTTCCAGGCCTCCCTAGCTTCTTCACAGACTCCTCCTTTTCTCTTTTTCCCTTTCTTCCTTAGAACCTCTGCATTCTCAGGGACGCAGGGCAGACTCAGCCATTGCTGGGATCTCAGACAGACCAATGGGTAAGACTTAGAGAAAAACAATGACTCCTCTCCAGCCCACCATAGGTGTGTGTGTGTGTGTGTGTGTGTGTGCGCGCGCGTGCGCGCATGAGGTTGAGAGCTTTACTGTTTCAGCTTATGTTCTGGTCTCTTTCCCATCCTCCATCTTCTAAGCTTTCACATTTTCCACTCTACCCATCCTCTTTTCTTTCATTAAATTACACAATTGAAGCCAGAGAAATCCTTAGACCTCTAGTACTCTGAAGAAACGGAGGCCTGACAAGGGAATGGATACCTCCAGGCCTTGAGACACACAAGGCCCGAGCTGGGACTCATGCCCAGCTCCCCTGGCTGCCTTATCTATAGCCACAAGATAAGTCCCTGTCCTTGCCATTTTTATTGCAAGACTCAAAGCCCCAGATTGTCTTCTGGAGAGATTCTAGAGTGGCCATGGCCCATCTTTCCAGACAAACATGGAGCAGCTGAAGAGAAGAGAAGCCGGAGATGTCGTCAACAGCTCACAAATCTTGAAATCCTTCTTTGCAGGTTTATGGCTTCTGAGAAGCAGAGGCAGACTGTTCTTAGCACCAAACACAATAATTATAATAGCACTCGCAATGATTAATCAGCCAGTGCGTATTGAGTAGTGCTGGGCCGGCACGGCATGGTGTGTGTGTGTATGTGTGTGTGAGTGTTGGGGCAGGGGACCAGGCAAAAGTGGTGACTTTGCTCTCACAGGCAGGCTGTGGATGTCTTTCTCCTTAATGGAAGGGGGTAAAGCACCACCATGGCCCTTCTTGGAATTGTCATATTTAGGGGAATCTGGGGCTGTCCAAGACTGCAGTTGTTCTGGCTCGGACAGGATTCTGAGTTTTACAGGCCCAGCTGCTGAGCTCCAGACTGCATTGGGAGCAAAGAATTGACAAACAAGAGCAGGTTCCAGGCCTGTCAACCAGATTAATGTGGGGCCTTGCCAGGATGATGTTCATGGCACAAGTGAAAGGACTTGGAATGTTTAGCCTGGAGAAAGACAGAGGGGCCATGTGAGCTGCCACACAAGGAGGCATTAGCTTTGTCCTGTGGGTCTGAGAAGGGACCGGTGAGCCGTGGGATGATGCAACCAACAAACAGTCCAGCACAAGATGGAGTGTCCTCTCTGTTGCCCAGGAAGGCACAAGCTGCCCGGATGGCAGGGACCTTGTGGTCAAGAGGCCATGTGAACATAGTCTGATTGATTTGCTTTAGAAAGATTCTTGGAGCTAGTACCATGCCTGGCCCATAGTATGTCTACGAGAAATGAAGGTGTTGGGTTCAGGGGTTAGGCTAGATGCCCTTTGGGATTCAAGTGGGTTCATGCTAACATTTCTGGGGCAGTTCATCTCTGCCAGGCTCTTTGACCCTCTGGCCTAGCATGTTGCAACCCCCTGGTTCCCAGCCTCCAGAAAGGCTGCTATGGGGGTTCTTGCTGCTGAATCTCCTCAATGCTGTTTTCTACCCTCAAACCAATCCCAAGGCCCACCCACATCCACCCCGCACAGGACCACCTGCAGAGGTCCAACATGCAACATGTCCAGTAGCCCTGGGGCCTCAGCAAAGGAAATGGGCCTTCGGCAGGCTAATTACTGGGAGCTGATTCTATTAAGTAGATAGCTCGCTCCCAGCAAAGCAATTACACCTAATCAGCCCCTTGCAGCAGCCCAATGGGACAGCCGTGTGAGCCAGACACACGTGTGAGCAGGGACATCAAAGCAGCTCGGGAACAGGCCTGGTGGGGTCTTCGAAGGCCAAGGATGCCCCCAGAGTGATCTCAGGCTGCCTAGGAGGCTCCAGCAATGTGAGAATAGCACGGGGTGGGGGATACCTCAAATCCCCGAGCCAAGACTGGGCTCTGTCACAGAGGAGCTGAACTTCCCTGAGGAGGACACTTCTTAGACGTGTCCCTTAGCTTCCACAGAGGTCCAACAAGCACGTCAGACGAGAGAGGATGCGTTCCAAGCTTGAAACTCTTGCTGGTTTCAGTTCCCGTCTGGGTTAAAGTTACTCAAATGAACCCTGTTTGCTGAGCTAGAGAGACATCTCAGTCAGTAAATCTCTTGCTTTGCAGGCGTCAGAACCTGTGGTCTCTCTCTACAGTCTACGTTAACAGTAACCAGGCCAGATAGGGCATGTTTGTAATCCCAGGGCTGGGAGAGACAGAGAGAACCAGATCTTTGGGCTTCACTGACCAGCCAGCTTAGCCTACTTTGTCAATTCCAAGCCAGGGGGAGGCCCTGTCTCAAAACAAAAACAATAAAACAAAATGGACAGTGTTGTGAAAATGAATGACAATAAAGGTTGCCCTCTGGCCTCTACATGCACACACATACAATTCACATATGTACACATATGTTTAAAATATCCAAACATGGGAATGCATATTCCAGGATCAAGTTATTTAGGTTATATCATAAGATTTCAGTGATTCTTATTTCATGTGTATGAGCATTTGCCTACACGTAAGTATGTGGGCCACACATGTTTGTGCCTGATGCAGAAGAAAATGCTGGACCCCCTAGAACTGGAACTGGAATGTCTACGGGCTTCCATGTGGACACTGGGAACCAAACCTAGGCATTCTGCAAGAGCAGGATGTGCTTCTAACTAACCCCATCAAACCATGTTTTAATAAATAATTAGAATAGTATATATTTAGAATATTTTTACTATTTGTATTCATACTTTAATGAAATTTTATGAAATGAGTTTTTCCTCCAAACTCCCATGGCTTTTTCTTTTTTTTTAAGCTGTAATTTGGTGACACCTGGGTCCCAGATTCAACAGGGAAGCAGAGTCAAGTTCATTCAAGTTTAAAGAAGTGATGGGGGGTGGGTTCTGGAAATGAAGGGTGAGCAAGGGGCCAGGGGAAATGCTGGCCATCCAGTGGCTATCTGTTCACTGGTTCACGTAGCACTTTCCTTTCCCTAAGGAACATTTCCCTTTGAGAGAGTTTAGATGATGAGGAGGAAGCTTATGAAACACCTATCCCTTCTGGCACTCAAGCCCTGGGACTCTGGGCTGGTACCAAATTATTGGTGTGGCCCAAACTCAACAGCTGGGCTGACCAGCAGAGGCTGGGTGTGGGTGGGTGGGGGGCGCCAGGGCAAGGAGGCAAGCCGTCTCTGTGGTAAGTCTATGGTGAAGACACTGTTAGCAGCGGGGGTTTGGGGCTGCTCTACGGCATAGCTCTTTCCTCTGCTCTGATAGCCATGACCGCAGCGTTGGGAAGGAGGATGGTCTTGTAGGCCACGGGGCCACCTGACATCCTGCTTTTTCTGGCTCTAGTGATCTCAGATGACTGGTGCCCATGGAACTGGCCAAGGGCCTTGGTCTGTTGTCTGAGAGGAGCTCTGTGGTTTATCAGCAGCCAGGGTCCTTGTGAGGCCACAAGTGGCCCTTGAACATCCATGGTGGGGATAATGTTGAAAAGTGACCTTGACTGGGGAAAAGGGTTGGAGGAATGACGGTTTCTCTTGGGTGGGACTGAGGGGAGGAGAGGGAGAAGGTGACAGGCTGAATCGGGTTTGGGCTTCCTGCTCCTCAGCAGCTGCTCACCACTTTCCAAGAGAGTGGTTGAGAAGAGGATCCCACTTTGTTCCCATCTGCTTCCACTGGTGACAGACAAGAAGGCCAGCCTGGGAGGCGGGCGGTACCGCAAGTGCAGCTAGGAAAACTTTGATTGCTACCTGGAGACTGGGGGACGGGGAGAGGGATGTATGCACGGTACCTGACAGGGTTGTCACACAGTGAGCTCATGGCCTTCTTGGCTCTGCCAAGTCCCCGGAGTGATCTCATGTCTTGCCTCACTCACCTTACCCCAGGCTCCTTTAAGGCCACTTTTCTCTGCCATTCATATTCTTTGCCATTCTGCCAAATGTATTGGTCTCTTTTCTTTATACCAGAAACATATGGTACTAGGTACCCAGAGGCTCATATTTAGTGCTCCTGACTATGGAGGAATGGGATCATCATTGCTCTGTATGTAGAGGAGGGCACGGAAGCAACTGTCTAAGTTCTTGCAGCGAGCCAGGATTCAACCTCTGAGCAGTCTGGCTCCAGCCTGCGCTTCTTCCTCTCGGCCATGCTCCCTCGCTAGAAACTGACTGAGGGCAGAGCCAGGCAACAACAGGGGAATCGGAACAGAAGGTGCTGTTAACGCTGGGCTGGCACACAGGGAGAGCTCAGAAAAATGCTGTCACATGAATGAATGAGGAGCTCTGAACGGAAGATGCTGGGCAGGTCCAAGACTCAGCATCTGGGCTTACCATGGATGGACAGACACTCGGCTTCAGGTGGAAAGCAAATCTGAGATGTGAGCAAGACCTGGAGACTCCAGCTCACGCAGGGGCTGGGAGAGAAAACTATCAGTGAAAACAGCTCTGGACCCATTGAGGGTGGAGATGAGGAAGGGAGGGCAGAGCTATCTTGGCACAACGCTCGGGCACCCAGCCCAGGCAGGGACTCAGAAGGTCTCTGTGTCTGTATGAAGCCAAAGGATATTGTTGGGGGCTTTGAGCTGGTGCCTGGAGAAGAATGGTGTATCCAGGGTCGCCAGTCACCTGAAGAGAAGGGAGCATCCCACCCATACGGACCAAGGTTGCCACGGGGAGGCAGGCACAAAGTGGGGTGGGAGATCCAGGCCATGAGCTGCATAGATCTCTGCTCATCCGGAGATGGTGTGGTCCAGTGAGCCATGGAAACCACAGCGTGTCAGGGAGATGGAGGTCAGCTGGGAGGCAGCACTCAGGCAGAAGGGCACACAGCATCAGGGAGATGGAAAAAGTGATGTCGTTAAGGAACAATGTGAGCCAAAGGAATGAGCTGTAACTGGCTGGATCTGAGAGGACAAGCAGGAAAACGGCTGCCAGACGCCCATGGGTGTCTGATGATGGCCTGCCACTACCCTAGGGAAGGGACTGAGCCTCAGCCCTCAGGATTAGAAGGAAGTTACCCAGCAGGCCTCATGATCCTTCTCTGCCCCTCATACCGTGCTCTGCGCCCCTTGGTCTATTAACCAATGCATGATAAATCGAGTCCCAGCAGACCACCTGTCTACCGTGCACTGCCCTGATTTTCCAGAGAAGATCCAAGAAGGTAGCAGGAGGGGGAAAGAGTATAAGTTCTTGGCTCTGCACGGTGGCCTGAGTCCCTTCCCTGCCCCAGCTTCCAAGAGGGGAATCCTGGCCTCTCCTCCCCAAGAAAATGGGACAAGGAAGCCACTGACTCAGGTTTCTTGTCCCACCTTTGATAAGAAAACAAAACAACCCAACCCCATATCACCAAAGGGATATTAACCTGAGTAGTTCTGGCTGAGTGTGGGACTTCTTGGGTCTGTCCTGGAGTGGTGGTCTCTGTGAAAGGCCTGAGGAGAGGACTCAGCAGCACTGAGTGATGAAGCGGAGGTGTGTGGTAAAGGCTGAACTGACCCAAAGGCTCCCGTAACAGATGAAGAAATGGAAGCCGAGAGAGGGCCGGGGCATGTGACCCTAGCATGTGGGTTTCGTTGAGGTCAGGTGCCATTGCTACTTCTGAGTAAGAAAAATCTTTGCAGAGCAGAGATAAGAGAGTTTCTGTGACAGGCAGGGGGCCCACAGAGAGCAGAGACCTGTGTGGATTCTGGCAGTCTGGAGGAGCTAGAAGACACTTATTGGTTACAGTCACAATTTCGGGGAGCATGGTTACCATGGATGGAAGCCCCATCTATTCTTCTGCTGCCCTGTGAGGTTCAACATCTTCTCACCTAGTATTTGGGGATGAAGGAGACTGTAGATCTAAGGGAGTGGGGCTGTAAAAGGTAGCTGATTCCAAAGGCTTGATTAGGGCAGGCACACTAAGGCCTCTGTCCAATTACCAATGGGATTGATGAAAATGTGCATCCCAACCTTGGGTTTTTTTGTTTGTTTGTGTTTTTTTTTTTTAAATCATGTCTGTCCATATGTGGCCATGTTGTTCTTCCTACTTCTCCACAGAAGAAAGACAGATCCTGGGCATACTCAGAGCGGCAGCACCCTGGCATAGTCCCGACTACACACCATGGTCTCTCCTCTCTGTGGATGCCAGAGTCCCCATAAAAGGTTGTGGTTGTCCCTTAGCTGCCAGGACAGGTCCCCTAATGGCTTCCATTAGCAATCCTGTCTTGACTCTGGTGTCTGAGCCTTTTGTCTCTTGAGCCAGACCAGCTATCTTTCCAACAGCAGGGAGAAGGACAGAAAGGGACACTTCTGGAGAGAAGCTGAGACAGAGCAGGGAACTGAGGCATGGGGCTGGCCAGAGACTAGGCCAGGTTCTGGGCATCTCTGTCCTCAGGTCCAGCATGGGAGCTCTCAAGCTGCAGGGTAGGCAGCAGGCTGAGAATCCCTGCTCTGTTTTCTTAAGCTCCCAGCTGAGACTAGGAACACCAAATCCTCTTTGAATAAAACAGAAAAGGGATTTTAAAAAATCAAGACATTAACCTTGTGAAACCGGACCCCCCACCCCCACGTAGAGATTAACTTCTTTCCCCAAGACTTTTATTTTAGTTTTCATTTCTATAAACATCTTAATTCATGCTGACATCACAGCCAGCCTGGATTACAGACGGATGTAGAGGTGAATGAAACTGTCACACACACACACACACACACACACACACACACACACACACACACACACACCTGGAACAGGGGGCAAGTACAGTGAATGACCTGCTGAAGAGGCAGGATTTCTTCCCAGAGTTCACTTTCCTCACCTGTAAAGGGAGCAGTTAGTCCCAGAGATACCCCTGTCTTGGCCCCTCTGCGAACTCTATCTTCTCTGATGGTCCTTTCCCCAAAGTCCTCTATGCTGCCAGAGAACTAGCTACCCCCCATGCCCACGGTGACGTGCTGTACCTACTAAAAGGTTTGTTCATCACCAGCACTGTATGGCACTCCCCTTTCTAGACCACAGCTTCCAGCAGGGCAGGGACAAGCTGCCAGAGTGCCCTGCGCTTGCTTAAGGACAGGTCCTGGACAGGTATTTGTGACTAAATGGTAGTGCTGGAAGTTGCTCTTTAAGCACACCTGGAATGGGACTCAGCACCTTAAATGAAATCCAGACCCAGATCTTGACATAGGGTCACTCTCCTCTTGGGGTGAGGGGTACCTAACCTTTCCAGAAAGTTCTTCCTTTCCCCTCCTGACTCCCGAGAGCTTCTGAAAGCCTCATTTCTTTGGAAACCTTCCTTCTACTTGCAAGCAGCAGCACCCCAATCAAGCAACAGATTTTCGATGCACGTTTTTGGTTCTTCCTCCCACCTTCATCTGACAAGACCAATCATTTCCATCCCTTGATTATGTTTTGGTTGGAGGCTGCAGCCAGCTGCAGTTATTCTCAACTCTGAGTGGAGACGAGGGTCATTATGGGGGAGCCTTACCTCAATGGCAACCGGGAGACAGGTGCTGGGTTCCTCCATGGTTCTGAGGGCGGGGTAGAGGTGGGACTCTTGCAGGGCTCTGGCTCTGGTTGGGTCAAAGGTCAGAGGACTCCCACTTGGCTCTCATTTTGGTCAGCATTCCTCAAAGTATTCTTAGAGACCAGGGTCCCTTGTGGCGTTCTGTAGAAGAAAGAAGCCCAGGCTCGGATACATTTGGAGAACTCAGCTGCACCCCAGCCTTTGATTGCAAGCTGCAGAAGTCAACTTGCCTAATTTAAGCTTAGAAACGATTTATTCCAAAGACCTTGGGTAGTTCAAAGAACCTTCTGTAGGATCAGAAAGTCAAGGTCATAAGGGAAGCAGCCAGTGGCAACACTCAATGTCACATGTTAGGCCTGATCCCAGGAAGGCCGCACTGCTGAAGAGACACTTTTAGCTTGGGCTACCAGCTCTGCTGGCACCGGCGTTGCCTCTGTACCTCACTACTACTGCCAGCCGTTCTGAAGAAAGGTTGTCATTGCTGCTAGAACTCCCACGTCTATGCAACATGTTCTGCCGAGCCCTCTTGTGTGCTTGGTTCTTCTGGGAGAATTCATCTAATTGGTGGAGTGAAGTCATACGGACCTGCCTCCCAGATGCAAGAGAAGCTGGGACAATGAGTTTGATATTTTCAGCTCCTGTGCCTGAAGGCAACCTCTACCTCTTCACACCTCAGGTGAATGAGGTGATTTGAATGAGAAGGGCCCACATAGCCCTGCATGTTTGAATACTTGGTTCTCAACTGGTCACAGGGGGTGTGACCTTGTTGGACGAGGCCTGTCACTGGGGGTGGGTTTCAAAAGCCATGTGCTGTGTGTATCCGTTGAGCTCTCCTCTTCCTGCTTGTGAACTGAGACGATCCAGCAGCTGTTGCTCTAGCTGCTGCCTCTGCTTCCCATCATGGACCCTAACAAATTTGGAACCATAAGCCCAAAATAAACCCTCCCTTCTATAAGCCGCCTTGGTCATGGTCTTTCTTTTATCATAGCAACAGAAAAGCAACTAAGACAATAGGCAAGCAGAGCAGGTGTTGGGTGGCTTACAAGGATGAAGAACAGGCCTGGGGAGGTGGCAAAGTACTTGCCTTGCAAGCATGAGAATCTGAGTTCAAGCCCCAGCTCCACGTAAGGCATGGTAGTCCATGCTGGTACTCCCGCTCCTGGGGAGACAGAGGTAGGTGGATCCCCGAGGTTCACAAGGCAGCCTGTTGGTAGAGGTTCAGGCCAGTAAAAGACCCGAGGCCAGTAAAAAAAAAAAAGGATGGTTGTTCCCCGATCTCCACATACACTCATGCAACACATAAAGAGCAAATACTACACCGGGAACCCTGGACATCTTTAGGAATTCACGGTGCTGTGAGAGAAGGCTTTTTGACCTCATCACTGCTGGTGTTCCAGACCCGCTGTTTCTCGGTTGTAGGCTGTCCTACACATTGTGAGGATATCAGCTTTCAGGCCTCTACTAGCTAGGTACCAATGTCATGGCACCCTGCCAGTTGTGACAGCTAAAAATGTCTAAACACACCAACAAATATCTTATAGATTTCCCCTCAGCTGAGAACTGCCATTTATGAGATCTACAGGGAACTTGCAATATATTTGAGAAATCAGGATTGGGTTTTCTCTGTTTTCTTTTTTTAAACCTTTTTCTCTAACACTCTGACTTTGTTTCATAGAAGTTACTTTAGGAAAAGCTGGCTGGCAGCTGGGGCCTTGGCTCTCGTTTTTCATGGGTGTGGGAGGTTGCACATACCAAATGGCACCCCATGTCTTCTTGTCACCGCTTTCCCCACCTGCACTCTCTCTGCATAGTCTGGAGTCTCCCGGGGGAGTCCAGTTTTGTGAACACCAAAGCTCAAGGGAGTCGGTTATGCCTGGAGAGCATACCCAGGGTCTGAAGGGGGAGACTACAGAACACCATTCAGCCTTTGGCTATTCTTTCCCCTTTGGTTGTGAACTTACCCTGCAGGCACACATATTGCCCTGACTACCAAGAATATGGCCTTGGGAACAAGCTGCCTGCCCATGGCTGTCCCCTGTTGGCCTACCCCTATGGTTTGACAAAGGTCCTTCAAGGCTCACACTTCAGCCCAGCTGGTTTCCAATATGAAGACCTAGCCTCCTTGTTAGTGTTTTACACTAGGTCAAGGTTCTAATTACTACCCAAGGAATACTCTAGTTACAGGGTCAAGCACATATGCCCCAGCGGAGAAAACATTCCTTACACTGTGATCAGGGGGACAGGTCTCAGAAGGGTGAGACAAGCCTTGACTTTGAAGATAGAGCTTTTGGAGTTGCTACTTCTAGCCCAGCATGGCATGAAGCATGTGTCCCCAAATTTGTAGCTGACCATTCTGGAGATTTCTGTGACCTGGGAGTTTCCTTACATGGATGGCTCAGCCATTGCTTGCAGCTTCACCTTTGGCTGTCTTTCACATGGCTTATAGCTGTCGCCAAGTGACCTTGGTTCTTAACCTTGGGAAATGGGTACAGTGAGAACAGAATTGCATCAGGGTTAGACAAAGCTGTATTTGATCTATTTTGGACATGTCACCTTTCTCTGTGTAGATTTTTTTTAAGTGTTTCTTTTCTTCTCCACCCAGGATTCTGTATTTTAGGTTCTGACAGGTAGCTCTTGGGGTGGTAGAAAGTGGGGGCCCATGAGGCCTCCCTGAGGATTGAAAGTGTTTGTGCCCTGGGATGTATACTCAGGAGGCAGGAGAGACAACTGGAGTGGAAAGGAAGAGGGGGTGGGGGTAGTCTGAAAATGCCTTGGATCCCAACCAGCTAGAGGATGCGCCAATGGAAAATTCCTGCTGTGTGTCAGAGGCCCACCTGGCCCCGGGTGACAGCCAGCCAGACACACAGGCCTCACGACATGTTTAGAGAGTGCTTTTCTGCTTCAGCCAGAGCTCCTCTGACCCTCACCAAGGGTTCTCTTGGAAAAGTAGGGTGGGCTAAGCTGGTGTGCTTGCCTGGGCTGGGGGAAGTGGCTGATGGCTCAGGTTCTAGAATTCTAGATCATGGGAGAGAGAGTTTTGATAAAAAGAGTAAGCAGGGGTAGGCTCAGGCCAAACCCGGGTTGTGCTAAGCACTCTCTGTGACCCAGGAACGGCCATATGCAGAGTTCTTACCAACTCAGTGTCCTGCTGGAGGGAAGCTGCAGTCTCTGGGAGTCCTCACTGGTGCTGGGAGAGGACAGGGTCTTATAAGTGGCAGGTATTTGGGGTAGTTTCCAGTCGAGATTCTCTGTGTCTGGCAGATTCTTTGGTCCCAGGGTATAGTACTGGCCCAACCCATTCCTAAACTCAACATCTTGGAGTCTATGAATGCTCCAGGGACTATACTGCACTCTGTGATGTAGACTGCACAGATCCCTGGCTCTGACAGCGTCCAGGGTTGAGGGGCCGTTAGATTTTGCACAGATCTTATATTCCTGGCCTTTTCTGTCTGGGGTACCCAGAGCTCAGCAGAGGCAGCCTAGGGGTAGGGAGGGAATTAAGAGGCATCTTTAGCAGCCTGGGTGAATCAATGAGCAATCAATGAATCAATCAATGAATCAACCAGGTTCACTGAGAGACCCTGTTTAAAAAAAAACAAAACGAAACAGGTGGAGGGTGATAGAAAAAGACATCATCTGGTCTCCATGTATACAGATTCATACATTCACTTGTATATATGCTACATACATTTACACACACATACACACTCACACCTGTGTGCATGTGCACACGTGAGTGAAAAATCTGCTTTGGAGTTGAACATGCTAGTCAGATGGACCTGTAAACACAAATTTCATATAAATTTGCCTGACCTGAGATTCTAACAAGGCCCAGTTTTGGATAACAGTCAATTCCCCATGGTTATGCATGTGGGAAGTCTCTTGACTAACCTGGACCTCTCTGACTAGACTCCCACCCCACACCACTGGTCACCTGAGCCCAGATTTCCACAGGGAGTCTCTCTGAGACAATTAGCGTCCAGTGGAACACCAAGAAGACAGATCCCCAGGGCACTCTGCTTTTGAACCCTGCTTGCTCCCTTAGGGGCTGGTACGTTGTGTCTTTAGATTGCTCAGATCACTTTCCAGGAATATGTTTAAGGAAAGCTTTGGATTTCATCGCCTATAAGCCAGGGCAAGGACAAACCCAGGCCCCAGGGTTCACTCTTGTTGGGCCTCGTATGAGCCTATTTCATAGGGATATACAGGCCTCCTCTCAGTTTCCCATACCTTCCTCCTTGTATGGTTGGAGATCTTTCTCACATTCTCCCAGTCATTAGGAAGGAATGGTCCCTCGTCAAATCCCAAGTGTGTACTTCAGGTCCAACACACTCTGGAGGGCCCCTGCTGCCCAGTGAGCGAGCTGCAGGCAAACTGTTCTCCCGAGGCTGGCATTCAACCCGTCTCCTCTCTTTAGCTTCCAGCCTGTGCTTTTCTCTCAGTTCCTCGTGCTTACTGGATCCCCTGGGATCCAGATGTCCAGGCAGCTTTCTTACCTTTCCTGAAAAACACAGAGTCCATGTCACACCATGTACCTCTTGAGATCCCAGGGTATCCCAGAATGAAAAAGCTGGAAGTGGGACCACAATTGTGGGGTTTGTGTGTGTGTGAAAAAGAAAGGAAGGAAGGAAAGAAGGAAGAAAGGACGGTCATGTGATTTAGGGACAGGCCCATCTTCCTAGGAGAGCCTGGCATCTCTGTGATCATCCACTTGGCAGGATTTGGGGTCACCTGGGAGGCACACTTCTGGTCATACCTGTGAGAATGTTTCCGTAGAGGTTTAGCAGAGGCAGGAGGACCCACCCTAAGCAGAGGCAGCAGCATCCCACTGGCTAGTTTTGAATGGAATAAAAAGGGAAACAAGGAAAGAGCCATCCAAACACCAACATTCGTTTCTCTCTGCTTCCTGACTGTGGGTGCCATGTGACCATCAGCTTCCCACCTCTGCCGCCACAGCAAGACTCCCTCACTCCTCCCCCTCCCCCTCCCCCACAGTGAAGCATGCTCGGACTGCCAAGAGGAAACCTTCCTTCTTTGCGCTGTTTTGGTCACAGCAACAAGAAAAAGTTATTAATGCAGTCTTTCCCTCGCAGAAGTCCTTAAAGATGCCTTGTTGTCTGGCAAAGCTACCCGGCTTGAGTCGGTTAGGGTCCCAAGTCATGTCAGAGCTTGAGGAATGGCTTCCAGGAACCCTGGGCTGTGTGGTTCCCCTTGCTGCTTGACTATCAAGAAAGAAAGAAGTGTTGATAACCCCAGCTCTTGGGAGGTAAAGGCAGAAGGAACAGTAGTTCAAGCCCAGCCTCGGCTGCATAGTAAGTTTGAGGGCAGCCTGGGCTACATGAAACCAGGTGTCTAAGAAGCCTTAAAGCAGCAGTTCTCAACCTGTGGCTTGCTTTCCCTTTGGGGAAGGTGTCAAATGAACCTTTCACAGGGGTCATGGATCAGATAGCATGCTTATCAGAGATTTACATTATGATTCGTAACAGCAGCAAAATTACCATTATGAAGTAACAAGATAATTTTATAGGTCACCACACCATGAGGAGCTGTATTAAAGGATCTCAGCATTAGGAAGGTTGGGAACCGCTGCCCCAAATGATAAAGAAGCAGAAAAGGAAGCTGAGCCTTGAGTGTCTTTGCTGAAGGCAGAGTTGGGAGGAGCTTAATCTCACAGATAGGTTTGGGTTTGGTGGAAGGACATTTAAAAACAATCACTGAGTCATTGACTTTTCCAGGGTGTTCTTTTGGTCTCACGGCTGAGGGCATACTCTGATTTATAGGGGACAAGACTGTAGCAGTTTTGGGAAAGGTTTTGCTTTCTTTTTTCTTCTTTTTCTTTCTTTTTTTTTTTTTTCTGTTCTGGAACTCATGGGAAAAGGCAGAAGCAAGGGACTGTGCTGGAATGCTGGGAGTCAGGGAGCCAAGAGAGAGGTCTGCCTGGAGAGGATGTGTCCATCTGTCTTTGGCTACAGACCCTTGAGCAAAGGGTGGGTGGGATGAAAGTCCTGTTTTTTTATCACAAAGTTCAGCCATGTCTGTCAGAGAGAGAGAGAGAGAGAGAGGGAGAGAGAGAGAGAGAGAGAGATGTGCTGGGCACTCGCTTTCTCATTAAACAGACAAATGGTATACACCAAGGTATACACCTAAGGGTCTTATAGCTGTGGTAGAATCTGGCTTAAGACTCATTTCTTCGGGCCAAAGTTCTGTCTCCTCAAGACACAGGCAGCAGTGTGTGTTTCAAGGGAGGAGGGCATGGAGCCTGGGAGCAGGCAGGCTTCATTCCAGGTCCTGGTATTAACTGAATCTCAGTGTTCTTATAAATAGAGTGGACACGGTCAGCGACACTCTAGGGGTAGCTGTTTCTAAAATCCAACTCTTCAGTCGCAGGAGGTGGCTAGCTCTAAAGAGGCTGTGGTAGAATGGCAGATCTTGGAAATGGGCAAACCCTACAAACAGGACTTTTCTCCCTCTTGGGCCAACTGTTAGCATTTACCAGCAGATCCCCAGGTGCGGTTCTTACTACCCAGGACTGAGTATTAAGGTGAAATGCATAGAGCTCTTACCACATGGCTAGATTGGAGCAGGAGCTCACAATGATTATCATGAAGCCTTATCATGTTATATCCCATTATTTGCTCAGCAAAGTTACTCGGCAAGAATTGCTTTCTTCCGTCATCTGGATGTAAATGTACAGGTAGAAAAGGAACTTTCATTCGCCTGCTTCAGCGGTTGTCTTGGAGGCTTACTGCCTCCTGCTAGGCCTAATCCTGGAAGCTTGTAGCCTCTGTACAATCTCACCTAGGCTTAGAATGTTTTCAGCCTCTGAGACTTACTGCTTAATGAACCACCCTTTCTTGTTCTTACTGAGCTCTGGCCTGGCTGTTTCAACTCAGCTGTCCTGGCTCAGACTCATCTCCCAACTAACTTATTCAATCTGGCTTCTCTCTTAGCCTCTGAATTGCTCTGCTTGGCCTCAAACTAACTCCAGCAATCTGTTCTAATCTTCTGGCTCCTTCTCATTCTCTGGCTCATTCAGTTTTCACTTGAGTTCTCTTAGCAACCTGTCTATTACTGTCCCCATAAAACTCTTCCCCCTTCTCTCATTGCCCCTTACGTAGCTTCCCTTTCCTCTCTCCTCTCCTGAGAGTTGGGTGTATCCTATTCTCTCAACTCTTGCTCAAAGTTGTCACTGTTTCTGCCAATCAATTAGAGATCACTCAATTAGAGATGCTTCTTCTACAGTCTTTACCTTCATTGTATGGGATTAAAAGTGTGTACCACCACACCTGGATTTAAGCTTTCCTTTGCCCAAAACTTGCTCTGTACCAGGCTGCCCTTGAATTCAGAGCTGCTTGCCTCTGTCTCCTGGATTAAAGGCATGTTTGTATTCCGGACAGATCACAGACCTAGAAGGTCTTTGGATGTGATCTCTTGCCAGAGCAGCCATGTTCTAAATTAAAATTCCTCTACACACAGGCTCTCCATCCACTGCCTTAGAGTCTCAGAAAACTGAGGAACCAGGAAGAACCTTAGAGACCGTTTGGCTGCCATTTGAGCCTTTCCATCTCTGATGAAGAAACTGTGACAAGGAGGGAACAGATTCATGACCAAGGTCACTCAAGCAGTGATGGCCAAGCTAGACTCAGATTCCAGATGGCAGTGTTCCACATGGGCATGTGTCTCCAATGGCCAGACTGCCTTTTAGCTCTTGCACTGGGGTAAGCTGCCGAACCCTGACAGCATGGCTCCTACCCAGGGTTCAAGGAAGGGGATGTCTACTGGAGGGACCACGTGGGTTTTTCCCAGGAGAAAGTACGTGAGGTAATGTGACCCACTGTGCCTACATCATCAAGTTTCCTGAAAAGTTACTGTCTTTGTCTACACTGAAGCCTTTACACATTCAGATCTCTGGCATCTTGTCAGTTCGTAGACACGGAGAAGCCTAGACTCCCCAGGTAGATCCTTGGGCCTCTGTGGGCAATAGAGGAGGGGGGCTGATGGGCCAGGGCTGGACCCAGAATCATAATCATCCACAAGGCCTTGATCCTTCCTTTTCTCCTTTCTTTTCTTTTCCCTCTCTGTACTTGTTCTCCAAGCTTCTCTCTGGGCCACCAGAGCCTGCTTTGGTGCAGGTATCAGAAACCCCTGCCGATTTCTGCCTGTGGGTGTTCCTCAGCCAGTGACCAGAGATGCAGATCCATGGGGGGCATGCAGAGAGCTGGGTCACCTCCAGAGTCCCGCAGGATTGAGCTGCCATCTTTGTCTGTGGCTCTATGTAAGAAGGGGCCTTTTTAAAGCCTCTTGCTTGCCCTGCCCTACTTTCCCTGGCCCCTCCGTGGCTTCTGGGGAGCACTTCCTCTGCAGGGTCTCATTTCTGGGACGGCTCCTAAGAAGTGCAAGCCAACACACCGGCTTTATTGCTTTTCAGCCACTTGCCATTACTTGAAATGATGGCTATGCCTCTATTTTCTGTGTGCCTTCACTAGGATACGAGCTCACAAAGCAGGACCTATATCTGCTTTCCTCACCCTGGCTCTCCCATGTCCAGAGGTGTCTGACATGTGGTAGGTAATCTAAAGGAATTAGGTTGGAGGGACTTCCTCCGTTCACTCTCCTGATGATGTTGTGAAGAAAAGTGATCACCCCCATTTCACATATGGTTAATATATATATGTATACATATATGTGGTTAATCTTGGTTGTCAACTTGGTGAGATTTAGAGTGACTTGGAAGCAGGCCTCTGGGATGCCTGTGGAGGGTTATCTTGATTAGGTTAATAGAGGTGGGAACATCCACCCATGGTAAGTGGTACCGTGAGCTGAGGGCAGGCATTCATTGCTCACTTCTTCCTGACCGCCCGATGAAACGTGTCTAGCTACCTTGAACCCTTGCCGGCCTGATTTCACCACCGAGGTAGACTGCCCCTCCAATTATGAGCCAAAATAAACCCCTTGTTCCTTTACTTACTGTTGTCGGAGGATTTAGTCTCAGCAACAAAAAGGTAATTTCAACAGAAGCATTTTCAGAGAAGTTTAACCACATGTCTAGGGTGACCCATGCTGCATTTCCCTGTGTCTGCAAATCAGGCTTTAAACCCAGTTCTCTAGACCATCCCTCACCCTGGCCCATCGCCCCGGGGCTGCTAAAGCGGCTTCTTTTACAAAGGAAAACTACCGTCCTGCCCCGTGGAGCTGAGCACTACAGTGCCTCTAGTTCCAGACAGCTCCCTGGTTGTTCTTTTTCACATTTGTTTTTGTTTCTTTTCCTTGACATCTTTGGAGGTGGAGTTTTTTTGGTATCTTTGCTTCCCTAGCACCTGGGTTGAGCCTGTAAGGGGCCACATATTGAAAAATGTTGGTTGAATAAAGATAGGAAGGAAAGGAGAGAGGGAGAAGGAGAGTGCAGGAAGACAAGAAGACGTTCTACATTAAGGTACAGAGAGGATGAGGCCCTGTGCACGGGACAGCATGGGAGGGGAGGGACACTGCTGAGCACTGCTGTCATGTGCTAGTGTTGGGACAGCTCTGATCATCAGTTGCCCCTTTCGCTCTGGGTCACACTCTTGGTCAAAAGCAAGATGTGCCTTGACACCTAGGAGCAAACCTGGTGCCTAGCCAGGCCTTGGTGGATGAATCTATTTATGTAATTTTGTGATTAGGATGTTGTAAAGATTGAACAGTGTAGTACTTAGATCAGTCCTGGGACTGCACACACTGTCTATCAAATGAACTTTCTTTTAGACAAACCTATCACTATTTCTGCACCACTCCACCCTTCCCCTACCATTCATGTCCTCTCAGGCCTTGGTAACCTTGTCCACACTATCTTTTCCTGGAATATATTCTCATCACTGTTTTCTCTGAAAAAAATGTTAATCATTAGTCAAGTCTCTTCTCAGAGTTGCATCATGGTCTCTGAAGAAGGGGGTTCTCTCAGAACAACCTAGGGCTCTCTCCCACGGCCCCTGGATTGGTGATGGAGATAAGACTCATACTGCAGGAGTTGCATGCTCATGGACCTGTGTGCCTCCAAGCTCCAGGCCTGCTCCCAAGTCATTTAGCTAACTCCCAATACAAATGGGTCCTGGTAAAGATCCAATACTGTAGAGACATAAATTTTTCCAAAATTTATCTATAAATTCAATAAAAACTGCAATAAAAAACTTAATAAGAGTTCTAAAAATGTAATTTTATAAGCTAATACGGAAAGCCATCTCCAGGGGAAAAAAATGGACAAGAATATCCAAGTAAGTTTTGACACAGAACAATGAGGATGAAATGGCTCTTTTTAAAACATTTACTATAAAGTGATTAATACAGATTGATCTTTGTTTACAAGCAGGTGATCTAATCAATGGGACCAAGTAAGAAACAGATCCCTAAAACTCCAGGATACACTAAAGGAACATTTTTATTTTATTTTATGTTATTTTTGAGACAGGGTCTTGCTCTATAGCCCCAAATAACCTTGATCTAGTGAGGATTTTCCTGCCTCAGCCTTCAGAGTTCTGGGATTACGGATGTGCACCACCACATCTGGCCTAAATCAGTAAGGAAATACTGTTCAAGAAACATTTGGGAACAATAGAGTTCCCACTCGGGAAAAATCAGGTTATGATATTGGTAGCATCTTTACCTTCTTGAAAAGAGAAGCCCTTCTAGCTACTTTAACAAGCAAGCAATTTGTGGAATGTGTGAGCTGTAGTTTGAATAATGTTTGTCCCATCTGAAAGTCATATTGAAATATGACTGCCGCTGTGGCAGAGGTTTGGGGTGAAGTTTTCGAAAGACAATGAGGTCATTGGGAGAGATCAATGTCTTTCTCAAGGGAGAGTGAGTTTTCACTCTCTCGGGACTAGCTTGGCCATGGAGAGTGTGCTGTTCTAAAGCCTGCCCTGTGTGACTGCCCTACCCCCTCCTCTGCAGGTATCTGCTTCCCTTTCTGAATTCTACCATAGAATGAAGCATCATGAGGGCCCCTCTGGGTGCCGGCGCCACGATCCAGGACTTCCCAAGTCACCAGAACCACAAACTAAAGAAACCTTCTTCTTCTTTTTTTTTTAATAAATTACTCACCACGGGTAATCCATTATAGCAACAGGAAATGAAGATACATGCAAGAGTTAGAGTGTTGAAAAGAAAGTGTTCCGGTTGAGTCTACAGAACAATGTCCATAGCCACAATACAGAACCAAGGCTCTGCGGAAGATGATGTCTGTGTCATGGTCTCAGAGCTGCCAGAGTGTGGCAAGTTGTTGTCATGGATTGCTGCTCTAAACCACAACAGCCTCGGTGAGGATCCGAGCTGGGCGGATCCGAGCTGGGCGGATCCAAGCTGGGCAAATGTATGCCCTACTGCTCTCATGTCCACTGCTCAACGACACGGATACTGAGTGAGAGGCAGCGGGGTAGGGTGGGGGAACAAATGATTTTTCAGGATAATACCTGCAAAAGACAAAGAGAAGAGGAAGCAGAAACAGAAAGTTGATCAAGCTCTGACTCTGCAGAAAGGAAAAGGAGGAGCAGCCAGGATAAGGTCCCAGACAGGTGAGGAGAGTCCCTTGCAGAGTGCCCATAGGGGATCTCCATGGCAGGAAGGCGTGGCCAAACTCTGACTCCCTCTGCGTGCTCAATCAATGGCCCTAAGCCATTCCACAGCCATAGCATTTCTAGAAGAGGACGTAAAGTCTAGGAGATCTGGACAGCATTCTAGGTACGACATTTTAAAACATGATCCAGAAAAGAAGGAGTTGCTAAGTTGCTAAGATGTGATCGTAATCAAAGTTTTCTACCTTGTGAAGAACTACTGGATACCACTACACACCTAATGTGGCTAAAATCCTAAACACTGACAGCACCAAGTGCTGGCAAGGAGGTGGGACATGATCTCTCATCCTTAGCTGGTGGGGATGCAAATGGTGCAGCCATTCTCTAAGGCAGTTTGGCACTTCCTTGCAAACCCAAACAAAATCCCTCCATATGCTCCAACAATTATGCTCTTAGGTATTTGCCAAAATGAGCTGAAAACTTTGTCCACAGAAAAACCTGTATGCAAATATTTATAGCAGCTTTGTTCATAATTGCTGGCAAGTAGATGCAACCCAGACACTTTCCAGTAGGTGAACGGCAGACTGCAGTATGTAAGCACAATGGGCTATTGTTCACCGATAAACAGAAGGGGCTATCAAGCCTCAAGAAGCCATGGAGGGAATTCAAGTGTATATTGTTCAGTGAAGGAAATCAGTCTCAGTGTCTACACTTTGATCATATGACATTGTGGAAAGGGCAAATTACAAAAAAAAAAAAATCATGGCTGCTAGTGGTTTAGGGAAGAATGGGAGAGATGAATAAACAAATTCAGGGCATTTTTAAGGGGACAAAACGATTCTCACTGATACTACAAGTGCTGGATAAATGACACTAAGTGTTTGTCGGTAGCCATAGGATTGTACAACCCAAAGACAAATCCTCGTGGAAATTATAGATTTTACTTAATGTTTCAGTACTGGCTGATCAATTGTAATAAGTGTACCATATTAGTACAAGATATTAATGTGAGGGATATTAACCTGGTATGCAGGGTTGGGGGTTCAGAGGAAACACTGCAGTTTCTTCCGCAACTTTTTACAGACCACCTATCCTAATCCTTGATTTAAGATCAAAGCTTTTGTTTGTTTCTTTAGACCAGGTTTCTCTGAAGAAAAATTGGAAGCAAATATAACAGTCAGTAGTGGTGTGACTTTCCAATTTCCTCAGGATACTTCTAAATTGTGCTTATTTTCTCAGTGTCCCATCTAGACTAGTATTTGTCACTCTCAAAAATATAGTAAGTACATAAAGATTTACATGGTCACCATAGACAATTGGGAAAAAAATACCTGTAAAGCAGTAGGAGAAAGATAATCCAGAAGAACAAAGCAGTTTATAGGAATAAGGTGAACCTTGAGACTGTGTATAACTATATTTAAAATGAAATTTTTGGTAGGAAGTGTTTAGTTGGATCATGGTTTATCTTCATCATCCTTTTAATTGGGATTTTTAAACCATTCATGTACAAGAGTATAGTACATGTGTTTTACTATGTGGTGAGTGGTGTTTATTAACAGCATGTAAAGCAGATCTCAAGCAAGGAGCATTCCTCAGGATAAAGAAATTCATTTCACAGAATCTGTTCATCAAGAGGACACACGGGGTGACGCCCACACATATGTGTCTAAGGAGACTTTGAATTCCACGAAACAAACTGGTGGTCAGAGTTGGGACTTCAAATCAGCTTGTCCTTTTCTATTCTTGTTATGTGGGGCTTTTTATTGGCTTCTTTAAGTGTTTAGTGAAGGTTCCTTTAAGACTAGTTTTTAGTTGCTAGTTTCTCTGATTTGAGCAGGTAGGATGTCTGTCTGTCTTGGTGTTAGACTTGTCTGTTAGCTCACGGCCTGCAGGAGTCATTTCCCTTAGGAGTAGGTAGCCCTCAAGTTATCAAGGCCTCTTTAGGTAATTTCTTTGCTGCCTCCTTCTACTTCGTTTTGGGGGCATTGGCTTTCTGACTGTTGATGATTATTACATTTGCTTCAATTTTGCTACCTGGAAATTTTCTATTCCTTGCTTTTGAGCTTATGTTATGTAACATTTCACTCCTTGGAACAGGCTGAGAAATTCCCACGTCTGACTTGATTTGGGTTTTGATTAGACATCTTAATAGGTCTCCCACAACAAAACCTTGACGCCAGCCTTCGCCCTTTCTCTCTGCTTGCTGTCCTGGAACTATAACATTATAGTAAATTGTTCTTTTTTTAACTGGGAGAAGAAATGGTTCTGCCTTCCTGATGGAGACTAAAATTTGCTTGCAGAAGACACTCTTTTTGTTTTGGAATTCACCCCTTGACCCCTGTGTTCTATCAATAGGAAACAACCCTCAACCCCACCCTGGTGCCAGTCCTGGTGAGTATGGGAAAACACTGAGGGAGCCCTAAAGAGATTTCTGACTCTGAGATGTGAATACCCTTTAGCAAAAGACATTTGGAATTAGTTAAATTATGCCTCTGGGGACTGTTTACTTAGAACACCACCATGTCCTAATTTGGAGTCACACTATCCTATGTCTGAGGTTGGTGTGTTCTCGCAAAGTTATAGATAATACTCTGAGACCAGTTGTTTGCACAAGATTGGGGGCTGGAGTGAAGAAGAATGTGGAAAGAAATGTTCGCTTTTTCAGATGAAGTGGAAGCTGCCCAGGGCAGCACATCCTTGACCTAGGAGTAGGTAACTCACCTGAGATGCTACTTTCACCTGACTGCCTAGCTTCGGGGGGAATCCCCCATGGGTATCTTTTTTTTTTGATGCTTCTATTATCAACAATGCAGGGAAGAGGTCAATTCTGAGGCAGATCTTGGATCTGAGGCGGGGGCGGGGGGGAATAGTTCCCAAGGCTGCCACAAGATTGGGATCACTTAGTCCTGAACTCTGTCTAGGGATAGGAGGCTGGGATCAGCCCAGTGGTGAGAGGAATAGTACCCCTGAGGTAGGATAAGGCTTGGCAAGGACTTCAAAGTCAGTTCCACAGCAGCCACCTCTGGAAGCGGCCATTAGCCAATTAGCTATGCTGGGGTGGGTATCTTTCAGGGAGCTCTGTTGTTTCTAGCTACATTGATGAGAATTAGGGGGAAATGCGGCTCTGCTTTGGGAGGACAGAGTGAGGACTGGCCAGCTCTGGTGGAAAAGACCTAGAAGAGATTGAGTGATCAGGAATAGTGGGTAGAGCTGAGCTAGGAAGCAGGCCTGAGCACAGAGTTCTTTGTAGGGCATTATACGGAACTAGCCCTTATCTCCTGGGCCATGGTCAGCTATGAAAGGCTATCAAGAAAGAGGATGTGACTAACCTTGCACTATCCAGAAAGAAAACAGATTCTCTCAAGATCTGTAGATGAACGTAGGGAACATCTGTGGGGTTTGTCTGCCTGACACCGCTTCCGCCCTCCCCGCACTGATAGAACCTTCTAAAAGGAATCTATTTAATGTGCTTTAGGTGGATCTGACGGCAACCTTCTGCAAACCAGGGAGTGTGCTCATACTCAGCCCAGGCCAATGGGGGCACCTGACCTGACCATGTCTCTGCTTCAAGGACAGGGCTGAGTTTCAAGTCTGAGTCAACTGATTAAGCTAAAACTCTTCCAGCAGACTGGCTAGGGGAAACCATCTTTTCCTGATGGGGTCTCTAAATAGAATATGAATCCAGAGCTACTGATGACTAAGAAGGCTTCCTGCCACGTGAGGAGAAAATATTTGAGAGATGGTATGGTATGAGTCAGAGCCTGAGAGTGTAGTTTGGGGTACAGCTATGGATCACATAAGTGAAGACAGGCCACTGGAGGAGAGAACTCCAAAGATATTGGTAAAGTACTGGATCCAGCCATTCTCGGGGTTGATTCAAGCCTCCCTTTAACATGAGCCAATAACACTTTTGTTGCCTAACCTACCTTGTTTCATTTCTTTCCTGTGTAAGCAAAAGCCGTCACTAACAGCTGTGCGTTCACCTTCCTCTTTCCTTCTCCGGACTCCATATCCCTGATCCTTCTTAGGCATAAAATGGTTTCCAGAGCTTTTCCATCCAGGCCATCATGCTCTGGATGGAGATGACTGCTCTAGCTTTCTGGGGAAACATTCCTCAGCTTGTGGCACAGAGAGAAATACATGATGCAGAAAATTGACAGTCCTCCTGACATAGGTAGGACCTGCTGAAGGACCTCCAACACGGTTTCTGTCTGAGGTAGAGTGTGCACACTTCTGTAGGGAACAAAATACTTTGAGTTAGCTTCAAGGAGCATGGAGATGAGGAGCTGGGTCAACCTCGGTTTCCAGGTGAGAGAGAAAGGAATGTGTCCTCCTTTAGAGTCAAGAGATCCCAGGACTGCCCCGAGGAAACTGCTCAGTCATCTTAACTGGCGGTTAATGAGCCAATCCATAATTTAAAAGAAGTTTTAGGGAAGAGCAAAGGGAAGTAGGAAAACATGGAGGGAGCCAGGCCAATTTTTGTCATGTAGGAAAAGGTATGAGCGTACTGGTGTGGGCACATTTGCATTCGTGTGTGTATATGTGTGCATGGGTGTGTGTGTGTGTGTGTGTGTGTGTGTGTGTGCCTAACAGAGAATGACAATCCTCCTTCCCTCTCTATCCGGTGAAGGTTCCTGTAGTTCTTGGATAACATAACTGGGGAAAAGACCTCCCTAGCAGACCTGAGTTAGACTCCTAGAGGGTGGGCCTCCACAAGGCCCATGTTGCCTGCAGTGGACTTCAGGAGTCCTGCTTTATCTCTTCTTCCCTGCCAGTCAGTGACTTATGTACAAAATTAAAACCTGAATCCATAGTGGGGCCATCATGCCTTTCTGAGTATGAGAGAAGGTAGATTAAGTCCTCAACCCACAGGAAGTCTAGAACTGTCTACACTACCTCTGGGGGTTTGATCCCAATCCCATCTTCTCTAATAGCCTGCTTCTCCCTCTCTCCCTCCCTCCCTTGCTCGCTCCCTCCCTCTCTTTCCTTTTCCCTCTTTCCCATTGCTCCCTCCTTCCTGGGACTATTTTCTCTTCTTTTTATTTTTATTTTATTTTTTGTAGCAAGACAAAAGTAAAGCAATAGAGATTTCTTTCATTGATTTCCTTCAGCGTAGTAGTAGAAGGTGTATGGAACATGTTTTCTCCACACAGAACTGGGGAAATTGCACTGCATCTTAGCAGAAAAACATTAAATACCAGAGATCCCTGGCATACAATTCACAGCCTCATCTTCTCTCATCTCTTTGAGCCTCAGCCTCTGTCTCCCCAGGCTTCTCTCTCCCCCACTACAAACTCCCTGGCCTCTCTATGAATCCCCTGGGGAGTCTTTCAGCCCTGTTCCTGCTCCAGCCTACTTCTGGGCCATGTTCAGAACCCCACATAGGACCAACTTTGAAACCGCTTTTTCCTTTAATGCAATCGCCGTCCTTTTCAGTCCTGACTGCTTCCCCTACTAGTCTCTCCAGGCATCTAGAGAATGGTGGCCTCTTTGGCAGAAATTATTTGTCTCTTTGGTATGAATTATTTTCAGGTAAGGACAGAGGCCCAGATTGGGAAAGGGTTGCTCACCCCTTAAAATGAATTTAGAACACAGCCAGCCAAGTCTCCTTGGAGGGCAGACTTAGCTAGAACAGTGCTTGTGTTTGCTTGAATTGTGCCTGCTTCTTTTTTCCTATTCAAGGTTGACCTTATCCTGAAGATGTTTCTCCAGCCCCACCTGGCCATGTGTCACATCCTCCCAACCTGGCTCCATCATGTCACTCGCCGGCACATTCCTAGTCCCACCCTGCCTCTCCAGTTCAAGAGCCTCCTGGAAAAAAAATCCCCATCTCCCAGTTCCTGCTGCCTCCCAAGCTGAAGGAACAGCCATGGCCTGGAGCCATAGGGCAGCCACTTTCTGCCTTTTCCAGATCTCCTGGGTCTGTCTCTCATACCATTCTGTGTGGCCAAGGGTCTCTCACAGCTAGCGATTCAGACCCATGATCATTAGCCTCAGCAGGTCCCCGGCATCTGAGAGGAAAGTCTGGAGAAACACTCGTTTGGATTACCCAGAGCTCTGTTGTGTCCAGAGACACAGACTGGAGTTCAGACTGCCAGGTGCGGTAGAGATGGAAGACTTGGTTCCTCTGCTTCTAGCACAGGTCCCTGACCAATGGGCTAGGGACCGGGAGCCCATTTGAAGTGATGGGCAACATTTCCCCAATCTAGGCCTCTGTCCCTCACCTGAGGAAAAAATAGATTTTGGACTGAATGAGGCTCAGAGCCAATCCTGGTCCTGGAAAGGAGATTATCATTTCCCTGACAGGAACTTACAAGGTACCTGGAGTATCCTGTGAGGACAGAAGCTATTCTGAGCCTCCTTCCTTCCCAGCCTCCTGCCATGTAAGGACCTGTTGTCTCAGGAGCTTCAGGATGCCAGAGTTTGAGAAACTGGAAAGACCAGTGAAGCCAGAATGGGGCGAGTGAAGAAGAACCACTCAGGATAAGTCTGAAGAGCTATGAAGAGATCATGAAAGAGACCTCAAAGACCATGTTGAGGCATCAGTATCTATTCTAAGCACGATGAAAATTACAAGGAGATTTTCATGGCTGAGAAAAGCTTCTTTGTCCACCAACACAGTTTCAAGAACCTTCTCTCCTAGAGGTATTTCCTACTTACACCTCTATTGCTCAAATTCCCAGAGGCCTTTGGGCCAACTTCGTACTCCCAGGCTCTACTGGTCTGGCAGATAGGCACCTCCTTCAGTTGGTTTTGCCTGGCTAGTGACCAGCATTCTTGGAAAAATGAGGCAGAGATGGGGTCATGAGAGATTGAGAGAAAAGTAGAGTGTAGCAAATAAGAGCATGGTACAAGGGACCTGAGGGGACATTCGCTAAATGAAATGTAAGTCCTTGCTCTGGTGGCTGCTAAGAAGAGAGAGGTAGCTGATGAGAACCATATGCTCTGAGTGAGTGATGGAGAGCCCCTCTCCACACACGTGCGTGTTGAAGACGTTGCTGTTGGTCTCCCATGCAATGGAAAATCTCCTATTTTAAAGGATACAGTGCTAAGAGGCACTCGGAGACAGACCGCATTTCGCAATTAAGTAGTTTACAAGGTCAGACAAGGAAGGAGAAAATAAACCAGCTGAAAGGTCTTGCTCAACAAGAAAAAAAACTGTTTAAAAGTTCAATGTTATGTTCTCAAGCAGTAACATGGGCTCTTTCTACAGTTTGGTTTACAACAACAACGGAACCCGCTAAAAAGCGAACCTTTGCAAGGGATGCAGAAGCAGTTGGAAGTGACTGACGAGAAGGCCAGACAGAGATGGTACAGTGGTGAAGAGGGCTTGCTACTCTTGCAGAGGAACCAAGTTCCCAGAAAAACCACCTGTTAGTTGCAGTTTCAGGGGATCCATTGTTCCCTTCTGACCTCCCTGGGCACCTTCATTCATGTCCATGTGCATGCCTGTCCATGGCACCTTCATTCATGTCCACATGTACACGCGCGCGCGCACACACACACACACACACTTTAAAAAGTAAAAATAAATTTTAATCTCTCCCCACCCCCTTTTAAAAAAAAAGAGATTGATGTTCATTAGTGGCTACTATACCTCCTGGTGTTTTAAAGCAGTTTTGATTTTTTTTTTAAACAAAACCTTATCATTTCTTAAATGATAAAACTTAAACTCGCTTTAAGTTGATCTTGAAACTAAGACATAACAGATAAACTTCTCTACAGTCCACTCTTAATGTGAGGAATAGAATTCTGATTTCTTCCTTCGACATCCAAGTCCCAGCACTGGCAGAGGATCTGCCTGAAGTTTTTGATTCAGGATCTCGTCTCTGGCCCTCCCTCCCCATTTGCCATCCATCCTGTTTGCAGGCTGGACCTGTTGGGCCTCATAGCTACCTACTGGGCTGCCCTTTCTCCTAACTATAGAGGGAAACTGTTAGCTTTTCAGGGATGAGAGGAAAGATGGGGTGCCGGGGACTGAACCCAGGACCTCATGCCTGCTAGTCAAACCCTCTGCCACAGAGCTGTACCCTCAGCCCTTGTTAGCCATTTTTAAAGAGATACCAATTTCCAAATTCTATGTATTGCATCACCATTTCCACCTGCTCCTTTTGATTTCAGCTCCCTGTGAAATTCTGCACCTCGTCATCTATTTTCTTAACCATATTAATCACAGCTATTTTAAAGTCTGGATCAGAAAAGCCCAAGATCTGGATCCCCCGTGGGGCATTTCTATTATGGAGACGCTCTGGGATCTGACTGATGTACCTCTCATCACAGAGGATTTATTTTTGCCTTCCCGAAGGCAGTCGGGGAAAGCGGAAGGTCACCCTAATCCGGCCTGGGATTGGGCCGCTGTGATGCTGGCGGTCAGACTGCGGGGGCTGTTCTATTTCTGGCTCATCCTTCCTCCAACACCTAGCTTCGCTGGGGTTCTAGGTGCAAGCCTGCCTGTTTGTTAAGGCCCTTGCTTTTCGGTGGGCTATCAAGATCGTCTCCCACAGCTCAGGGAGCTGAGAAGAAACGCAGACTAGGAGGCTGCTCTGAGCACTGTGCTGTCTTTCCCCCGGAGGCCCTGGCCCTCAGACCTTCCTTGTCTAGTGTTTTGGCCTCCTCACTTATGTCCCTACCTTAAGGGATGGCAGAACCCTCTCAATAATCCCTCACTCTACATTTGTTCTGTGACTCCTCAAGAACAGCAGGACTAAGTGCCACCTCGGAATGCTTCCCCTCTGGGGACTGACCTCTCCAGTACTGACTACCTTCAAGGAGGTGGCTTTGGATTTTGCCCCAGTGGGAAGGCTGGCCTCTGATAGGCTGTTCTGCCATTCTAGAAAGTGGGATGCTTTATCTGTTCCCTTACAGCTACTGGTGAGCAGGAACCCTGGTTTTTCCATCCTGGGATCCCTTGCTGATCTCACCTGCAGCTTTCAATGTCACCTATGCCCAGACATTCCCTCATGTCTGTCTGTAGCCCGGAGCCCTGTGGTGACCTAAATCCCAATATCTCTTATCGCCATATGTCTGCCACGTAGACATCTCAAACAACATATTTAAAATCTTGTTTCTCCACCCAACTCTTCAGCACCCCCTTCTTGTTGCTGTGGGGCTCAGAATCCTGAGGGTCACACACAGTTCATGCTCCCTCCCCTCCCGTATTCCATCCCTCTTGAGATGTCACATGATGTCATTGAGTTCCCTCAGACATCAGCCTTGTCCAGGCATCCTGTGGCTTACTCGGTAGTCTCCTCACACCTCTCCCCAGCCTCGTGGCCTTCGTCCAGGCACAGTCGCCAGCCACCCTATGTATGAGGAAGTGAGCCCTTGAAACCAGAAATCAGATTATGTCATGTCTCAGCATGATTCCCTACACTGACTTTTCACAGAAAGCATCTTCTGCCCCTCTCTCCTGGCCCTTGACCTTGACTCATCAACTCCACAGCACCTCATTTCTTTTTTTGGGGGGGAGCCTTACTTCATGCTCCTGTACTACCAGGAAGCACTTTCTTTCACGTCTGCCCCTGTTACTGTTCTCTCAAATCTAACGCAATGTCCTCTCCCCAGAAAAGCCTCCCTCAGCCCTGGATGAGATAACTGTCTCACTGTCACTCTAGTCCCTGCTCTCTGGCCACAGCACGGGTGTGGTTCCGTAGATAATTGAATGACCCAACAGTTCAGCTTTCCTTCACCAAAGTCTAATCTCTCAAGGCCAACAACTGGGTCTATCTTGGTCACCACTCCATCTCCAACACTAGTGAAGTACCTGGCACACCTTAAAAGAGTCAACAGTAAGCTTATGACTACACCTGGAATCCATGAAGAAGAAGCCAGGCATGGAGGCAGTGCTGTACTCCCCAGTGCTGGGATGGCAGAGACACTCGGATCTTCAAAGCTGGCCAGCCAGCCTAGCCTGCTTGATGAGTTTCAGGGCAGCGAGAGACTTTGACTGGGAAAAAAATTGAAAAGTGGTGTCAGAGGAATGATTTCTGAGGTTGTCTTCTGGCTTACACACACACACACACACACACACAGAGAGAGAGAGAGAGAGAGAGAGAGAGAGAGAGAGAGAGAGAGAGAGAGAGGAAGGCAGGGAGAAGGAGGAAGAGGTGGAAGAGAGAAGAATTCACTAGCTAAGTCAGTCTTACTGTTGAGTATGAAGCATGGGACAGGAGCCCACAGCCCTGAGTTCCAGTCCCAGGCCTGGTACAAATCATGACAAGCAGCATTTTTTTTCATGCTGCATGGTTTACCAGGAATTACCACAGACAGGACCTCGTGAGACTGATTCTGTGGCGTTCAGCAAGCTGCTTTTGAATGTCTATGGAAAAGGAGAGGGCGGACTTTCAGGACCAGTCGGGCAGTTTGCCCCTGCGTCCTAGGCAACTCTCAGCTTGGAGCTCAGCCTGCTTCTCTGTGAAGCTGAGGTTCTCAAAGGCTCGTTGCTAAGGTCTGGCTATGACACTTCCAGATTAAAAGTTCAAAACTGTTCCAATGAGAGAGCAAGTTTCTGGAGTCCCCTTTCTTGTCCTGTAGCTAGCTGCTCTCCACTTTCTCAGGACCTTCTAGCATGGTCTCAGTGAAAGCAAACTCTGATACAGGCCTTTTCTTATAGGTCTTTTGAGAGCTGATCCCAGGATGGAGAGACAGGTTACTATCTAGGCATGCACCCCTGTGAGAGCGTGCTGAAATCTAGACCCAGACCTGCTGAAATCCTAGAGCCGTATCGTCAAAGCACTCCTAGCTCCTACCTCCACTTGGCTGAAGGTCACCCAGGACCATCACATTGAACCTGGCTGTTGTCTACACATAGATGGAGGGGATTGATTAATTACTTAATTAATTATATGCGTGGTTTGCCTGAACGTATATCTGTGCTCATTGTGTGTACAGGAGTGTCAGATCCCCTGGAAATGGAGTTACCGACAGTTGTGGGCCACCATGTGGATGCCAGGAACAGAACCCAGGTCCTTTGCAAAAGCTGTTAACAGCTGAGCCCTCCCTCTAGTTCCTTGAGATTTCTCTCTTAATAGAAAATTCCAGGACAGAAATTGAAGGCCGCAGAATTGGTGGGGCAACGCTCAGTCACTGGGAGACGGCTTACACTCCTGTGGCCCTGTTCACGTGACAGTGGTGGAAAGCAGGGTGTGACGTAGAACACTGGGGCCTCCGATGCAAGTTAGAAAAGGGCAAGGTCACCCTTGTCCAGGGCCCAAGAACATTTCCTCTGTCTTCTGTCCCCAGTCTTTCGTGTTCTTTGAATGCCAAGGATGCTCACTTTCCGCCCCCCCTCCCCCCTGAGGAGGTTTTCAGCACCCAGGGCCATTGAAAACAGGGGTGTCTGTTATCCAGGCTAAGAGAAGCACAGGGAAGCAAACAGTTGTGTTTCTCCGGGCATTCCCTGAGCACCATCAGGCTGGACACTGGGATGAAGCAGTGTGAACCTCTCTGTGCAGAACCCTTGTCAGCCTTCCTGACGGTATGGCACATGGCCTCTGTCTTCATCTGCGTAGGAGGGACTGGAGTAGATAGGTCTCTTCCTCTGTTGCTGTTCCTTTTTCGCTTTTGAGGCAGGGATCTCTCCCGGAGCCCGCTGATTGGATTGACCAGACTGGCTTGGCATCAGCTCGGAGGGAAACGGCATGTCTTCACTTACCACCCTCCCTGAGCTAGGATCACAGCCGCTCAGGACTGTGTCTGCCCCAGCCCACCCCCTCTTCCCTCCTTTTCTGAACTCCATAGATACTGGAGATTAGAACTCTGACTTACTTTTGAAAAAGGAAAGGGGGGAAACCGAAACATGGGCCACTTATCTCAGCCCCCACACCACCCTTGGCAGTTTCTGTCCCCCAGGCAATGTGAACAGGAAAGTAGTGTCTTAGAGGAAGGCTACGAGGAGAACACCCACGAAAGGCTAGATCTCAGGGCATCGTCCGTCCACATGGTCCGCGCTTAGCCTTCTGGGTAACGTGTGCAGTGCGCTGAGGCCCCGGTTCCTTCTGACTCTGGGAAAGCACCGATGAACTCTGCATCAGGGGCTGGGCTGCTGAGCTCCCCTGTCTTCTACACCCTGTCTCTGGGGCTCCGGGAAACTTCTAGACCCTTGCACTGTGCTATGGGACTGCAGAAGCCGGGAGTCCTGCCTTGGCGCAAGCATGTGGGATGAGCACTTGCGCTCTGTCCTGTGCTGGTCCAGGGCTTAAGCCGAGGTCGGGGCGGGAGTCTAGATGTCTCTGCCGTGGGAAAGCAGGGCAGCTTCCAGATTCCCAGGGCTCTAGGGATGTTTCCAAGCACCCTAGTCTCCATCTTTGGGTCCTCCGAGACAGCGCTGCCACCTTCTTTCTTACTCCGGATAGCCTTAGAGAAACCAAGATGGGTCCCCGAAGGCCTGCCACTCGTCAGGGAGGAAATCACGAACTCCTGTCTGTGGACAAAGCTGACCAAGTGTAGCCTGACTGACTGTTGGAAGCAGGCAGATCGGAGCCAGCCGGCCGAATAAGGAGGGGTGGCTGTGGGTGGGGAGCCCCTTGGGTTAGAGGACAGGGCTGAGAGCATAGATCTGAATTCACTCACTTACACATTTTTAAATAATATTTATGGTGGCTTACAAGCACTGGGTTAGCACTTGAACACACCTTGTCATTTTTAAAATAACAGCTTTAAGGTATAATTGACGCACCATACAATTCACTCCCATAAAGTATGTAACTTCACGGGTTTTAAGCTATTCGGGATTGTACCACTTTTTAATTTTAGAACATTTTCATCCACCCATAAAGAGACTTGGTCCTCATTTGCATTCAGTCCCTGCTGGTCTTCCTGCTCCTTAGCCCCTGGAAACTACCAATCTACTGTCTGTCTGTATGAATGCGGCCACTTCTACACATTTTGAGCAGGGGAGCCATGCGCTGTATGGTCTTTGTGACTGTTTTTAATGCGTGCTGTTTCGTGGGGCCATGCTTCACCCATCATAGCGCCAAGCACTATTTACTTTATAGATTCGCACAGGTTAATGGGCTTTGGGCTTGCTTCCACTTCCGGTGATTGTGGGTTTTGCCGCTGTGAGCACACAGTTGTTTGTCCGTTTCAAGCAGCCATCCTGGTGGGTGTGAAGGGGCAGCTTAGTGTAGGTTTGATTTGCATCAAGTCCCCTGATGGCTAATGATGTTGACGTGCTTTTCATGGACTCCTAAGCCATTCCCTTATCTTCTTGGAGAAATGCCTATTCATATTTTTGGCCCATTTTTAATTAAATTTAAATTTTAAAGGCTTATTTTATTTTAAAGTGTGTGTTTGTGTATAAATGCGGGTGCCCATGGAATCCTGAAGAGGACATCAAATCCCTTAAAGCTGGTTACAGAGAGTTGCGAGCCACCTAATGTGGGTGCTGGGAACTGAACTCAGTTCCTTTGCAAGAGCAGTATATACTCAAGTGCTTTTAATCACTGAGCCATCTCTCAACCCCATTTCAGCTCTACCCAGCGTCCCCTCCCCCCCTTTTTTAGTTAGCTTATTTCCTTGCGTTGTTAAGTTGTGAGATTCCTTTACATAGCCTGGATGTCAATCATTTTTCCAATGACTGCTGAATTTGACAAGACAAGTAAAAGAAAATCAAGTTGGGGCAGGGGCTGGAATTTCAAGAATCTGTACAGTTCCCTGAAAAGTGACAGACACCTATGTCAGGCAGACCCTCCTCGCTGCTCAATTACACCTCCGAGGGTGTCCGGGAGCACAGTGGTCTCCGGGAGGGGCACACTGAAGGCAGAACCTCACACGGAGAATTTTTCTTTTTCTTGCTTTCATTCTTTTCTTTAAAAAAAAAAACATGGTCTTTTATTCCCTGGGCAAATGAGATGGTACACATAAAAGCATTTGGAATTGTAAAAGGATATGCAAATGCAAGGTGACATTCTTGTCGCTGCTATTGTTATTGGTGAGAACCAGTAAAAGGATGTCTAGGATGAAGTTGCAGGGCTTTTGGGGATGGGGGAGATGAGGGTGGAGAAGGCCAAAGCAGAAGGAGCTAGCAGGGCTGCCATACCTCGGCTTCTGTGTGTGTGTATGACAGAGAGAGAGAGAGAGAGAGAGAGAGAGAGAGAGAGAGAGAGAGAGAGAGAGAGAGAGAGAGAGAACAGAGTACCTTGTAATTTCTGCTGCATTCTTCACCACCTGTAAAATTATTCCCTTAATATTTTTCTTTAAAAGGGCTCCTATTTCTTTTCATTAAAGAGCTATGTTTATAAGAGCATCTTTATATCCCAGCTGTAAATGACAAAGCCACATCATTTCCAGAAGGGAAGGTACCCTATAAAACAAACGTGGAAAATCCGTAGGGTGTTATGCAGTTCTGGCTGGGTGCCACTGCTTCCTGGGCCTGGAACACTGTCCCCAACTTCCCAACCTGGCTCCGCACTGTCACTCAGGCTTCCGTTCCAATGTCTCTCTTTTGTACACTCTAGGATGTCCAGCAGCTCTGCTGTTGGCCTCCAGCCTGGCCCTTGTTATCTGTCTCTTATTGCACTGTAGCTTCCTGAGGGCTGTGGGTTCACATTCCTGGAGTGTGCCTGGGAAGGGTGTCCAGGGCAAGGAGTCGTCTGTGTTCTTCACCAGTCTCCCTGTCTAGTTCTGGAGGAGCTAAGGGCTCTGGGCTGCCTGGCAGGTCTCTCCTCTCCTTTGGTTGCTCTCTTTTTAGCAAGGGCCAGTGGGGTGCAAAAGACACCACAGGTTGGTGCCAAGTTGCTGCCCCTTGTATAATCAGGATGTCTAAAGGAGGCCGGATGGAGAAGGATACCACCTGCCAGTGTGCCATCTTTAAGACCCCCAGGCTTCCCTGGACATCCTAGACCCACAGCTTGCCTAGCAGAGCATCCCTTAACCTCACTAACTCTGAAGTCCCCAGAGTAAGGGAGCAAGAATCCCATGAGCTTCTACGAGCACGAACAGACCCAGCTTTGGGCAGATGCACCTGGCAGTCTCAAGGGGTCAAGTTTGGATGGGGTTTAAGGAGCACCTGCCTGCGAAAGGCCTACATGTCCTTCTGGGCTCAACTCTTAAAGTGATATTGTTTTCCCTCTTTCAAGTGCTCAGTTTACACCAGGTATTTTGATTAAAAAAACAACAACAAAAGCTACAACTTCGTCATTCTTTTTTATCCTTTCAATTTTAGAACGTAGACACTTCTAAGTCTCGTTTTAGAGATAGCAACTGAAGCTCACGGTAGTTTTATGATTTGCTTAAAGTGACAAAGCCTGGCCTTTGATATTTCAAAGGTTTAGGTTCCTGACTACTACATATAATAGCTATTAAGTGTCACTGTATACAACCAGGCAAGTCTTGCCTGCAGTTCAAAGGCTACATGTTCTCTGAGGTAGCTCTAAATGTGGCCCACAAAGCTGTGGACTTACTTGAAACATTGCATGGTTTTCAAACCTGAACTTCATAGGTGTTACAAAATCAAGGGATCGGATGTGCCTGTCTTCTCTATCAGCAGTTTCTGTATATTCACGTTACTCCTGTTAACATCAGCTTCCAACTCCAGGGATGTGCGCATACCTGGTATGTATACATGGGGGCCAGGTGTGTGCATAGCACGTGTGTATGGAGAGCAGGTGTTTCTTAGAGGCCATTTCTAACTCTTAAGAGTTGCTTCTCTCCAGGGTCAGGTTAAACACCGGGCACTGGTGCCTATTCAATAAGGAAAGGCATGATGGTCAGACTTCCTTCTTCCGGACCTTTGCTTCTGTACAGGAAAGATAAGAAGCAGTGTGCAGGTGCATTTCCAGAGGATTCAACACGTCAGAGTCCCAGGCCCCTCCTAGGACAGGCTGTGGTTGGATATGCTGTAGGCTGAAGAGTACTGTCATGCGTACCATGAGGGTAGGTATGCAGAATAAATACCCTGGAGGAGAACCAGGAGAGGACTTCAGGGGACCCCCAGAACTTCAGCACAAATGGCAGTGTTGTATATCTTCTGGATTTTGATTTTTGCTTTTGTTTTGTGTTTTGTATTTTTGTTTTGTTTTTCCTGATCCACAATCTGGCCCATTCTACCTTGCTTTCTGTCCCCCAGAAAGTCAGAGTGTGATGCAGGGGTGCTCAGTCCACGTGCCCTTAGCCAGAACCAGAGCAGCTCTGTGGCTCAGGAGCTCCGACCTCTGCCCCATCTTGGTAGTTTTCTAGCTTTTACCAATCTGTGTTTAAGGTCCCTTTGCGTCATCCAAATTGGAATGCCCCCTCTGCTCAGACGGATGGCATAAAATACCCTTCTGTGTCTTGGAGGCTCTCCCCTGAAGTCAGGGCCTACGTTTCTCCATCTCTGTAGCCCACACCCCGCACAGTAATCCGGATCTGGCTCTAACACTTAGTGAGCACTTCCTATGTGTCAATAGTTGTTACATGCATCAACTCAGTGAATCCGCAAAGGTCCTGTGACTATTGTCCCCTTGAAGAGGTAAGGGCAAAAAACATCACAGAGGTCGCATAGCCTGCCCCAGGTCACACAGAAAGCACACGGCAGGTCTGGGATTCAGTCCCAGGCATTGTGACTCCCTGAGTCAACAGTCTCAGGACGGCTTTTGGCCTGCCTTTCTGTTTGTTGTTTTGGAGGTGATGTTTCTTAGCCAGGGCATCCAAAAAAAAAAAAAGCCTGTTTGCCAACTCAGGGGCAGAAGGTGGAATGCTGGTTACCATGGCAACCAAATCAACGGACTGTACCAGCTGCTGAGGCCTTGGAGGCAGAAGTTGTACTTGCTGGCAGGAGGAGGCTGGGTTGGCATGGGTCAGTGTTTGAGGTACCAGATGCAATGGGAGGACCTGGAAGAGTACCAGGTGGGTAGTAGGGTCACGAATGTGGTACAGAACCAAGAGCTTCCCAGTTCTGGAGGGACAAAGAGGAGAGAACTCTTGCCTGAAGCTCTGGAGTTTGCCAGGCTGGCAATGATGTCTCTTGCCTATGCTAAACTTGTACCCATGTGATTCAGACCAGCACTTTCAACCTTCTCACCCTGTATCTCCTGCCCTAGGACCAAGGGTTTGGCTGGGATTGGATTGAGTGGTAGGTCATCTCTCTGATTTGTTGCAGGCTCTGACATTCCTGACGAGAAATGAGATTCTGTGGTGAGTAGAGACCCCAGACCTCCTTTCCCTTTCCCTGAGCTGGGTTCTTTCCTGATACGGTTTCATGCTGGGCCCTGAGGAAAATGAAGAAAGGGTTAGAAAGTGTAGGATGAGCCTATTGGGGCCCTTCACTGGTCCAGTGAAGTTGGAAGCATCATGGACACCCATTCTGCTACCTGTCCCCTCTCCCTGCTACCGCCTCATCAGGCCTCCTTCCAGAGCCTGTTCTGGGCCAGATACAGCGGGAGTGGAGTGTGTGTTCTCAAGCAGGATTCTGCCCCATGGGAAAGCTCTTCGCCAAAGACTTATTCATCCAGAATGGAGATGTGACAAATAGCGTCACAGGGCATGGGATGGGGTGACCAGGGTAGATGTGCTTGTAGCCAGGTGCTCAACAATGCTGTGTGGTGGATCAGTGAGCTTTCCAGAACACTTTCGAGGGAAGACAGTGAAGATGGGAACGAGGAGACCATTTAGACACTGCCCTGGACACACACACCCCCTTTGTCCTCATTGGCTTTTCTTGGACTGACCTTTCCCAAACCCCACAAACATTAGACTCTCCAGGCACAATAGAGGTAGCTAAGTAACAAAGAGCTATGGAGACCAGGGACCATCTTGAGGTCATGCTACTTTTCCTTTAAAAAATATTACTTATTTACCTTTTCCCCCCTATACTGGTAATCAAAGCTAGAGTTTCATACCTGCTAGCCAAGGACTCTACCACTGAGTCATACTCTGAACTCACTTTTCTACATAGAGGAAAAAAAAAAAAAGGAAAAACTCCAAATGAGCTGTATCCTACTACTCACCTAATCCCTACTGATGTTTTTCTAGGAAGTAACGTATACATAAAAAAATAAAATAAAACAAGAGGAAAAGAAACTTTTAAAATATGGCTAGGAAATTCAAATTGGACACAAGTTCTAAATGAAAAGCCAACGTCTCCGTTCTCTCCTGGGGGCCCTTCTTCCTGACTCAGCTCAGGCTGGCTCATTGTCAGCTTCTCATCCAGACTCCCGAGAGAACTGTCCACGCACATACCTTCCTGAATCCCTCACCCATTTACATCATTACTTCCTGTGCCTGCATCCTATTCGTTTTGTTCTGTGCCTTTGTCTTTTTTTTTTCTTTTTTGAGTTGTTCTCTTTGCCAGTTTTTATATGAAGCACATAGAAAGAAAGCCACTCATCCTTCCTCAGTGGCTCTGGATCTTCCCCCACTTTGATGAACTGTAATCCAATACCAGACCTCGTTGTGGATATTATTTAACCTGTTGGGTGGTTGTGATGATGACGGTGAAGACTTTGGGACAGAGGGTATGGATGGTAGCCATGTTTTTCCCCTTGAGTATCATTCCCCCTATTTTCCTTTGCTCTGTGTGAGCCTCCTGAGATTGAGGTCCTTGGAAGTGAGTAGTACTTAGGGACCCCTCTCTCACCTGAGCCGAAGACCCAGGTCTTGAGCTGGCAACTGTTCACATCCTCTTTCCAGCCAGCTCCCATCCCCATCAAAGGTGCTTATTATGGTTTGGATGTAAATGTGCCTGCAGGCTTGTGTGTTTGAACCCTCTACCTCATGCTGGGATGCTATTTCAGGAGGTTATGGAATCTTTAGGGTGTGGAGCTTCGCTGCTGACAAATGTAGGGCTGTAGGAGCCAATCCTGAGGGTTGTGGAAACTTCTGTCTCCAGACCTCTTTTTTTCCTGATCCACTAGGATTTGCTAGGCCATCCCATAAATTCCCCAGGGCTAGAGAGCCAACATTCCAGCTGCGCCAGCCACCATGTTTATCTCTACCATGAAGGGAGGTATACCTTTGAACCATGAACCAAGCAAACCCTCCTTCTCATAAGTTATTTCTGTTAGGTATTCTGCCAGAGCAATGAGAAACACAGTGAGTTTATATAACTGACCTGGTAGAAATAAAAGATATTCCAATGAGACACTGTGTCTCTCAGTCTATCAGACTATTCACACAACAGATCCCTAAGAAGTGGGACTCTTCCCAGGAATCTCTTGCTTGGGAGAAAGAAAAGGTACCAGCTATGAGGTGACGTTGTCTCCATGAAAGAGGCTGCTCACAGTTCTAACCACTTGTCAAGCCATCTTACAGGATGAGACTGAAGCCCAGATAATGATGGGTCAGAGGTAGGTGGGACCCCACTTTGACCTGTGCTGCTGAGCTGTACATGTGTGTGTATCCTCGGCTGTCTACCTGAACTTCAACCTTGCTGAACGTGACCTGGAGAGTTGCTGGATCCCTTTTGTCCATCTTCCCAGTGTGGCCATGTTGAATAAATCATTTTATGCTTTCCACTATTAATTTGGCTCCTTTGATTGGCTTCTGAAGGATGAGTGGCCAAATCTTGCTCGGGGGGGACAGCCTGTGAACCTCAAGTTTGATGACACTTCCCCATTGGAAAGGTGCAACTGTTGAAATGTTGCTAGGGAAAGCTGTGCCACAGCTCAGACCTGTCCCACAAGCTTCTCTTGAAGCTCCTTCCAGCCCACCTTGGCTGATGACTCTATGCCTGAGCACAATGAGCCAAGCCTTACTTTGGGTAGCATCCGCCAGAAGGCTTTGGGGCCATGGAGAAGAGAGTTGAGTGGGCAGGGTATGTTGGGTATTCTGCCTAATGAAGACATGGAGGACGTGGTGGCTTAACCCCTACTCTGCATCTGTCTCCAGACTGCACACCTTCAAATAAGATGAACAAGAGCAGGGGGACAAAAACCCCAAGGTGTCAGGGTGATACTAGAGAGGGTCCTGCTCCCTCAGTAAAGGTGACACCCCAGCCAGAGGAGATCAGAGCCTGAGGAGCAGCTGAAGATATGGACGATGACCTCAAATGACGAAGGTGCTCAGCTGCTGTGTTTCAAAATGAGAAAGACACTTTGTTTGACTTGGTCATTTGACTTGCATCATGATGGCCCAGGAAGCAGATGCTGATTCACCCACCAGCAGGATTCTGCCTTGAGTGGCTGGAGCCTCCATGGAGAATCTTAGAAGTATGATGTTTAAGATTACAAGATTAAATCAGGAAAGCAAAGGGCAGGGAGCTTGCAGGAAACAAGCATCGCTTGTCTGTCCCCTCTACTAAATGCATGTTTTTAAAAGAAGGAAAAAAAAACCTGCAAGCATGCATGCTCACACACACACACACACACACACACACACACACACACACACACAGAGAGAGAGAGAGAGAGAGAGAGAGAGAGAGAGAACATAGTAAGTATGAGAAGCACCAAGTAGACAGATTCTAAAACAGACTCAGCTGAGCAGAAAGCTGAAAGAACCCGCTCCGCAGGGCCTGGAGTGACAGAATCAAAAGTCAGAAAGGCCAAAGGAGCTGAGAGCCTCAGAGAGAGTCTACCTCTTGCCTATGATGTGAGTGGAAGACCAGCTCACTGTCTGGATAGGAGTTCTGTCTGGGCTGGCTGCTGGGGCCACCAAGCACAATGAAGAGCAAGGGGGTCTCCCACTCAACCTTCAAAGCCTTGCTATGAGTCTGACTTGAAGGCCAAGGACCTCTACATGTCAACGGGGAACAAAAGAGCACATATCATCCCACCATCTTGACATTTCAGAACGCGGAGGAAAAAGGAAAGAGCTTCCACAGGGAAGGAAAAAAATATACACAGTGCGTATGGAATCAGAACGGCTTTTGGCGTACATGGGAAGACATAATACTTTCAAAATTTCTAGGAAAAAGTTTCCAATCTAGAATAAAGTTCCTAGCTAAACTAGCAATCAAAAATGTAGGTGGGGTAACTATTTTTACATGCAATTTTAAATGAAGGGTAGACACATATCTGAGACAGCTTGCTGAGGATTTGCTTAGCTAAAATCAGTAACCAAACACAAAAACACAGTGTCCAGAGAAGAAAGGATGCTACCATAGGGGATGAAAAAGTTAATTGCAAGGATGGTAATTAGGAAAAGCTCAAGCAGGACAATGGAAACAGGCCTGGAGAACAATTGGCTCTTTCCAGTGCTGCAGAAAGTTTGGTGGATGAACTAATGGTAGGTACACTGCAATCTAAGAAAAAGAAAACAAAGCAATGGTTAACTCCGGGAAAAACAAAAGGCTTTGCAAGGAAAAGAACGTAATCATGTTACACAGGGGAAATGAGCCGTGAGCGATGCTTGAATAATAAATAAAATATAATAGCAATACGGTAAATACAGAATATCGATTCAGGCAAATTGTTTTAAATTGGGACATCGGGAAAGGAGTTGTGGATAGAGAAATAAATCCTCCTGTTAATAGGGACATGTCATAAGATAATGTCTATAATGAAATGGTACTGACAAGTGATAGCATTAGCATAGTACTTAGAAACGTTATATAAATATTAAGAAAAAAAAACAAGAGAAATAATAAGTTGTTTGTAAAATGCCCCTGGAGAACAGGGTAGATAAGTGTGGATACAGAATATAAGTCATCCTGACTGTAGGCTTTGCAATGCTTAAGTTTTTAGCCCTTTGCAGTGTATTGCTTTGGAAAACTAGACTGAGAGCTAGGAGATCTACTGGTTTCTGAAGTAAGGGATGGCTGATTATACACACAGATGGAGGACAATACCTGGAAGGGAATAGCACCTGCTGCAAACCAACCAGCTCGTCAGAGGCATCCAGGGTCTCGAACATGTCTGAGTTAGGGGTGCATCACAGATAAAGGAAGGAAACAACTTCGACACTGATCCGTGGCGTGGGCTCAGAAAGTACTTAGTTCTAGTTCTAGGGGAGAAAGGACCATTATGAGCCGCTATGGTCAAGTTAGACCACACCAAGCCCTGGTCACTTCTGAACAGTTTTTCTTAAGTGGACTCAAAGGTGGTCCAGGTGAATGGTGGTGGTCCATTGATTTAAAAACACGAAATCAGTAGTGGGTGGGGAAGGCAGTGAGTCTGGGTAAGATGTCTCACTTCTTCTCCACACGAATAAGCACATAAAGGTTACGGTACCAGATCCATGTACACTGTGACGTGAGCCCTGGTCCACCTGGCTCAGGCTGAGCCCTTTAGATGAATCCATGACACTGGCAATCTCTGGGTTAAGGATGGGTTAAAGCATTGTTTCCAGACTCTGCTCAGTCTGATTCATCCATCTGTCCTTCCTTCCTTCCTCCCTCCCTCTTCCTTCCTTCCTTCCTTCCTTCCTTCCTTCCTTCCTTCCTTCCTTCCTTCCTTCCTTCCTATTGGGGACTGGCCATGGGGTATCCCACATGCTAGGCAAATGCTCTATATGAAGCCACTCTTTCTTCTTGGAATCCTAGAGAGTTCCAGACTTTCTAGTCTCCATTCCCTGATCTACCTATCAGCCACTGGGGTTCCCTGGAACAACTGGCATATTGCAAGTTTTCTTCCTGGGAGCCAAGAGCCTGGGTTTGAGGCTCAGCTCTGCTACTTTCTAGCTATGTGATTGGGCCTCAGTTTCCACACTATGAAACAATGTGAGGGGGGATTCAGCGCCCAATCTCACAAAGCCATCATTAGGCCAATGAGATGACATGTCATTGTGTGAGCAACGTACACTCAGCTCAGGCTGAGCATGCACAGCTGTTGCTACCACACCATTATTTCTTGTCTGCAAATGAGGAAACTGGCTCAGAGAAAGACAGTGATTTTCCCAGGGTCACACAGCTTGGAAATGAAAATCTGTATGTTTGAGCTAAGGAAGGGCTGTTTATAAATATCTGTGGGCCATACCATAAAGCGATAGGCTATTGCCCTATGGGGTGGAGGAGCCCAGACAGCTGAGCCCAGACAGGGACCAGAGGCTTACACTAAATCTCTGATCTTGGTCTCAAAGGTCCAGAAGAAGTGTCAGAAAGCTTTGTAGAACCTGTGTGTTGTTATGGGCTTGAATAAGAGCCCCAAGGACAAGCAGGGTGCAGACCCGTTTACAAATTCCCTGCAGAGTTTTGACAGAGAACTCCATTTGAGACTCACTAAACTAAAAAGTCTTAGAGGCAGCGGATGATAGGATGTCAGAGAGTTACAGATGCTTGAGTGTAGGGACCGAGGCAGGGGAGTCACCAACACACTCATTTCACATGGGAAACTGAGGCTGTGGGGAAACTGAGGTCCAAGGTCACATGGAGAGGTAGCTATCAGCAAGGCAGACTGTGAGCCCTTCTCTCGTCTCAGAGCCAAGTGTGGAAGCAAGCCACACCCGGGCTGCCTGGCTGTTGGCAGGCTGAACGTGTGAGTTTCTCAAATGGCCTTGACTTTTGAGTCCATTAGTGATTAATTCAGAGCTCCATTTCAAGCTGGCTGATCCATATTTGGAGGAGGAGAACATTCTGTGGCAGCCGAGATGCAGCCGTGATTCATCTGTGGACAGCTGGTCCCTGTGGCCGTCTGGGAAGGCATGGAGTCTGGGCAGGGCCCCATGCAACACCCTTGCCCAGGGTCTGGGGATGGGTGCACAGGGCCTCTCTCCTGGGGTGGGGGTGGGGGGTGTAGTGGACCCCTCAAGGGGAGACATCACAACTCAAATAACCCCATTTTAGGGCTCAGTCATCTACCCTTGTTTCTTCCCAGCTATACGACCTTGGGCACACTAGATAAACTCCCTAAGCCTCAGTTTACCCATCCACAAAGAGTTTACCACACCTCTCCCACAGGGACTATTGGACACGTCTGAGTATGCCTAGCATACAGTGTGTAGTCAGACGAAGGCTGGTGACGACTGCAGGTCTTCCCAGACCACCACCTCAGGGCTTCTGGGCAAGAGCTCTGGTGTCTGCAGCTCACATTTTAACGCCCACAGCCACGTGACATTGGGCAAGTCAGAATCTACCTCCTATTTTCTCTTCTATAAAGAAGTGGTCCCTGTCCTGCTGGGTCCTCGATATGGTACAGACGAAGAGCAGTCACCCTAGGTACACACCGCAAGCGTGTGTCGACAGGAGGGCTTAAACCTAATGAGGAGCTGGGCAGATGCTCAGATTTACCGCACAAACTTGAGACCCGAGTTCAGTCCCTAGGGCCTCCGTGAAAAGGCTAAGCAGTGCTTTGACTCAAGGGTGGAGAGACAGAATCCCCACAGCTCTGTGGCCAGGTTGTTTAGCTGAGACCTGGATTCAACAAGAGGGAGGAAAAATGGTAGAACAAGATGGAAAACCACCTCTAGACTCCACAGGCACATGTACATGGATTCTCAGCCCCCCCAACCCTCCCCCCCATTCCACACACCTAGGAAACCCCCAACCCTCCCTCCCCCCATTCCACACACCTAGGAAAACGAAGACTTTTTTTTTTTGGCTGGTCATGATGGTTGGTACACATGCTTAATTCTAGCACTTTGGAGGCAGAGGCAGGGAAATCTCTATGAGTTCAAGGCAAGCTTGGTCTATATAATGGGTTTTAGGCTAGCCAGGGCTACATAGTGAGAGCCTGTCTGAAAACAAAGAATGAAGGAAGGAACGAAGGAAAGCAGGAAGGAAGGAAGGAAGGAAGGAAGGAAGAAAGAAAGAAAGAAAGAAAGAAAGAAAGAAAGAAAGAAAGAAAGAAAGAAAGAAAAGCCTGCAGCAATTCTTTCAGCGATAATGACAAAATGCTCTCTTTGCCTGTGACATCTGCCCTTGCTCCTTTAGAGGTAGCAGGGATAGAACCTCTAGCAGGAATGGCTTTTCTTTCTTCCTGTTGATCTGAGGTGACCCTTCCCATCCCAACACCTTCTAGAATTTTCTCCCAACCTTCTACACCCTGTGTTTTGGCTCCCCTTGAATATTTACACAGAGCCTCTGGGGACAGTTGAGAGTCCCTTACTGGACTGACAGGGTCCTGCCCCTCCTCCCCACCCCTCATCTCCAAACCCTGGTCCACCTCCCATTTGCCAGGCCTTCCCAAGGCATCACAGAGCCATTGAAAAGGAACTGCCTCCCATTGGACAGCCAGGAATGGGACCCACGTCTGTGGTCTATGCTCTCACACTTCGTAGGGGAGGGAAAGAAGTCACGTGAATTTGTCTGCCTCATTAGTCAGCATTCCGGAAGGACGAAGGCAGCATCCTCAGCTGTGGTTCTGGGAGGTGATGGGGGATGGAGAACCACTGCAAGGGCTGTGGGAGTCATCTAGACATCAATCATCCTTGCCCAGGGCCTGAGGTGCCCCGGTGTGGGTTAAAGCTCCTGCCGGTGGTGTCCTGGAAGCCAGGCTAAGGTTGTGAGGACAGGGGAGACAGATCCTGTTCTCTCACACCCTCCAACTCCCCGATGGGGCTTCCTCTGGGCTCAAGCCCGTTTGGAAGGTTGGCGAGCCAATGGCAGTGGGTGGACACCAGCCTCCCGGCGCGCACAGCTGTGAATTGTAGGCAAACAGTACCTTGGCTTGTTTTTTCCCCACTTGTCCATGACTGACACAGGGTGCTTTCCTAGTCAGTGAGCTAAAAAAGGAGCAGAAGGTGGCTCTTCATTCTCTTGTTGTCTGGCAGTGGCATGGCCTTATCCTCTACCCCTGATTCTCTAGTCATTAAATCACGACTGAATTCTACACCTAGTCACATGGCCCTAAATCCCACTGACTGAAAATTCACCTGCGTTTATCTGGGAGACGTCAGCGGAAGGACTGTGAGTTAGTCACTCCAGAATGTGAATTAAGTTGCTAGTTCCTGGTATTCAGCTGAGATTAGAGGTTTGATGCATGAGAAAGGCAGCACGAGAAAGGAACGGAGGGGAGAAGGATAATTTTGACGCGTAAAGAGGGTCATGAAAGAGGCTGGAGGGTTTTTGACATGACTTAGCAACTGAGGTATTTGCTACCACACCTGGAAACCTGGGTCAGGTAACTGGGACACACATGGCACAAGGAAGAATAAGCTCCCAAACGTTGCCTTCTGATCTCCTCGTGCATGTGTGTGTGAGTGTGCATATGCAGGTGCACATGCACACACGAAATAAAAATGCAATGGTAATAATTAAAAAGAAGGCTGAGAGAAAGCCTGGGCGATACGAGAATGCTTCCTCCTTTATAATCTAGCCCTGAAAACACACACACACACACACACACACACACACACTTACATTGAGTTTGCACCACAAAAGAGCTATTGACGGCCCCTTTTTCAAATGGTGAAGCCAAGACTCAGACACATTAAGCAAGTCACCCAAGACCACACAGCCTTGCTGGGTCTGCTGTCGGCCCCTCTTCCACTGGCTGCCACAGTCGCTGGCCTTGCAGTCCCGAGAGCACGCTCGTGGACAGAGCCTGCTGTCCAGGATGGGGTGAGGAGAGAGGCTAAGGGGTCATCCTCTCTTGGCCTGGGGCAGGATTCCTTCTTATTGTCTGCCCAGTGGCCATCCAGCCACATCATGCTGTCTGTCATTTACAAAGTTCTGTCTGCCTACTGTTAAAGAGGGGCGTGATAAAGGCAAGAGGTGGACGGCTCAGGGTTTCAGTCTCCGGCTGTCAGGCTTCCCAGCTGTCAGCACATGGACTTTGAACCCAGCTCCTGTGTCCACCTCTTATCTCCATGCTGAGGATGGAACTGTCTGGATATCCACGAGAGAACTCCATCTGTACCTGAGGGTCTGGAAGGAGCCATGACAGAATCCTGTCAGCTCTGACCTTTGGGAATGAACAGTATGGGGTGTGGTCCATGTGACACAGCATAGCATAGCCACTCACCTTTCCTCATCCCCAGCTCATTTTTACACCCCCACATTGAACATGGGAGGATTGGGGGGTGTTTCCTGTTCCATGTCAGTCCACTTAGTCTCCTCCTCTGAATGAGACATCCCTACACGTGCTAGCAGGGGACTCCACAGCCCTTTTTTCCCATGTGACCACTATGCCCCTCTTCTTTCTCCTCAGCATCCATGACTCCTTTCTGAAGCTCTGCCCCTCAGGCAAGCACTACAAGGAGGCTACACTGACCATGGACCAGGTCAGCTCCCTGCCTGCTCTGAGGGTGAGTCCAGGATGGGGAGGGGCTGAAGGTGTGGAAAAGTGGGCCTTCCATGGGGAGGGTTAATGAATATCAGCTGACACCCTCACTCCCAAGGGTGATTTATAGGTGAAGGGCCCATCAGGATGTGGCCTTCAAATACTCCTCACACATGTCTATCTGTCCCCATCTGTCATCAGACCTGGCCAGACAGGTGACCATTGCCCTCCCTCAGATGAGGCCAACCCAGCCAGGACTATGATAGTTACCTCAGGTCTCACAGTTAGAGGATGGCTCAGCTGGAAGCTCTCCCTGGCCTGCTCTCAGGCCTTCCACTCCCAAGCCTGCCAGGTCCTTCTGAGCCTTATCTTGTGATCCACCCTTTGGGGCTCACCACACTCCACCTCTCACTGACCCTGGAGACCCTTGCACCATCTCATTCCTTCTGATGTCTTTTGTACCCCAACTGGGGTGAGAGAGGTTCTACACAGAGCCACCAGAGGCCTTTTGGAAGGTGGTTTTTGCCCTCCCTGTCTTTTATTGATGCCACTTCAGGAGACTAGGGCTCTTATGGAGAGACAGAGTTTTCTCGGGTTCTTCTGTGAGAAGCTAGGGAGAGGTATGGATCCTGAAGGCTGTCTCCCAGCCTGCCTTTGTCCATCCCCAGGTGTTTACAGGGAAGAAAAGCTGATTTCAGCTCTTCTAGTAATTCTTCATCCACCTCTCTGTCCGTCCATCTGTCTATCCGTCTGTCCGTCCATCCATCCACCCTTCCATTTGTGTATCTGTCGACCTGTCTGTCAGTCTAACCAGCCTTCCGTCCATCCTTCCATCACTCCCTAAGCCAGGGCTTCCCTCAGACATATCCAACCTGCAGCTTGCTGGGCCTTGTGCAGCCATCAATGGCTTTGAATGAAGTCCCTCACGAAATCCTAACCTTTCCTGAAGCAGCATCAGTTTTCTTCCTTGTTTTTGTTTATCGGTTTGTTGTAAGTTTGGTTTTGGTGTTGTGGTATACCTGCGGCTCTTGAGAATGAAGAGGGAAACTGCACAGGGGATGATAATTGATGATATCAAAGGCTGGACATACCAGCAGAAATAACCTGCCCATTTCCCTCTGGCTTTTCTCCACTTGACCATAGCTGAATCCTACACTACATGTTTCCAGGACATAACAGATAGGCAGGTGTGTGCATGTACATATACACTCTGCTCTTGTGGAATGTCCTCAGTTTCTTCCTATGTAAAATGGGGGGGAGGAGCAGTGGGGTGACTTGAAGGCTCCTGGCACCCAGCAGCCTGCAGCTCTCAACAGGAACCCCACACCTCTTAGGGACGGTGGCTTGAGACTTTGTTACAGAAAGGCCCTGCCTTCCCCCAGGGCAGCCCTGCCTCGCCCGGAGGTACACAAGAAAGGACTCCCCAGTCGCTTTGAGGTTTCAGTAGTTTGTGAGAGACAGTCACGGCTCCCAGACGTCCTTATGCATCACAAAAAGATATTTTCTAATGGTCAAAACTGCACAGGGAATGAGCTCCCCACCACTAAAAGGGGTCAACCAGGACATGCCAGCAGGCCCTTGGCAAGGGTATTCTGGTATCTACTTGGTACCAAAGGGAGCCTGGACTAGATGCCTCCTTGGATCTGTAGTTCTGGCTCTGTGGTGGGTCTCGTTCGCTTTGGGATCATCCTCCACACTATGTCCCCGACTTCATTCCAAAACTGAAGTTTATTTTGAGCAGGGACTAGAGATACCAACTTTCAATTTTTCCAAGTAAGGACATTAAAAAAAAAAACATGTCACCCATAATCACAATCAATTCACTTAAAAAAAATGTTACTTTTAGCCAGACCTGATAATGCTGTAATTCGAGCATTTGGAAGCTGGGAACAAGGGGATCAGGAGTTCAAGGCCAGCCTGGGCTACATGAAACCCTATCTCAAAACAACAATACAGCAAAAAACAAATGAATTGATTAACACATACACACACACGCATAATCATCTCATCCCAAAAGCAAGAACCTTGTTTTTAGTGGCGGTGGTAGTAGTGGTGGCTTTTTCCTGTTTTGTTTTTTTCTCACTTTTGGTCTTAATCCTTTTTCCTTTGTCATCTGTTCTCAACAGCCATGTCCCTTTCCTCAGGCTGGACTTAACGCCGTACCCTTGTCCCGTTCTGTGTCTTCCTAATCTTGGACAAGCAGCAGCCTTGCAGCCCAGGGATGGGAGCCTCGTGATTCACACCACCCAGAACCTTTCCTGTGACAGGAAAGGCTTGGAGAAGGGGCCCCAGTGGACTGCAGGGATTGGTGTAGCTTGGTTAGGGGATTTGAACGGTCTATGAAGAATGAAGTTTTGTTTTCTTGATTTTTGTTTCATCATGGAAAAAGCAGACTCATGATTTAGGGAGCAAGGCCTGAGAAGGTTCCGGGTAGAGAGATAACCGGAAAAGCCTGTGGACAAAGACTCCTACTGGTTGGGACACTGTGCCCCTTTTCCACGTGGGGTTTTATGCTCTGTTTGTCTTCTGTATTTGATGTCTTTAAAAGTCAATTAGCTCAGTGTTTCTCTTCCTGTAAATAATGATCTTGCTTTCTGTAAACACTGTGAGTGTGGCATGGCGTGACTGAGGCTTCTGGTTTCCCGGCCCAGTGTCTTTGTGTCCACCTGGGATGGCTGCGGGTGGCAAAAGCTGACCGAAGAAAAAGCAGTCTAAAAGGGTGGGGGGAAAGGCTTACACCCTAGCCAGGCCATCTCCAGCCTCTCCCTGCCCCCTCCCATCCCAGATCTCTAAGAAGACAGTTAGATCGCTGTCTGAAATCTCAGCCTTCGACTTTCTTCTGGAGGTGTTTAGCTCTCGCCACCCCCCCCCATGACATCCCATACGTCACTCCCACTCTCGTGATTTCCCGGTGTAGCAATTGGATGATTTGAAGTGGAGGAACATTTGGTGTTGTGTGGTCAGTAGTAGTTGTTGTTATTTTTAATAAAATACTTTCAGCAGGCTACTTTACTAAGAAAAGAAGTCTCTTGAGTTCAATTCCAGAAGCTGCAGGCTTCGGTGAGGGGCCTCCCCTTGGCTGGGGGTCACACATGGATCTCTCTGTGCTTGTGTGGTCTCTTTCCCTCTCCTTTTAAAGCCACTAGAATTCACTCACAAGGGCCCCACCAGAATGATTTTATCTCATCCAGTCACTTCCCAAAAGCCTCACTTCTGGGCTCTGCAGCAGGATTGGTTTTCTACCATCTCAGGACCATTAACATAAAGCTTTTGGGGAGCAAACTCCTTCAGTGATCAGAGATGGGGGACAACTGTATCCAAACCGTTAGAGGGTGTTTCTATCAGAGAGCTGAGCTGTGAAGTAAAATGTGGAGAGGTTTTTTTTTTCTGCACATTTTTGTTGTTATTTTTTTTCTGGCTATGATAATTGCTTTTGTTTAGTTTTCTTTGTAACACATCATTAACTCATCACCAAGGCTTTATCAATTGTTTAAAGCTCCAAGAGTGTTCAGCGGGGGGGGGGGGGGTTCTGTACACTCCATTTCCTTAGGGAAGTTTTCCTTGGCGCCTTATGATTGCTTCAGTCGGGATGGAGTTGCACTTTGACCCCAGAACATGCCAACATCCCAGGTAACAAGGCTTCCTGAACCTTCCAGGGTCTTTCCACACCTCATTTGGACTGCATATATCTCCCTCCACTCCCCTTCTTTTGGTGGGACACCTCCTTCAGTTAAGTGTTTGGCCACTCACACACCTGAACATGTCCTTGTTTTCCCTTCACACTCAACTGAGCATTTGGATGAAATTGGATTATAGATTGGAAACCATTTTTCTTCAAGAAGTATCGCTTGACTACATTTTCGCTCTCGTGTTTGTTAGTGAGAAAGCCTCTCTGTTTCGTGTGCGTGTGTGTCCTTTTGTTGTTCTTTGTTCATTCTCAGTTTCTTTCTGGATGCTTGCTCATTCATTGGCTTTGTGGTGTTGGGTTACAGCCACGCCTGGCTTTTTAACACAGGAGCTGGGGATTCAAACTCAGGCAGACATTCTTGCAGAGCAAAGAATCCGTAGCCACTGAGCCATCTCCGAGCCCTCACCTTGTTTGTGATAGACTCTTTCACTGGTCTGGGACTCAACCATAGGTCTAGGCTGGCTGTCTCCCAAGCTCCAGATGTCTGTCTGCATCTCCCCGGAGCTGGGAGTACTACAAGCAGGACCACCATGTCTCGCTTTTTGCCGTGGGTTCTGAGACTCAAACTCAAGGCCTCGTGCTTGCTTTCCAGACTCTGCCTTCTCTCCAGCCCTTATCTCTTCTTTCCAGGCTCCTTCAGCTTTTATCTTTCAACCACAACGACTTTTCCACTCTTCCTCTTAGGTATTTGATTTCCAGGAGCTCGTTTGTGTTTCCTTTCTGGAGTAACACCCTCCCACTTTCCCTGAATGCACTATCTTCTCTCATCTTCCCTTTGAGGCACTTTTTGCCATTTGCTGCTGGGAGTCCTTGCCTTTCATGCCAGAGGCCTTCCCTTGGATATCTGGTAATTATTTCCTCATAATGAAGAGTGCAAATGGTTGCCAAAAGACTGTTTCAAAGCTTGAGCCCGTGGGTGGTTTCTGTCAGCTGGAGTGCCAATGGAGGGTGAGCTGAAGGGGCCATTTTTTGAGGATTCCCTAGAAACACTGGAGTGTTCTGTGAGCCAGCATCCTAGAGCCAAGTTGAGAAGCAGGCTGGATGAGTCTGAGTTTAACGTTCTTTCAGTTCCCAGTCCTTAATGGAGTCTGGTGTCCCCCAGAAAGGCGCTGATTGGCTCTCATAAGAGAAAAGCCCCCCTATCTTTGGTAAGGCTGCAGACAGGCCAGTCCCTCAGCATGCAGTGCAGAAGGCTCCAGAATTCTAGATGCTCTGAAACCCTTGCCACCAGCCCTCCATGTAAGCTGCCTCTTTCCCAGTACCACCAGGGTGTGCAGACCCAGAGCCCATAGAGAGCAGGCTGTTGTCGCTTTTCCCATTGTGAGCTCAGGTCCTGACTTCTTGTCTCTCTCTGCTGGTCACGTACAGCTCATTCATTCCCTGCAGGTGTGCCTGCTGACCACTGCTCTCCTCTTGTGTTCTGCATTTGTCTGTATCTCCAAGAAATCCCTTTATTTCCATTGCGGTGAGTGCCAGAGGGCACGAGGTTAGGTGCAAGTGTTTGCTGCTCCTGGCTAAAAGAAAAAGACACAAGAGCCAGCCTTCCTATCACCCCAGCATCTCCCACGCAGCACAGCAGCCATCTTACCAACCTTTGTCTTTTCCTCTCCACTCAGCACCTGCCAAATGCTCCGTTTGGTTGCTGCCCTCAGGGACCCGTGCCTGAATGGCATCCTCACACCGGACACCCAGCAGGGCAAGAGTGTCCTCCCTCACCTCCAGGAAGGCTCTGCCCAAGCATTCGGGGGGGGGGGGGATGGGGATGCTCTCTCTTCTGCTTTCATTATGGACAGGAGGAACCATGGTTGAGAGACGTGTGTGTGTGTGTGTGTGTGTGTGTGTGTGTGTGTGTGTGTGTAATGCCTGGTAGAGAGGAGTGAGCAAGCACCCTTCTCACTCACTGCAAGTAGAATATTAACCTCTGGCAGCTGGCCATGCACCGGTTGCAGTTTCTAGCCTTCCAGAGCCTCTTGTTGGGGAGCTTTGGGAAAAGCTGGTGACCCCCTCTTACAGAGCTCCAATTCTAGATCTTAGTGCCCAAACCTGGTACCCCAGTAGCCTTAAAGTTTCACTGTGGGTGCGGACCCTCACAGACAGATCTAGACAGACACCTTAGACATGCTCCGTCAGTGTTCTCTCATAGTTCTCAGGAGGCCAAGGGAAAGGCTTTCTGGGGGGGTCAGGCATGTCTCAGGGTGATGCACCCTCCCCTCCAAAGGACCAGGAAGACTTCTTAATATACCCTGGGGCTAGGGTCAGCACAATGGCTGAATACTCAGAGAATCTCCAGTGCAACCGGCTTAGGGGGATGGATGTCCACTCCAAGACAGGCTAGGATGTCTGGCCTAATGAAAGCTACCGTGTAAGCGGAAGTCTCCTTTCCTCCTGCTGAGCCCCGAGCTGGAAGTGGCCTTTGGATCCCTGGGCTCCTTTTCCATGGGAGATGGCACAGGTGTGAATGATTCCTTCAGTCCTCTGGGGAAAGTTGGGTGGGAAGGAGGCAGTGCCTAAACGCCCAGGGTCTCCCTGACTGACCACTTAGCAATCGATTCGCTCACAACTACATCACTGGCTGCCAAGGCGCTTGCACCTCCTGAGGCAGAGGGGCCCTTCACAAATGAAGACGACCACATTGGCAGATGAGAAGGGACACATAGGATGACAGCCCCCCGCCCCTCTGCCTCTCCTCCTCCCTGCCCCCAAGCCTGAAGAAACACATCATGGGAGGGACCCTAGATGGAGAGCCACTTCCTAACACCTAGCCCCGGAAGTGCTACTGTGAGCCCAGTGGCAGCAGGAGGGGACAGCTGGGCCTGGTAATAATCCTCAGACTGTATTTAGGCCACTGTCCTGAGCCCCCCTCATCCTCAGCTATTTTTTTTTCTGGCATGCTACAAAAATAAATAAATTTAAAGCAGCAACAGATTGGATGGGTACAACAATCCCAGTGCCTAGCCCGATGTGGCTGCCCACTCTCCTGGGTCACATCCTGTGAGTCCTTTCACAGGCTGCCTTGTTTGAGTCTCTCACACTCTATAGGCACTTGTGTGTCTTCCTATCCCTACAGACAAGGAAACTGAGCTGTCAAAAGCCCCACCCAACACCATCTAGTCCCCTAATTACACAAACACAAGAATCCCATTTGCAACCCCCCCCTCACGGTCTTCTATGGAAGGTGGTACCAAAGTGAGTGTGTGCATGTGTCTGTTGAGAGCAGGAAGCAGGATGGGGAAGTTTCTGCCTTGGGTGGCTGATGATAGACTCTGTAGGATGCATCCTGTGGCAGGCCACGCTTGTGCATCTGTGTTGGTGGGACGCCTATGTAGTTCTCTGTAAGGGCCCCTTCTGCCCTTAGCACCCAGTCTCTCTGGCTCCTGGGGCAGGCCTGGGAATTGTCTGATTACCAAGTCCCCACACTGGGCTCCTCCCCTAGTCCCCAGACTCCTGAGTGGGGCAAATGTTCCACTGAGAAAAGGAAGAGAACAAAGAGCCGACGGGACTCCCAGGCTCCCACCCTGAAGCCCCACCTCCAGGGGCCTGAGGTCACTTGGAGCTTCTCGCCTGTCCAAGACAAGCAGCTGGCTCTCAGAGATAAATAAATACTAGAGGTCTACCAGAGACCCGCTGCCTCTCCAAACGGTACCTGGTATCTCGGTTCTCTGCTCCCTCAAGGGCTGCAAAGCATCTGTCCACCAGGCAGAGCTCAGGCCAGCTGGCTGCTCCAGCCCGAGGCCCCTACCAGTCCTGAAACCTGAGCTATGCCCAGCAGGGTGTAACTCATTTAATCTGCAAAATAACTTTGAGGAAGAAGTGGTACTCTCCTTTTGCAGCGGGGAAGATCAAAGGGGTTAGGCAGCTCATCAGTCTGAAGCAGAACCAAAGACAGCAGTCTAGGCCTCCAAACTCTTGCTCCCGAGGCCCTACCCTCCTGGCCCAGTGGGAGGGTCCAGGCTCCCTGAAGTCGAGTCAGAGCTGGGAGGGCAATTTGGCAGCTGGCTCACTCGCTGCATTTTCAAGCATCATTAGATCTTTTTTTTTCCTGACAACTTCATCAGTTAGCAGGGCTTGGAATTGGCAAAAATCCTTATTTAGACATTGAGCCAAAGAATTAAGGGGTTTGTTTCAGAAAAAGCTCAGTGCTGTGGGAGGCCATCTCTGTTCTGGGCTGAGCAGTCACAGAGGGGCTGGGACTGAAGTGCAGGCTTGGCTTCGTCACTGGCACTCTGCAGTCTTGGGTACATCACTGGTCTCCAGGCCTCAGTTTCTTCATCTGTCATGTGGATCCATTCCTACCTCTTACCAGGTAGCTAGGAAAGCTGGGGAAGATGAAGGAAAAGGCTGAGTTCTAGTTTCAGCTTTGCTCATCTGATCCCTGCCCCCACTCTGGCTGGAGATGGGGAGTCCACAAAGATACCAAGTCCTGCTTTTCCCTCATCCCTGCTGGGGGAGTTTTGTATCATGTAGCCACTGAGTGGCCCCAAGAAATGGGTGGTGGATAGACTTTCCCACAACCCACCTGGTACAATTACTCAATCCTTCATTCACTCATCTTGGGGCTGGAGCCAAAAGGTATATGGTTTCATTTCCCCATCTCCTCATATGCCACACATTATTGGGGTATTTCATCCGCCCTGGGAATTACCTGCTGCTACTGTCTCCAGAGAGGGGTAAATTGGGGCATGGAGTCACCCAGCCAGAACCCAGCAAAGACCAGAATTCAAATCAGGATGTGTAGTCAGGGTCTAGCCATCCTTGCCTTTTACTGCTTAGCACTTCCTGGAGGTTTTTCCCAGCCAGGCCCTTAAGTGATTCTATAATTCACGATTGATCAGTTCCCAAGGGCGGAACAGATTCTCTGTGCTGTGAAGCCCTAAGAGGCAATTGGTGTTACGGAAAAAGAAAGAAAAAAAAGCTTCCGGGCAAAGCGCTCCATTTCTCAGTGTCCTTGCCTTTAAGACGGGAGCCGTGCATCCTCAATGTAGGTTCATGTAAGGATCCTGTCACAATGCATATGTCGTTGTGTTTGCTGCTCCTCCCTGGGAGAGGTTCTGGAGTTAGGCTGGATAAGCTCCACTGGGAAGGCTCAAGGAACCAGAGGCCACACAGAGGAAGGGTCCTCCCAGGTATCTGAGGTGGTAGGGACATCCTGTGACCAGGCTAAAACAGGTACTGTGTATGTGTGATACTGTGTGTGTATCAGGTATTGTGTGTATGATACTGTGTGTGTGTGATACTGTATGTCAGGTACTGTGTGTGTGTGTGATACTGTGTGTGTATGATACTGTGTGTTTGTGTCAGGTACTGTGTGTGTGTGATACTGTATGTGTGTGATACTGTGTGTGTCAGGTACTGTGTGTGTGTGATACTGTGTGTGTGTCAGGTACTGTGTGTGTGTGTGATACTATGTGTATGTTAGGTACTGTGTGTGTGTGTCAGGTACTGTGTGTGTGATACTGTGTGTGTCAGTTACTGTGTGTGTATGATACTGTGTGTGTCAGGTACTGTGTGTGTGATACTGTGTGTGTGTCAGGTACTGTGTGTGTGATACTGTGTGTGTGTCAGGTACTGTGTGTGTGTGATACTCTGTGTGTGTGATATTGTGTGTGTCAGTTACTGTGTGTGTATGATACTGTGTGTGTGTCAGGTACTGTGTGTGTGTGATACTGTGTGTGTGTCAGGTACTGTGTGTGTGTGATACTGTGTATGTGTCAGGTACTGTGTGTGTATGTGCTTGAGTGCATGTGTACGCCCCTGTATGCTTCTCTGTGTGTGTGTGCACGCGCGTGTGTACTTTCTATACAAACCCCTCCTTCCACAGTGTAGATTAAAACTCTTTTTACTGTAAGACTTGAGCCCACATTCCCAGGAGTAGGAGTAGTGAGGGAACAGGCATCCGAGGGTCTGAGGAGGGGGCCTAAGGGCCTGGAGACTTGCTTGTCCTACACCCCAGGCCCCTCTCCTGCCCTCAGAGTACAGGATAAATAAGCCCTCCTCTGCTTTTCAAGAGTGCTGGTCCCTAGGGCCTTCTCAAACTGCTGGCTGGAGGCTCTATTCCCCTCATGTCGTTGCTGATAACTTCATTTGTGCCCCTAGAGACCTCTGGCTGGTTTAAAAATAGAAAAAATAAACAACATTGTTCCTCATGCGCCCCCCCCCCTTCAGGCTTTCTAACGAGGTGCTGGCTGGGCCCGCCAGGGCTCTTTTCCCAGGGTTTTTGACCCTCTGCCTGCTGCCAGCCTCCACAGGGACTAGACACCCTGCAGCTTGAAGAGCTTCCCTGTGGCCTGAGCATGAGAGAAAGGAGAGCAAGGAGAGAAGGATGGTACCACCTACCTTGTGCTATTCATCACATCATCCCCGACCCCCACAGAGGGAGGTGGGGACATCTCCCAGGTACAGAGGGACAGGCTTAGCTATGAAGGGACCTTCTAGGGAATTCTTCCATTTTCCTGGCTCTGGCTTTAGCCCCTTTCAGGAGGGCCATATTCCTTTGTTTTTTTGTTTTTGTTTTTAAATACTGGCTACAACTTGCCAGAACCCAGCCTCCTAGGCAATCCAGGCTTGCTATCTAGCATCCGGCCCTTTCACTGGCAGCCCATGTCACGCCTCAGTTTGCTCTGTCTGAAAAACAGACCAAACGGGAGCTAGCACCTCATCCCACCCCAGAGGGTTTAAGGCTGGCTAGAGGAGAGTGCTCCAGGGAAGTGAATGGAATCAGGGACCAGTGGTCTGAGAGGATTAACGGAGAGGGAGGAGGGGAGGACATGGCTGCGTTCTATGAATGGCAGATCCACAAGGGAGTCAGTCTCCCATCTCACACCAAAGAACTGGAGAGAGGTAGGTGTCCCTAAAAAAGTCACAAGGAGGAACTAAAAACCCTACTCGTGGAAAAGTGACAGAGAGGACATTCTGTCAGAGGAAGGACTTGGGACCATAACTGCATGGATAGCCTGCAGGGGACCAGGGGACCAGGCTCCTGGTGGGCACCTTAAACTTGATCAGATAGTTGGAGCTGAAACTTGGAGCAAAGGTGATAAAGTGCCCTTTGATATCCAAGAGCCCTGCACACTGAGCCCAGCTAGGTTCTGGGAGAGAGGTCACTATTTCCTCACTCTGCCTGAGGCCAACCACCAGAGGGTAGATGGTGGCCCATCTAGTGTCAAGAAGACTGAATGCAGCACCTGCACCTAGAAAGCAGCTCCTTGGGTGGCTGAGACCTTCCCCATTAGAAATGACTTCTCTCTGGCGCTGGCTAAGGGCCTGTCTTTGTCCTGTCCCATACCTCCCATGAACTGATGCTTACAAGGGGCAGCCGGAGGAACAGCTGGCCAGCAGTTTTGAGCATGGCGTGGCTTCCTCTCAAAGCAGAGCCCTGCTCTGCCAGCTGCACTTGCCTCTTCTTTCCCGGTTATATGGCTCCTGGGACAGGAGGGGTTGCCCAGACTCAGGCCAACGGGCGATGTGGTATATACGCCTCCCTTGATTGTCTCCTCCAAAAGGCCCCTGAGTATCAGGGAGCCACGGGGAGATGTGGGAAGAGTGTGTTTTCCTGGGTAGATGCCTGAGGGAGCAAAAGTGAGGCTTCAAGAACCTTGTAGAAAACCACATCAGAATTGCTAACTGGTCCTTCCTGCCTTCTATTTTGGACCGTCTCCGGAAAGGTGTAACACAGATGCCCTGAGATGCCAATGACAGAAATGGGTCATGTTCCAATGACCTTCCCTCCTCACCAAGCTCTCTCCTCAGCAGAATGTCCTCTCTGTCACTTTTCCACGAGCAGGGTTTCTAGTTCCTCCTTGTGACTTTTTTAGGGACACCTACCTCTCTCCAGTTCTTTGGTGTGAGATGGGAGACTGACTCCCTTGTGGATCTGCCATTCATAGAACGCAGCCATGCAGGACTGCAGTTCAGGCTGCTACCTTACAACGCTACTAGAGTGTTTGGAGCCAAAGGCTTCGGCCCCAAGCAGCTCTAACAAGCCAGGCTTGCTCGCTTCACCTCAGTATACGGATGAAAGACACAAATCATAGTGAAAAGCAGAGAAGGGAGATTTATTCAATGCAGCCACATTAGGAAGCAGAACAACCAGGTTCATTGACTTCTAAAATTTAGGTTTAACCAGAGCAGGAGGCATGGGTGAGCAGGCAGCCTGGTCTCAGCCCCACTGTCTTCTGCAAGATGGCTGGATAAGATGTCAGAACGGTAAAATCTCTTTCTAAAAGATAAGCTGCCCTCAGTCCAGCACCAGGCTTTGGACTTTTCTTCCCCCTCCCCCCCAGCATGAGGCCCCTAGGGGAAATTCTAATTTCTTAGGTTCCATTCTTTCAATAGTCTGATAGCCAAAGTTGGGGAGGGGGGAAGAAGTGTCTCTCTTCAGAATATCTTCAGAATATTCTGCTGGGATGGTTACAAGAGAAGAGGCCACCAGCCTCTTACTGGGTCTGGGGGGGGGGGGGGTCCAGCTCTGCCCTAGCCTAGCCTTTGCGTCTGAGCAAACCAAGCCAAGAAGCAGCCACTGGGAAGGGAAAGGGGGCTTGCTTACACAGCTCACCGCCTTCCCAGCACACTAGCTGTTTCCTGGTTTGCTTTTTATTTATGGTTAAGGGTAGTGTGTAAGTAAAACACAATTTAAAAAAAAAACAATTCCTTGACACCCATTTTCACAACATACATTTTCATTTTCTACCTTCTCTTGCCGTCTTTCCCCCTGGCCAAGCTTTATTTTACAACAAGGTAGATGTACCTAGATGCAATCTTGTTTTGTGTGTATGTGTATTTTTCTTTCTCCTCATTAGGCATAAATGCTTTTTTCATGTTGCTGAATAGCCAGCATGATTGTGGTCTGATGGCTGTGTAATTGCATTGGGTTCTAATTGACCAAACAAACCTTCCCTTCATGGCTGAGCAGTAACACTCTTTGCAGGGGTTAGTTATTTTTCTGCTACTATAAATAACATCCCAGTAAACACCCTCATGAATTATTTTCTTCATTTTTTTTGAGAATTATTTTTTTGAGTCTAGACATCCAGTTTCTCCTTGGAGGCAGTGAATAGACAGGGCTGTCCACTCCAGAAACTAGAGCGAAGTAGGTCATTCACATGAAAATTACATTGACTATGTAGCAACATGGAAAAAAGTCATACCTTGGTGTGTGTCGGGGTTGGGGTGAGGGGGAAAGATAGCACAAAATGAAATCCTCAACTCAACTCAATATGAAAAGATAGGATCCTGTGGCACTTGGCTAGAGACTTCTCTTTAAGTGGCCATTGTCGCAAAAGGTTACTCTGCGCACAGGCTTCCGATCCATAGCTGTGCATTTGTTGCCTCTGATCCCTTTTTTTCTGCCCACACGAACATTCCCAGCTGTACTGTGCTAACACAGACCCCCTGCGCCGGGCTGGAGTCCATGACTTGAACATTTCTTGCTGCCTAGGGGGCTCAGCCTCAAACCCCTATGACACTGTCTAGCTAGTCCTGTCCTAGAGGAAAAGATTCAGAAACGGCGCGTCTGAATGTGACGGATAAGCTCAGCAGCCTGCCCCCAATGCTGGTACCCGATGGGCACTTGCCACACCTTGCCTGGTCCTCCATGCCTTGGTGCCAACACTTGTTTTAGTCCTTAGCTTGACTCCTCCACACACCTTCCGGAACATGCTGGGAAGGAATGGGTCAGAGAGAGCTGGGACCAGATTCTCGATTTTCTTCTTACCTGGTCTGGTCCCTTGCCTCTGTCATGCCTTTTCATAGTCAGTATGATTCTCATAGTCAGTATAATTACCTATAATTACTTCCAGGGTTGCAGCAAAAGCAGTGATGGGAATGCAGCACTTAGGAGGCGGACCTATAAGGAGCTAGAGTTTCTTCTTTTCCTTGTCATTCTTCGGGCAACGGGGGTATGGAGAGGTACCCAGAGATCTGAGCCAACAGAAGATACCAATAAATACCCAGGTAATGATGCCTCATGGCTGGCTAGGCCCTAGAGTTATCTGAGAAGGGGCATTATCACTTGAGAAGAATACCTCTGAAAGGCTGGCCTGTGGCCAAGCCCGTGGAACATTGCATTAATTAGCGATTGATTCCGTAGGGCCACCTCCTGGCAGGTAGGATCTGGGGTGTATAAAAAAAAAAAAGCAAATGGCGCAAGCCATGAGGAGCAAGCCAGTAAGCAGCACTCACCCATGGCCTCTGCGTGGGTTACTGCCTCCAGGTTCTTGATTTCCCTGGGTGACGGAGAACACGCTGCATAATGGAAATAAGCCCTCCTGCCCCCAAGTTGCTTATGGTCATGGTGTTTTATCAGAGCAGTAGAAAACTAAGACATCAGTGAGCAAGAACAGCTTGGTGGCAGTGTCCCCGGGATGAGAGAGAGGATAAGAAAGTTGGGCCCCTTTTTCGGTTCTTCATGATGTTTAGAACGCTATGGAATAGGAGGCAGCGTGGAGGAGGGCGGGTGTGGTGGCAGACACCTATGATCCTAGCACTTGAGAAGTGCAGGCAAGATCATGAAGATACCAAGAACATCCAAGGCTACATGCCTAGGCTCAAGACCAGCAAGGTTTCCTGAGACTTGGTTTCCAAAACACAAATACATACATATGTACATACATACGTACATAAAATCAAACATAGATCAAGGCATCTGGAGGGGCTATTTTCCACTGAGAACTAGGGTGTAATTCCATTTTTTTAAAAATTTGAGTTGTTTCATTTGGGGCAAGGTTCACTCTGCAGGCCAGGCTAATTTCCTACTTATGAAAATCCTCCTGGGGTTTTCCCAGGGGTGGGGATTATAGACATGAGCTACCTTGGCTAGCCAACTTTTATTTTTATCAGTTGATTCATAGTGATGGCAAAATAGATCACTTGTCGTTTGCCTGGATCTACCAACAAGAAGGAGATTGTGTGATACAGGGACCTACATCTTACAGAGTGGACAGTGACTTGGTTCCCAATGTGCCCGGGCCAGTTGACCCCAAACAGCTGCAAAGCAGTGTTACTGCCATCTAGACACTCTGGGAGTGGCAGACTAGCTCTGCCACTGGCGGCAGACCAAGAACTCCCTGGGCAGCAAAAGGCCTATTCTGGAAACTTCCTAAGGGTCCTATGTCCAGGCTGGCCTTAGGCAGCTGGCTTCCTCACAGAACTTAGTCTCCTTCTGCCTATGGACTCCAGGCGCAGAGTGCATCATGAAAGATTTTTATATTGGCCGCCCTGGGCTTTGTTTGTATTTTCTTCAGAAAGCAGTAGAAACTGTCATTAGGCTCCCAGCCTTTACTATAGGAGCTGTCCCCATTCACTTCGCCATGCAACAGCGCTACAATAGAGAAGCCAACCTTGGCCATGGAGTCCCAACTGGGGTACCAGGGGCCACCTGCTCTGAACAAGAACAGAGCTGGAGTTGCAATGGCTGGGAACTGCCGTCCCGCCAAGTCCTCACTTTGTGGGAGTACACTGCCCTCTCTCCTCCTTGCCTTTTGTACTTCTTCCTGGGGGAGGGGGAATAAGGGCCAGGGACCAGGGACCAGGGGCCAGGGGCCAGGGGCCAGGGGCTCTGGCTTCTCCTTCTGCCTCCACTTCCCAGTCACCCAAACAAACCCTTGGCCTCTTAACAGAGATTCACAAACACTGCCCTGGCCAAGCCCTGAAGTAACCACAGAGGGCTGGGGTGAGGTTGGGTGGCTGCAGAAAAGGCTTGCATCCGTCCATCCAACCCTCCCTCTCCCGCCTCCATCTACCCTTCTCCTCAGGCCTCACCCACAGGACCCACCCTCCGAGGACCGGTGGCTCCCGAATGTCAATGCCAATCATTCCCCCACTGGTTCATAATTAGATGAAATGGCAAGGCCATACAGCATGGAACTAGAGAGGCATTCCCACAACGCCAGCACTTTATTGGGAGTTCTGGCAGACGCATCTTCCTCAGAAGGCGGCCAACAGAAATACATTTCTTTCTTCCTTACCTAAATGTGGCAAACATTGGAGAGAAGGAAGGAAGGAAGAGGAATGACAGTTACAGGGTATGTTTGAAGGAGAGACAGCTTGTCGGAGGTGGAAGAGGCCGTGGGAAGCTGGGCACCTGTATGAGAGATGTAATGCCTTTGTAAGCTCCTTAGAGGAGAAAAAGGAGGGCCTTGGTGGGGGTGTCTGGGCTGAAGCAGGGTTTTCAGGCTAGTGTCTGCTCTGTGCTGGGTCACTTTCCCTGGCCCACAGCTCTGTCCCTCCTTGCTTGGTGGAAGGCTCTGTCCTGGTGGGGGCAGGAACATTCAGTGGAGACAGCCCAAGAGCATCCTGTATCTTGCCTGCTATTTCCTGGTATTATGGCAGTCACTGGAGCCTTCCGTGTTGTCTGATCATTGGCCACATGGAGACTATCTGAACTTAAGAATCAGATATGTGTGCCAACTGATGAAGGCTGACTCAGAAGGACCACTATGGTAAAGAAACTGGGATTTCCATTGAAGCTTCCTTTAGGCTCAGGCTTGCCTGTAGAAAGTGTAAACCTCCGTGATTCCCTGCTCTGACTGTAGAATGAAGCAATACCCAGGCAGGTATGAAACCCATGAGCCGCACCCTAGCATGCTGGCTCAGGCAACAGGCTTAGTCGGAGGTCACACTACATTGTTCTGACTGCGGGAGCGTGACCGTGATACTGACGGGAGGCTGGCAAAGTGGGCTGGTCTCATAATGCTATAGAACATTCATCAGTGGCCTCCCAGTACCAGACACAAATATGGTCTCATTGAAACTACACACACACACACACACACACACACACACACACACACAAACCCATGAGCAAAGTTCTCATTCTGCCCCTTTTATAGACAAGGGAAGTAGAGAGGCCCCATGGTCTACCCAAAGTCACATAGATTTTTTTTTTTTTTTGCTGCTTTGATTACCCAGAATCTTGAATCTTGTTTGGTATGTTGTGGGGTTGACTCATTGAAAGTGCTAATAGAAGCCAGGTGTGGTGGTGTACCCGTGTAATGCCAGGACTCAGGAGATCAAGGTGGAAAGGCTGCAAGTTCTAGACAAGCCTGAGCTACATAGTGAGGCCTGGTCTTGAAAGAAGATAATGTGCAAACAGACACTTAGTATAACTTGTGGAAGGCTTGCTGCTCTTGTTTATAACAGATGTTTGACAACCAGCTAAGGGGACACTGGCTTGCTGGTTTCTTCCTTTTATTCTTTTGCCCATTTAGGTTGGACAAATAAAACACGGAAACTGCGCAAGCTGCTCTAAAGCTGCAACATAACAACATTTCATAGAGATCAAATTCAAATTCATTATGGGCTGGTGAGATAACCCAGTGGGTAAAGGGTTGCTTGCTACCAAGCCTAATGACTCGAGTTTGATTTCTGGGTCTCCCATAACAGGAAAGAAGTTGTTCTTTGCCCTTCACACGCATACAGTGGTGCCTGTGTGTACATTGCTTGAGTCTGCGTGAGTGTGTGTGTGTGTGTGTAAAAATAAATGTAATAAGTTATGCTATGCTTGGCGTGGTAAAAGGATTAACAAGAATTTGAGGTCATCCTTAGTTATGCAGGGAGTTCAAGGCCAACCTGGACTACATGAGGTCCTACTTTAAAAAAGGATTTATTTTTAATTTTATGAGCATCCGTGTTTTGCTTGCATGTATATCTGAGTGAGGCCATTGAATCCCTTGGAACTGGAGTTACAGACAGCTACCATGTACATACTTGGGAATTGAACCCAGACCCTAAGAAAGAGAAGTCAGTAGTCTTAACTACTGAGCCATCTCCAACCACATGAGATCCTACCTTAAAAAAAAAAATTATGTTAGCTTTTTAAGAGACAGTCTGCTTCCAGAACCTCCACTTGGTTCGCTGTGTCCCAAGCCTTCCACAGCATAAGCCTCAACTCCTGGAAGGCCTCTGAAGAGTCAGGCAGGAAGACCTTCTAGAAGGCCCCTCAGGGAAGTATGAGATATGTATGGGCCTAGATTCTAGGAAGAAGCTGGCCTGCTGGAGCCCAGCCAGGATAGGCCTCGTGAGCTCACGGTTGTTTAATAATATTTAATGTTTTTACTGCCTCGCTCTCCTATTTGTTCTCTCAGTGATCTGCCTCCAGCTGCCGGCAGGACATATCCCCAGCTTGTCCCTGCCAGCCCATCTGTCACCAGACAGCAGTTCCCACAGGACCTTTAAGAAGGCAGAGACTAGTGGGAACGATGCCTCCGGGCCTGTCTAGAGAAGAAGAAGGGCACCCACCTGCCTGAGCTTCAAGCTACGATTCCCACCCCACCCTCTGTCCTCTGTTCCCACCCTCCAAGCCCCCTCACCCTCCATGTTCCCACTCCCAATTCCCTGAAATGGGCACTTAGGGTTGAAATCAGGGCCTCTGAGGGGCTTCAGGGTCCAAGTTCAGCCCCCCCCCCCTGCTGTCCTCCTCTCTGCAGCTCCACTTATCCTGCGGAAGCATCTAGGAGACCATGAGGAGCCTGAGGCGGGAGAGAGCCCTCCGCCTCACTCTGGGTCTTCTTCTCTCCAGAGCGTCTCCAGGGGTCTGACTGCATCTTCTCCCTGAACTGGCCTCAGCTCTAATCTGTTTCTTCCTGATTTCCCCTTCCAGGCCGTTTGTCTATTCACCCTCTCAGCACACCCTTCCCTGTCCTGCACGCCATCATGCTTTGCTGTAGGCAGTAGTCCTGGCTCATCGGCTGCTTCCCTTTCCTCAGTCTCAATTACCCACAGCCAGCTGTGGCCTACCAATGGTGGCATTTCGGTGGTCTGGAAAGAAATACTTCCTTTTTGTTTTCGTTTTATTCTATTATTGTTTTTAAAATTGTGCATGCGTGTGTGTGTGTGTGTGTGTGTGTGTGTGCGTGTGTGTGTGTGTGCAATTGTCCTCAGAGGCCAGAGGTGTTGGATTTCCCCCTTCAAAGGAGTCACAGGCAGTTGTGGGTGCTGGGAACCAAACTCAGATCCTCTGCTAACCCCTGAACCATCTCTCCAATCCTCGGGGATAAACGGTTCTTCCGTTTCAAAGACTGTGCCATTTCTGAGTAGCCTGATGGAATCTCTCTTTCGAGCTGGAGAGACAGGACCTTTCCCTCTGTCCAGCGTATCCACACTGTGTATGCTACTCTCCTGCGGAACACTCAGTAGCCTTCTCAGTTATCTGAGCAACTTAGAGGTAGCATGGCGCTTGTGCAAGGCTTCAGTCCTGTTTTGACTTTCCATGTCCCCTGAGGAGAAGGGGGGCTGTGGTGCCTGGAAGGACTTTGGGCAAAGTGGCTTCCCCACCATGCTGGCCTCCCTTCCCCATGATCTAGTTTGGTGACTCATACTTAGGCACTTGTTACAAGGACTTGCTTTCAGATATGAGCTTTGCATCTTCATGCCTTCAGATAAATTAGCATTTTCAGCACCACTGGCCTGTCCTCTGAGCCCCTGATGGCTGACAAGGGCGTGGGATTCTGGGTAATACCTTGAACTCCATAGTCCCTTGTGTGGAGGAACATGATTTTGAGAGATTTTCTTGGGGTTTAATTAAAGATTCGAAGGACCTCTTAGAAGCTCTGTACAGAAAGCATCCTCAAGGCTCTTCAGGGAAGCGTCAGATAGCCGGAGGGGGAGGCAGTCCTTCCCGTGTACCCTGCTTTCTCACTGTCAGAGGGAGGGCCAGTGTCTAGCCCCCCCCCCCCTCACCTCTGCATACAGCAGGCGCTCACTTGTGTCAGGTTTGTGAACTTACCATGTGGTTCTGACCTAATACTGCCACCTTCTGGTAGAAATGTCCTGGTGCTGAAGGGCTGTTCCAGGTTCAGATCAGGAAGCAGGAATTCCTCCCAGGCAGAGACTGATGGAAGAGGGACCCCACAGAGAAGAGTCACCCGGCCCCTCCGCTCTCGGGGAGCACAGACTTCCACCAGCGTGTGGCCCCCGTGGTTCCGCCCTGCTACCAAGCTCTTCCATTCCTCGGGGACAGCTGCTTCCCAGGAAGCAGACGGTAGACTTTCCCTCCTGTTACTCTCTCCCCTCAACGGGTGAAGGACCTTTCAAACACTTACTTCAGTTATCCTCTTCTTTTTCACTAATTTCCTGCTGTTTCCCTGTATGCATCATTTTCACTAAAACCCCACAACTTTTGATTGCTTTTATTTTCAGTTAGCCTGAAAATACGTTCTCTTTTTTGAGGGTTTCCAATTATTTTTTTCTCCATTGTTGATTTCTAATTTAATGTAGTTATGGTCAAAGAACATAGGATGTACAATTTATGTTCTCTTAAATTCAGTGACTTGCTTTTAAACCCAGAATCTGGTCTATTTTGGTCAATGTTCTAAATGTACTTGAAAAAAAAAAAAGTATGCTTGCCGTGAAAGGTAGAGCTTTCTAGAAAATATCAATTACATCCTGTTGGTTGATAGTCTTTTGTGTTCTTCATGACTCTTGGGATCATTTACCTGTCCTTTCTATTACTGGCAGAGAATCGTTGACATTTCTAACTGTAATTGCAGATCATCTCTTTTCAGTTCGCTCACATATGTATCATTTCTGGTCTCCTTGACTCCTTCGTGGAGATCCAAGTTTCTTTCTGGTACCTTCCTTGTGCATCACTTCCTGGGATGTTTTGTTTAGCTCTGGTCTGTTGCTACCAAGTTCTGTCAGCACTCTTTGCTTGCCTTCGTGTTGGGAGGACGTCTTTGCTAGGTATAGAATTAAACATCTCTAGTGTCAATTTATCGTTGTTCCCACCCAGGTCTTCCTTATCACTGGGAAAAGATTCTTTTTAGATGTTATTCTAACATTTGATTTTTCTGTGTCTCTAGGTATGTCTGTCTGTGGAGCATCTTGAATGTGTGTGGTTACAGTTTGCAATCATTTCTCTTCTAATGTTTGTTTGCTTTGAGACAAGGACTCCCTTTGTTGCTGGTGTCAAACTCTTGAGCTCATGCAATGAATCCTCTTGCTTTAGGCTCCTGTGAGAAGCTGGGCTTATACTACCTGAGCCCAGCTTCCTATACCTTCTAGGACACAGGCAGTATGCCTACGGTTGTTATTTTACTGTTCATGCCTGCCCTGTTATTTGAGTCATTATGGACCCTGTTTCAATTACATGATTTTTCTGCTGGTGTGGCTCTTTTGGCATTTTTGCATGACTGTTCTTTTCTTTCTAATGCTAAGTATTGTAAATTTTCTATCATAACTATCTAATGCTGAAGCTGTGCATACATTTTTGAATTTGGTTTCCAAATGTGGTTCGTTACTGCAAAATTTGGGATACGTGGGATTTAGAAGGCAGGCTCTATTTCCATTTCACTCAGCCTTCCCTAATGTCAGTATCTTACAGAACCATGGTACACACCTATCAAAACTAAGAACTTTGGAGCTTAGGAGCTCATTCAGTCAGCAAGGTACTTACTGCTAGAACCTGAGTTCAATGCCAGGAGCCAACATTTAAAAAACAACAGCAACAACAACCAGGCACTCACTCGGGTAGCACACTCACTAAAATCAGAATGACACAGAGAAGACAGTATACGGCCCCTGGGCAAACGGTGACACGCATGTGCGGAGCGGTACATATTAACTGGTAATACCAGGGCTGGGGAAGCAAAGACAGACAGATCCCTGGAGCTCCCACCCTAAAGGCCACGCCCGCTTGGGCATACTCCAGGCCAGTGAGAGACTCTGTCTCAAACAAAGTTGCTAGTATGTGGGAGCAACAGCAGAGGTTGTCTGCTGATCTCCGTAGACAGGCCTACACATGTGTGAACGGTGTGCACCTGCAAACACACACACACACACACACACACACACACCCTCATGTCACCCATCAGTATTTTTCGCTTTTGTAGTTCTCTGTTTAAGTATAGTAAGATGCCACGGAGTTCATGCTAGTCACCCCATACCACGTATTTGTAACTTATCTGCATTGTAATTTACCTACCTGTGGTTTATCTTTTGAACTTGGGCCATAGTCTCAGAATCATCAACCCGCACACCCTCGTGAGAAGCAAACTCGCCTGGATCTCAGAGGAAAGTGTGGATCTTATTCTCTTTGCCTCTCCAGAACCGAACCGAAACCCCCTTTTTAAGAGCAACTCCATCAGTGTTTCTGTCTGTCTACCCTTTCAGGGAAGTTTTGTCCACACAGCTGCAGTGCCTTCATCCGCTGCAGGCCTGGCGTCAGAGCTAGCTCATTGCTAACTGCTTTTGATTTGCACCCAGCGCCAGCTCACTCCTGGGGTGTATGGTGCTGAGGTTCTGAAAAAAATGCATCAGCTGGCTGGAGAGGTGGCTTGGTAGTCAGGGGCAAGCACTGCTCTTGCAAAGGACCGAGGTCATGGACTCAGCACCTACCTTGGGCAGTTACCAGTTGACAGTTCCAGCCTGCACCATACGCACATTCCCACACACAGACAGACACAATTAAAGTAAATAAATATTAAATATATATTTAAATGCAAAGAGGCTGCGTCTGCCCCCTCATTGGCACCATCCGGGGTAGGCTTCTCACCCTAAAGCTTTCCTTGTGAGGTCCTCTTAAAGCTAGCTTCTCCTTCCCCAGCCAATGGCCATCACGCATTTGCTTTTTCATGCCTCTGGCCAATTCTGCGTTTTTCCAGAACTGACTCCTACAACACGCCGCCTTTCTCCCTCCCTTCTACCTTCCTTTTCTTTCTTTCTCACTTAGCAGCTCAGACTGGCCCGGCTGAACTCTTACTCCTCCTGCTTCTGCCTCCTGAGTGCCAGAGTTACAGGCATTGTGCCAGGCTCAATATGCAGCCCTTTTTAGTCTGATTTCCTTCACTCAGCAAAACCCATTGAAAGATCTTCAGCATTGTGGCGTTCGTCAATGGCTTTTCCTTTCTCTGAGTCACATTCTGTCTTCTAGCTGTGTCTCAGCTTGTTTATCCATTCATCTCTTGAAGAGCGTATTGATTGTCGTAGCCTGCCTTTTTATTCTCGTAATGATGTCTTCTGAACAATGTAATTTTTCAATTTTAGTATACTCAAATTTATGGAGTTTCCCCCTATGGTTAGTGCTTTTGTATATTGTTAAACAATCTTTGCCTCAAGGTTAAGAAGATATTCTGGGTTGTTGCTTTTTTTTTTTTTTAAATAAAATGCTTCTGAAGGCTGACTACTAGTCCTATATTAGCTCATGGCTCAGCCTGGGATTGCTTTTGTGTTTTGTGTGAGGTAGGGATCAAGATCCATCATTCCTTCATGACACTGTCCACCTACCCAGCACCAGAGGTTAGTGACTCCCCTTCTTCTGGATATATTATAGTGCCTTCTCCACCACAGATAAGGAACATCTGTAATGGGGTGGGGTGTGGAGAGAGCGGCAGATGCCTATAGTTCACTGGCTAGCCATTCTACCCATTAGTGAGCTCCAGGTTCAATGAGAGACCCTGTTTCAAAAACTAAGGTGAAGAAGGCTGGAAAGGTAGCCTAGCAGCTAAGAGCACTGACTGCTCTTGCAGAGGACTCAGGTTTGGTCCCCAGCACTCGCATGGTAGCCCACAACCGCCTATAGCTTCAGTTCCATGGGTTCTGAGGCCCACTTCTGATCTTCCCAGGTTCCTTCACACATGTGGTACATCCTGTCAACAGAGAAGAACATATTCGAGGCACATACACATTAAACAAACAAATGATAGATAATTTCTAAAAGTAAATTGGAAAATGATGAAAGAAAATTCCTGATGAGGAGCTGAGGAAAGGGCTCTGTGCTTAGGAACAAATACTTGCTCCTGCAGGGGCCGTGATCTGTCCCCAGCACCCATGTTAGGCAGCTCATAACTGCCTATGACTCCAGCTCCAGGGGGATCTGATAGCGCTCGCCCCTGAAGGCACCTGTACTTGTGCACACACACTCACACACACATACACAATTAAAATTAAAAACAAATCTTAAATGTACTTTTAAAATGAGAAAATATCCATTGTTGACATGTATATGCACACATGTGTATATACCCACATGAACGTGTACACGCACCACATACACACACACAAAGTAAAATAAAATGAAACAAAAAAATTCCAAAAAAAATGTTTAAAAATAGCCACCAGAAATTAAAACTTAAATAGCAATGAGAAAGTTTAAATAAATAATATTGAGTCCTTAAAAACAAAACAAAACAAAAAATACCCCACAAGGTCTTAAAAATCCAAGTACATCCATGATGTCATTATTGAGTCAGTGGCATATTTTTATGAGCATTTTTTCCCAGCAACTGTAAAAAAAGCTCTTTTTGACTAGTCATTAGCTAGAGAAATGGCGAGGAGATATTTTTAAGCTAAGTCCAAATATTTTCCCTCTGACTTTCATCTTCAAATCAAATCTCTTGTTCAATAACTTTGAGAGGATCCTTTAAAAAATAGTTTAATTTTTTTTTGGCAGGAACTGCAATCTTTTTATCAATAAACTGTAGTTTCTGTTTCAAAAAATAATCTGCCAGCATTTGGGGCCTATTTCCATCTCCCTCGATCTCATCAGGCAAAAAAGGAGACTGCGCTGCCGAGTTACCTGTATAAATTTCTGCGCTGACATGTTTATACTCCCCTTGTTCGGAACGCCTTCAGGCTCGGGTACACGTTATTCCTGAGATGAAAGCATTACTTTGTCAATTGTCACTTTCTTCCTCCCTTGGAGGATTGGGGACTTTTAAATGAGTGTGAAATTTAACGCAGATGATAACTCCCTGGATACATCCCAAAATTTATAGGTTCAGATTTCAGATTGCTAACCTTCATAGCACACACACACAAAACCCCACCAAACCTGGAAAGGTTGACGAGTGGTGACCTAGGATGGTTAAAGAGAGGGGACCTGGGCTGGTTAACTGATCCCCTGGCCGCTCTTCTGTCTGCCCCCCAGGAAAAGTGGGCAAAAGGGTCTCCAGCCTTCTATCATTCGGCTTAAGGTAGAGAGACAGCTGCGTCCCCGGCACTTAGAAACGTCTCTGCAAGGCCATCTCCGTCAGACTCCATCTGGAACTGTGCAGACTCCAAGCGAAACCTCCTCACGGGATCTCAGTGTCTGGCCATCCCTCTGGGGAAACAGAAAGGCTGGGAGCCGAGGAAAGTAAGAAGCTGCCTTTGTTTAGGGTAGAAGCAGGTGTGGGACACTGTGCTGGTACTCTGGGAGGTGTTAGGGTCAGAGCCTGGGCCCCAGCGGCCTCCACAAGCTAGGCTTTCCACCACCTGTCCCCAGCAGGCCAGTTAAGGAGGCATGCAACAGTAAGCAGCAGAAAAAGGAGATTTGTTTATTCCACATGGTCGCATTGTTGTGGGAAGGAGAAACAAAGCTGTCCAGCACCCCCTCACTTCCAGCTAGTCTATCTTTTGGGTCCTGGCATGGGGTTCAGGCTTAAATAGCAAGAGGTATGGACGTGAAACTACGCTGTTTCCACCAAGGTGTGTTCCTGCCCATCACTAACCGTTTGCTTTGACTCCAGCCTCTCCTTAAATGTGGTCTGACAAGTTGTCAGAACCTGAAATCTTAACCCAGGAGACAGCTTCCTCTTCAGGCTGGCACCTACCTTCAGCCTTTCTCATCTCTTGGCATGAGATTCTGGGGGAAATTCCGATTCCGTGGGGTCCATTGCTGTCAATCTGATCGCCAAAGGGAGGGACCCGCATGTCCCTTTAGGACATCAGGCCTCAGGGATGACCGTGTGGACAGGCCTTGCTGTCCTCTGGAGAACAGTGCCCCTTTCTCCATGCTCTGGCCCCTCCTCCTACTCCAGCCTGACGGCCCTATCGCCTTCCCCTCCAGCTAGTCTCACTTTCACTCCTTTTTAGTCTTGCTTTCATTTTTTATTTTTTTGCACTTTGTTGAGAAAATGATTTTATTAAAAATAAAGACATTCAGGGGCTGGAAAGGTGGCACGGGGTGGTTATGAGTTCTTGCTGCTCTTGCAGAGGACTTGGGTTCGGTTTCCAGCCCCCCACGTGGCAGCTAACAACAGTCCATAAGAGGGTGGTCCAGTGCCCTCTTCTGGCCTCTGCGGGCAATGCACACACGTGGTACACATACATATTGGCAAGACCCTCACACATAAACTATAAGTGAAAAAACATTTATTTATCTGTATTTGTGTGGGTGTGCGTGCTATATTATGTATGTGGAGATCAAAAGACAATTTGTAGTTCTCTCCTTCCACACGTGGGTCCTGGGAATCAGATTCAGGTCATGAGGCTTATCGGGGAGCATAAAAAGCCAGGGGGCCATCTTACACCACAGCTTCACCCCCTGCCAGCTTATCCTTTCAAATCTTATTGTAATGTTTTGAAATAAAGCTATGTAGGGATCTAGTTTGGTTGTTTTATTTTTTTTAATTGACACATAATGGGCATGTTTATGGGGTACAGCTAGTTTGCTTTATTTTTAATAGCCGTCATAACTGACTCAAAGAGGAGAAGTGCATCATGGGATGCATGTACTAAATCACAGCCCTCAGTTTTCATCCCCATCCACCAATTAAAGGCTTTCTATTGAGCTGCGGCAGGAATCATGTTTCCTCCTTTATGTCAGCCGGTGGTTTTACAAGCTAATTGGGAAGCTTTACCTTTTTATATTTTTAAACAAACAGACTCAACATCCACCTACATTATTTGGGCAAATTTCAAACAGGTTAGAAAAAGAATCTGTTTCTAATGTTTACAGGCATGTCCATGTAAACACCCTTTATAGGCTGATACCACAGTTTTAGCAACAACAACAAAATGCCACTTCAAAACAGTCTCTCTGAAAAAGCAGTTTTACAATGGAGAGGCCTTCATGTTACAGTGAGTCACCTAATTTCTCTTGAGTAGTCAAATGAAGTTGCATTTCCTCTTGGTGAGCAACAGCTGCGTATACATTGCAGACGGTAAAAAAAAAAATGTTATCAGCAAATTAATAGGTGGAAAAGTGCCAACCACCGCTTGCCATCGTAAGAGCTCAGCAAATGTGAAACACTTGTTTGCATGGGGAAAATATGTACCTCATCTGTGGGCTTCTGGAAAATTTGAGAGTGCGCTCTCTAGACAGCCAGCGGGCCTCCCTGGGCTAGGAAGGATGCTCAGTCACGCCTGATGCTCTGGTCACAGATCCTTGTATACGTGTTGCTATAAAACTCTAAAAAGGAAAAAAAAAAAAAAAACTAATCATCTCAGTGATTCCTACTGCATCTCAACTGACTGTCCTGGTCACAGTAGCCCGAAGAAAATCTGCAAGGAAATGAACATTAACTCACCATTTTCTTTTTTGTTTTGTTTTGTATCTTCCCCATCACCGACAGACTTTTCATCAATGATCACACTCAATTCATCCAGAAGTAGTGGTGCAGTGTGGGGGGTGAGGGGGTGATAACATGTGTGCGCATGTTCATGTTTGTGTTAGCATATTGTGAGGGGATAGGTCAGGGTTCAATGTCAGGAGTCTTGCTCAGTGACTCTCTAATGGCTCTCCAATTACTCTCCATAGCCCACCAGTTTGGCTGGCTGGTTGGTGGGCTCTCTCTTAGCACTGAGATCACAAATGTGCTCTCCCACACCTGAACCCTTATGTGAGCTCCAAACTCGGGTTCCCAGGCTTGCATGGCAAGTGCTTCGCTAGCTAAGCCACCCCTACCCACTCTGCTTTTTGGGGTTTTGTTTTACATTTCTTTCTTTCTTTTTTAGCCCAACATAATGTTTTTTTTTAATTTTTGGTTGTTAGCCTAGCCTTTAACGGCTGAACCATCTCTCCAGCCCATAATATTTGTATTAATTCTTTGGGAATGTCATACAATGCACCCCAATCACATTCGCCTCCCATTTCTCCCAGGTCCAACCTCCTACCCTTGGCCCCCTCCCCCTCCCAAAAAAAACCTCACCAAGTCCAATTTGTGTTGCCCATATATTAATAATGTGAGACACCGAAGGCTACTGTGAAAACCTCCCCCCCAAAAGAAACAGTCCAGACAGGAAGCTATTGAAGAATCCTTAAAAATTGTGATAAAGGTGCTGGAGTGTAGCTCTTCACAGTTGGTGGCTTCTGGGGTGGGGGTGTAGGACCTAGTTATCTTTAAGGGGCTGGCCACTGGGAGTTTGACCATGCTTTTTGGGTTTTTGCTTGTTTGTTTGTTTGCTATATAGTCCAAGTCAGCCTTGAACTGACAGTCTTCCTAGTCTTCCTGCCTCAACCTCCCAAGCTAGGACTACAGGCCTGTACCACCACAGAAATGATGTTTTTATTAAAAACTTACTGTATTTATTCATTCTGTAACAGCTTCCTCTTTAGTCGATCAGAGATGCGTGGCTCTTCGTGTAGTTCAATTATTAAAGTGAAATCTAGGAGATCCAAATGAAAAACAGCTGTCCTTTCAACTACTTAGCAAAAGCCTTGGCAATATGAGACCCGTTCCCCTTCTTCATCTTCGGAAATATTCTCTCTGTGTTTTCCCAGGTTGTGTTGTGTGTGGCTATTAGTCTTGTCATTAGCTCCCAACTTCTGGGTTTCCCCAGAAAGGACACGGGTATGTATATTCCGGGAATTCCTTCCCTGGGAAGATATAAACATATGCACTCTCCTTATAAGGTCCCTCTGACAGGGCGAAGTACCCTCCCACCAAAGTCCAGCCTCAGGAACCAATGAGTTTAGAGGACTTCCAGAGAATGGGAGAGGGGCTGCCTCTGGGATCACTAGTGACCCTGCCATACTAGAAAGCCCTAGCCCATGGATGGAGGCCCCTTTCATTAGTCTCCCCTAGCTTTTATACCCTTAGAATCCCAAGACCCCTAGGTCATTTGCAATTAGGACAGAATTGCATAGGAAAGGGAAGATTCGCTGGAGTCTCAGGGGAGGGTTCATGACCTACCCAGTTTCTCCTCCTCTGAGGAAGCAATCTATAGCCAACATGCCCTACGACGACGGTTGCTTGAAAACAGGCACTGATGGTCTAATGGAGATAGTGTCTGTTTTTCTTGGAGGCTAGCACACTACGACACTCTCCCATACCCTTCCCAAGAGCAAGAGTGAACTGATCTTCCAGTAACCACCCCCTCTCCACGCCCCATCTCCTCACCCCTTCACACTCCTCCCCATCATGGGCCAAGCCCTAACACCATCACCACCACCAACCCCCCTCACTCCCAGCCAAGGCCGGCAGGAGAGGAAGACCTCATCTCGTTCCTTAGCTGGAAAAGCACTGTGGTCCAGAGCTCGCTGACCTACCCGCCTTGTGCCCGGCTGAGCACAGGCACAGAGACCCGAAGCAAGGGCGTCTTGTTTTGTCTGCCTGGATTCTCAAGCCTTCTCCTCACAGAGTAAAACCGCATCTCAACCAGGAAAAGGCCTCAACGCTGGCATTTTCAGGCTGTTTGGCTTTATCTGTGTTACAAACATTATCTTCAGATGTGGTCTCCTTGCGGGGGTCTCATTCAGCCGTATACCCATTTGTGAGAGGAGTTAATGCAGTTAAGATTTGGTCACATAATTGATAAAGCCACTTAGCTAGGTACTTGGGACACATCATAGGCGTTCAAGTGAGCTTGGTATTTTGAGTGGGTCAGCCTGGATTCCCTCGCATCATGGTCATTTCTGGAACATATATATGATATATGAATCTATTTATTTATAGTATGTTATATATGTGTGTGTGTATATATGTATACAATGGACCCCCATGACCTGAAGAGCTTACAAAGCGTGTTGCCTGGTGCGTTCACTTACTAAGTACCACCCACTCTCTCGACTCACATGATTGAAACATTGGTCCGACAAATGCCGAGGCTAGAAGTCCAAGACTGGGTGTAGACAGGGTTGGCTCCTTCTGAGGACTAGGGGGAAGGGTCAGTTCCAGGCTCTCCTGCCTTGCAGGGTTGCAGGCGATCTTCACTGTTCCTCGATTTGTAGAAGCTTCACCCTAGTCTTGGTGGTCCCCAAGAACCAAGTATCTGGGCCCAGTTTCCCGCTGTATAAGGACAATGTTGTATGTCACGAGGGTCTCTCCTCTGTGTGGTTACTTACAGAGCTCTACTTCCGAATGAAATCATATTCTGAGGTGCAGTGACTTACTACTTTGACAGGAATGAAAGGGGACACAACTCACCTATAACAGTGGCCTCCACTGTAGACCTCTTGACAGAAGGCTTCTGAGGGTGAGAACCGTGTGCTTGTGTGCTATTTATGTAGCATATGCCACGCAAACACCACAATGTGACAATCACACTCTTGACAATTTTTAGAACGCTGATTTTGTTTTGTTTTTGAGACCAGGTCTTGCTGTACTGTACTCTCTGTGTAGCCAAGGCTGGCCTCTGACTCCCAAATTCTCCCCCCCTCAGTCTCCCGAGTGTTGGGATTACAGGTGTGCCACTGTATCAGACTCCAATTTTTAGAACACTTAGCATGAGATGTATCCTCTTGGATATCCAAGTACATGGCACAGAGCTGGGAACTACAAGCACAATGCGGTATAGCTGATTCTTCATCTTGCGTGGATAAACCTCTGTAGCATTCAAACGTGAACTCGTGTTTTTAAGACTCACCCCAGGTGACGTGTATGCTTCATAAAGTCCGAGAAGCACAGTGCCACCTGAGGCAACATGCAATGTCCCGTCTCAAATGATGAATAAAAGAAAACCACACATTTAACTGTGTAGCTGAGTTCTAGGAGAATGAAAGGAAAAAAAATATCTCAAATGTTAACACTGGGGAAAGGAAGCTAAGTGTTGGCTGGTCCGGGACGGCTTTAGAGAGTGTGAGCCAGCATAGACCAGTGGTTTCTCAACCCTCCTAACGTTGTGACCCTTTAATGTACTTCTCCATGTCGTGGTGACCCCCAACCATAAAGCTATTTTGTTCCTACTTCATAACTGTAAGTTCGCTACTGTCATGAACCGTAATGTGAATATCTATGTTTTCTGATGGTTTTAAGTGCCCACTAAGAGGTCTCAACGCACAGGTTGAGAACCACTGGTGTAGACCCTTGGCAGCTGATTCAAGCCAGGGGCCCAGGCCAGGTGAAGCAGAGAGGCTGGGCCAGACCCCTTTGCATGAAAAAAAAAAAAAAAAAAAGGAGTTCCGAAGAGACGCCTTGTCACAGAAGAGGGAGCTAGAAAAAATGCCAGAGAGCCGCTTCAACCGATTAGACGTTTGGAAGCTGGGACTCTACTGTCCACTCTCCTCTGCTTTGTGTGGTTCCAAGATCACGCGGCTTAGGCAGGGTACATATAAGAACAGGGATTTGGGGGAGGTATTAGGTGCTAGGGTTTGTTTTGAGGTACGAGAGAGAGCTGGAGTTTGATAAGGTCTGTTGTCAGGCAACTTGAGAACTGGCGAGGTGTGGGGGACACTGAACAACTGAAGAAAGGCATCCTGGGAGGTGGGAGTGGATGGGGGGGGGGGCGGGAGAGAGTAGAGGGCGTGTCAAAGCTGAACTTGCTGCTTTGAAGGGCTGCCAAGCATGGTTCTGTGTGGTTCCCTCACTGCACTCTGTAATAGAGTACTTGAGAAGATCGTGTAAGAAAGGGATTGCAGCTTTAGAGTTTCACCCCTTGGTCAGCTGGCCTGTGCTGAGGTAACACATTATGCCAGGAGGGTGAAGAGAAGGGAACTGCTCACCTCATGGTACCTGGGAAGCAAAAGGAATACAAAGGGGCTAGCGTCCCATGATCCTCTCTGAGGACACCATCTCGCCAGTGTCTTACCACCTTTCCCTGGGCCCTGCCCTTTCAAGCTTCTACTACTTCCTGGAGATCAAACTTATAACACACAGGCTTTGGGGAGACAATCATATCCAAATTATAACAAACTCTAATGAGATCTGCCCCCTCACCAGAGAGCCCTCACCACCTGCCCTTTTCCGGAACCCAGAGGGAGAGTTGCAAGCTGAAATAGCAAGCTGTGTCTGAGCTGGCGCAGCTGGGGCATCAGTCCTATGTGGAGGGATATCAGCTCACATGCCAAGGCCAGGACCAGTTTGAGGGAACCAGAGTTTCATGGCCCTCAGTAATTTTGAACTCTAATTTGGTGTGTGTGTGTGTGTGTGTGTGTGTGTGTGTGTGTGTGTGTGTTTGGGAAGGGGTGGGCGTGGGATGGGCCTAACACATGCTAGGCAAATCCTCTCCTGCTGAGCTTCCTTTCCAGCCTGGGAACCCAATTTGAAAACATCTTCCGAGGATTCTGACATCTGCGGTAGTTAAGCAGCAACTGACAGCACCCGTTGGTTGAGTTATTTATGAGACACGGGACAATTTTTCTGCTTATTCCTCATGGCAGTCCTTCAAGGAAGACATAATTACTATCCCTCCACTTCATAGAAATCCTTAACTCTGAGGGATAGGTAATGAGTGTATCTATATGACAGTTGCTCCTTAACTAATTATACAGCCTTAAACCTAGGTCTGCCGACTGGCTACACCAGCATGTCGATACTGGTTAAATCTGACGAGCTGGTTATAGATGACTTTTTTTTTTTTAATCCATTTTTTAAAGCTTCCAAGTTTTAAATATAAAATGGAGGGAAATTTAGTAGCCATAAAACAACAACAACTCAGTAACACAACCGAAAAACAAGCCATTGGAATGTGTGTGCCGAAGGAGGTGTGGGTGAGCAGGGTGATGGCAAGCGAGGTCCCTTGTCCTGGGTGGCCCCCATCACATCTGGGGACCTACTTCACTTTTCAGCTTGTTGCTCTTTTTACCCCAAGCCCATGACACGCTGCTAGAGATGGATAGGAGAGGCTCGGGGAGGCAGCACCCTGATCCTGATAGACCTTGTCTCTACCACCCCCACCACAGGTCAATCCTTTCAGAGACCGCATCTGCAAGGTGTTTTCCCACAACGACGTGTTCTCCTTTGAAGACGTGCTGGGCATGGCGTCTGTGTTCAGTGAACAGGCCTGCCCCAGCCTGAAGATCGAGTATGCCTTTCGCATCTATGGTGGGTACCTTGGTTGGGGAGGAGGGGTGCTGAATGGGGAAGAGGAGAGGGCCAAAGAGAACCTGCTACATTAGCTCATGGATGGGATTTATTAGGTCTTTATGAGTATATATCATGTTTCTTAAGTACTGTGACGTAACAAAGCCCATAGTGGACTGAGGCCCTTCCTTCCACGTCATCTATATTAAGTGGCTTTCATTATTGCTGTGACCGACTTACCTGACAAGAAGCAGCTTAAGGGAGGGAGGATTGATTTGGGCTCAGTTTGAAGGCACATAGTGCATCACGGCAGGGCAAGCCTGGCATGGTGGCAAGCAGCCCAGAGGAGCTGGACTGTGTGGCTGGGATGCCTCACCTCCTTACACATTGGTGGAGCAGGAATCGGAGGTGAAGCAGGATGTTGGGTAGTACCATAAGCCTCCAGTCCTGCCCTTTAAGGAATACATCCCCACCCCGGCTAGGTTTCTCATCCCAAAGGTTCCAGCCTCCCAAAACAGCGCCAGCAGCTGGAGACCAAATGTTCAAACACACGAGCCTGGAAGGGCTATTTCAGGTTTGAATCATAACACCACCCAAGGGTACTGGGGTTGCTGGTGTGTGACTATTTGATGACTTCTCTCTGGGCAGGCCAGAGAGAAAGAGCAGACACACATGGGTGTGAGGGACTTGGGCTTGTCTGGCAGGAAGATTTAGAGACATGAGCACTAGAACCAGCTCTGCACACAGGGACTGCGTAGTCTCGAACCAGTCATTTCATTTGACTGGGAATCAGTTTGCCGTTCTCCAAAGGGAAGAGCTTGAGCGAGATCATCTCTGACACCTTTGGGATCTGCCCTTCACCTTGCCGTGCCCGCTTAGCACAATGGGACACTTTCGAAAGCAGCCAAAGAGAAAGAACAAAAGAAATCTTGGCATGCCTTCCTGTAACAGTCCATGCAAGTCTTTGAGTACCTCGTGGTAACTTCTTGGCTTACAGGTGAGCATGGTTCAGCACTGCACTTTCCGCTGAAGTAGGCCACCCAGCTTCTCCTGTCCTCAGACATCAGTGAACAGACTCACAAAATCTGAGGATGGCCTAAAGTAGCCAGGTGTGGTGGCACACACCTGCAATCCTAACTCTCAGGAGGCTGAGGCAGAGGATCACACGTTTGAAGATAAACTGGGCTACATAGTTTAAGAGTGTCTTGAAAAGCCTTGGGCTAGTGCTATAGCTCAGTGGTAGAATGCTTGCCCAGGATATACAAGGCTCTGGATTTGACTCTCAAACTAAACAAACAAAACCCCCAAATTCTCCGTTATCTGAAGAAACTAAATGGTAGATAAGATTGGTAGACTGAATTAAACCCAAATGTCAGCAGTGTTTTTGGAGAAATATAACAGAACTCAGAATCTCTGTAACAAAATATTTACAGTATTCCAAACGAAATCTAAAAATGACCTGATATGCAAGAAAATTCTTTTAAATCTTGCTACAGCCTCCAGAAGGGAGACCGACTCTGACATGACCCAGATACTAAAATTCACTGATAAAGAGTTTTAAAGCAGCATCATAAGCATCTTCAGTTCGTCAAAGAAGTAGAAGGAATGAGAAAGAGAAGGGGACAAGGAGGAGAAGAAGCAGAAGTGGAGAGGGGAAGGAAGAGGGAGAACAAGAAAGATAAGACTATAGGGATCGGCTTAAATGGTTATGGTGGCCAGCAAACCCCACGAAATGCAGTGAGTGGGACACCCAGGAAAGACCTGATTTAATTCAGTCTGAAGACACAAGACCCCAGAGTGCCATTGATCAAGGACAGAGCAGAAAGAGAAAAGCCCCTCTCTCCTCTGTCTTCTGCTCGATTGTGACTTTGCTGGACTGGATGACATCACCCACATTGACGAATGTGATCTTGTTTTTTTAAATTTTTATTTGTTTTTTTTTGTTTGCTTGTTGTGTGTGTATGTGTGTGTGTGAATGAAGTGCTCAAGTAGGTCAGAAGAGGATCCTCTGGAGTTGTAGGTAGTTGTGAGCTTCCTGGCATGGTTGCTGGGTACCAAACTCAAGTCTATAAGAGCAGTACACACTCCAAACAGAGGAGCCGCCTCTCCAGACCATACTTTATTGTTATTATTTTATTCTTTGATGACTTCATACATGTATATGATGTATTTTAGTCATTTCAACTCCCATTCTCCTTCTTCCTTCCTCTACTATTCCTACTGTACTCTTCCTTACCAACAAGAGGCTCCCTCCTGTTTTCATGTGTGTGTGTGTGAGAGAGAGAGAGACAGAGATGGGGGGGGCGGGCATTGTGTTTAATTGGGGTTGCCTACATGATGGTGGCTGAAGGGTTATTTACTGAAGCATGGGCAGTTTACCAGTGTCTATACCACTGAAGAAAACTACTCCCCCTCCTCCACAACTGCTAACTGCCAGGAGCTCCTGATCAGGGTTGAGGCCTCATGAGGCTGATCTCCCCGAGCCTTGACGGGACTCTGTCCCACAGATCTGAATGTGACCTTCTTTATTCAGTTTACTGATTCAAATGCTAATCTGTTCCAGAAATTCTCTCACAGACACACCAGGAAATACTTTTTTTTTTCCTGCCTTTATCTGGACATTCCTCAGCCAAGTCAAATTGACACATAAGATTGACTATCACAATAACCCCCATTTCCAATAAAGTAAAAGAAAATCTACTCACACAAAAAACGAAAGATATGAAACCTTAGCTGAAAACTACAACAATGAGAAGGAATTTAATGGGCTGTTCCTAGTAGCATCAGCCTGTAAGTCCAGCTGCTTAGGAGACTGAGGCAGGAGGATCCCATGCTCAAGGTGTGCCTGGGCTACGGAGGGTATTCAAGGCTAGCCTGGGTAACTTAGCAAGTCTATATTACAAAATAAAAATTAAAAAGAAAGCAAGAGAGAGAGAGAGAGAAAGAAGAGAAAGAAAGAGAAAGAAAGGAAAGAAGAAAGAAAGAAAGAAAGAAAGAAAGAAAGAAAGAAAGAAAGAAAGAAAAAGAAAAGAAGAAAGTGCTGGACATAGCTCAATGATGGAGCACTGGCCTAGGTCTACAATAACCTTTAGGTTCATATCCTACAACCAAATAAAGCCAAACAAACACAAAAACACATCTGAAATCAAAATTCAGTGGACAGGCTCAACAGGCGAATTGAGATAACAGAGGAAAGGGTGAATTTGAAAACAAAGAGAAAAAAATCTGAATAACCGAACAAATATTGAGAGAATTAAAGAACAGGGCCTCTGGGAGACGCTGAGTTAGAAAGGTTGACTATACAACCAGATGATCCAATTGGAATCTCAAAAGCAAGGGGTAGGAAAGATATCTGAAGAACTAATGGACACAGATTCATAGTGAATCCCAATCCAAATAAAATCATACATCCATATATTCTTAGCTCGGCTCTCTCTCCCTCCCGTGTGTGTGTGTGTGTGTGTGCACCCACGCGCACATGTCTCTCTGTGTGTGGTCCTCTACAGCTTCCTCCTTCCTTATCCCAAGCATCCCCAGGGAGCATCCCCTGCATCCCAAGATTCTTAGCTCGCTAGTCACCACCACAGTTCTGTCAGATGTGGCAGCTGTGCTGCTGAAGTCCCCGTCACACTCTCTAGGATAAGACAGCTCCTGTAGCAGATCACTGACCCAGCTCAGCCCTCTCATCTCAGCCAGGCATGTACACGTTGCAAGTCATAGAAACTTAGCTCATGAAGCAACAGATAAGGGACAGTGGGTCTTAGTGTCTGGGTTGGGTTTAAAAAAAATCACCCAAAACTCATGGCTTCAGGTGCCGTGCTTTACAGTTTTGGGGTGCTTACCATCTAAGAGTCCAGGCTGCTGAGGAGACAGGATAAGCTGGGGTTGGATGGAAGGGAAGGAGGTCCTCCCCTGTTGGTGGACTTGGAGGGGTCGGGGAAGAAGGAGATGAGGGAGGGAGTGGGAGGGTAGGAGGGAATGGGGGAGGGGGCTACACCTGGGATTCAAAGTACCTAACCTGTGATTGAGATAAAAATAAATAAATTAAAAAAAAAAAGAGTCCAGGCTGGGCTTAATTGGCTACCCTCAGACCCTTGCCAGACAGCCTTCCCAATGTGGCCACTTATCTCCAAAGATAATAGGAGGAAGAGTCCTTGAGTCACCTTCTGTTAGAATGGAGTCTTCCATGGCATAATCTGACTGTGAAAATGACTTCCATCCCACCACACTGGCCCAATTCTGTAGGCTGGAAGCAGGTTTCAGTCTCCATCCACACCAAACAGCACCAAGGTTATATAAAACCCACCAAGAGGTGTGGATTATTGTGGGTGTGGCATGAGACACATGCTCATGTAGTCCGGGCTGGCCTCAGACACACTGTGTAGCTGAGACTACCTTGAACTCCTGATCTTTCTGCCTCGGCCTCTAGAGAACTGAGGTTATGGGCAAGGACCATCAAACTCAGCTCCAGGCATCTGTCTCTGAGAGGTTTCTCTACTCGCATGGACCATAAACACCAACAGAAATATGGATAAGAGAAGTGAAGGCCTGGGATAGAGCTGTTAGAAAGCCAGGCAGCTTCTCTATCTACATGGATGCTTGAGTACTCCTCTTGTTTCTCAGACCTGAGCTTTACTCATCTGCAGCCATGGGCTCAAGATGACTGCACTGGTGTCTGCATGGCCCATTGATCATACTCTAACTGGCCACAGGCATCTGCTTCTCCCTTTCAGTCCTTCAGAAGGTGCCGAATGGCTCAGCCAAGCCAATGGTCTGATACCTTGGCTTGGATGATCAGCCTTGCCCAGTCACCTACAGCCAAAAGAAAAGTAAGAGTCGCATAAATAAACACAGCTCCAGAGATGAACACACTTCTCAGAGACAGAAAAAGCTGGGTGCTGTGGCACATGCCTGTCATCTCAGCACTGAAGCAAGAAAGCTGGAAGAAGCAGGAGTTCAAGGTCATCCTCCCATACACAGTGAGTTCAAAGCCAGCCTGCGATTCATGAGGCTTTGTCTTGACAAAGGAAAGGAAGGAAAGAAGGAGGGAGGGAAAGGTGCTCTGCTCTCTTCCCATGGTTCCCAGAGCCCAGTAAACAAAATCCCCAAAACCCATCATGGGAGTTAAAAACAAAACAAGAAACAACTTGATATAATGGTATATCCTGGTCATTGGGCTTTTACAAAGCCCCCTGGGTATTTCTAACGTGCAGCAGATTTGGAAGCTCCAGCTCACTGCATCCATTAGGATTGCATCCAGCTTCGTGTAGCAGTGTTCCCGGTTTTAAAAACCAACGTGTGTAGTCAGGCAGTCCAGAGCTAGCACGATGGCTCCAGAGAGCAAGCAAGGACCCAGAGTCCCTTAGCCTTCCTCTTCCGTAAAGTCTTGGTCTGAGACTATCGCCCTAGCGTCCTCATGATCACAAAATGGCGTCATGCCCATAGACTCCTCATCTTTATTCTAGGCAGGGAAAGCGGTGTGTTGCGGGCAGGGAGGGGGAGAGGTTGGAGCAGGAGTAAAGATGAAATTTACATCCAAAGACACAAATAAGTCAACTCTCTTTTCACAAGCTTTCTTGGAACTCGACCAAGACACTTCAGTTTATATTTCATGGGCCAGAATGATGTCATGTGGCCACCCACGGCTGCAGTGGTGAGGTCGGTGTCATCTTGACCAAGAATTGTTTTGAGAATGGCTACTGGCTAAGACTCCAGTGGAGCTAGAGCACCTTTAAGGCCTGGAACTTGCCTCCTGGGAACCCGTTCTCCTTTGAGGGACACTCTGGCCTCCGGGTGATCAATGACTCATCTCCTCATACCTCCAGGAAGGTTTACCACCCGCCAGGGACCAACATCTTGGCCACACCTTCCTGGTCCAGTTGGCACCAGCTATGGATTCTCTGGCAGAAAACAAATAGCAGGTCTTGCCACGCCTTCCTGAGACCTGACCCAACTACAGAGATGCCAGTGGCTAGGTGAGGCAGTGGAGGAAGCCTAGGAAATCTGTATTGAAAGCTTGCCCTTGGTCTGCAAATGATGAGGTTGTTGCTTATAGTGGTGCTTTGGAGGAAGCGTGTTTTGGAGGGATTGGTGGTTCTCTAAGCTTTTTTGATGTTGAGAAACAACTGAGAGCCCCCACACCCATCCCTGGGGGGTGACCACAGGCTGTGAGTTCCAAGACTGCTGGGTCAGCATAGACTGGGATCTAGCCAACACACAGACTCCCTAGCCCTTTCCCAGACTGCTCTGCCCTTGCACCCCCAAAGGACAGGAACCATCCAGGACTACATTTACTCTAGCAAATTATTCTGTTTTCAGATGGCTTGGGACCAAAGCCATGTCATTTTCTGAAGTCTCCGCATGTGGGAGCCAGGCCAGCAGGATGCCCGGGGATACTGCAGGGGCTCGTGGAGAGGCTGCGGAGTTTCTTACCGGCAGTGTGGTGTCACTGTGGCTGCTCAATGCTTCCGGTGCCTCCACCGCTTTCACCTGCATCCCTTGACTCACTTCCTATGGTGTGTAGGGGTTATGCAGTGAGTGCAGCTCGGACCAGGGCTCCAGCCACGGACCTAGAAATCCAATCAGGGGTGTTATGTACCTTACACACACACACACACACACACACACACACACACTCTGCCTTTGGGGACAGGCATTTCTTAGCTCTGCCGTAGAAGGACTCTATGGTACCAGCAGACTCTGGGCCTTGGTTTCACTGATAGCCTGCTAGGTCTAGCTTCCATTCTTCAAGGTGGGATGTTTCTCGGGTTTTCATTTTCAGTGCTTAACAGTAAGCAAGTGATGGAGAATTAAGCCCTGGCTACAGCTGATAGGAATCTCATGACAAGGGATGGTTATGTATTTTCTATTTAACCTTCACATTGTAGAGACACTACTATAGTTTCCATTTCACAAACTAAGGCTTAAATAGGAAACTGAAAATTATATATGAATATATGTGTGTGTATATTTCATACATACATACATTATATCTACTCCACGCATACACACACACACACACACACACACCATGAAGAAGCAAGAAGTAGTTGTCTGCATTATGGATCCAGGATCCTCTCCTCTGTTACATTGCCTTCCATTCCCATGGTTCCCTTATTGTCTCAAAGACCTTCCCAGAAGTCATTTGCCCTTTTCTGCTCATATGGCATCCTTCAGAGCTTAGCCATTTGGCCACCTCTTGCAGCAAGGGAGGCTGGGAAACAGCGTTCTGTTTGGGTTGGTGGCTTTCTATAGTGAAGGCAGTTGTGGGCGGTAAAGAGCACAGATCTCCTGCAGAGTCTGAATGGAAGGATTTAGTCTCGTCCCCGTGACTTATCAAGTGCAAATGGACTTTATTTATTCACCGAGACTGTGCTCTGTACTGGTGCTGGGCACTGTCCTTAGAATGAGGATGTCAAGCTGTAGGGACTATTGCTCCAGCTCCTGACTCTAGGAGGGCACAGCCGGAGTTCCCCCATTAATAATTCAAGCTGCAAGAACTGTCACACATCCCAAGAAGTTGAGACACATGTCCAGCTAGGACACTTGGGCAGCTACTACACAGGGACAGAACCATGGGAGGATGCCCAAGGACTGGGGTTCCAAACCCAGGCCACCTTCCACTCCTCTGTTCTGCCTGGCTCCGGCCCTCCAAATCACAACCCAGCTTCTGACGTCTGAAATGGAGATTCCCATAGCATGGACTTTGACATGGGGCCACTTCAGCCCAAGTGGGTATGAACTTTGCCCTCCCGTTTCCCCGGCCCTGTGGACAAGCCACATCACACCTTAGCCTCGGTGTCCTCTTGGCAAAATAAGATAATATAAAGATAGACGGTCAGGATTCAGCAACTTAAAAGTAGGTCAAATCTGAGTACACAGTAGGCACATGCTCCGTGCTTCCAATTATTGCTAGCATTGTTGCCTTACTTAGTATTGTCTACAGCTGGCCCTGCAGTGGCATGCCCTACCCCCTCAAGCCAGCCAAGCCCCTGTGACCCAGATTCTAGATCCACCTGGGGCAAGTGGGCCCTACTTGGCCTCCCAGAGACTTATGGGAGTTGGTCCATGGGCCAGGGACTCAGCCTCCGTCTCCTCTGCAGATTTTAATGAGAATGGCTTCATTGATGAGGAGGACCTCCAGAAGATAGTGCTAAGACTGCTGAACAGTGACGACGTGTCTGAGGACCTGCTGATGGATGTCACCCAACATGTGTGTATCCAGAGGCCAGAGGGTGGGGCCTGGGGGTCCAGGTGGCCACCCAAAGCCCCCAGACATCTGGCCATTTTCTTTGGAAGGGATCCAGAGACAAGCCTGGAGCAGCTGCCACAGGGATGTGCGGCACACGGGGGTGGGGGCAAGAAGTGGGTACACACTGGGGAGAACTTCGCCTCATCTGTCTGTCCTCTGGATGAGAATCTTCTATGTATCCTCCCCTCCCACCTGAGAGCACCGTACCCCCCCCCCCAAATCACCAAGGACAGCTGGGTTCCAGCGACTTAGCACCAGATGAACACATCACATGTCCTCTCCCATGCTGCTCGTTAGGAACACAGTGCCCAGGCATCCTAGCGACAAACATAGAGACAGCCCTGAAAACTTAAGATGGGGCCAGGCCCGTGTGCTCTCTTGGGCTACGAGAACCCCTGAGTGTCTCAGGTCTGGATGGTCCCACCTCCTGACTCAGGCTTCTTACAAGGCCTGTGTCTGGCTGACAGGGTGAATGGGGTCTCCTGTCCTTACTGCCACACTGCTGTTGGAGGGCCCCATGGGGACAGTCCTTCTGGGAAAGTCGGCCCATGAAGCCTCGTCCACCCCGACCTCAGCTCACATGCCTTCATATCTCCGTGGGGCAGGGGCCCTGAGACACCCTGGCACATGGTAGTTCCTCTACACAGACCATCCGTCTCCCTTCTCTTGGGACCCATCTCTTGTCAGACCGGAGGCTCTTCTTCAGCCTGCTTCCTTCCACCAGGTCCTGAGCGAATCAGATCTGGACAATGACAACATGCTTTCCTTCTCTGAGTTCGAGCACGCGATGGCCAAGTCTCCAGACTTCATGAAGTAAGGCGTTCTTGAGGGTAGGGGCTCTCCAGCAAGGCTGGAGGCAGGAAGCTTCCCTAGTCTCCCCTGGACTGATGTGATCTCAGTCTCCCCATGGAGGGCATGAGTTTCCAGGGCTTCGCTGATTCCTTCAGAAACAGCTTTTGAGAATCACCCAGCCTTGGGGAACTGAGACAGGAGATGACAGGGTTCCAGGGTTTGCAAGCCATGAGTGGGGTCGGTGTGACCACAGAGACACTATCCCAGATGGTGAGAGCATCTATTTATATCTCTCCTGCTGGGCTTCAGATCTGACCAGAAAATTGCCCAGTATTATCCAGATATGCCAGGAGTTGAGGGTTTCCTCAGACATGTAAGAATGGTAGAGGAAGGGCTGACAAAAGAACAGAGATGTCACAAGAGAAGTGAATAGCTCCACCTGAGAGCAGAATGGGTCTTAGCGATCTGTGCTCCAGACCCCGTCCAGATGACTCATCCTCTGTATTTCCAAGGCCATATTTACCAGTCTTCTGGTTCCTTCCAATTCTGAGTAAATGCATCCTCTCTAGAGACGGTCCATGCCATGACTGAAAGTCCTACAAGAGTGCCCTTATGCTGGGTCGGCCTCTGGGTGACGTGAATTTCATGCTTGTCCCTAATATTTGCCCCTTGATCTCATAGGCAGGATGGTTTTGATGGTGAGGAAGAATAATGACCCTTGACAACTTTTTAAACCAACTCATAAAAGGACAGAACAGGCTCTACCAAGAACCCTGGCAGGCTCCCAGAGAGCTGCATATTCTCGTCCCCCTCTCTCCGTCTCCTTGACCCATCTCTACCTCCATTATCTCTGTTTCTCTGCTCCTCCGCGCTTACCTTCCATGGCACACCCGAGACCTCTGGGCTGTCAGACCTGGAGCCATCGTGTGTCATGACCTCCCAACAGTTTGTGTCTGTTTGATTTCGATTTAATTTCAGTGACTCTTAAGTAACGTCTCAGCTCCACTCTGAACTCCCCAAACAGGGGGACTCTGATTGGCCCAGCTGGATGGAGATGAAAGACTCCATCCTGGCAAGCAGAGGGCTGCAGCTAGGGCAGAACCTAGAGACGTCACACTTGGAATCACTCCTATCACAGGAAACCCCTCTTCCCCACACAACATGGGCGCTGGGATCCTATTTGCCTGCCACCTGTGTCTGAAACACTCCCGTTTCTTCCGTTGGCTCCGGCATCCTAAAATTCAGAAACGCTGTGTGTTCTGGTGATGCTAAGAGTAACATAAAGACAGCTTAGGCACGGGAACGGCAGCTCTGCAACCGTAAAGACCTGAGTTTGATCCCCAGTGTCCATGTTAGAAGTATGGTGGTACAAGCTTGCAATATCAAGGCTAGGGAGGTTGAGACAGGAGGGTCACTGGCCTCCCTGGTCCCACCCAGCAAGAGACTTTGTCTAAAAAAAAAAAACAAAAACACCACAGAAAAAATCAAGGTAGATGGATCCTAGGGTTGTTCTCTGATCTCCACACATGTACATATGTGCACATGCACCCTCACTGACACTCATACACATGTGCACACACACACACACAGAGTTTGAGTTGGCTGGGACCATTATCTACAGAAGGTATGATAGGACAAGGTGAGGAGCTCAGTTAGCTCTGGGACTCTCTTTCAGCTCCTTTCGGATTCACTTCTGGGGTTGCTGACACGGAAGCAATCTCCTGGCTCGGCAGCCTCAAGGGAGACCTCTGGAACCCACCTGCATCCAGGCACTATGGGATTTGAAGTATGGCTTGTCTCTGTCCCTCCTTCACCTCTAGAATATTGTTTACTAAATAAAGAAAAAGAAATGTTCTCCTGAGCCCATCCACCCACCGCTTTTGGAAAGCAGGGTCCTACGTAGGGAAAGGGTGTTCAGAGCCTGTTTATTCTAGGGCTCAGCCTTGCCAACAACTCCTGGCAAGCTGGGATGGCAGCCTCCTTCAGGACAGAGTTCAAACCTCAGCCCTTGTCAGAGGAGGGGCCAGATCCAAATGGAACAAAGTTCAGAAGGGAAATATTTGTCCTTGCATCACTGGGAACCCACCCTCAACCCGTCGTCTCCCGGAGCAGATCATCAGGGATGTGCACATAGCTGTCATTCCAGCTGGCGCCTGACTTCCCTGTCCTCCTCCCATGGAGAAGACATCTTGGCCCTGTTCACTACCCTTGGGCCCTGGGAATGGGAGTGTGTGTGACCAGCATGTAGGGCTTATTTGCTTTGCCGTTCAGCCAAGCCCTTCCATGGATTTGGCCACCACGGGGACACTTGGGGTCCAGCTGGCCAGAGACTCTGGGACACGGGAGGAGTTCATCATGGGAACTTGTGGGAGCTGCCAGATGGCCACCTGCTGGGCACGTGGTCTTTCTCGTCCATGTGGTCCCTCAGGAGGTGGAAAGCACTGGTTACACAGGAAAGGTTATTTTGCCGTGTGCACTTGAATCCTGTCTTCAGGTCTTGACATACTTGTTCAGCTACAACACGGACCTATTGATTGGCATTGTCGTCTTTATCTGGCTCAGGAGGGGCTGGGGTGTTTGTGGAGACCAATGGCATAGTACACTCCTGAGCTGAGATCTCCTCCCAGAACCTTCAATGGGGCCAATCCGTCCTACCCTCCCCGCCCCCCCCCCCAGCAAAGTCTCCAGGATGCCAGAAGCAGTCTTGTTGTGAGAGCAGACTTTGACCCTCAAAGGTAGACTAGGCTTGTCTTGGCCTTGACACCCACTCCCCATGGTCATGCTGCTAAGAGTAGTTCAATCCCACCTCACTCTTCCAGCTCAGGCACGTGTAGATACCTCGTCAGCCAACTCTGGCCGGTCTGCACCGAATACAAGATGTTGGCTGCTTCAAATGGCTTCCTCTCTAGAGCTGTCCTGCTGCCAGGCCCTTCAGGATCACAAAGACACCGCCCCCCCTACCCCCCCCTCTGTCTCCACAAAGGTGTGTGACAGAGAAACCAGGACCAGGGAGCCCAAAAGACCCGGTTCAGATCTCATCTGTGCCATTTCCATACCGTGCACACTCGGGTAACTGTCTCAGCATCCTGGGAGTCTCACACCTTCATCAGTTAAGAGGGCAGATGGCACTTTCCTCCCAAATTATCGTAAAGACCAGTCAGGGCTCCAGGCTGAATTCCTTCCCATGTGGGAGGGTCATTTTGATCGTCAGTTAGGTTGCACTCGCAAACACCTAGAGAACTAGTGACATGTGCTTTTGCATGTGTCGGTGAGGGTGTTTTCAGAGACAATTAACTGAGGGTGAAAGTCCCACTCTGAATGTGAGCGGAACCACTGGACAGGCTGCGGCCTCAGACTAAGTAAATGAAAGAGGAGAAAGTCAGATGAGCAGGAACACCCGGGGTGAATGTTTGGGAGCCACGCTACCCGCCTCAGACACAGCTGGGTGTTCTCAGTTATATCAGTTACAGCAGACGGAAGGCCTCCATACCCAGGTGGCCCACTGTCTAGGCAGCCTTATGAGCCTGACCTTCGTCAGCCCCAGCAGCCCCGTCTCCCTCAACTAGGAAGCAGCTGCATGGCCCACAGTAGCTGGATGCTGCTTCTTGGTTCGAATCCCTAAGGCTCAGCTCTCCCCGGGCACTCGGGATACCTTCATGCATGATGGCAGGATCCAAAGGAGAGACACTGGGGATGGTTGTGACTGAATATTTTATGCAGGCAAGCCAGCCTGATAATGCCAAGGCTCCCTGGCTGATGCCACCTGGACTTTAGGCCCTGAACTCAAAGTAAAGGTTCCTCCTTTGCCGCTCTTGAGAGGAGACCCTCTTCCCCGACGGGAAGGTCTGGGAGGTCCTTGTGTAGTCAGGGGCCACTCTTAGAAGGTGCCACTTATTCTTCGCACTCAGAGGAGGCCTGAGGGTAAGGATGGGGCCATGGTTAGGCTGTGCACCCAGGGGAGGGTGAAGGATGTTCACCATAGCCCCAGGTACCCACTCTAGCTTTGTAGACCTGAAGCCATTCAGCAGTGTGGCATCTGCTAAGTCCCAAGGACTTGGGAGAAAAGTGACCTGGTTTCTGGTGTCCTGCTGGAAACAAGCCCACATAACGAAGAACTGTTGTTACTAGTACCCTCTCACAGACGTGAGAGACAGGCTGAAACGCACTTTCTTACATCTTTGGCCTGGATAGTTGGACTTCTAAGATATTTTCAAGTCCTTGGTGCAGGACTAGGTTCCCAGCACATCCCAAACTGGGTTCCATGGGAGGGGGCAAGAATGTGAGGGTGACAACCCGTCCCTAGTCAATGTAGTGTCCTATTCATCCACCAGAGGGCAGCAGTGGCCCCAAGTTTGCACCGGTGCAGCTTTGAGAGGGGCCTTTGCAGGGGAAGCTGGTTCTCACAAGTATGGAGTATGAACCTGGCCAGGAAAACGCTTTCTGACCCTCCCATGCACGTCCCTGGCATTCTCCCTCCAGCAGTTGCTGGACTTGGGACCGTCCTTGCAACGCAACTGTCTCCGCGTGGCGGGTACCACTATTAGGCTGTTAATCAGTTCTCCCTGTCAGGGATACAGGGCTGGATGAGGGGTAGGTGTCCTGGGGATATGTGTTTGTTGACAGCAGAGAGGAAGAGAGGGACACTCACAGGTGGGTGGGCAGGGGGAACCGCTTCGGCTCTTTCACAGGCAGTACGAAGTAGGGAACAGGATCCTCGGTGCCAGTCTTGTCCTGGTAATACTGCCGTTGTTGCTGGGCCAGCTACAGCTCGGCCAAAGAACACACAACAGGTTGTTGCCTTATCCCTCGCTCCCAGATACACCTGGCCAGCGGTGTATCAACGGTGGCACAGTCTCCCCCAATGCTCCTGGGACAGTCCCCAGGGACCCTAAGGACTCAGCTCTACTGCTAACCCGCTGCTGTCCTCACAAGCCTCAGTTTCCCCTGTCTATCAGGGATCCTGTCACCCATGTAGCGGTCCTGCTGCCAAGAGCAAAGGAGATAGGGCAGCTAAGAGAAGCCTGAAATCCCAGGTTAGTGTGTGTCCACACAAGCATGCCCTAAGCACGCCACGTCACACAAGCATGCCCTAAGCACGCCACATCATACAAGCATGCCCTAAACACACCATGTCATACAAGCATGCTCTAAGCACACCATGTCCACACAAGCATGCCCTAAACACACCATGTCCACACAAGCATGCCCTAAGCACACCATGTCCACACAAGCATGCCCTAAACATACCATGTCCACACAAGCATGCCCTAAACATACCATGTCCACACAAGCATGCCCTAAGATCTGCTTCTCCTTCACCCCTGGAACAGGTGTGTCCGTGTGAGTCAAAATAGGGAGAATGGCCGCCGCTGACACACTGAGGTGGCCCATGGCGTCTCAGAGCCTGAGGTCATCTGCTTGTCCTGCCCCCGGGGAACTTCCCTCACTCAAGTTCCTCGCTTTGGCACGAGGTGTTGTCTGTCTTTGGCACGAGGTGTTGTCTGTGTCCTTCCTACCAGGCTGGAAGGCCGTCTGTGAGGGAAGATGCCACAAAGTACAGGGTTCCCAGAGCTTAGCAGGATATGAGCCACAAAGTACAGGGTTCCCAGAGCTTAGCAGGATATGAGCCCTCCTCCTTCCCACCAAGGGGACACTGGGTAGGTATGCGCATGTTAAATCAGAGAAGCAAGCACTGGGCGGGGGTGGGATGGATGGCTCCCCTTCATCTTCAGCTCTCCATCGTGGGACACACTCTTAGGGGAACAGGGACTGTGGAGGGTTAGTGGGTACTGGGGAACTTCAGTGGGACCTTTGTTTAGTTTTCCTGGGGCTTGGTTTTTGGCCTTTTCTTCCGGTAAGAGGTAAGCAAGTAGCCCAAGCCGGCTACTTTTGTGCCTACATGACACAAGCTAGAGTTATCTGTGAAAAGGGAACCTCAGTTGAGAAAATGTCCCCCACCAGATTGGCCTGCAGGCGAGCCTGCGGGGAGGGGGGGCGTTTTCTTGGTTGATGTTGATGTGTGTGGGAGGGCACTGTTTTGTGGCGCCACCTCTGGAAGGCGGTCCTGGGTGGCATAAGAAAGCATGCTGAGCAGCCTGCTAGCAGACAGCCTTTCCCCACCGTTTCTGATGCAGTTCCTGGCTCCACGTTCCTGTCCTGACACCTTCTGTAGAGGATGATGATGTGGAAGCGTAAGCCAAATAAACTCTTTCCTCCCCAAGTTGCTTTTGGTTATGGTGTTTTGTCACAGCCACAAAAACACTATGTCAAAGCCCTGGAGTCAAAAGACAACAGGGAGCAGAAGGAAGGGGCAGGGGCGTCCCTGAAGGTTCCCCAATGACACGGGCTGTGGGGTGAGCAGAACAGAGCTGCAGAGACCCCTGGAATATGCTCTCCGCTGGCCCCGAAACTCTGAAAGGGCAACCCCCTCCCTGGTCACACAGGCCTTTCCGGGCTGGAGCTTGGGTAGGTGGGTGGCTCACCTCATAAAAGTTGTGGATTTCAGAGGTCCGCCTGCTGTCCTGGTTAAGTTGGTTGTAGGTGGGCAGGAGCCGCCAGCGTTCCCAGTCCTGTGCTCCATTTTTCGCCATCTCCAGGTGCTGGTTAGGAGGGAGGACGGTGGGAAAGCTACCTCCACTGAGGAGCGCAGAGCTCTGCTCTGTGGCTGCTTTTCGGAGGTCCTGGAAGTACTTGAAGGTGATGTTGCCATAAGGGGAGCCAAAGGAGGAAGCCACAGTGGGGATGTGGCCTTTATACCTGCAGTGACAGGGGGGAGGGGGTGGGTGGAGGAAGATACTTTATGACATCTGTGGCTAGTCCCTTGACAACTGAGGGTTCCTGTGTCCCTCTGGCTGTGAAAGGATTCTCAAAGAGCCCTAGCCTGCTCAGGGCTTTGGGGGAAGGTCATGTGAACAGGCCTCTGGCCTCTCCCTTGTCACAGAGGTCTTGAATAAATGGTTGTCTTCTAGAACCTCCAGACACCCATGCGTCTCTCAGGGAGTCTCCAGGCAGAGCACCGCAGGCATGGATCCTCCAGCATTTCAGGAGCAAGCTGGAAGATTCTGGGCCTCTGTCTAGCCCTGACCTTCTGTGGTCACCTCATTAGAAGGGAGAGAGAGTAGGACAAGCTGATGGGCCTCAGCAGGGAGGGTTTGGTTTTCTGCAGCACAGGCCTGGGTCTTGCTCCTGTGAACCAAAGCTCCCTAAAGAAACTGCACCTTCAACTACACTGTTGTCAAGGCTGAGTAACTGATTATAATCTCAATGACTGGGAAGTTGGAAGGTTGCAGGTCCAGAGCCAAATAACAGTCTACCTTGGGTTATTGGTAGCCCAGTAAACAGCGATTCCTTGTCCGACTCTCTGTCTGACTTAATATCCAATGACTAACAGGGAGGTAACACCCTTCTCAATGCGTGAACTTCAAGCCCTATTTTCTACCAACTAAAGGCTAAGTAAGAATGCCATCAGCTAGCATGTGGAGCCTATAACAGGAGACCTTGCTTCAAGCTCCTACTCAGTGGTCCCACCAATGTATTTTTAAAGGGTCTTGATTTATGACTTTGTTCTGTTGCCATAAAAGCTTCATAAGACCATTACCATCCTGGAACACAGAACTGAGGGTAATTTAACTCTGTGTTCCAGGCCCATAAAACTCTTCTCTCCTTTGCAATGAACATTGTGTTGTTGTTAGTTTTTTATTAAAAATTATTTTTGAAATTTCTTACATGAGTACTGAATTTACATCATTTCCATCCCTCCCCCATTCTATCTCTTCCTATAGCCCTTCCATTCCCTCTCAAGATAATTGTGGTTTTCAGGTTGACATTCCCACGGCCTTACAAGGGGCTTATTCAAGTGACTTGGGGGCCTTGACCAACTCTCAGTGCTGCCAAATGCCCTTGAACAACTCTTTTGATGCCCAGCAAGAGGGACAGAAGATGTGAAAGCAAAGACTTAGTGACCCTACTGAGACGGAAGAGCTTTGGCTACATGAGGCTTACAGAGAAAGGCTGCCCAGCGCATGTTGGACACGGCCCACAGCTTTCCAGCCAACACAGTCACCAGTCACAAGTCCCCGCCCCTCGCCACCTTCCAATATCAGATTCTCCTTCATGCCGCTGTTGTGGATGCTGCTGCTGCTGCTGACCTCCCTGCTGTCAGGCAGAGGGTGTCTCCCCACCACCCTGGACAAGTCACTTTTGATTACCCTGATCTTGTACCCACTTCCCTGATCATTCATTTGAGTCTCCTCATCATTTTCTATCCTCAGGTGTGTGTGTGTGTGTGTGTGTGTGTGGAGAGAGAGAGAGAGAGGAGGCAGGCGTGGAGGCCAGAGGTTGGTGCTGGGTTCTTCCTTTGCTCTTCATCTGACTTTTTGAGACAGGGCCTCTCACTGGATCCAGAGCTTACATGGTCAGACTGGCTTTCTTGTGAGCCCTGTGGAACCTCAACACTCCCAGGGCTCAAAGCATTGGTGCGTTCTGCCATACTTGAATTTTTAACTTTTTGTGGGTGCAAGGTAGCTGAACTCAGACCTTCAATCCACCCGTCTTAGGTATCATTCTATTACTATAAAGAGACACCGTGACCAAGGCAGCTCTTATAAAAGAAAGCATTTCGTTGGGGGCCGGCTTGCAGTTTCAGAGGCTTAGTTCTTTATGATCATGGTGGGGAGCGTGGCTTAGGAGCAGTAGCTGAGGGCCACACCTTGATCCACAGACAGAGAAGAAGAAACACTGGGCCTGCTGTGGACTCTTGAAACCTCAAAGCTCTCCCCAAGTGACACACTTCCCCCAACAAGGCCACACCTCCCAATCCTTCTAATCCTTTCAAACAGTTCCCCTCCGGTAACCAAGTATTCTAAACTATGAGCCTGCAGAAGCCATTGCTATTCAAACTGCCACATTCCACTATGTCCACCATAGACTTGTGGCCGTGCCGTAGTGCAAAATGCGTTTAGTCCGACTTCCAAAGTCCCTATAATCTTTCACAGTCTCGACACTGTTTGAAAGTCCAAGTCTCTTCTGAAACTAAAGCAATCCCTTAACTGTAGCTCCTGTAAAATCAAAATAAAAAAGCAGATCACATACTTTCAACACAACATGGCACAGATTAGACATTACCACTTCACAAGGAAGCATAGTGAGGAAATGCTGGGCTAAGCAAAACCTAAACCAGCAGGGCAAACTCCACACTCTTCGTCTCCACATCCGATGTCAAAGCGCTCTTCACATCTCCAACTCCCTTCGGCTTTTTGACTGCAACACCTCTCTCTGTCTCTGCCTGTCTATCTCTGTCTCTCTGTCTCTCTATGCCTCTCTGTCTCTCTGTCTCTCTCTCCCCGCTGCTCCACGACCAATCTACATCTCTTCCTGACAGGCACCCCACAGCTCTGGCATCACCAACATCTTGAGGTCTCCAACAAAATCCAGGCCTCACCGTCACAGCTTTATACAACGGCCTCCCTCTGGACCTCCATGCAGGGTCACCTTTGACACACGCCTGGCCTTAGCGGCTCTCCTTAGCTGAGGAGGGAGATTCCTGCATATTCCTTTTTCCTGTATATTCCTCGATAAAGCCAGAACCGCCCAGTCGAAGCTGCCAAGTTCTTCGGCTTGCAGGGGCTGGAACTTGGCGCCCTTAGTTCAATTACGTGTTCATCATCTTTCTGTTGCTGGTGTTTCCCTTCACTGCTTAAGCTTTCTTTCAGGTCGTTTTTACAATCTTTTCAAGGCTGGGGTTCTTCTGGGGTCTGTCCTGACGCACAAGCCATGGCCCTAACCATGGTCTAACCTAGCAGCCCTCTTCAAGCAGAGTGCTGCATGCGGCTTGTACCGTACACATCTAACCTGGGTCTTTAAGTCCTCACTCCTACGCTGCCCACCAGTCTGGCCTTAGCTCCATCAAGAGCTCCCCCTAGCTTTCCAGGTGGAAAGGCAGACGTCTGCCTCCCTCAGATCCACTCAGCCACCAAGTCCCATCACTCCATCTGTACCACTTAAGCTCAGCCTTGCCTCCTTCACTGAGACTGCAGCCATCACATCTTCCTTATCCTCACTGTGCTCCAACCTCTGCTCCTTGAAGCCACTCCCCCGGGCCAGACACTACACTGCCCAGTGATCAGACCCTTACGGAAGCAGTTAAAGTCCTGAACACCTGCATTCCAAGCCTGTGGAGCCATGTGGTTCTGTAGGTGCCATGTTCCCTCCCTCTTTGTGCCCTCTCCTCTTCGCCTCCTCCTTTTCCTGGGTTCTTATTCTGTGTCTCCTGCTGTCAAGATGTCAATCGGATAGCATTCCACTCCCTCCTGCCCCTGATCATTGCTCCCCACCCTCTTTGCTTTTTTGGGACAAGGTCTCATTTTGTAGTCTTGGCTGGATTGGAACATGCTCTATATAGACCAAGCTGGTCTCAAACTCAGACAACTGCCTGCCTCTACCAAAGGTGTGTTACCATGCTTTGCCTCTCTATACTAAATGGTCCCTTAAGGCTTGTCAAATGCCACACCTAAGAGCTTCCCCCTCTGCTAGGTCTGAACTGCTATCTGTTCCCTTTGCACCCCAAAGTTCCCTCCGTTGCCCATCACCCGCTTCTCCTTCTGTGCTATTCAGAACCCTACATCTCTTCATGCCCTCCACCAGATGGCGAGCTCCTCAGACTCCGAATGGGATTGTGTTTCACATATCTGAGTCTCTGGTTCTTCATACCTGGTCTGGCACATGGCATGTGGGGAGAAAATAAATTGTTGAGCAAACAGAAAAAAAGCTGAGCAGATCAGGTATCTATTGTAGTGGTGATGGGCGCAGTCGACCCTAGATTAACAAACACCAGAAGCTCACTGACCATGTTCCAAGGACTTCTATACGTGCCCTCAGACAACCCCCCCCTCCATGGAAATTGATGTCCAAGCACACCCTGGGACAATCTCACTTAAGCCCTGATGGTACAAGGAACTGGAGCTTGTGTGTTCCTACATTCCAGACACTCATTCTGCCCCAAGGATTCTGTGTCTCCAGAGGTGCAGGCCTAGAATAGCAGTATAGATTATAGATTGTAGAATAATAGTATAGGTTATAGTGTAGATTATAGATTATAGTATACAGATTATAGATTGTAGAATAATAGTATAGATTATAATATAGATAGTAATAAATGATTTCCTTCCCAGTGTCTTCAGGGGGGAAATAAGGCAAGAAAACCATAAAGTGTGGCAGACAGACCTGTTGGTTGCATTCCATTGTGGTCAAAATATGCCAAGTCCCTCTGGTTCCTGGTCTTGTTGTTCCCATCAATGGGCCTCCTTGAGATCTGGCAGCAAGTAAAGTATCCATAGAGTAGACCAGGCTAGGAGATCCCACCACTGGCTTCACAGGTCTCTCTGCGGCCCCTTCCCTCCATTCTTTAACTTCATGGGCTCTGGAGGCTTTTTTTTTTTAAATCCACTTCCAAGCTCTTTCTTCTGGGTCCTCCTGGACTTGCTGCTGACAGACATGCCCCTGCTGAGGTAGAACCTGAGGGCTCAGGAGTCTGTGTCACCCTCTTCTGTGAGCCTGTGTGACCACCTCAGTCATGCCCAGAAGACAGAATCCTTGTCTTTACCACGGCTCGTCCCTCCTTGATCTTCAGTGCCCCTTTCTTGCCCCACTGGCAGGTCTCTTCTATTGCTCTCAGCCTCTGCCCCATCTTCTCTGCCATCTTTAATGGCTCCTTCTCTCCTCACTTCTGCCCCGTGCTTAAAGATGTGCCTTGGTCTTTCCTAGACTGTAAAACTCTGCAGCAGGCTTTCCTGCCTCTCGCATCCTACCCTCTTTCTTCCTCCCTCTATTTTTCCAGCCTCTTTTCCTAACACTCTCTTCCTGCTGCCTGCCAATCCAGGCGCAGGGCTCTGAGCTACTCTGCAGCACCATGTCGGCCTGCCAGCCTCCAGCTCCCCACCATGGTGACAGAGGACTAAACTTCCGAACTGTAAAACAGCCCCAATTAAATGTGTCCTTATAAGAATTGTTTGTGGTCACTGTGTCTCTTCACAGCAGTAGAAAGCCTAATTAAGACACCACACTACTCCAAAACTAAAAGAAAGAATGCAGGGAGGGAAGAAACGAGGAAGGGAGAGAATGTGGGTAGCAGAGCATGCTTTACAGGCAGCTTTACAGCCAAGCGGCCAGCCAGCCCTTTCTCTGCGTGAAGATGTAGGAAATAAAGTGCTCACAGGCTCTCCCTAGAAGAAGTGCTTGGTGACATACCCTGCCAACCAAAAGGTGATTCAAAGGAAAAACTAAATTCAGTAAGGAGAGTGCCTCTTCGAGAATGAGGGCTGGTGATCTTCCTACTTCAGAACACAACTAGGAATAGCAGCCAGGTGAGCGATGCTGGCAGAACAGAAGTGAATGTTATAAAACCTGTCAAGGTAAAAATAACTTGAGCAACCAAAATTGAAAGGTGGGTGGAAGGGGAGATGGGAACGCACTAAGTACGTCTTTCAGCAGCCAACCCATGCCATCGAAAATGGAAACGCCATGAAAAGTACATGACATAATGACTCTCTCAGCCTTTGTTGGCTTTCAGTCGCTTTCTCCCTGCCCTGCCCCCACATCCAAGGATCTTTGAGGGATTAATATCTTTTTCTGATGAGTTGACATTTATTTAGAGTCTGCCTAGTCTTTGCTTTCATTTCAGTTTCCTTCTCTTACATTCTACGGAGATTAAATTTCACACTTTCATTTCGAAATAGCAAATAGGGTCTAATTGTATTTTTTATAAAATCACTTTCATATGACTCCACATCCGTCCTTCCACTGGTCCTTTTTTCAGACCGAAGGTGGAGGTTCACCACATGGTAACTCTGGGTGTCGGATCTAGAAAAACTTGCTGCTTTTGTCTTTGTATATGAATCGGAGAGAAAGGAAGGCAGAGGTTAAAAGTCACTTTTCTGGAACTCACTGTGTGGTGACACAATGCTAGGGCATGGGGACCATAAGCTCCAACTCTCAGGCAGAAGTCATAGTGTCATGAGGTTGTGGCCTGTCTACTGTGCCATGTAGGCGATCAGTGAGGACCAGCTCCAACCCAGGTTGGATCATGGTCAGGCTTTTCGTGAAAGCCAGGAGGGAAGGCCACTCCAGTGACTGGGTGCTGGCAGAGCTCTGTGGAGGAGTTTCATGTGGGAGTTGGGAAAAGGGTGTGGATTTAGGAGAAAAAGCAGGGGATTGGAGAGGCCTGGTTCTCTTTTCAAAGACCGACTCCCTGCCATGAGACACTTCCATCTCTCATGCACTGATGATGCCTGGGTCCATCTCCAGCCCCGACTATTCTGCCCATGGGTGCTCACACCCTGCTCTCCACACAGGGAGCCTGCCTGCGTCTCCTTCTGCCTAGGGTCATAATCCTGCCTTTGTGAACACCACCCCATTCAGAAAACAGTGGTCTGCTGTCTCTTCCCCATCACTCTGCACACAGATCCCCCTCAGCCCTGTTCACACGTGCCCTCACCCAGTTTTTATCTCTGCTTTCTTCTCTACCACAGCTATGCTTACCCGGACAACCCCAGTTCTCCCAGAGTCTTTCCTCAAACAAACCCTCACTTCCCTCTCCATCTCTAGCCCCACCCCATCCATCCACCTTTGCCCCTCCCCATAGCCTGTGTCCATGACAGAGCAATCTTCTTCACTGTTGCCCAGGTTCCTCTGGACACCCAGGTCTAGCAGAGGTGCACACCGCGTCGATGTCTTGAACCTCTGATGCTCTCAGTAGCTCCTCTATCTGCAGGGCTGATCTTCTGCCCACTAGGGCATCTGCTATCACTCTGAGTTGCCTCCCTGATCTCACCCTGTATCCAATGTGGATCTTCACCCTTGGGATTATAGTCCTTATATTTAGACTCAAGACAGAACATATCCTGGTTAGTGTTTTGTTGTTGTTTGTGTGTTTGCTTGTTTTTGTCAACTTGACACAGCTAGTCATCTGGGAAGAGAAAACTTCAGCTGAGAGAATGGCCCCATCAGATTGCTTGTAGGCAAGTCTGTGGGTGTATTTTCTTAATGAGTGATTGATATGAGGGGTGCCCCCTCGGGGCAGGTGGTCCTGGGTCATATAAGAAAACAGGTTGAACAAGCTATAGGGAGCAAGCCAGTAAGCCAAGTTTCTCTGTGGTCTTTGCTTCATTCAGTTCCTGCCTCTGGGCTCCTGCTCTGCTTGAGTTCTTGCCTTGGCTTCCCTCCTGTAAGGCAAACCAACCCTTTCCTCCCCAGGTGCTGGTCAGTGTCTAATCACAGAAATAGAAAGCAAACTAAGACGGCACATGTCTACCTCTGGGCTCTTCCCAAGCTCCATCCCCAGCACTCACTACGGGCTCACGGGAGGACGGGGAAGTCCAGATTGCTGGGGGCACAATGACCCAGGTCTGTTTTAAAAGAAGCTCAGAATTTCCGAGCTCATGAAGCATCCCGCCCACAGGGTATTGGGCTCTTCAGAAGAAAAGAGCTGTGAAGATGAGGCTTGTTCTTAAGGTTCTTCTCTTTGCCACCCCCAAGCTCCCTGCCAAGCTGCTCCTCTGCTCCCTGCCTTCCCGCCCTCTCTGAATGCCAAGATATTTGCATCCCAATAGAATAGAAGCCCCCTCCTCCGCAACTCCTCTAAGTTCTGCCTGGTTTCCCTTCTGAATTCTCAACTCTGCCAGGTGTGTGCTTGTGCACAGGTTTTCATTACTTGGCACTCAGAGGACGCATCAAGAAGCTAGGCACGTGTCCTGTGGCTGTGCCAGGATGTGTGGGCCTTCGACAGACCCCACAGTAGAGCTTTCTGGTGCTCTGTTTTTGTTGGCCCTATGATCCAGGGGAATGGCAGGTTTTGTAGCAAAGCATCAAACAGCGGCACAAGCTCTTCTCCCACCAACCCCTTCCTCTGTCCTTGTCCTTTTATCTGTGCCCATGTTTCTCCATCCACCTGCACACACCAACCAGGATGCTGAGCCAGGTTCCTGGGCCCAGACCACAAATGGATTCTAAGGCCCATTGTGGATCTGTGTGTGTGCAGGGAGCAATCCCATCCCTGCCTCTGAAGAGCATCGGCTGGCCCCATAGCTGGCATTAAAATTAATTACCGTGAGCACCAGGGATCCCTTGAGCAGCCTTATTAACTAATTAACTTGCTGCATTCGGCATGTTCCTGTTCTGCGCACAGCGTCTTCTTTTGCTGTACCTTCCACTGAGGATGCTGCTGATGGCATCCTCCCGCCCACCCAACCCCCTGCCAGAAGCTTCCAGGGTTCCCCACTGCCTGTGGAATTAAGAACAAAGCAGGCCAGCCAGCTTCTGGGCAGGCAGGGGGTGGGGAATGGGACGGGGGAGGGGAGAAGCTGTGGGCCTGTGTAAGAGATCCTGTCAACCTGGTTCTCAACTTTCCTATTGAGGCTTTTCCACTCTAGCCAACTGGACTGCTGCTTTGAAATCACAGACCCTCCAGCCCCTGCTTTCGCTCAAGCCATCCCCTCTATCCAGAGGGCTTCCTCCCCTCCTGTTCTGTGATCCTGTCCGCCATTCCAGGTGATGTCAGGTACACTGCTGTTTTCTGTAAGCAGCACCAAGAACAAGCCCCCCCCACCCCCCGCGCATGCTAGGCAAGTGCTCTGTTGTTGAACTAATTCCTAACCCAAGTACTCTCACCCCCAGGAAGTCTCTACTGGTTTGCCCTAGGTCATACGCTCAACCTCTGTTCAGTTGTCTACTCTTCACATCCTATTGCACTTGAAATGGTCTAAACTCTTGGGATATTCTTTCTGCTCCTGTTTGTGTTCCTGCCATTCCCACCCAGTAGGCGCTCTGCATTTATTGGGTTGAATTGGCAAATGGAGGCTCATTTTGAAGAACCCATCTTTCACTAGGAAGGGAGAAGCATCTCTGCTACAAAGCCTAGCTTTCCAGGCTCCTGATGCTTCCTCCTCAGGGCTTCTTTCAAGCCCTGTCTTGTGTGAGAGGCATCCTTACCTAAGAGTTACCCCAGCAATCTGAATAGCTCGTGGGGAGGAGGCAGGAGGGAGGAGGAAATAGCCTTGGGTCAGAGGTGCTGAAAGAGCTGGGGGAGCACCATGGGAAGAAAGGACCTCCCTCCACCTGCAGGAGGGGCACAGGAATGGGACTTCCTGAAGTGGCAGAGTCTAGAGCAGAAGAGTGGGACCTTGCAGTCTGATGTCTGCTGGAATGCCCCTCCCACCTGCTCGCGCAGCTGGATGAGACTGACGGAAGGCAGCTACCTGTGAGAGCCTGCAGCTGGAGGCTGGGGCTCTCACTGGGTGCTGCTTTCCTGTCCCTTCACAGAGGTTTTCCTCGCTGGAATCACCCAGGAGGGTTGGAAAACCTCACCCTTGTGCTTAGCCTGACCAACGGCGTCAGAACCTCTACGCGTGGCCTGAGGAAAAAGACAAACCAAAGCTCTCAGGAGAGCTAACAGTGATCCCCACATCCAGCTGATCGGCTGCTTTGTTTGCTACTCCATGGCAGACTGGCCCACCTCAGGGACAGCATCTCCTCCTAGGCTTGTGCCAGGCTTGCCCGGAGCCCTACCCAACCCCAGCCTGTCTGCTATTTTTCCCACCTTCTCTGTCTCACCCGTGAAGCCACGGGCCCCAGGGAGCTGGCAGACACAGAGAACGGTTTGCTGATACATAGCTCAGGCTGGCCTCAAAAGAATGGTTGCTACAATTTCCAAAATGTGCCTGTTGTTTAAAAAAGCTAGTGTTAAGAGAGAAATGAATAAATAGCTAGTATAAAAAACTGAGTTACTTAAAGTTGCAATTAAAAGAAGTGCATGAAAAACTAAGTTAATAAGTGTGCAAAAAAAAAAAAAAAAGAAATCATTAGTCCCTGATCCTACCACCTGTGTTCTCTGGTTTTTATCTACTAGATTTTACAGTGAGGACACAGACAAACCTACTCTTCCAGGAGGATTTATTTATCCAAAAAAAAAAAAACCCTCCAGGTAGCCAACTTTCTGTATTCATTTTCTTCCTGATCATATGAACTTATGGTAAAGTTTAACCTATAAATTGTCTACAAGAGATAAATAATAACTAATGCTGTCGTGGGACAATTACAACAGCACACTGTAATAAAAGTTATTTAAGCTTATGAATTATTTACCTCTGGAAGTTTCCATTCCTATTTTCAGGCGAGGTTGAAATTTGGTAACTTGAAATTGCTGAAAGCCTGTACCCTGTGCAGTGGTGTGCCACCGTGTGCCTTCCAAGCTTTAGAGCCGCCATGTTGACATCTTGAAACTAACTACCGGGGAGGGAGGGAGATCTAGGGAGCACCTAGATGCTGCAGATCTAGGTGAACGCTACAAATCCAGGCTTTCTCCTCTGGAGTGAGCTTCAAGAAGCAGGCTGGGCAGGAACGAATGTATAGAAAGTGTGGATAGAGGTAGGGACCCAGAGAAGGTGTCACCCACACCTGACCTGAAGGCAGGGGCTGGTCTTATCTCTTAAAAAGGCTTATGGTCCCAGGGCCAAGCGTTTTCTTCCTAGTACACTGTGACATTTAGACCAGGTACATATAAACAGTATCTATAGAAGGTTTCTGGACAATGCGCTACTTAGGAACAGCAAGAAATATAACAGGTCATCTTGATAGCTATCTGAACACTGCCATGATCATCATCACAACCACTACCCATACTCATTACCACCATCATCATCACTATCACATCATCAGTCTCATTTGGTGCTGCCCCCCCCCACCCAAGAGCTCCAGACTTTGAACACAATAGTGGCCTAGTTAACAGCAATAGATAACAGTTGCCAAGTGCAGGCCTTGGTATTGATTGGCTGATTTACTTTGTTTTAGTTTGCACACGATTGTCTTCTTTTAATGGATAAGTACAGCACAGTGAGGATAAAGACATTGCTCAAGGTAAAGAAATGATAGGACCAGGATTCCCTGCTCCCTCTCTGCTGAGTAAATAGGAACCGTGATGGGCTCTATGAGGGCTCGGGGTGGATATCGGGATAAAGCAGAGCACTAAAGCTGAGAGCGCCTGTTGAGTGCCCTGGGCGAGATGCTCATTTCTCCTCTTGGTTGCTATGAAGACCTTTTTATTTATTATTTGGGGGGGAGAGCAATGCTGCCTGTAGTTAGAGGTCAGAGGACAACTTTCAGGAGTGGGTTCTCTTCTCCTTCCACCATGTGTGTCCCAGGTATTAAACTTAGATCATCAAGCTCCTTTGCCAACTGAACCATCGCACTGGCCCACGGAGACCTTTCTACAGAGGGGCTTGTGAAGGACCCAGCACAGAGTAGGCGTGGCACCCTTTCGGGGGCGGGCAGTTCTGGTGTTACTGCTGGATACCAGGCTTCAGTTAGCTCTTACAGTCACCCGCAGGCGCACAGACCCCGTGACTTCCATGCCAACATCTGAAACAGTGAGGAGCCGGCCAGTGAGATCTGTGCAGTCCCAACCAGCCCAAACATCCTCCGCCTGTGGATAAAACTACAAAGGAGGTGGTTTAAGTGTCAGAAGAGACTGGCTGTTCTTTAAAATCTGTGATTACCGCTTGAAAAAGAACAGAAAAATAATAATTATCCAAGCCAGGTAGGGAATCCTGGAATCTTTCATTAAGTTAACGGAATTGCCTTCTTTATGGCCCACACGTCATTACTATTTCTAAAGGCATCATAGGATAGCAGGTAGACATGTGCTGTGTCTAGAGAGGCACTGTGGGGTTGCCCGGAAATTACAGTTTCCATAGCTTCTAGAGTGAGGGAATTGTGGGAGGGGGCTGCTGGCACACCAGGCCTTGTCCCTGCAGGCAGCAAAGAACCAAGGGGTCTGACCACAGAGGAGCTTCCAAAAGCCTGTGAAATAGTGGTTCTCAACCTTCCTAATGCTGTGACCCTTGAATGCCATTCTTCACGCTGTGGGGGCCCCAAATCATAAGATTATTTTGTTGCTATTTCATAGCTGTAATTTTGCCACTGTTATGAATCATAATGTAAACATCTGATAAGCAGGATGCCTGTTATGTGACCCCTGTAAGAGGGTCACTTGACTCCCAAAGGGATGGATAACCACAGGTTGAGAGCCACTGCTGTGGAGGTGTAAGAAGAATAAAATGTCAATGCATGAAGCCAAACCTTGTGACAGAAAGCTCGAAAGTGATGGAAACACTGCTAGCCTTGGCCACAGAAGCTATTTTAAACTAGAGCTTAAGTATTTACATGAGAGCCAGGCCTGGTGCTAGAGGCATTCAGCACCAACACTTGGGAGGCTGAGGCAGGAGCATCAAAGATTCAAGAACAGCCTAGCCTACAGCATGACCTCAAAGTTGTGAGACCCTGTCTCAAAAATTTAAAGAAAACAAAGGAAATCTAAATAGAAGACTGGGGTCCCTCAAGGGTAATCTCCCCCTCATTTGCCTTTGTTCCGGGGACTCCTATAACACATGGCACGCTCCCCAAGGGCACTCAACATTTTTCCAAATGAGAAAGAATGAACAGGCCAAAGCCCGTGGCCAACTGATCCAACATTCCTGGCTTGCCTTTGGGAAACTACTGTGCTTTCGTAAGCCAGCTTTGTCTGGTGGGAACCAAAGCAGCTTTTGAGCTGTCAGAACAGGAGAGAAAGGTCCCATCCCAGACAGGCTGGATGGAAACTGGAACCCCAGAGTCTGGGTGTGACAGCTACCTCATTGTGCACTGTTTCTGAAAATGATGGTAACGAAAGCCCCTCCGTGCCTGGCCCCTCGCTCAGGAAAACAACTCGTTTTATGCAAAATATACTGCCTTCTGTCGGTGCTGCTGGCTTTCATTTTGCAGTCTGCTCAGTATGCAGAAGAAAGTATGTGTGAAAAATCAGGTGGCTCGTGCACATTACCCTCCTCAGATGCTGCCCTGCCCACCCCGATTCAGTCCCTCCTTCAATTCGTAAATACTCAGCTCCCTGGAAAGCCAGGCACTCTCTACTCCTCCTCACATTATTTCTCCAGGAGCCAGACTGCTTGCTCCAAACACACATTTTCATCGTCTCCTTCTCCTTCAGGCTGGCCCCGTCCATAACAGATGGGCATTATCCTGGGCTAATTCTCAGCCATCAACTTCCCCAGCCCTGTCTGTTGTTAGAGCAGAAGCCGTGAAAGCCAAGAGGGAAAAATTGACCAGGTGGTGTTCCTTGAAGTCCCCAAATCGGGAAGGCGGCTGTGTGCAGAAGGGCGGAAGAGGGTTCTGACCGGCCAGTTGAGGTGTGCCAGGGTGCCTGGCGGCTTACCCGGGCATGAGGGCGGGGGGCACGAAGGAGGCCCTGAATTCGGTCAGCAGTGTGCCCGCGCTACGGGAGGCCATGATGGATGCTGCGAGCTCCTGCTCCTGCGCTGTGGCTCAGCAAGGCCCGGCCCGCAGTAAACAGCCGGCTGGTCACCAAGCAACCACCATGCCTGGCAACCCGAGTTCGTTCTGGGACAGTGCGGCTCTCTCTCGTAGTCAGAAGATGCCGCCCCATCCTCACAGGTTACTGTGTAGCCCTGGCGTCCGGCCTAGGTGTTCATTCCTACTGCGCTCAGATATAGTGCAGAGGTGAAAAGGCTGAACGGCCCCTGAAGAGGCTCTCGGTGATCAGGTTAGGGCCGAAGGGACGCCCACGACTCCCTCCATCCACGGAGCTCTGGAAAGTGGCTCCGTGGTGCGCCTCATCATGGAGTGACGTATGGTTCCCCAGCCCTGTCATGTCAGCGATTCTCACTCATTTTCTCTCGTTAATTAACTCTCCTCTCTCCCCTCAAACTTCCTTTTCCGGTGCTCCTCAGCTCCACAGGGGAGAGCTGCATTTGATGACTGACGCAGGTAATCCCATCTTCAGAGGCTGAGGCAGGAGAATTGCTAGTTTGAGGGTAGCCTGGGCAACTTGGTCAGACACTGTCAGGAGCAGAGGAGAGCCAGGAGGAGGAGAAGGAAGTGCCTGTTACAGTTTGGGTCTAGAATATCCTTCACAGGCTTGTATTTTGGGCCTTGTTTCCGGTGGGTGTTACTTCTGAGACAAAGAATCTTATAAGGCCCTGGCTGATCCAGCAGGTTCCCAGGGCCTCCCTTGGAAAGTTATGTCTTGGCCCTGGGTTCTGGCCTCACTCTATTTTCTGGTCACTGAGCTATAAACAGAGCTGTTCTTCCTTGCCTCCTAACTATGATGGATTGACACTGTTATCTCAAATAAAGCTTGGCTTCCTTATGTTGCTTTAGCCCATTATTTTGTTAGGGTGACATAGAAGTAATGAACACAGTGTGTGGTTTACATCTGCCTCAAGTACCGCAGAGAAAGGTCTGCAGTGTTGGGCTTCCCTTCAGCTATCAAAGCCCCAAGTCCGCATGAGGTTTGGCGTACATGACCTATCTCCCTCCGTGAGGCTTTTTCGCTCCTAGGCAAATCTAGGCCCCACCAAGCAGCTGGTCAATGTTAGCCATCAGACAGGCGATGTCTTCTCCTCAGATATCCGGCAGGGAGAAGCGTCACCCGCACAGCTGGACCCTGTAAGTGGCAGCTGATGAAGACCACAGACACTAATGAACTCACAGGATGCCGCTGCGATCAGAACTCTCCAGGAATGTCCTCTAACGGATGCCATTGAGGGGTGGGGGCACATGCTGTGAGAGGCACACACACAATCAGAACACGGGAAGCCTAGCATGGCAAAGAAGCCACAGGTGTGCGCGTGGCTGCCAGATCAGTAGAGGACGCGTCATCCGGTCATACCTACAGTCTCCCAAGGCGCCTGTGCAGACATGTGCTGCATCAAGGAAAACATTAGGCAAAGCTGTTTGGTAAAGCTGACCCGTGGCTCTGATGTGATAGACCTCAGGAAGAGCTCAGCTCTCATTCCCCTCTTGGTGGCCTCCCAGTTGGACACATCCCCCTCCTGTACTGCCCTGGGGTTTGTTTTTTGTTTGTGTTTTTGCTTTTGCTTTTCTGCATAGACTCTGAGTCAGTATCTGGAGCTGCTTTTGGAAGGGTTGGCCAGTGGAGCCCTGACATATGCTAATTTGTTTTCACCTTAGAGATGGGGAAACTGAGGTTTCGCAAGGCTCCTAGGGTTGCTTTGTAGGATTCTCCCCAACTCCCCAACATGCACAGGGCTGTAAAAGGCCCCTTGAAAAACCCTTTACAGCAGAGAACAACCAGGGGACTCTCAGGAAGGGGGTCTACTAAGCACTGCCAAGCCTTACAATCAAAGATGAATTTGTGCAATTTTTAAAGAGACCGTAAACTTGGTTTTTAAATTCTTAGACATTTTCTTGCATTCAAGATAGGAATTTTCTAACTTGGGGTAGCTGAGTATAGGTGGGAAAGGTGAGCAGAGATTGGCAGAATGGAGAAGAAGAAAGAAAAGGAGAAAATAAGCACATAGAAAACAAATAGGAAAAAGAACAAGGGAACAGTTGGGAGGCTGGGAAGGCTCTTGGATGTCTGTGGGCTACTCTGCTGAGGGACTCAGAGAAGAAACTCCATGCTGCGAAAGTTTAGCATCTTCTCCTTTTAACCTTTCAAACCTTTTTTATTACATTTATCATCTATCTATCCATCCATCTATCATTTATGTGGAGAGAACACATGCTCTTCCCACTCTCTGTCCATGTGTATATGTGTGTGTGGGGGTGGGGGGAGATGTTTGTGTAGGTGTGCATGTGGCTGTGGGTGCTTTTGCTGCAGTTCACATCTGAAAGCCAGAAGTCCAGTTGGTCCTCTCTTACCATGTGGGTCCCAGGGATCAAACTGTAGTAAATCAGATTGAGCAGCAAGAGCCTTTACCAGCTGAGCCATCCCGTCAGCCCAAAGCCTTTAGGCTCTTTTGGACAGGGCCCCCAGCTTCCAAGCCCTATCAGTATTAGTTGGACATCTCACTATTACAGGATGACCTGTGAGAATCACAGCAAAAGGATCTCCCTGGGGTCAGCAACCCCAGGACAGTGCGAGATACTTGGACCAGGAGCCCCACAAAGGGGACCCCAAAGCCTGCCTGAGTGCTGGTCACAGACACCCTGTCACGGGCCCCTGATGAGCCAGGCTAGGAAGCAGGAGCAAGGTGAGGAACTTCCCACCAAGACTGAGCAACAAGAGCGAGGGTGTGCGGACCCCAGGGTCAGGGGAGCCAGCCCCCAGGGCCCCTTTTCATACAGGCCGTTCTCAGAAGAGGAGCTGGGCAGGTAGTCTTCTATTGTGCCTTGGATATCCCTCTACAGGTGTCCCTCTGTCACCTCTAGCAGCAGGTGAGAGCAAGGAGCAATATAGCTCCCCTCACTGGAAACCACCCACCAACTGCATCACCTCCCCCAGCTCTTTGTCCCCAGCCTGGGATGGTTTGGCTGGTGTCCTGACTCTTACGCACTGTCCTGGCTAGCATAGAAGAGGCCCCTGTGGCCTCTCATTAGGGCGTCTCCAGTCATGATCCCCAGCTCTGGACCAGCTACCTGAAATTCAAACCCATGATCCCAAGACAGAGCATCCCAGGGGAGCAAACAGTGCAGGGCCAGGTGCTCAATGCACTGCTACTTCTAATGTTCATATTTCATAGGGACCAGCCCTTGCATGCCTCCTCTAAGCTGCTTTCCAGACTCTAGGTGATATATACATTCTCTCTCTCTTGTCTCTCTCTCTCTCCCTCTGCGTGTGTGTGTGGTATGTATGCATTCATGTTGTTTGTGTTTATGTATGTAAGGCTGAGGTCAACCTCAGTGTCTTGCTTGGTCACTCTCCACCTTACTCATTTAAAGATAGGTCTCTATGCTGAACCTGGGGATGATTGATAGGCAGGCTGGCCTTAACCTCTGGGGATTCTCCTGTCTCCACCCTCCCGTCAGCCCAGAGTCGGGTTGGAAGGCCCTGCCACAGCACCCATCTTCAACATAGACACTGGAAACCAAACTCAGCCCCTCAATGCTCGCATGGCAGATGCTTTACCGACTGGCGTAGCTCCCTTGCCCCTGGGTGAGGCCTTCTAAGCAGCACAGCATGATCTGTCCGGAGCTGCCAAGGCCTGTCCTGACCACGATCCCCAGGCCTTCCGAGCATCCACAACCTTGGTGACTAGCTAGACAGAACAGGATAATGCCCGAGAGACAAGTACCCCAATCCAAGCTGAGGACGTGAAGTTCCTGATCTCCACGAGAAGTGCCCTGACCCCACACTCACTCACGCTTTCTGCCATCTGTTGGTTCTGAGTGGCACAGTTTGCTCAGACCTGCCAAGTGGCAGGAGCTTTCATTCCAGGAGCTGGGAGTAGACACCCAAAGCTGGACAGGGCTTTATTTAGGGGCTGGTGCTGCTGAGTAATGAATTCAGTGTGCATTCCTGGGCTACTGTCTGGATACACACCACACACACGCGCACACACACACACACACACACACACGCACGCACACCACACACTATACACATGCTGGGCTGACAATCAGAGGGGCGGGGCTGGCAGGGCTGTTGAAGGAGCAGCTCGCTTTGGTTGCCTTGGTCTCTGTGGGCAGCAGCAGGAGGAGGCGGCGGCAGCCGGAGAAGAGGGAGGCGTGTGAGCCACGCTCCACCAGCTAGCTCCTTCCCGCTGCTCTGCCGGGCACTGCCCAGGCTCTCCCCGCCAGCATGGCCCTCATCGTCCACCTCAAGACCGTCTCGGAGCTGCGAGGCAAAGGCGACCGGATCGCCAAAGCGACTTTCCGAGGTAAGGAAGCCCCTGTCTCGGGGATCCCAGTTCTGCATGCTGTGAGTTGATAGGGTTGGGAGAGGGCTGGGAGGAGGGATGGCAAAGTTCTAGCAGACACGGTGCCTACGAGGCTCTTTAACGGTGGCCACCTGCCCCTGGCCTGACCAGCCTCGACGTTCCCAATAATAACCTGAGCCAGCATACCAGGGTGCAGGGTGCAGATTCTTGGCTCAGCGAGGCAGAAGTGAGGGGTCCATCCTGGGCTCATACTGATCCAGCCCAGCAGAGCCTCCCTGGGACCCTCTCTTCTCTTCCCCCAGTTTTCTGTCTGAATAGGAATCTATGCCTGAAAAGACCGGAGGGGCTGTAGAGACCGTGACAGCCAGTGGCACTCTGCCGCCCAGTGTGACGAGGAGAGGATAGCAGTGGCTTTTCCTCGCTCCACTGTGTTCTGAGGCGGGGACACGTCCAGCCTCTCTCCATGGACGCCTCCTGGCCTCCTTCGGCTCATGTGTTATGAGCTGCTGTGTATCAAATCTGGGGGCTAGTCAAGTGAAGATGAGCTTTGGTCTGAAGAGCTGCTCCTGCTGAGGCCGGGGATGGAGTTAGCATGCAGGCACAAGTGTGTGATGCAGAGAGGTAGGGGGACATGAGCACCCTAACCACGGCCGGGAGCTAGCAGTCCCGGAAGGCTTCTGGGAGGAGGCAATGCTCGACTGCTGGTTGAGGGCTCGGCAGAGGGAGCAAAGAGAATGATGACATGAGAGGGAAAGGGAACAGTGTACCCCAAGGCTGGGAGCAGAGCTGGCGAGCGAAGGGAGAGACGGAGGCTACGTGCGCCAGAGCTCAGAGAGTGTAGAAGCTCGGCTCCAAAGAGCCAAGGAGCCCGAAGCTGGGCTTTACCGAGGGGATCCAGCAGCCCACAAAGAGTCAAGCAGAGAAGGGGGGTATCTCTGTTTGTGCCCACCGACCTCTGCAAAACACAGTTCAGCCTGCCTAGCCACAGTCAAACCCTCTGGTCCAGGGGCGTCTCCGCAACCTCTAATCTCTCCAGTGTGGCGTCTTCTCCCCAGCTCTGCCAGGAGGGAGATCTGAGACACACGGAGAGTCTCTAGACCTTCCGGTAGGAGCCTCCAGGCACCGGTGTCACCCACACGAGTGTCCTGGGCTCTCCTCCTGCAGCCTGCTGCTCACAGAGCAGGGGCAAGTTCCAACCATGTCTGCAGGCAGAGGGTGGGCTGGGCCACCTACTGTTTCGAGGGCCACCCTAGCAGGCCGCTTTCCCTGCGATAGCCTGGCTCTCCACATGCCACCTGCCGGCTTACGCTTAGAAAAACAAGCACATCCCGTCTGTGTCACACACAGTTCTGCACTTGGAGTCTTAGCACTAGGTTGCTTGGTGACTACAGTTGTGACAGGACAGACCAGACTGGGCAGGGGCAGTGTCCTTCACAGAAAGAGAAACCAGGGTCCAGAGACACTCTCAAGAGATTAGTGGATGGGTAAAGACAGTGGCCAGACTGTCCTCCAGAACCCACAAGGGGTAGACATCTTGCCCATCAGAGACTCATGTTTTTCTTTCTTTCTTTGTTCTGGTGGGGAGCAGTGCGGGGGAGTTGAACCCAGGGCCTCCCACATGCCAGATAAGCTCTCTCCTGACGAACCATATGCATGCCCCCTCCTTTTTCTATCCTTGAACTCACTCTATAGTCTAGGCAGGCCTCGAACATACACTCTTCCTGCCTCTGCCTCCCACTCCCCCAGGCCCAGCTCCCCCCTCTTCCTTTGAGCTACAGGGGGAACACCCAGGAATTGGGCTGTCTGTAGCCCATGCCTTCCTTACAGTCAGAGGTAGGGCCCCTGGAGCAAGCGGTGGAGGATGGACAGTAGGAATACCGAAGATACAGTCAGGTTTTCAAAAGGGCACCTGCCGGATGCACAGCAGGTGACAACTACGGACACCCCAAAACACCAGCCAACACCGCTGTTTCTGCGTAATTGAAACAGCGTACCCCTTTCTAATGTCCACAACCAATGCCCAAGACACACTGTATTGGGGAGAAATGAGAAAACGGAGCAGTTACAGGAGTTACTGGTCTCACTCCTCCCCAGACTTCTCAAATAAAGCAGGTGGCAGATGGGGTGAGGGGTGGACACGGGACCTAAGGGTGAAGGAGAGAAAGGTCCTGCCCCGAGGCCTTGCAGGGAAACAAGGAGGCATGGACTCCACCTGCATCAGCTGGCATGGCCGGCCTGGGCCTCCCCAGCTGCAAATAGAATACAGCAGCCCCTTGCACTGAGCGGCTTTCCCGCCTGAATGGGGCCATCCATGGAGCAGGTGATGGGGAGAATGCTTGCCTGCTTCTGGTTTCCCTGTTCTTACTTCAACTCTAGTACTCCCCAGAGCCAAGGAACGCAGGGTGGGAGCTGTCTGTTTGCTGTCTGTCTGTCTACCTTTCTTCTTTGTGCTCAGCCCCTGTGATCCAACACACACACACACACACACACACGCCAGGATCCCAGTAGTACACTTTCATCTTTACATCCAACCCCTCCCCCTAGCCTTCTTGCCAAAATACAAGGTTGAGAATTTCCCAGGCTTCTCCGAGTTCACCTGGACTGCTTGCCAGTACAGCGGTTCTCTGTAGCAAGGCTTCCCATGTGGGTTCCTCTTTACAGCCCTTCCCACACCCCAAATTCCACCTAACTACATCGAACACCCAGCTTGTTTCCCAAGATGCCAAGGGTTTCCTGCCAGTGACTGTGGTCTTCGTTGTGGTAGAATGACCCCCACCCTCTGCCTTACAAAAGTCCAGCTTGTGCATACGTCAAGGCCCAGCTCGTGTGCCACCTCCTCCGGGAAGTTCTCCCCTTCTCTTCCACACCCTGCACAGCGCCCCTTTAGCTCTGCCATAGTTCTCCTGTGAGCCCTCAAGGCAGAGAGCAGATCTCCAAACACCCTCTGTAAGAAATGACTTCTTTCTTTGAGGTCTTCAAAGAAAGAGTTTGAGTTTGCTCGTTGCTGTTTCGAGTCAGGATCTCATGTAGGCCAGGCTGGCCTTGAACTCACTGTGTAGCTGAGGGTGACAGGATTATAAACATGCAGCACCGCATGCCACACCTTTCACTGTTTAACGGTTTAAACCCTTCCACGGTGGCCCCATCACTCCTTGGCTCAGCTCAACTGAACATCACCAGCACGTTATGATACAGGGAACACCAAACTGAAAAGTGGCCTCAGGAGAGCCAGGAACCCTATCAGCCTCTAGCTCAGAGAACCTTCTGAGTCCCAGAGAAAGGCTCACCTCTCTCTTCAGCAAATGTTGGGGATGGTCCAACCCTGTAACCACATCACTCAGAGCCCTAGCAGTCAGGGAGTGCTTCCTGTAAGGGGAGCAAGGGTGGCTAGGAGAAGCAGCTCCTAGCTGGGTCTTGAATGGCATCTCTGCATAAGTAGGTACAGGAGACGTGAGGATGGGCTGTTGAAGGCAAAGGCACTCTGGATGAGAGCAGAGCAGACACTCAGCCAGAACAGCGGCTGAGAAGCCAACCCTGTGCCTGGAGGCAGGGCAGTGGAGCCGCAACCGTTGCCTGAGGATAAGATTTATCCTAGATTGTAGTGAGAGAGAGAAAGAGAGATTTCTCTCCGGAAAGTCTCTGCCATCCCCAGCATGGGGTGCAGACTATCCAAGGCCCCCCGTCCTCAATCCTCAATATTTCCCAGGCTGCCTCGGCCATCCTGGCACTTGTGCTTTTGGGAAATGGGGCAGATGTCCCCATTTCTGAAGGCAGCATTCAGAGGGGCTTTCTGAGGACAGCAGCTGCAGCCCATGGCAGGCAGGGGCCCAGCTCTGTGGTTTTGACACGAGCACAAGGAATATGGGTCCCCAGCGTCCGCCCATGCCAGTACACCTGGGGGACACCTTGCCTAAACCCGGAGTGCCGAGAGTTCCTCCCTTCCTCTTCCTCTTCTTCCTCCTTCCATCCTCCTCCTCCTCCTCTTCTTCCTCTTACCCTGAATAAGCCCCAGCAGACACAGATCTGGCAGGAAGCAGATACCGCACCCAGAACATCACCTAGGCCTTCCTGCTTTGATGAGAAGGTATTTTTGTGCTCTGAAAATGACTGTAAAATTGTCCTCTGCTACAAAGGCGCACAGTGAGAGCTGCTGGAAATGTATTTAGAGAGAGCCGACTTGCAAATGATCCCCCAGAGCGTGAAGGCTTGCTTATCATGTCCATCTTTACTGGCAAAAAAAGAAAAGAAAAAGAAAAAGAAAGCTACCTTTCTCCTACCTACACCCATTCCTTCCCAGAAAAAAATTATAATAAAAAACTTCAAATATAGACAAGAGGAGGGGGGAATAATCCTATCCATTTTCAACGTCCTCACCTCATGGCTAATCTTGTTCATGATCCCCCTTCTAATTCCCTTATGACAATTATGCTGAGGAAAAAAAATGTATTATTTCATCTAGAAATTGCCAAGTCATAGCTATTTTTAAAACCCACATGTTTTACCGTTCCTTAAAAATGAACAATTCCTTAGTACTGCCAAGTACTCAGTCCACGTCAATTGCCTTTGTCTCCTCGATGTGGCAAATTGTTTTCCAGCTCATAAAAGCTTCATTTTAATGTGTCTTGTGAATTAAGTAGTTAATCACCCATTCACCCATTCATCTGCAAATGGTATTTGAGAACCATCCATGTGTCAAGCACTGCTCTGGACCCTGGGAGGACAGCAAGGAGGCCCTCGAGAGGAAGGGCAGCCCTGGCATCATCACTGTGAGTGTGCAGAGGGTTGTAGAAAGGCAGGGTAGGGCACGGCCAGGGAAGCGCACCCTGGAACCAGGAGAGGGGCGCAGCCCGGACCAGGCAGGACAGGGGCTAGGAGTTGGGGTGGGGGGTGGGGAGAAAGGGGGTAGCATCAAACCAGCCTCTCTGCAGACAAGAGAGGGTCCAAAGTGGGGTATCAGCGGGATGAGGACTGTGCTGGTAGGGAGCAGTCCCTCAGTGCCTGGGGGGCAGAGAATCTCAGCAGGGACAAGCCTACAGAACAGACTAGTTGGGGGGTGGGGCTGGGAAGATAGCTCTATAGTTAAAGTTGCTTGTCACACAATTGTGAGAACAAGAGCTGGACCTCCAGAACACGTGTAAGTACAAGGGGTGCATGGTGGCTGGCCTGTAATTCCACCCTGGGACAGCAGAGACAGGGATCTCCAGAGCAAGCTAGATAGAGAAGCCATCTAGGTGAGCTCTGGGCTTAACTGACTGTCAACGATGAGCAAGGTGAGCTCGCCACACAGGATGAATCCTGACAAGCAAGCACACAGGGGCACCCACACACGTGCATGATGTACACACACATACAAAAATGGAAAAAACACATGCACACACCCAGAACACTGGCACAGTCTAAGGCGAGGCGGTGAGCTGGGATCTAGGAGCTGGCAGTGTGGCACAGAGAAGCTTGGAAACACCAAACAGTGGGTCCAGTGGGTCTCGGTAGCACACTGAAGCCTTTGAACTTTGTTTGCTAAGCGGATGTGGGGGAAATGTATGGGCTGGGGAAAATGGGAAACTAAGATCCAGTTCAGGAAAGAACAGTCCGCTTGGTTCCAGACTGCAGAGAGAAAGCCGGGGCGGGGTGCAGCTAGGACTGTGGGACAGATGGAAAGGGTGGCCTGCCATTCAGAGGAGGGGCAGAGCAGAGACAGGGTGATGGAGAGGGAAGGGAAAGATGCCTCCGGACAGAGGGCAGGTGTGGCTTGTGGACCCCCGGGATTTGGGTTTTGAGAAGCAAGGATCAATAGACTCAAATAGGACTAAGATCTCCCCTGCTCTTGCCTCTGGGGTGACCCTGCCAGCATTGTGCATGGATTCCTCGGTGAGGACGGGAGAATAACGGGAGGGAAAATGATACTTGAGACAGCTTTGCTGCTTTGAGTGGTCTTTGTCAGGTCTCCTGACAGAATGCTGGCAGACACGGAGACATCAGGCCAAACTCCTGGTGCTGTCCGCATGTTCAGGCACCCCAGGACCGGAGCCCTGGCTGCTTCAGGCAGCAGCTGATCAGTCAGCAATGGGAACCACCGTGCAGCCTGAGGGCAGGTGATGATCCCACCCCAAGGGACTGCGATGCCTTCCCAACTCTTTTAGTGTTTTTAGGGTGTCTCCATTCTCCATTTTTTCAAGAAGGCACCTCACTCCCTACCACATAGAGAAAGACAGGTAGCATGGAGTCCCCTGTCTTGGTTAGAGTTTCTATTGCTGCAGCTAAACACCAATGGCCAAAAGCAAGCTGGGGAGGAAAGGGTTTGTTTGGTTTACACTTCCACATTGCTGTTCAAAGGAAATCAGGGCAGGAGCTCAAGCAGGGCAGGAGCTGATGCAGAGGCCACGGAGGGGTGCTGCTTCCTGGTTTGTTTCTCCTGGCTTGCTTATAGAATCCAGGACCACCAGCCCAGGGGTGACACCACCACAGTGGGCTGGGCCCCTCTCTCATTGATCGCTAAGAAAATGCTTACAGCCGGATCTGATAGAGGCATCTGCTCAGTTGAGACTCCTTCCTTTCAGATAACTCTAGTCACGCTGGCTCGGACCAGCCAGCACCCCCTCTTCAGGACGGTCCAGTCTTAGACAGCTCAGCCTTGGTCAAATGTCAAGTTGCCCATCTCGGGGAGCCAGAAACCATCCCTATAGCAAGAGGTACACCACCCCATGCTACACAGGGAAAAGAAGTCACATTGCCGGCATGGACATGCGGGTCTCACACAGATCTATGTTTCACCGTTCTAGAAAGGTCTCCTTCAGCAGAATATATTGTGATACTCTCAACTCAATAACTGCTTCCATTTTAATTATTATTTGCGTGTGTGTATGGGTATTTTGTTTTCGTGTAAGTCTGTGTACCATGTGTGTACCTGGCACCTGGTGAGGCCATAAGAGGGTTTCGGATCTGGTAGAACTGGAGTAACAGTACAGATGGTTTTGAGCCACCATGTAGATACTGGGAATCGAACCCAGCTCCTATGGAAGCCATCTCTCCAGCCTTTGCTTTTTTGTTGTTGTTGTTTTGTTTTTTAATGTAAAATTTCAGGATAAAATCAGCATCAGGCTTGTAAGAATTTTTTTTTTACTCTACTTGAGAATGTCAATGCAGCCATTCTCCCATCATGCCTCATTATATTCCCAGCACCTGGCGCAGAAGGAGTCCTCTGCCCAGCATATGGATCCCCAGGGTCACAACAACTTCCATCTGTCTCTGAATTGGGAGAGCCTAGATCCCAGCCTCTGATAGCCCTGCCCAGCATATGGATCCCCAGGGTCACAACAACCTCCATCTGTCTCTGAATTGGGAGAGCCTAGATCCCAGCCTCTGATAGCCCTGTCCCGGGCTCCAAGGCAACACTTCCTTCTTCTCTGCCTTCAAGATCCTGTCTCAAAAGTTGGGAAACACTGTTGTCAGCACCCGGGAGGTTTGAGTCAGAGAAATGGGGTGCAGTAAGTTCAAAAATGGCTTAAGATCTTTGCCCTCCCACCCCCTCAGATGAACCCTGCCCGAGTCTGACTTCCTGGTGTTAGCAGGGTGAGGAAGGGGAAATGAATGGTAAGATGATACTTGAGTGGGAGTAACAGGAAGTCAAGAATAGTGGCAGACAGGGCCTTCGCTTAGTGGAGAGCTGGAGGTCGAGGGAATCTCTGGTGTCCTGATCCCGAATCTGTGAGCTGCTGTTTTCAGAGAGGGCACGAGTTAAGGAGATTGAGGAGTATGCCTGTCGGGGGCAACTTATTCTGACTTGAGTTTCCTTGTTGTACTGTTCCATCACCTGTCGATAGGAAAGTGAAGAGCGCTCTGGGTAAGCAAACAATGGCTTGCTTCCAGAGCAAATTACCAGCAAGCAGACACGAAAGTCATTAGGGAGATGGAAGAACTGATGCACCCCTCCACCAATGTCACCCTAACAGGGGTTTCTGAGGTCTGACGCCTCAAAGCTGAGGAACGCACATTTGTCTTGAATAGCTACGGTGCTGTCATTGTGACAGGCAAATGATGCAGAGCTCAGATGTCACCACATTTCAGAAGACTGGCATCCCAGACTGCACGGTGGCTCAGCAAGCTTGGCAACCCGGGTTGGAGCCGCAGAACCCACACGGAGGTAGAAGGAGAAAACCAACTCCATAATGTCGTCCTCTGACCTCCACATGTGCACCATGGTGTGTGTAACCACAAACACATATCATATATGCACGCTAATGAGGAAGAAAAAAAAACCTTGAAAAGACTAACATCCTGTACACTCACAGGGAGAGTCAACCTTTTTGAAAATGGGATATTGTCATCTACAAAATGAACTGAGCTGTATTCGTAGCTACTGAGGGACACAGAGGGCCCATGGGTCTCGGGCTGGACATACCAACACAGAGTATGTGCTTTGGCCATATTGAGATTCACTATAAAATCAATAGCGTTTTGCTGTCTTTTAAAGACCCACACATTTGAGAATTATATAATAGGCTTCTTTCTAACTTAGGGTCAAAGAAGAACACAAGTGAGAAATTAGAAAGTGTGGGTAGCTGGACTGGGGCTCAGTGGTGGAGCCCTTGTGGTCTGCGTGAAGCTCAGGGGTTGAGCCTTGCCTCCTCCCCGCAAGCTCTGCATTTGCAAAGGCAGAGAGAGGTGCTGCAGAAGCGACTCAGTGGGTAAGGTGCGTGCCACACAAGTGTGAAGACTGGGGTTCAGATCCCCAGCACCCACAGAAGAAGCCGGGCAGCCACAGAGGCCACCATCATCTCAGCCCTCGGGAAAGGAGACAGGAATCCCCAGGGGAAACTGTGTAGCAGAGCAGCTGAATGGGACCAGTGAGCTCAGGGGCAGGAATAGACCCTGAATCCTTAAATGAAGTGGTGAGTAACTGAGGAAGCGGCCAACCGCTGGCCTACAGACACACAGACACACAGACACACACACACACACACACACATGCATGTGTGTGTGTGTCTGTGTCCATCCAATGACTCCTTTAAGTAGAAATATAAAATCTCTTGGGGGCGGGGGGGAGCAGCCTTACCAGGCCACAGAGGAAGACAATGCAGCCACTCCTGATGAGATCTGATAGACTAGGATCAGAAGGAAGGAGAGGAAGACCATCCTTATCAGTGGACTTGGGGAGGGGCATGTGTGGAGAAGGGAGAGGGAGGTTGGGATTGGGAGGGGAGGAGAGAAGGGGCTACGGGGGATACAAAGTGAATAAAGTATAATTAATAAAAATTAAAATAAAAAATCCCTTAACAAAATCTCAGCCAACAGAGCAGTATTATATAAGTATAGTGCATCATGACAAATGAGTCTTATCCTAGGAAAGCAAAAAAGCTCTCTTTAAAATTATAAAAATTGAAGCATCTCACCATGTAAGCAAAATGAATGAGAAAAGCTACAAGGTTCTACACACAGTTGCATAAAAGTTGTTAGGCAAAATTCAATACCTACTCATAATAAGAACTCTCAGAAAAGCAGTAAGAGAGAAACTTCTTTAATCAGATAAAGGACTATCCAAAAACTATCCAGCGAACACCACACTTTCTCCACAAACCCTGAACATTGAGGTCACAGGAAAGGCAGAGTCGCCTTCCGTTACCACTCTGTTCATTACTAAGTGGTGTTCTAGCCAGTGCAATAAGACAAGAAAAACAGATTGGGAGGGAAGAAGTGAAATTGCCTTTTTCACAGAAAACCTTTCTAGCCTGTGTGGAAAATCCCAAGCAATCTAGGTGAAAACTGCTACCATGAGTAGATTTTAAGCAACTTTTTTAGGGTGTAGGATTGACATGTACAAATGTTTTTATGGAATCAACCAGCTGAAATAAAGAAATCTAAAAAGCAATTACATTAATAATTGCATAAAATATAAAATTTTCAGAAAAAAGTTTTGTCGAAGACCTTGACATGAAAAATAAAGCAAAACACTTGGGGAAATGAAAGAACAGAGAAAATATATTAGTCTGTGGGAGGAAAGTTCATTAGGGTGAAGGCGCCAGTTCCTCATAAACTGCTCTATGGAATAAGCACAGTCCCAGCAAAGCAACAACAGGCCGTACTGGAAACTATTTTTAAAGTGAGTGGGTGTGCAGATGATCTGCAACAGCCCAAACAACCTTGAAAATGGACATTTGGGAGTCTCACTATTTGATTAAAAGCCTATAAAGTCACGGGAACCAACTCAATGTAGCACTAGCCCAAGAAGAGACAACAGACAAGTGGATAGGATAGCGTCCAGGAAATGGATCTTATGTGTACACAATCAGTTGATTTGAAGTGTTTCAAAGAGCTAGATGCCCACATGGGAAAAATAAACCTCAAGCTGTATCATTCCACCCACAAAGACGAATTTAAGGTGGATTACGAAAGCTAAACATTAGAAGGGGCTGGAGAGCCGGGCGTGGTGGCCCACACCTCTATCCCAGCTCTCAGAAGGCAGAGGCAGTTGAATCTCTCTGAGTTTGGGGTCAGTCTGATCTATGTGTTCTGAGGCAGACAAGGCTACATGGAGAGACAGGGCAGAGGGACTGGAGGGACAGCCCAGCCTGTTTGCTGTGTAGAGCAGAGTGCAGATCCCTGCACCCGTGTAACAGGGTTGTATCTGGTCTCCCAAGCACCGGTAAGGCCAGGACAGAGAAGAACAGAGACATGAAGATAGCTGGAGGTTGGGCTGTCAGTCTAGCAGACACAAACAAATGAAAGAACATGATCTGTGCGTTCATTGAGCAACCCTGCTTCAAAGGGGTTACAGTGATAGAGGGGACACACTCCGCCCTTCTGGAGCCTCTGCGCATGCACACGTGTGTGCAACAGGTACACAGGCGTGAGTGCACACCACATACATACATGTGGAAATTAAAATTTAAAATAAAGCTAAACAACAGCAACAAAAACTCTATAAGCTTCTAGAAGACATTTTAAAGTGTGTTTGTTATATTCTTGGATTCCACAAAATTTCTTAAAGAAAATAAAAAACGCTAACACAGTGTAAAATACAAACCTCCCAAAACTAATAAATTAGATTTTCTAATAATTAAAAATTCCTATTCATCACAAAATACATTTTTGTTTGGTTGGTTTGTTTAACATTTTTATTTTATATTAATCACAGGTTATGTACTTTGTATCTCAGCCATAGCCCCCTCCCACATTCCCTCTCTATCCCCCCCATCCCTCCTTCATCTCCTCCATGCACCTTTCCAAGTCCACTGATAGGGGAGGACCTCCTCACCTTCCATTTAACTCTAGCTTATCAGGTCTCTTCAGAACTGGCTACAATATCCTCTTCTGTGGCCTAGCAAGGCTGCTCCTCACAAAATACATTTTTAAGAATATGAGAAGGCAAGGCACACACAGGATGAAAATACACACATCAATGCAAAGTAGTAATAAAAAGACAAATGGGCAAACTTTTTAAAGTATGCCAAAGACTTAAGCAAAACTGAAAAAGTGTGATAAGCATCATTAAAGATATGAACATCAAAGTTACAAGAGATACTATCTTACGGGCACTGCAATAACTAGAAAAGTAAGTCTCACACTCACCAAATATATGTGAAATAGCTGGATTTTTCATATATTGCTGATAGGCTTGTGAGATAGAGCCATCACTTTGGAAAACTCCTTGGCAGTGTCTGATAAACTTATATGGGTATCTATCTATTGTGCCTGCAATTCTGCTCTTAGGCATTCCCCTCCCCTCAAAAAGTGAAATTATATGTGTATGAAGGAAGTTTATTTAAAAAAACACACACACACACACATCAGATTTACTCATATCAACTCTCCCAGATCGCTCTGACAAACACTGACCAAAACCAACAGGCACACGAAAGCGCTTGCTTGGCGTATAGACTGCAGTCCAGCTCTGAGGGAAGCCAGGGCAGGAACGCTGCTCACTGGCTTGCTCTTCATGGCTCGCTCACTCTGCCTTCTTACACACACAATGAGACCGCAACACCCACAGTGGGTGGGACTCTCTCACAACCATCCTTAATCCAGAATGTTGCCAAGAGGTCAATCTGATGGAGGTAATTCTTCAACTGAGGGGCCCCTTTCCCAGGTAACTCTAGTTTGACAACTTACGTTGACAAAACAAACAAAAAACAGCTATCTAGCAATAACACACTATCAGAAGTAGTCTAAACGTCTATCAGCAGAACAGCCCAACACGCTGAAGTGTATCCATACCACAGGCTATTACTTGACAGTGAAAATGAATAGATTGGCCCACCATATGAATGAAATAAATAATGAGGGGGGAATGCATTGAACGTTCACTTTTCTCTGGTCAGACTTTCCTAAGTACTATACTCTATTTACATTTACAAGCATTTACATTAGTGTGTTACATGTAGACTAGTGGTAGCTGAAAGTACATGGGAAGATGTGTGTGAATTAAATGCAAATGCTACAAGGTTTTATACAAGGGACTCCGGCAGCCACAGGTTTAGATACCCATGGGGAACTGGTTCCAGGACTCCTCGGGCACTGAGAACTGCTCTGCTGATATATGCAATGGTATGAACGAGTCAGGAAAGCACTGACTAAGAGAAGTCAGACACACATCTGGGGGCTGGAGGAATAGCTCGGTTGGTAACATGCTTGCCCTGTAAGCACAAGGAGCTGGCTCAATCCGTAGACCCCACCAGGCACGGTGGCAGGCACCCATAATTCCAGTGCTGGGGAGGCAGAGCCGGGAGGATCCTGGAGCTCATGGGTCAGCCAGTGGCGCTGTCCCAAAAGAGATGCTGAATGACCCTGGAGCAACAACTGCCAAGTATGTCTCTGACTACATGTACATACACACACACATGCACGTGCACACACATGAACATGCACACAGGCACACACATATGCACAAAGGCACCTTCCATCAGATAACATATAAATGATGTTTAAAGTGGGGGGAAACTGGGACAGGAGAGATGGCTCCATGGTTAAGGGCACTTGTTGCTCTTGCAGAGGACTTGGGTTTGGTTCCTAGCACCCACCTGGTGGTTCACACCTGTCTCTAAACTCCAGTTCCAGGGAATATGATGTCATTTTTTGACCTCTGTGGACGTCAGGCACGCATGTGGTGCACGCGCATAAAATGAAATAAAAATAAACTTTAAGATGGGATACAATTAAATAAAATTAAGATGGGACACGATCTTTGATGATAGAAATCAGAGCTGTGGCTAGCTTCTGACAGCGGCAGGTAGAAATTAACCGGGAAGGGGTCTGGGGAATATTTTGAAGAACTGAAAATGTTCTATATCTCGACTGTGTGGTAATTAAACAAGTATGTGCACTTATTAAGACTCATTAAAACATACCCTTAAGATCTGTGAATGTAAACGTTACCTAGTTTTAAAAAAAGCCATAATCACACTTGAAATACCTAAAACTTGAATAAGATTACAGGTGAGTGGAAAATTGTATCTAATTATATGTTGCTAAAATTACACCATAAGTGTGATTCATAGAGGAGACAACTTATATATTTAGCACATAACTTAAGGCAAAGAAGGACTGCTTCATGCAATGGTAGCTGTTTCCTGCTTAGTAATAAAATATGTGCAAACGCTGTTCTGAGCACCATCCTTCCCTCATCTTGTGGATGAGGAGACTATGTCAGTGAGAAGTAACTTGGTGGCTAGCAACTTGGTCCAAGAGCCATACTTATCTATACAGCTCAGGACCAGAAGGACAGCTCAGCAGGCGAAGGCACTTCTGCAAGCCTGGAGATGTGAGTTCGGTTCCCAGAGCCCTCTTAAATTAGGGAAGAGAGAGCCAACTCCACAGGCGCTCATGGTGTGGGACCCCCGCCCACCTTCAGCATGCACTCACACTCAGTAATAATAAATAAAAACTTTTAAATGGCTACGCAGTGGCCCTGTGCACATGGGGACTCAGACTTGCTTCAAAGCAACTTCTCGCTGACTGTCCTGAGGTCCTGAGACATTAAACTGGTTGAGCATGGTTATTCCCAGATTACGGATGATGCTTATGAGATGCTATGGGTGGGTCCGCCAGCTCCGGGGCTCTAAGCCATGAGCGGCAGCACCGGGCCCACCCCTGCCAAAGTCTCCCTTGTGCTCAGAGCTGCCATGCTCTGCTTCTTGGTGAAAGTGGGGGCAGCTGCCTTCCAAGGAGGCAGGCTGACATGGAATAGAGAGACTGAGATTGCAGCAGGGACTCTTTCAGAGAGTTGCTTTGGGGTAACAGGAAGCAGACAGCATCAGGGGAGGGCAGAGGCCTCGGGGGAACCTCCACTGAGCCCATCTCAGAGAAACCACACAGTGAAGTGTTGCTGACTGTAAGGAAAGCAAGGAAAGAATTAGGATGGGACTGGGTGGCAAATAGCATTACGCTCTGTGTCTCAGTCCACATGGAGCAACAGTGGCCGGAAAGATAGATCCTAGCAAAACCAGGTGGTGGCTGGATAGTCTTGGGACTGCCGTGCCCTGCACGTGGTTACCAAGCCATCCTGAACTGTCAGCACCAGAACTTCTTTCTAGGCGTTTTTGTTGTTCCTATTTTTCTTAATACAAGGTCTTATGTAGCCCAGGCTGGACTCAAACTCTATGTAACTGTGCCAGTTGGCTCTCGTCAACTCGACACAAACTAGAGTCACTTGGAAAGGGGCTGAGTCAGTTGAGGAATTGCCTCCATCAGATTGGCCTGTGGACATTTCTCTTGATTAATTATTGATGTGGGAGGGTCGGTCCCACTGCTCATGGCCACGTGGTCCTGGGATGTATAAGAAAGCTAGCTCTGTCAGTCATGAAGAGCAAGCCAGTAAGCAGTGTTCCTCCACAGCCTCTGCTTCAGTCTCTGCCTCCTCCAGGTTCCTGCCCTGAGGTCCTGCCTTGGCTTCCCTCAATGATGGACTGCAATCTGTACTCTAAACAGAACCCTTTCTCCCCATGTTGCAGTTGGTCAATGTTTTTTCACAGCCACGGAGAACCAAACTAGGCCAAGGGTGACTTTGAGCCCCTAATCCTCCTCTGGACCCTGCTTAAGTCCTCCTTCAATGGGCTGCTTTCTGAGAACAGACCTGTCATTTCCCCCGTCACCTAATGAGGATTCGGTGCACCACGGCCAGCCTCATCAGGACTCCTTCCTCAGCTCCACATTCTTTGAAAATTTGCATGCATTCTCTCCTGGAATTCCCAGCTCACTGCCCAAGCCCACTGGAGACCTAGAACCTGTTATCCTTCTGTTATTTGTATTCATGCTTGGGTAACTCCTGCCTTGACCTGCTAGGCAAAGACTCATTTCCCCCTCTTCTGTGCTTTGGCTTCATGCTGGCAGTCTGATTCTACCTTATATAAACGCTTCTCCGAGGCTGACACGTCTCTCCCTGTGGTTTGTAATAGGCTCTTAAAGACAGCATCCAGATTTTAATTATCTCAGTTCAACTTCCCTCCATGAGGGCTGGCTGGCTGGCTGACACAGGTCCCGGGGAGGGGAAGACCCCTTGCCGACTGTGGAAATGAAGGAACTGATGGGCTATCAGCCCTCTGTGCCTGCCTTGTCTCAAAGGTCTGTCTCTAGCAGCGCCAACTGGAAAAGAGAACTTAGCCTGTGCGGGCGGCGTATTCTGGGCTGTGTAATCGTATCCCTTGAGAAGCTAGGACGCACTCACTCTGCACTTAACACAAGAATGAGGTGAGCTGCAGGGTGGGCATTTTAAAATGGCAAATGACATAAAGGTCCATTCTATTAAGATCCTGAACCCTTCGAGTCGTGCTGGGAATATCAGATGGTGTGGTACCCATGACACCTCAGGCTCAGCTCTGCACTGACTGGCTGGGGACCAGTTCATTCCAAACCAAACAGCTCAGCCATAGGAGGGAAGGAGGCTGCCGTTCAATTTCCCATCTAACCTCCTTCTCAGCTGACCCCTCTCCACTCGAGGAAGAGGCTATTTTCTTTCAAGCTTTATTCTCAATCTAAAAGGGATTGGGTATTAGGATTTGTAATGGTTTCGTCTGAGGCCATTTAAAATGAAGCTGAAATGTCAATATCTAAGGCTGGTGGGGGATGAAGTGGATGGTAAGTGGAAATGAACTTGAACATGATGAGGTTCACAGTCCCCACTGATAACCTGGAATGGCGGAGGCCCAAGAACTGCTTGCTAATCCTCCCAAAAGTGTGGCTCTTCCAAAGTGTCTCTATGTGCTTTGCTTTTTCCCCCTAATATATTGCTTTTTCCACTGTTTCTGCATGATTTGTTTAAGGGAATATTTACATTTTCGTGAATATATTACATGTATAAGGAGGGAGAGAGAGCTCCTGCTTGACGCTCTTCCTCACAGCTTCACCCCAGGGCCCAAGACAATGAGGTTTAGAGTGCATCTCCAGAGCTGAGCTGTGACGTGTGCACTCCACAGGGACTAATTTCACTGTGTTTCACGGTCCCTCCACAGGGCTGTGAGAAACAACAGCGTGATTTCTGCACACTCAAACCCAACAGCGCCTCACAGACCTCACCTGCACCCCCACGGCTGACTTCCCCAGGCTTTCATTCCTGGAGACCCCAGAGCATAACCGTATCCAGGGCTCATTAAGACCTCATAGGATGAAAAGGCCTTTGATTATTCAGAGCAGGGGGTCTTTGGGGGACACCCGACGCACAACTGTGCTCACCTGATTCTCGAGTTATATTGTGTGTGTTGCCTGAGGGAAAAATTAACAGGCGCAAAGCCAAGCTGTCATGGATCACGTTTTCTCCTCTGCTAGCTGCCTTCCAATGCATGGTGGAGCCTTTTTTATTTATTTTTCTCTTGTTTTGTCCCTGGCTAGTGCTAAAGACTCTTTTCCATCCTGTGTGTCCCCATCCACTTTCTGTGTTATATGGCTTCTCTGCGTTATAGCACTGCCATCATCCTCTCAGATGCAGCCAGGCAACCATTTCCACATGCCTCTGCTCCTTCTCTCCCCCCGACACACAATCACATCACACACACACTCACTTACTTGCTTCTGGGAACCCAACGTCAAATCCCTAGCTCTCTGGTCAGGGGTCTCTTGTGTCATAAAAGCTATTCAGGCCACGGAAATCTTTTACTAAACAGAATAGAATGGCTGAGCCAGCAGGACATAATAGCTCACCTCTGGAGGACAGTTGAGAGTTCAAAGCCAGGCTGGCCTACAGTGCCACAGTTTCAAAAACAACAGATAAGGCCAGAGAATCCTAAAGGGAACAAGCCCAGCGGTCTCAGCTCACCACTCTCGTCCCTGACATGGTGAGGCCCAGAGGGGTCATCCCACCCTTGCCTGGCCTGGTCCCAGCCAAGAAGGGCCTTTAGATCATCTGGAGATGAGAGCACAACATGTTTCCCTAATACCAAATTACCTGGCCACCCAGCCATGGCCACCAGTGACAGCCCACACTAACTCCCAGGCAGGAATGAGTTCAGGTTAGGAAAAGCCTTCCATGACATAGATCGCTGGTTTAAGTTGGTGAGGATTTAAACATATTTCCCTTTGAATCACAAGGCTGAGGGAAGGTAAAGTATGATCTTTAAGAAAAACAAAAACAAAACCTATATGCACAGCGAGGGATGCAAGTCAGAGACAGAGTGATGTCCAGTATACACAAGGCCCTTGTTTGACCTCTAGACTTGTATAATGTAGAATGAGTATATACAACTGGGAAGTTGTTTTTGCTTAAGAAACAGGATCCTATCCTACTGCTGCCTTTTCTCGAATAGAAAGTTAATTGTAAGTAATAATTGTAACTACTTGCTTTCTTCCTGATAGAAACTGCAGCCCTTCTCATGGGATCCCAACCCACCGTAGAACAGCATGCCCCCTCCCTCGACTGTACCATGTCTGTGTCTCATGCGCACTTGTATCCTGGGCATGTTTTATATGACATTGACTGGGGTCTGTGCTGACCCCATGGCTTCCCCTTGACGGTCCGCTGAGGGTGAGGTCCTGTGGGTGTCCCCGTGATCCTGCACATCAAGAATTCCAGCGAATGTTTCTCTGGTGTCTTCTCTCATTGCCACACCACACCCCTCAACCTGTGCCCTGCCCCCCACTCTTTCCAATCTGATTCTTCCAGCAACTTGGCCCAGACTGAATAAGTCTGAAAAGAGGGTGATTTCAGCCCTTCCACTCAAAAGTCCCCATTTGAGGTGTGTAGATGGTTAGAGTGGGGTGGGGAGGATGGTCTGAGACATCTGTGTCCCTTCAAACCCTCTATTACATGAACCATCAGAGAGGGGCAGGTCCATGGGCAGGAAGAAGCCACCCAGCCTGTCTTCTCTGCAGGGGGGGGCTGGGAGCATAGAAACAGGAAGGGAGACAGAGGAAGGCGAAGAAAGGCCATTGGCTTTGGGTCCAGAGAACCACCACCTAAGAGCTGGCTGGTTATGTTAGTGGCTGGCTGAAGGTTCTTTTGCTCAGTTCAAAAGGAAATCATGAGCAGGAAAAGCGGCGGGTCCCTGGGAGCCCCCACAGCTTTGTAACTTCAGTACCAGCAGCTCCCAGCTCCAGGTAGGGTCCCCCTGCCTCATCCTCCAAACTGCCAGCTACTGGGACTCTTCAGTAGAAGAGCTTGCAACTCCTAAAAGCTCTCCATTGCTCTCTGCTGGGCTGTGGTTCCCTGACCGCTAGCCACCCTCAGCCAAATGCTGTTCTGACACTCTCAAGATGAGGCGTGTCCCCAGCTCATCAGCTGAACAAGCCTGACTCTAGGCTTCCTCTCTCCACAGGGCAGTCCTTCTACTCCCGGGTCCTGGAGAACTGTGAGGATGTGGCTGACTTCGATGAGGTAGGGTATCTGGGTCCCTGTCCTCCCATTTTCCAGCAAGCACCCCTCTCTGCCCTCAAGAGGGTGTGCTGGCCCTAAACCCCAGGTGGCTTGTGTGTAGGAGGTGGTGGTGGGTGGTTGTGTTCCACTCATGCAGCGTATAACGGCCGAGCGATGGTTGTGCCTTTGCTCTCTGCAGAGAAAATGCCCACAGGCGTTCTAAACCCAAGGGCAAGTCTCTCTAGGGGATCTCTGGGGTTACTATTAGAGTCCCATGGTATCCTTGGAGTAACTAGGCCGCCAGGGCTTCAATGACACCCATCTCACACAGGACTTATAAAAGAGCGTTTATAAGAGCGTCCTTTATAAGAGGCCTCTTTGTCTGTGGTCTCAGAAGCTTCCAGGGTGGGAACATCAACACACACACCAAACACAAACACACATACACATACACACACATACACATACAGTAGTTCCCTCAAAATTTACTTTTCTTTTGAACTATAGACTCAGATCATTGAGTGTCTATTATTTGCTCCACTTTGTGGTGCGTCATCTCGTTGGCCCCTATAAGGCCTCACTCGCGTCCTTCAGTATGTACGTATACATACGTGTATGTTTTCTCCCTGGTCCTCATTCTTTCCCTCATACACCATCATTCTAATGTAGTCAAGGAATGCCTCTTGGTGTCCTATACATTCTTGCAAGGTTTGGACTGATGTAAGCATATGTTTGTTTATTTAAATGACAATGTGTTAAATGGTTTCTTCTCTATTTTTCAATATATACTGTTTTTAAGTTCCATCTGTGTTGCACAGTGCTTCTTGGGACACAGCCAGCACAGAGCGACCAACCATTCTGCTTGGGGTAAAGAAGGTTCTAGAAAAGCAGACTTTGGGTGTTAAAACAGAGCCGGGGGTGGGGGGTGGGGGTCCTGGGCAAGCTAGGATGAGTTGGTTACATGCCTTCTACCAGAAAGAGTCCCTAGCTCATAGCACTGGAAATACAGAAAAGTCTCTGTGCCTTGCCTGTACTCACACGTGAGGGTCTCTCTGGGATGAGCAGCAGAATCAGAAATCTCAGACTCACAGTGTAACACACATTTAATATGACCCAGTTCATTTGCAGCCTGTGCTTCCGCCGGCAGAGAGGGACACTTCCTGTGCCCACATTCCCATCATCAGCTGGGGTTTCCCAGGCCCCTGGTTTTCCCCAGTCCAACTGAGAGCTCTTATTTGCTCAGCAGACCTCTGATTAAATGGAATTTGAACATCTCTTGATAACGTCTTTAGTCTTCTAGTTTCCTCTTTTGCAAATGGCCATGCCCCTTGCCATTTTACCAGTTGGGATGTCTGGGGTATTTTGTTTTGTTTGTTTGTTTTTTCTTACTGATTTGCAGAACCTTCTTAGTAGATCCTGGATATCAATCTCTGTTGATTTCAGATGTTAAAAATGCCTGCTGCGGATGTAGCTCAATGGGTAGAGTGCTTGCCTAGTATTCACAAAGCCCTGGAGTCCATCTCTGGCACTGCATAAACCAGACGTGGCGCTGCATGCCAGTAATACAACACTAGGAATGTAGAGGCAGGAGGAGCAAGAAGTTCTGGTTGTGCGCAACTACATGTCAAGTTCAAGCCCAGCCTCAGATAGATAAAATCCTGTGTGGACTGAAAAAGAGAAAGAGTTGGGCGGGGGGGATACCTTTTCCTGCTCTATTAGCACTCCATTAACTAGGTCCAAGGTCTAACTGTTGATCTGTTTCTCCCTGGTGTTCTGCGAGAGGTGGGTCCCCGTATTTTGAAACCGTGTTATTAGTTGCTCTATGTTCTTAATGGCTTCCTCTGCTGTTCCTTCTCTCACTCACTAGCCTAGGATTTCCTTTCTTGTCCCCCCTAATGTTTTTTCATTGATTTCTGTCTTATTGGCTACTAAGATCGCTGCCTAGGTATTTGACTATAATCTAGGATTTGAGGGGCTGATGCAGGAGGATTAAGTTTGAAGCCGTTGTAGACTTCCTTGTAACACACACACACACACACACACACACACACACTGCAAACCTCAGCTTATTTTTCTAGACTGTCTTTTCAGTTTCTTTATTTTCAATAAGTCCATGTTTTTAAGTTTAGATAGATTTTCTTAAGATTTTTAGATCTCATTTTTTTATTCATATGAGTGTTTCTGGGGTTTTTTTTAAAGATATTTTTATGGGTTTGAGTGTTTATCTGAGTATATGTATGTGTACCGCATGCATGCAGTGCCCACAGAGGCCAGAAGAGGGCATTGGGTCCTTTGGCAGTGTCTGCTTTTAAACTAGCTTTTGGTCACAGCGTGTTTAGAAACCTTCAGTGCTGACCATTGTCCATCCCCACCTTCACCAGTGTGGCCCCCACACAGGGTCTCAACCTCAGCTTTGGGAGTTTGCTTAGATTCTGGGTTCTAGCTTTGAGGGTGTGCGGTTTCTTTGTCTGTTGCTTGCCTAGGCCTTCATTTTCTTTTGAAAGACAATCTTTGTTAAAAAAAAAAAAAATCTCTGATTGGGCTAAAGAGATGGCCCAGTGGTTCAAATCCCTGGCTGCTTGTCCAGAGAACCCGGTTCAATTCCCAGCACCCACCTGTCAGTTTATAACTGTCTGTAACTCCAGTTCTAGCGGATCCAACACCTTCTTTGGGCCTCGGTGGGCACTGTATGTACGTGATGCCTAGGCACACAGGCAAAATACTAATTCATAAGATGAAAAAAAAAACAAAATAAAAAATCACTGACATCTTTACTTCTCAGATCACTTGAAGGATCCCTTGGGCTCTGTCCTCTTCTTGTTTGAGCATTTCACGTAGAGGAGCCATTCTGTCTTTTTTGCGGCATTCCTTCCCAAGCTCTATAAGTCTGAGAATATCTTTCTTACCTTACTTATTCAAATTTTGGGAGTTCCACTAGATAGAAAATTCTAAGTTAAAGATTCCTTTTTTTTTTCACAATTGCAAAAATATAATTTTATGCTAAGGTTAAAAAGCCTGACAGCCCTCAGATCGCTAAAACTCTGTAGGCAATCTTTCTTTTCACTCTTGAAAAAGAGAAAAAAAAAAGCATAAATCTAGTATCTCATATGCATGCCATGTTCTTTTGTCTTTGATGTGTATTTAACATATATATTTGATCTATACATTTACACATATACACATACACACACTCATGTGTGTGCATGTGTGCCTGTGTGTGCCATGAATGTGTGTCCTTGGAATTGAACCTAGACCCCTGCACACATTAAGCAAGTGCTGTCACTAAGTTACACACTAGCCTGTCCTGGATATTCTTTGTTTTGTTTCTTTATCACTATTTAGTTAGTTGTGGGGTTCACATACCAACACACCAAGAACATATATGGAAGTCTAAGAACGACTTGCAAGAGGCAGCTTCTACCTTCTACCCTGTGGCCTTGGGGATCGAACTCAAGTCACCAGTCTTGCCTGCAAGCCCCTTTAATCCACTGAGCCATCTCACCAGCCCCTTGCCCTGCTTATTCTTAAATTTTATCATGACAGGTCTAGTTGTAGATTTTTCCTTTTTGCTCCTGTTCTGCAGGATTTTGTGAGCCTCTGCAAATTTATGGCTTTTAAACCTTTGTTTACTGGTTTTTTTAACCAGTAATTTCCTCCAATTCTTTATTAAAATGATTGTTCTCTCCTCTGAGGCTTGAATCGTCAGCTGCCACGTCTCTGGGCTTTTCCATTGTTTGTCTTGATCCTTCCTGCCACTTCCTGAGGAGACGCTTGCAGTTGCTTCTTCAGAGCACTCTTTGTTCCTTGATGTGATTCCTAGTCCTCATTCCAGATTACTAATACCTTTCCTCGTGGCCCACGTGCTCTGCTACCGTGCTGTGGCAGGAGCAGCCGGCAGTGTGCTTTCTTTCCCAGGAGATGGACTGTTCCAGCGCCTTCTCTTTCCTCTGTGCAAGGTGCCCGTATGGGCCACACTGCCTGGTGTGAGAGTTGAGAGAGAGGCACTTTGGGCTGGGAGGAATGGACCCAGGTCCCCACAGAAATGTGCAGACGCCCTCACTGGAGTCAGGGGTTCTTCTCGGATCCTTTGAGGGAGAGCCTCCATCGGCTGTTACTCTGGGGTTCAGTGAGAGACATGAGCTGCTGGCCTATCGACACCTACATGGGATATTGCCCGCCTCAGTGGGGTTCTCGTCACAGTTTTATCAAAAGTACAGGTGGCATAGTGGCAAGCCTTTCCTCAGTCCTAGGTCTCTTTCTTACCCGCCTCCTCCCCTCCCCTCCTGCCTCCAACAGCCACCAGCTCTAACAGCCTAAGATATCTTTTGGTGTCTGCGTCCCTTTGTCTGTCAGCTTGGGATCCGTCTCTCCCTCCTGCTACTATAGTTCCCCTGGGCTAGACTTTGAGGGTGAGAACCAACAATCCTAAGTCACCATCTTGGCCTAAGCCAAGAGGTCACTGTGGCCCCCAGAACAGTGTGTGCCCTTCTTTTTGGTATTTACCTCTCATGTCCAGCTACGTGTTGAGAAGGACCTCAGGGCAGACTGGAAGTTCAGTTGAGCAATCAGACTGAGGGGCCACCCAAACCCCTTGCTTTTCCTCCTCCTGGGCCAATGCCATGAGGTAGAGCTGGGGGATCAGACCCAGAGCTGCAGATAGGAGAAGCAAGGTTTCAACCTGCCCTGCACTGCCACAACCCCAAGGCCACTGCCTCTACCCTGGGTGTGTCCCTCAGCCTTGGGACAGCCTGACTCCTCGCCAGTAATGTGGGATGTTCCGTTCCTGTTTTCCCTGTCCCCTTGCTGTACAGCTTTCAACTTCAGCTGAGCCCCTGCGTCCACGTTTGCCGAGTCATGCTGGGGATGTACATGCAGTCCCTCTGGGAGAGCACAATGAGGGGCAGCTGTGATACGGAGACCCGGCTGCATACAAAGCTAGCGTGAGGCTGCACAGCCTACTGGCTGTCCTCACCTCCTTTCCTCAGCGGGGGGTGGGGGGTGGGGGAGGCTCTGGATCAGATTCTCACAGGCCTGCCTTCCCGGGCCTTTGGCAATCAATTAACTACCCTCTTTCAAGACTCCTAGGGGCCCTATGAGCCCAAGCCTCAGGCAACCAGCAACCTGATGCCCCTTCCAAGGACAATGCCGCCCCTTTCCATGCCATGCACCTGGGACACCTGAGCCACAGATGATACATGGCATTCAAAGTTAATCACTGTGTCCCTCCTCTTTCCAGACCAGCCCAACATCGGTCAGGTAGAGGATATCCTTGGTGGCACTGGACATCTGGGCCAGATTCCGAGTGTCAGAAGGGTCCCTGAGAATATTGGGAGGGACAAGAATGTACCATCCAAGAACTTAACGTAGGGCTGCCTCCGGGGCAGTGCTCAGTGACCACAGGGGAAAGGCGGAAGCCAGGGAGCTATGGAAGGATCCAAGAGCCACCACCTCACGGGGAGAAGCTTGCTCACACTGCTACGTGGGGTGGGAGTAACCAGGAAGTTCCTGGGTATTATATAATGGAGACCCATGGGTACATGTGTGGACAGGGTACAATGCTCTGAGATACCCTCCTCCATCTGTTGCCCATAATAGCCCACAGATGATGACACACAGGCCCAGAGAGTAAGAGTCCCTTACAAAGTGACAGCATGGAAGTGGCCACAGCAGGATTCTGGGTGGACACCAAGACTGGATCTGAAGACCTCGCTGGACACACCAATGAAAGGCTGTCCCCGGCCTTCAGGATTCTGGCTTTCCTTCCTCCTCTAAAAGAGCCCCATAGCCTGGCTGCTACTAGTGCATGTCCCACAAGGCAGGATGGGCAACTCCTTACCCCCCAGAGATCCCTGCCCCAGGTTCTTCGGGGTTCTTCCCTTCCTCCGGCTATCCCGGATAGAACCGAGCCATCAGAGATTCCAGAACAAGTCTGGGAAAGAAACCATTGCGAATTCTCCAAGGGTCTCTTCTGTCTCTGTATGCTGCCCAGGGCCTTCAGGAACTGGCTCAGAGAGACACACATCGCCTGGGAGCCCGGGAGTCAGGAGAGGAGGATTTTATTCCTCTGTGAGACAATGTTTCTGATCTTGGACTTTTCCATAAAGTGAGGAAGGGGTTCTCCTTGCCAGCTGCCATGTAAGACTGTCTGTCACAGGGCTAAGAAAATAGAATAAAGGCAGGAAGGGAAATGTGCTTCTTCTGCTAGGGTGAGGAATCCAAGCTCGGGAGGGGCCGGCTCCTGCTTGATTCAGACACAGGTAGGAGAGCTGCTCTGGACTGAGCAACCTGAGTGGGCAGGAGGGAAGAAAAACAATGCTCCTTTAGCAGCAATGGAAACAGAGCCGGACGGGGTCCCCTTTCCAAGGGGCTGGAACCCGAGATCCCTCACTGAGCCTCTGACTCTGAAGAGGCTGATGATGCAGTACAAGGAGGGAGAGCGGGTGGGGGGAGGGGGAGCATGCCAAGTCTGTCTCAAGCCTAGTCTGATTTGGCTTTTAACACAGGCACTGTTTGGTGTCCACCACCAGCCCTACACCTCCCCCTCCCCCGCAGCCATGCCCCACCCTCCACCCCCAATGCTAAGGCCTGAGCACATAGCATAAAAGGCAGAGAGCTGCGCCTGAGCTTTCTGCTCCATATAACTGGCTGGGAGAACAACATGCCAGGTCACGGGGAATCACGCCAGGATTTGCACGCCAGTCCGTCTGATACCAGGGCCAAGGGTGACTTGCAAGGTGGATAAGTGATTCAGTCCTGCCCTCAGGTGCTCAGTCCACGAAAACATAGACTGTGCCTCCTGGGTTCAGGTAAAGGACCCGTCTTTAGCCTGAGCAAAGGACCTGAGCCTGGCTGCCCACTTCTGCTTGCACCTGGAAGTCATAGGCTTTGAGTGCCAAGGGAGCATGTATGTGCTTGTGTCTTCATCGTTGGTCTAACACAAAGCACTGAAAACATGGATGCCTGCTAGTCTAGCACCTGTAACTGCAGGCAGGCCTGTGCTCAGCAGAGCTGTATCGGTGTGCACAGACTCTTAGCCCAGCCTTCAGGAAAAGCAGTAAGTAGGGCACAAACACTCCAAGGAACCTAAGAAGTCACTTAGTTGGGCTGCACTAGTTTACAGCAGCCAAAGGGGGTCTGTGGGTAGATGGGCTCCCTGAGACTTCCAGAGGAACGCAAGCATAGAACTAGAAACCAGGTCTTTGAGCTCCCAGGACTGTTTCTATTATACTACGAATCTTTACAGAAAATCTCAACTTTCAGCTCCCCCCTCCCAAATCATGGGGTCTGCGCCTTTTGAAGATGCTAGTCTGCCGACAGGACATTCCACACCCTGACGGGGTGATCCAGGCAAGCTTGGGGTGATCCAGGGCATCCTCCCACACATATCAGGGAACTCTGTGGAGTTCCAGATCCCTGAGGCTGATAGGATACAGAACACCGTGTCCTGGCCACTACCAGCCCGGTTAGCCTATGCCTGGAGCTGATGAACTGGGTCATAGCCGGGCACTCAAGTGGCTCCTAAGACTCTTCCAAACGGAGATCATCTTTCCTTCCTCCACGGCTAGTACCCACCCCCAGCTCCTGTAAACAGCCCCATTGCGTGTCACTGTTCCAGGCCAGTTTGTCTTCAGAGCCATCTAGGTACATCCTCAGGACTCAGGAACACCCTGCACCCCTGTATCCCTGAGGCTGACAGGATACAGTGTACCGCTGCACCCCTGCATCCTGCACCCCTGTATCCCTGCATCCTGCACCCCTGTATCCCTGCATCCTTCCATCCCTGTACCCCTGCATCCTTCCATCCCTGTACCCCTGCATCCCTGTACCTCTACTCCCTGTACCCCTGCATCTCTACACCCCTGCATCCCTGCACCCCACAAGGAGCCACTCACAGGTCTGATACACAGAAAATGCTGAGTAAACATGTGCCCCTGATGGGGTGTGGTGGCTTGGGACCTCTGGGGCAACAACATTTGGCTTAGCAGGGCCAGGATACTGGACTTGGGGATGGAATGAAGCAGGATGGTAGGTAGTGAGTTGGATTTCATTGGCTCAGTCTCCAGGCAATCAGTTTTCTGGGCACTTCCAAAGACAGAAGGCACTAACCTCAGCTGAAGTGGCAACAGGAAGAGACTTATGCTAGTACTGCCCAGGCTGGAGAGCCCTATGTCCCCAGAAGCCTCTGCAGCTCTGAAGTGTGTCATCAAGAAGCCAAGCCTTGCCCAGGTCCTGGAACAAATAGCACAATAATAACAATTATAATAAATGGCTCCATTAACTGAATACTTCCTGTGTTCTGTCTGTATGCCAAAAGCCTGGCCAGGCTCATAGTCACCCCAAAAGAACACACTCCTGCTGTCACCTGATGGGTGCCTGTGCTAGAGTCCCTTCTGCTGCTTGGGATTTGTTTGCTGAGAAGCCACTGTGTACCGACCCGTTCAAGGATGTGGGGAAGCCCGGGTGAATCAGACAGCCATGCCTCAGCTCTGCTCCTGCTCTGACTCCCCTGACAGTGCTCATCATGACATTCTGGGAACCAATGGGGGAGGAGAAGAGCAAGAGAACTGGTATGTGTGGAGACCGAGGTAAAGGCATGGAGCCCAGCTGTGCTGCTGGTGAGAAGTGACCCTGACCCCAACCTGATAAGGAGAACCACAGGCAGCATGGGATATCACGGTTATCTATTGCTATGTAACAAACAACCTCCTCCCCCTCCCCGCCCTTAGTGACTGACAACATTCTGAGGCTTCTGACTCTGATGCTGGGCGGCTGTGAGAATGTCACTGCCTCCATCTTGGTCCTCTCTGTCTCCTCCTCTGGGCCTCAGGTCCTCCAGGGCCTGTCTCTCCACACGGCCTCTCTTCCAGCAGGATGGCCTGGACTTCAAGTACCGCTAAGATAATGAAGAATGGAAGCTTCCAGGTCTAGGTGCCTCAGAGCCTCACATCTGTCGCCTTCTATTGGTGAAAGGCAGCCATAAGGCCAGCAGTAGCACAGACCCCCATCTTGTGACAAGAGAAGTCACTGAGAGAAAGGAGAGAGGGGGACTGGGAGTCACAGAGGCAGCAGGCACCCCCAGATAATAGCAGGGTCCCAGCTTTTCCAGCATTTACCTTGTGCCTGAGCCAAGGTTCGGTGGTGTAACCTCCATTCCACAAATCAGGGGACTGGGAAGTAAGGTGACTCGTCCAGGTTCTCATAGTTTAATATCAGCACCAGGCTTTGAATCTAGACAGCCTGCCTCTTAATTAATAATAATTAATATATTTCAATAATAAGCTGCGTTACTAGGGCAAGTCCTGAATCTCAGTTTCCTTATCTGTGCAGTGGGGTTGAACGGTATGCAATGTGTCGAGCTGTAGTTCAAGCTGGGTAGGTGGCCAGCACTTGATAAATAAGTGATTTTGCAGCTGACAATCCAGAAGGATAATCAGAACCACAGTTTCTCTCCCCCTCTCCCCACCCCTGGACCTGGTCTCCTCTACCCTCCCTGGCTCAAGGGACAGCCCAGGGTCAGGGAGGAAGTACCGAGCTAAGCCTGAAGATGGGAGTTCATACCTCCGCCGCCAGCCAGCTGAGTGCCCTTGGACACTTCGCCCTCGGCTCCCTGCAGCAGGAGGGCATCTTTGCCATGTTGCCAGAGGCTCATTGCTAGAGAGCCGTGGTCCAAGATTTACTATCAAGGTAGAAAGCTCACTGCAGAACACTTTCCCTTCAGTCAGACACTTCAGGAGTTGAGTAGCATCATCTGGTTGGGGAGGGTACAGTGAGCAGTGGCTCCTGGGAGCCCACAAACCCCTAAACTCTCCCACCTTCTCTGGCTGGGTTCTCAGAGTACATGCGTATTGCTGCAACTGGATAAAAAAAAATAGGGAAATAACAGCCAAAATGAGACATGGAGAAATGAAATCAGGATGCTAACAAGCAGCAAAGAGATGTGAGGCACAGAAAGGCCAAAGCAGATAGAGTGTGAGGGAGGCAGAAGCAGGGCAGAGAAGAGCCAAGGAGACGTATTGGCTACAACATGAGCAGAGCCCCTACAGGATGAAAAACAAACCCGAGCAAATAACGCTATGGTTCATTTCTGCAAATGCTATGTTTTCTTTCCGTATAACATCCTGTCACTAGTGTGATTTCATTTGGTTCTTGCAGCAGCCCTGCAAGGCATGTATTTGACTTAGTCTGTCTTTTGTGGCTATAACAAATTAGCCAAGACAGGGTCATTTCTAAAGCATAGAAGTTTATTTGGTTTGCTGCTCTTAAGGTTGGGAAGTCCAAGAGCATGGCCCTGACATCTGCTCAGCATCTGTTTAGGGCCCTTTAAGTGCATCATAGTATATGGTCTGGCATCACATGGTGAGACAGAGCAAGTACCACCACAAGTACAGATTCTGGATCCGTCAGTATCAAAGCTGGGTGCCAAGGCCCTTAAAACCTTTCTAGAAATCAGGCTAATGGCGAACCAAGAATGAGAACCAATGAGGGGGAGAGGCAGAGACACAGAGAGACAGAGACAGAGGCAGAGAGACACAGCAGCAGAGACAGAGAGGCAGGCCTTCATGTCCTGTCAGCTCCTGGGACCCATTGAACTACACCCCAGTGGGAGGGGGGGAGGAGAGGCCAGCAGTCTCTCTCTCTCTCTGAGCACCCTTGTCTCAGCTCATCACCTCCTCCAAGTGACGCTGCTGTGGCCATTGTGTCCATCTAAAACACTCCCTCTCACAGGGTACCACTTTCAGCATCACCTCCTGTTCCTCCCACTCCCTTCTTCCTTGTCAGTGCCAGGAGCCACCCACAGCCCCCAAAGGGAACAAGTACCTGCCTGCTTCATCCCAAGAAACCCAGCCTCAATGGGCCCTCTGTACCCTCCTCGGCTACTGAGTTGAGTCTTGTGGAATGTCTTTATCTCCCTCCAGTCTCGTCTAAGCAACTTTAAGGACACTACACAGTCTGGGGAGCTGAGTTGAAGGGAACTGCCGCAGGCCATCAGCGCAGGAGCCAAAGCTGAAGTGAAATAAGACCTGTGGGCTGCCCAAGAAGCCCCCAGCCTCTAACCTTCTCCCTCTCATGTTCACACAAGGGTTTCTGTCTTAGTTAGGGTTGTTACTGCTCTGATGAAACACCATGATCAAAGCAACTTGGGGAGAGAAGGGTTTACTTGGCTTGTACCTCTACTGTTCATTGAAGGAGGTCAGGACAAGAACTCAAACAGGTCAGGAACCTGGGGGCAGGAGCTGATGCAGAGGGCACGGAGGGGCGCTGCTTACTGGCTGTCTCCTCATGGCTTGCTCAGCCTGCTTTCTTATAGAACCCAGGACCACCAGCCCAGGGATGGCGCCACCCACAATGAGGTGGGCCCTCCCCCATTGATCACTAATTAAGAAAATGCCCCACAGGCTTACCTTCAGCTGTATCTTGGGAGGCATTTTCTTAATTGAGGTTCCCTCCTCTCCAATGACTCTAGTTTGTGTCAAGTCGACATAAAACTAGCCAGCACAGTTTCCCTGGTCCCTGGCTAGTCCTGAGAGAAGATGACATGACGGGAGATGATACTGAGCAACCAGAATGACCCTGTAAGCCCCAGCTCTTAAAGTCCCCCAGGCTGGGAGAAGGAAGTCCAGCCGTGGGATGGCAGGCCACAGCTCTCAGAATCCTCTGTTCAGCGAAGTCTGCTCAGCCATCAGAAGAACCCTGCCTTACCCTACTTCTCAGAGTCATGGCTCCTCTGTCCATGAAATAGGGCAGACCCCAGCTTCCCGGGTTGTTGGAAAGACTAAATGAATTAATGTGTATAGAGATTCCAGCCTCCTGTATAATGTGAATCTTTCTGCAAACAGTAACCGTTCTTATTGTCTTACTGTCATTTGTTCCTGACCTGAGACTGGTCTGAACTAGGTGGGGAACAGGGAGGACATTTAAAACGAAAGTCACTACTTTCTATCCAGCCTGCCAAAATCCCTGGCAGCGTCACGCAGTAGCTCCCAGCAGCCCTTGAAGCCCGCCAGTCATTCTGCTAACCCGAAGTCCAGCCACACTGGAGGTGTGGCTCAGTTGGTAGGAGGCTCACCTAACATTCATGACAGTGAGTTCCATCCCCAGCATGAATAAAACAGATGGAATGATGCAAGCCTATAATCCAGCACTTAGGGGTAGAGGCAGGAGGATGTTCAAGTTCTAGGCTGGAACACAAAGCAAACGAGGTTAATCCCAGAAGGATCTAGACTCCAGCCTGCATCTGGTTTCGTCTGCCCTTTTCCTCTGTCCGAATGCTTGACACACCAGGCCTGCGATGGACACGGGTCCCGCTCAGGTCCTCTATCTTATGGGGGTAGGGAGGGGGTCTATCTCCACTATGGACATGAGCTGAGATGGCTTCACTGACAAGTTCTGACCTGGCCCGGGTGCTGTCAGTGGGGCAGTCTGGTCTGCAGACACAGGCTTCCTCAGACACTGTATAGTGAGATCTGTGAGGGACCTGAGTGGGCTGTGTCATGGTATGTATCCCAACCTTGAGCCTTGGCTGTAACTCACCCTGGCTCCTATTTGGTAGAGGAGGGAGGAGGAAGTCAATCCTCCAGCTTCCCTGGCAGACAGCCTTTAGAAGGAGCATCGTCTTGGTGGCCCAACAGAGGATAAACTCCATATTTACCAACAGAGGCAAGCCTGTCCTCTTCCTGCTCATAAGGCAGATCTCTGGGGGTCAGGGAGCAGAAAATGCATGTTCTTGAAGGTGATGGCTACCCATCCTTTCTCTGGGGAGTACCACAAATGTGACACACAGGGTGCAATTCTTCTCCATCTTCTTTCTTTCTTCCCAGTTGTCTTTCTTGTCCCAGAAAGGAAGAAGGCCTTCCTTTTGTGAGGGCTGGAATGACAGAGACTCAAAGAATCCCTAGGAAGGTGCCTGGCTCCACCCATCATTGGCTTTCCCTAGAGAATAATTGGGTCCTAGTTGCCACTCTTAGGGCATTCAGAAAACAAACCAAAACAAAACTCAGCAAATTTCCAGTTCTTCCTTACTATTGATTTGGAGACATCTCCAGGGTGCAGATAGAGAAGCAGTAAGTTGAGCACGGACTGTAAAACTGGCACGCACAGCACGGAGGAGCTGAAGTATGTGTCCCTGTTGTTCACGCCGCCACAACGGAAGGATGACCTGGGCAAAGCCTGGCCTGATTCAAATGACGTAGGAGAGACTGAAAGTCGGGACTCTAATCAGCTCACCCTGAAACCAGCTCCCACCCCACCGTCTGTGCCTATGGAGCCCACCCACACCCTGGCCGTGTCACTCAGCTGGGGGGAGGGGGAGAGGTGGAAGCATCGCACAGTTGGGAGTCAGAAGTCCTTCTTAGGCCCAGGGTCCTCCACCTACCCTGCGACCTTGGCACCGTCCCTAGCACCATCTTTGGAAGGGGGGTGTGTAACCATACTACCACACAAGGCAGCTATGGCGACTGTGGGAGAGGATGGATGCTTTGTCGCCGGGGATCCCGGCCCACCTGAGGGGGGTCACCCTGACTGTTAGGAGGCCCCATCTCATCACTTGTCGTCTCCCTGCTATTTGTACCCAAGGCCACAGCTGTCTCTCTCTCCCTAGACATTCCGGTGGCCGGTGGCCAGCAGCGTTGACAGGAATGAAATGTTGGAGATTCAGATTTTCAACTACAGCAAAGTCTTCAGCAACAAGTAAGTGTGGGGTGCACTGAGGGGGCCTGGCCTAATTCTTGGACTCCTCTTTTTTTTTTTAATTTATTTATTTTTATCTCAATCACAGGTTGGGTACTTTGAATCCCAGGCGTAGCCCCCTCCCCCATTCCCTCCCACCCTCCCACTCCCTCCCTCATCTCCTTCTTCCCCGCCCCCTCCAAGTCCACCAACAGGGGAGGACCTCCTTCCCTTCCATCCAACCCCAACTTATCATGTCTCTTCAGGGCTGGACTCCTCTTTTTAGGCTTAAAATCAAACCCTGTACTCTGAAGCCATCTTTGAAGGCTTACCTAAGAGGTCTTGCACTACCCATCTTGCTCCTTGGGGGAGGGTGGTCCTCAAAGCATCCTGGCCCTTCCAACCACTGTCAACCTAGCACACCTTACCCCCTCGTGAACCCCTCAATTCCCTGCCCTTTTAAGGTTACATGCCCCTCTCTGAGCTCTTTCTTAGACATACTGTGGCCCATCAGAGAAGTTAAAAACCAAAAGGCTGTTGCATCCTATGGCCCCGAGGGTGAAGCTATATTACAGAGGCTGTTCAGTGCTGTGGTTGAGGAGGCAAACGTGGTCTCAGACCCTTGGACCAATGATTGAAGGTGTGGCCCTGAGCAGGTTGTATAACCCGCCTGAGTTCCAGGTACTCATGTGTAGAAAAGATAAGAATGTGTCTCAAAACAGCTGTGGGAATGAAATGAGATAGATTTGTTCATTCATTCACTCAACAAACATTTTTGAAGTGTGAACTGTGTGTCACGAACTGAACTAGGTACCAAGATGAGAGAGATGTCTACCGTCATGGAGCTTCGGCCCTGTAAATGAAATGCACCCACCACACGAGTGTCATCCTACAAGCTGATCAATCCAAGTCGCCCCATCCTTCTCTGTGGCGGCATGCAGATTTTGAGAGGCACTAGAACGGTGGTTAAACATAGGTGAAACGGGACACTGTGCTTGGAGTCAGAAGTTCATTGCTCTCATGTTGTGATTCTCGCCTTTAATGGCTGAGCCACCCCTCCAGCCTTGCGTCGATCTTATGTAACCTACAGGAAATCATGGCTGAACTGCAAGGTATCCCAGAAGATGTGACGGTGAGGACTCTGTGTGGCTCAGCGGTAGGAAGGGAGCGTAGACAAGGAAAGCTGACTAAACCCTGGGTCACATTAAGAGCAGTATGATTGCAACAGGGGAGGCCAGGGGTCCGTTCTTCTGGCATCAGTTGCAAAGAACCCCAGTAGGTACCACCTGTGGTTGTCTGTGGTGGGGACTCTAATTCTCTCCTTACGGCAAGTAGAGACAAGCCTCAAGAAGACGCGCTAGGGTTGTTTAGCTACTCACCCACCTGCCTTTTCATCTGTTCATCCATTTTTTTTCACCCATCCATCCATCCTATCCCATCCCATTCATTCATCCTACCTCTTCCTGAATTCTGCCTATTTATTTATCTCATTCATCCATTCAGCCCATCCATATGTTCCATCCATTCACCCATCTATCCACTCAACCATTCATCTACCCATCCACTCATCTACTGTGTTAGTCATGAGTTTTGAAAACAAGAAAGGGTGTGTGTGTGTGAACCAAGGTACAGTCTCTGTCCTCAAGAAATTTGTTTGTCGTGGGAAGAGGAGAGGCACATGAGGATCAGGCTGCGTTACTAGAACAGACAGCTGGGAGAGCCAGAACTCTGGAACATCTGTGCTATCTCAGGAAGTAGTGAGTGCTTGAACCTGGAGGAGGTGAGCCAGACAGACAAGTCCTAGAGAAGGAGTTTCACGCCCCCTGGCAGGACCAGAGAAAAGATGCTTAGAGCACAGAGGCCTTCTCTTTGCCTCCAAAGGATCACATCACCCAGTCAGCTTCTTCTGGTATCATAATAAAAAATTTTGGAAAAGCATCCCAAAGATAAAACATGGCCTTCTTGTCTGGTGTGAGACACCCTGGGATCAATAAGGCAGGGAGAAACAAGAATAAGAGAATGGCCCGGTACAGAGCAAGCAGATATGGAGATCAGAATCAGATGCCAGGGAGGGTACCAAAGAATTCCACCCAGGCCCTGTCTACAGAAGCTGGAGCCCCCCAGGAGCCCTGGAGCTCAGCAGTAAAACCTTTACTGTATAGAAAAGGAAGCTGAGGCTCAGGAGCACATGGAAGTCATGTGAGAAGGTCCTGGAAGAACTGGAATAGAACACATGTCTTCTATCTCCTTTGCTAAACGTCTGGAGCTCCCAGCAGCCAAGGCATATGAATGTGATGGAGGAAACTGAAGAAGAGGTTGCCGAATCACCCACAGCAGAGACTGCCAGAGCAAACATCGAAGCGCAGAGAGCCTGAGCCCATCGGGACTCCTGCTACAGACAAATCAAAGGACTGAGAAATTTTAGGGGGCAATGGATGACTACAGCAAATCTACATTAAATATTAGAGCTCATTTTAGGTTTTCCTAAATGCCAAAAAGAGGGAAGAGAAAGTGTGACCCATCTTCCTAACTGTGCCCTCCTTTCCCCCACCCAAAAGAAATCAGGAGTCACATGGGCCCAGGCCTAGTGAAAGATGGCCTAGAGACCTTCCAAGCCACTATTGGCCCAGATCTAGGATGGAAAGAGGGGACACGGGCCAACTTGGGAGTAAGGTGCTTGGAGTTAGGTAGGGCTCAGGGCTTGCTACCTTGGTGTTAAAGCCAAAAAAGAGGCCTACCTGGTTCTGCCCAGTGGTGTTGGGAACTTCCAGAGGAGACATGGTACAAGCAAGGAAGCCTCCTGACCAGGGACCATAAGGTCTCTAAGTGTGCTTGGCCACCCAGAACCAGGGCTTTCTCCGAGAAACCTGTGACTTCGATGAAAACATATTAGGGTATATCATGTAGCCGTACCAGGACTTTAAGGGGCAATGGCTCCTTTCGCCAAGGATGCCAGAGGCCTTGCATAATTCAGAAACTATAGCATAGTGGAAGCCAGGCTGAGCCCAGGGCACTTGACACCGGCTCCCAGGGGAAGACAATAAATTATTGACAGAATTCTGGTGCCTCGTTACTGCTGTGTTGTGGCCAGTACGTGGGCCCATCTTCACCTGAGCTCTCCTCCCCCACTGTCCACCTACCTACCTGAGAATCCTGGCTTCTGCCAGGCTCCTCTTTGGGGCACCCATGTGGGATGCCCTCTTTCTAACGGGTGAGCTGCTAGGGCCACATAAGGGATAAGAGGCCAGGACAGAAGGTTCAGGAAATTCTTTACTGAGATATCAATGGTCTATCTCAAAAGTTACTGTTTTCGGATTTATTATCATTTGTTTATGCTTATTATTTGAGGAAAGGGAAGCTGTTAGCTATATACACCACCACCACCACCATCACCATCACCATCACTTTAAGAGCTTTAACGGTCAGGGACAGCCTGGATCTGTTGCCAGAGCCCAGCTTACAGAGAGGACCCTAGCTGAACCCTCCACAGGCAGGCCACACAGGACAGCAGGGAGAAGAGGCAGTGAGGCAGAGGGCTGCAGCATTGCAGAGCTGGATGTCCACACCAGCATCCAGGGAGGTGGGCGGCATCGGTGCCTGAGAGAAGGAAAAAACAGGAAACTTGCAGAGGTTGCAGAACTAGTCAGAATCGACTAACTGCCAGGGAGTGGAGTCCCCCTGAGGGACTGCTCGGTGAAGCCACGGAGCACTTGCACTGTCTACACCTCCTCCCTTAGGGAATGACAGATTGCATATCCATAAAGCTTGGCCTAGGGTGTAAGGAATGGGGGATTTGCCAGGAGGTCGCTTTGCTGTGTGTTGCAAGCAGTGGTGAGTGGACTAGCAGAGGAAACAGATTGCAGTATCACACTGTCACCCTCGTGTCTGGAAGAGGTTTGAAGGCCTGAGAGAGGGGTCATTTCAGGGTCTCTGTGCACGCCAACCCCTCCTCCTAAGACCCTCCCAAACCTAGGATCTCAGACTGCAAGGGAAAAGAAATCTAGGAGATATCAGAGGCTCACGCTAAGCAACTGCCGGGGAACGGCTCCCTTCTGCCCCCTGGGGAGTGTCTTGTCACATTGCAGCACCTTTGTAGATCTAGGCACCTTTGGCTAGCCTTGGGCATCTAAGATTGAGAACAAATGTGCCTGAGTTCCAGCACTCAGCAGTTGCCTGGCCGGGCTTAGTGGGGTGACAGTCAGGAAAGGCTCAGAGTTGGACAGAGATTCTCGACGTGTGTCCCAATGGGGCAGCAACAGCATCACCCGGGCGCTTAGGGGTACACATGCCCAGGGCCCTCCCACCACCCTCTTCAGCCTGACGGTGCAGCCTACAGACCCAGCAGATTCCTCTAGGGACTCCACCATTAGAACATTGAAATTGGATGTGCTGTGAGTATTTGCACTGAGGAAATTGGTAAATGCTGCAAATCGGCAGTGACATTGAGTGTGGGGGGAGTTAGGGGGTTCCCCAAGATTCCATTTATGCCACTGACTTAGAACCAAAGCACGTGAGAGTTTGACAGAGCCAGTCCATGCCTTCAGGCCCACTCACCAAGCTCAGTGCCTTGCCCCTGAAACTCTCCGGCAATGGCTTGGGGCCTCCTGGACCCCAGCAAAGCACTAAGCGTCCCCCTCCCCCGGCCATGTGCATCTGCAAGTTGAGGAGAAGCCAAGATGGGACCAGGAGCTTCCCGAGCTTCTCAGGGAAGAACCTAAAAGCTCCAGTTAAGGTTCGGCACCGTGACCAGTCTGCCCTCAGAGAGATGGGCAACTCAATGAGCCTGTGAGCTTAGGAGGCAAGCGCTGCACTTTCATCTCTTACGGCTGTCTCCATCACATGCTCTTGACACAGCTGGGAGGACTGTGGGGGGCAGACATACATGTTCATGTTATGTGTGCACATGTGCGTGCAGATGTATGTCTCCTCTCTCCAGCTCCCTTTGTCTGTGTGTGTGTGTGTGTGTGTGTGTGTGTGTGTGTGTGGTCTCTTCCTCTATTTCTCTCTACCTGACTTCTTGAGATAGGCTCTCTCACTGACCCTGGGGGCTCACCCTGGACTGTCTGGCCGCGACGGGCTCTGGGGACCCCTTGTGTTTCCACTCCCCCCAGTGCTGGAATTAGAAGCAAGCACCGCTGCTCGTGACTTTGGGGCGTGGGGGAATAGATGCTAGGGATCTAAACTCAGGCCCTCCTGCCTGTGAGGCAAACACTTCACTCACTAAACTACTCCTCTAGCCCCAGAATTAAAAAGAGAAAATCCATGTCCCCCCTTAGTATGTTATAAGCAACAAACATGTCTATGTCAGAATTCATCTGGTAGCGCACCTCACTCAGGTTTGTCATTATGTGTTCCTTCTTGGCCCCGCCTCCCTCCTCTACAAACTTCAAGCAGCAAATGTGTCCCCCAGATTGCTTCCCAAGTTTCACATACTCTGTGTGCCTTGAACCCTCTTTCACTTCTATGGAGATGGTGCGTGTGCTTCCCATGGGCCTATGAGGGTAGCTCTCCCACTACTATGCTCCCTCCCAAGGCAATAGCCTCCCAGTCTCAGGTAGAGATGGGGACAAGTCAGCATTTATCAGGTACCCTCAGCTGCTCATTCATAAACCCACTGGACACTGGGGACTCTGGTGTGCAGGAAACACTAAGTGGAGGCTAGGCGTGGCGTGCGCGGACTGCTCTGTGATGCACCACAAGCGACGATGGGAACACCAGGTGGAGTGAGCGTGTGTAGACGAGGCTGTCATTCACGAAGTCAAGTTGAAATCATCAGCTTAGCTTAGAAAAGAACCATGACAGAGAAAGCTTGGGTGAGTTTCCCAGGGCAGATGCCACCCGGGAAAGCTCAGAGCTGGGTTTCAAGCTGGGTTTCTCTACCACTCTGCTCCAGACAGGAAGTAGAGATGAGGAGCAGGGGTCTGGACTGGGCTGTAGTTCAGCGGCAGAGCGCTTGCCCAGCATGATCCAGGGTTAAGTCTCCAACACACACACAAATGCACACAAACACACACATACACACCACCACCACCATCATCAGAAGCCTCAACACCTCCCCACCACCTTCCACTGTGGCTCTGGACGCTTCCACACTGCAGGAGATCAGCTGCAGCCTCAGTGCTAAGTTCCCTGTCTGTATCTGTGGGCGTCACTTAGAGTTCTTTCTGCTCCAGAGCTTTCGAGGGGAACAGACCACACATATACTTGTAAGGGGTCAGGTACCCTCACAGCCCATGGTTCCTGGGCTACCATCTCCAGTCCCAGTCTAGGGCGTTCACGATCCCCCCTGTCCCCTCGGCAGTCAGACACTGATATCGGCCTTGCTCTCGTTCTGGCAACGCTCCCTCTGCTGTTCGCAGGCTAATCGGGACCTTCCGCATGGTGCTGCAGAAGGTGGTGGAGGAGAATCGTGTAGAGGTGACGGACACGCTGATTGATGACAACAACGCGATCATCAAGGTAGGTCCTCGGAAGAGCCACGGGCCTCTCCCGTCAGCCTGAGAGCCTGCGGCTCCTCCCACGGAGGACGGTCTAGAGCAGCGGTTCTCAACCTTCCCGATGCTGTGGCCCTTTAGCCTAGTTCCTCATGCTGTGGTAACCCCCCCCCCCGACCACACAGTTACCTCCACTGCTGCATCATAACTGCGGTTTTGCTACTGTTATGGGTTGCAATGTAAGTATCTGTGTTTTCCTGTGGTCTTAGGCGACTCCTGCGAAGGGGTCATTTGACATCCCCACCACCACCAAAGGGGTTGCGACCCACAGGTTGAGAACCGCTGATCTGCAGCGTGCTCCATGACTGACCAGGGAGGCAGCAGGATATCAAGGGACCTCTGCCAGGGCTGCTCCGTGTAGGGGCTGGTGTTAGAGTCCCTGTAGTTGGGCTGGGTCTGTCTCAAATGGATACCCAGCTTCGGACAGGAAAGCCCTTGATGGCCAGTCTCCCCAGATCTGCTCTGTCTCCTAGTTGCCTCTTCTGTGACCCCACCCAGAGGCAGCTGGCACTGTGGAAAGGAGCCTGACCCTTGGATATGATTCTTGGTTAGACCCACCTAACTTCTGCAAAGTGAGCAAAAGTAGATCAGCCTCACGGGGTTGTTCAAAGGGGGTCAAAGGACACACAAAGAAACTACCTAGAATGCTGGATGATTCATAAAGAGCTTTTGTCTCCTGACCTCAGTTCTACCCCGTATGCCTTCTAGACGTGGTCCCTCCACTGTAAGTTTTGTTTAACACCTGCACACAGACTTGTCACTCCACTTTCTCCAGAAGAAAAGCCCAAGGCACCTCCCCAAGACTCCCCTCTCTAGGGTAGCAGGTGAGGTGTTGGGAGAGTTGGAAGAAGTGCAAGCTATACAGGGTTATAGGAAGCCTAGCTAATTTTGTCACTTCGCCAGAGAGGTCCCCTTGTGCCTGTATACAGCCTAGGTTCTGAAGACGAGGAAGTGACCTGGTCTTTAGGGGCACCAAATGATTCTATTACTTATATATACTGAGGACCCAGAGACCTCACACCTAGGCTTGGGCCCAGAGATCTGGGGCAGCCCCTTGACTCTGGGCACCTGGGAAGAGGGGAATCAAGTGCGATGGGTCTTGTTGAGCTGGCTGAAACCTTGTACATCGTCGGTCTCACTCAGCCTTATTTTCTCATCTGCAAACTGAGGTGGGAAGGTCCCCACCTCGTCTTCATAGCGAGTAAAAGTGCCTTCCAGATGCCACAGGTACCCGGGGGCTGCTGTTACCAGCCCAGCTGCTCACTGACCCTCTCCTTTCAGACCAGCCTAAGCGTGGAGGTCCGGTATCAGGCCACAGACGGCACAGCAGGCTCCTGGGATGACAGAGACTTCCTGGGAGATGAGTCTCTCCAGGAGGAGGAGAAGGACAGCCAGGAGACAGATGGCCTGCTACCTGGCTCTCGACCCAGCACCCGAACATCTGGAGAGAAGAGCTTTCGCAGGTAACAGGCTGGCCCCCTCTGGCAGCCCACTGCCCCTCAAAGGCCTGGGAAGTTGGTGCCTGGAACCAGTGCCCCGGAAACCCCTCTAGACCTGGTTGGGTTCAGAGTATGGGGCTGAGCTCTTATAGAAATACTTAAGAGTTGGGAAGACATTCACGCCATCTCTCACCTGGCTCCCAACCCAAGAATATGCAGGAAGCTCTAGTCAATGAGAGGCCACGCCCACTCCAGCCCTGAGGGAAGCAAAGGTTTGAGAGGTAGAGTTCTAACCTAAGGGGAAAACTGGAGCTTCTGTCCTCAGCAGAGAAATGGGAAACCGAGACAGGGGAGACCTTCGTGTCTCTGGTCTAAGACCCAACAGTGCCAGCCAGACCCAAGCAGCCTGACCTCTATTTTGGCCCAGTGAAAAGAGATTCCTTAGACAGAGGTCTTCTGTTGCTAGAGTAAGGCTAACAGTCCTGGTCAGGACCTGGCCACCACTATGCTGTGAAAAATTTGTCCAGGCTCTTCTGTAGCTAAGATTCAAATCTCGCAAATGCCCTGCCCCTTACAGGTGACAGTGGGCTTTGAATAGGCCTCACCTCCCTGTAGCACTTTTATCAGAGACAAAATGCAGTTGCATTACTCAGGGGACAGAACTGAAACCAGAGAAATATCCCTAGATACCTAGGATGATGAGAACACCATGTAAGATGCTTTATTTAGACCTATGCCTAGAAACCTGGGATATGGTTTGAGAACAAGAGAGTCCCTTGTGTCATTGCAAGCTTCTCCCTCCACTTTCTGCTCAGGTGAAATTTCCTCAGCCCATGTGACAGAAAACACACAGGCTCTCAGTTAGTGAACTGAAATTACAGTGCTTTGTCAGACCTTCCCATCATCAGCCTACCTCCCAAACAGGAGTTTAAATAAACACCCAGGACTGTATGCTTTGGGCCAGCTGTATCCCCCGCCACACAAATATCAGGTCCTTTAGCATAAGCCCAAGCCCGAGTGCCAGCAGGTCACATAGATTCTCTCACCTATCTACTAATCTGTAAAATGGGAGCTGTCGCCACAAGCCCTGCTTGGTCCAAGCACCAACCTGTTGTTGATCCAAGGGGATATTGCAGGTTAGAAATGAGGAGCCTGATGTTAATTGATGGCAACGGGTTCTTCATCCTGGACAATGCCAAATGTCAGGAATATGTTTACAAGCTCTAAGAGGATGAGCAGAGACTGGATCGCAAATGAGGAGATATTAACAATGGCCACCACATGAGGGGACACTAAAGCAATGGTCACTACCTGAGAGAATACTAACACAGTGACCACCACCTTGTGCCATTTGCCAACAGGACTTGAAGAAGAGTTGGGTGGGGCTGGTTCTGAGTGAGTTCTGAGAAGCAGACCACCCACTGTAGAGAAAGGAATGGTGGTCTGAATCAGGAAAGCTAGCTCCATCTGGTCGACCCCAGCCTCGCCCTCATCAGCTGGGTGACTCTGACATGTCATCAGCCCTCTCTAGGTCAATAAAGGAATAAATAAGTTTAGAAAGTAGACACACAGGCTCCCCTCCACTCTGGCCTCCAGTGGGGCTCAGGGTACCCGGGGACAACTGTGAAAACAGCTTCCCTCAGGGGCCGCCCTCAGCAGAGAGGCAGTAGAGGACAGATAGCATGATGCGGCTCAGATACAACAAGATTCAAAGGGTACTTTCCAGACCCCCAGAGAGTTCTGGTCCAGGAAGGCGGAGCCAAGCCTCACTGCCCAGCATTCTGGTGTTCTCTCCTCTCCCTGCCTCCCTTGGCCTCTCCCAGGCCAGGAGAAGGAGTAGGAGGACGGCTTTCATCTTAGGGCCTGGGGTTGGGGAACAGTCACAGCACAGCCAGAACTCCTAGAACCCAGCAGGTGCCACCACTATGGTTAAAGGAACATATGGGGGCACACTCCTTCCATAGCTGCCACCACCCTGAAGGTGGACGTGGCCACCTTCTCATCTCCTCTGGACCTAGCCTTGTATCAGCAGTACTCACTCCCTCTGCTTGGGTGGGTAAATCTCTCCTGGGCCCTGATCCATCACATGCCATGTGAGTTCCTCTGCTCACTTCTTGAGTCTCTGTCTTCATCCAGGGGCCCTTTGTCTCTGCCCACTTTTTACAAAGTAACCCCAAGGAGGCAAAACACCACCAAGAGACAGTACAGCCGAGCTGAGAGTATAGAGCCCAAGGGCTGGATCTGCTGTCTGTAGACACATTTCCCTAACTGTAAGATGGCTCACCCATGCCCACAAGAGAATTAGGAGGAAATGCAGTACTTACCATGTGTGAGTGCTACCCACATGTGTACATGGAAGGTAGGTTACCAGCCAGCATTGTCCCTTCAGACTCCATGTTACCTCAACCCCACCTGTTTCTCCTCTGAGCCCTATCTGACCTCTGGTCCAGACGTTGTTACCAATCTGATTTCCACCCACCTTCTCTTAGCGCTCTCCCATTGATGCTCACCAGAAGTTCAGCTATCCTGGGCAGGAATAGAAATCTCTCTCACGCCGGGTTTGGTGGCACATGCCTATAATCCCAGCAGAGGCAGAGGCAGGTGGATCCCTATGTGTTCTGATCTACAAAATGAGTCCAGGGCAGCCAAGGCTACACAGAGAAACCCTGTCTTGGAAAAAGAAATCTCTCTCTCTCTCTCTCTCTCTCTCTCTCTCTCTCTCTCTCTCTCTCTCTCTCTCTCTCTCTCTCACACACACACACACACACACACACACAAATGTTTGTATACATTCACATGCACACACATTCTCTGCATGGTACCAGGGAGTTCCATGGCCCTGGATGTCAGCCTCTGCTGCTGATACCATCTCTTGGAGCCACACCTTACAAAGGAACTTCAGCTTCAATTGTGTGGCTAAACAACAAAGCCTTTGGCCTTCCCCAAGATCCTTTGTCCTCTGAAGCTCTCTCTCCATCTCATCTTCTCTACCTCACCTACCCTCACAAGCTTCCACAGCCCCCACCACCTTCAGCTACCCAAGCCCCTCTGGTGTCCCTGGGGATGTCTAGGTAATTCCTATGACATTCTTTCAGAGGTAGGTTGTGACCGGGGCCATTCCTCTTGTCCTGCCTTTGGGTTTCCCTCCACTCCGGTAGAAACCTGTAGGATCTGGAAAGCCTCTTCCTGTGTCTGAAGCAGAGAGCAGCTGGCCTTGTGCGCATAGTAGGGGCTCTGAGAAAGGAGCGCATGTGTGCACTAAAGTGTGTGCATGGTGCACTACACACTGCCTGCTCTGGTGCTACCTCATTGATTCTCATGGGCCCCGAAGAACTAGGACTCTTCCCTGACTCCCTTCACCGGGATGGGATCCAGCGCTGCAATGGCTACCAAGGAGCCAGGGGACCCAGAGTCACAGCCGTGCGGGGGTTTCGGGGTAAAGTGGTTCCAGGGTATTCCTCTCCTTCCAGCCACTCTACCTGAGGTTGGGGCTCCCACCCTCAGCCTCTGAGTAACCAAGTGAGGCCGAGATGTGCCTGGGTCTCAGTGGGCCTTAGTGTTCCCAGGAAGGTACTCCACTGTTCCTCCTCCCTCCTCTGGATGCTCTTATCAGTTCAGGGAGCAGTGGAGGTGGAGCTAAGGAAGAGGAATCATTCAATGAGGCTGGCTGAGGAGCAGGGCTTACACAACTCAGGAGGCGCCGAAAGCACAGTGTGAGCAGCAGGAAGAAATCCTGGCATGTCTGGGGCTTCCCAGGAGGTTCTGTAGCAATGCAGGCAGGAGGTGAGGTCACTGCTTGCCAGCTGAATGACAGAGGGTTGCCTGAGCCTCCACAACCCTCCGTAAGAAGGAGATGATGATAAAGATGGCCGCCTCATGGGATGACAGCTTAACCACAGGGGTGCCTGTCTGTGCCCAGTAAAATCATGAGAGTTTTCTTCAAAAAACCAGCCTTTCCCCTACTCCATTTCCACTCTTGGAGAGTGTGGACCTGTCATGGCCTTGAAGCCTGGGGTATGGAAGGAGGGGAGACAGAGGAATTCTCCCTACATCCTGGTAGACATGACACTTCTCTGAAGCAGACAGACATACAGACAGAGGGAACATCCCAGTTTGCAGTTATTGTCCAGTATGCCAGTTCTGTGAATCTGCTGACCCTTGCCAACCTCAGGCCATGCATGTCTCTTTTGCAGTCCATTGCAGGGATTGACATATCTTCAAGGGTCACAGAAATCTCTAAAAGAACACAAGCAGAAATAAACCCTTCGCTCAGAACCCGGATTGTCCAGTCAGAAAGAAAAGGAACTCTTCTAAGACCAGAAACCTTGAATGGAGCCTTAGTTCCCTAGCAGCTCACAGGAACCCCTGCTCCATCGAGCAAGCCCCAGCTGCCCCCGGGGGTTCCTATAGGTGGCCCTAAGGTCAACTGAGCTGATCTGGAGCAGGATAACGAGACAGTCTTCCCTTCCATCTCCCTGCTGTCTGCTCAGTGATCCTGGCTGATCTGGGCAGCCAGAAACCTGGGTCTCTTTGAACTATAGACTATCACTTGCCTAACAAAGAGTAGCCAGCCAAATGTGGACTTGGGCTGTGACTCTACATGGAGGCTTCCAGGCCTGAGCTATCCATGGCCTCACCTAGGCCAGGTCTAAGCCAGGAGAGTGTGAGCAGAAGGAAATAAATCATAGTGATTATTGGCTCCCCGCCCCCCTTGATTCTCATTGACTTGGTGCTGGAGAGGCTTTGTGAGAACATTCCAGTTTCTGGAAACGTCTTTAAAGGAAGATGGGGGTACAGCTCTGTTCTGCCTCTGAGCCGTTGACGGTGGCTTGGTTGCAGCCCATTCCCCCTCTTCTCCATTTTTCCTCTCAGTGGCTGAATGCCCCATCTTGTAGCACTCCAGGCTCCATCCCTCAGATAGGCTCTGCCCACTGTGTCCCTGGAGGACCCCACAGCATAGGCACTACACACCCCTTAGAGGGGACCGAGGGAGGAAGTGAGGGAGGAAGAAATGTTGGGTACCCACAGCTCTGGAATCACCAGACCTTCTCCTGGGATAGATGAGACTGGCTGGGCCTGGGGCCATGACACTCCTACGCAGAAGACTTAGTCTTGAGAAGTAAGGGACCAGTGGGATAGGGAAGGCCCTGGGGAGGAACATGGGGCTCAGCAGGGCCCAGGGCTAAGGTTGTGAGGGTCTCTGGGCCCACTCTCATTCGCATTCCCTTGTCTCCTCATTTCTCCCCCCTACTCAGCAAAGGCAGAGAGAAGACCAAGGGAGGCAGACATGGCGAGCACAAGTAGGTGTCCCAGGCCAGGGCAAAGCCAGTGGTGCCTGCACTCTGCCATGGGGCTCCAGGGGGAGGGGAGGGGCTGTCTGAGAGGGCCAAGGAGGGGCTGTCCTGGTGGAGTAGCAGAGGACATACAGGGTGAGGGAGGTCCTTCCACCAGAATATGGGGGGAAGAGAATGGGAGAGGGCGGGGAGAGCCAGGGAAGTGGCCGGACCTCTTCTTTCCACTCTGGGTCCTTGGGGGTGATGCTCCTTCCTTTTAGTATCTTGTTCTTCCTCTACTTCGCTGACCAGTTCTCCAGTCAGGCCCTTGATCTTCTTATGAGGGAGGACTAGCTAAAGACTAGGGAACACAAGAAGCCAGCGGCCACCTTCCAGCCTAAGCTGGACAGATGGCCTTGGACAACCAAGGAAGACAGTCTCGGCACCTGTGGTTGCAAGGTGTAGCCAAAGCACACTGTCGTCTGGAAACTACACAGCTTACAGTAGTTTAGTTCCTAGGGCTGGCCACAGTACAAGCGGACTCTGACCTTTGTGCATGGTGACAAGTACCAGTTCCAGAGAACAGGGAGGAACAGGTGGCTGGGGGCGGGGGGAGGAATCTAACTTCCTACCCTGAGTTCACAATGGACCCAGGAAGTTAAAAGTATCTACCTGTGCTCAAAGTCAACGACTTCTTCAAATGCTGAAAACCTAGAGATGTATGTAGAATTTTCCGTGTATGGAAACAGAACTCCAGAGGCATCAAGAGATTTGCTCAAAACTGTGGTCCTAATATTTACAAAAGTTTGCAGTTGTGTCTATAGTAGTCGGAGCTGATCCTGATGGGCGTGTGGGCGTATGTTAAGATCCTGGAGAACTTGGAGCCTCGTCCGCTGGGTTGCACTTGTAACGCTTGAAATAATTGCACAAGTAGTAACCCTTGACCCCAGGGCAACAGAAGCAACACGCTGTGTGGGGAGATTGACACACAGAGAGATGGCGGCTTCTGAGAAGGGGAGAGTGTATGGCAGGGCT